>CM061148.1:13634101-14834101 GCA_030710495.1 Labroides dimidiatus
ACCTCAGTGGTCTCTTGTAACTAAATAGACTTCCACTGCAACTTGCAGGATATATATTCAGCAAAAGGTGAATTGCTGAAGGTCAAGTGTGCATTAAAGTTTTACAGGAGCAAAAGCTATCTCTGAAAGCCGAGCGTGTCCCTGCAGCACAGACTGCTTTCTCAGAGAGACTTCTCGGTTAACCTTTGCTCCTCTTCACTTCTCTCCTTCCGCTGACCCTCTGAGAAAGTTAGTTTGCCACAGTAAAATATAATGGAGCTTAAACAGGCCTCTCAGCATGCAGAAGAATCTCTTTTCACACAATGGCAAGTGTACAGGACCGCTACAAGGACCCAGTTTGGTCATTTGAGCGATACAGTGCTTTAATAACTTATCTTGAGCTCAGCTCTGTTGGGCTCAGTGGCGTAAATGGAGCAGAAAATTGAGAGTGCGCAAAAAAACAGAGGACTATCGTACAAACTCAATTACTCCCTGGAGGCAGTCCAGCCGATTTATATCAGGTATATTTCTCTCCTTCTTTTTTTACAAAGATCAGTGTAGTCTGGTGTCATCCTCTGTTATTAATGGAGGATAGAAAACCATCTTAAAGGATGACTTTAATTAGATGAGATATACCAACACTGGCCTTAGTGTTCAATGCCTACTAAACCTTTAATCTAAACCTTTATAATAAGAGCCACATTGAACATTCCTCAAACCTTTGATCATCTGCATGGAAAAAAAAAGTTGAAGAACAAAAAGTGGGAGTAAAAATTTTGTCAAATTGATAAAATTTAATTCAAATAATTTAACATGGTTCACATTAAAGAAAAAACAATCTGAACATCGTGTTAGTGTGAGGATAAATCAATGCATTTGGTCAAAGTATGACATGATATGAATTCAAAACGACAAACAGTTGCAACACACAAAAAAAAAAGTTAGCGTTTTTCTTCACAATATAAAAAATTGAGTATTTAATTCAAATAAAACATGTGCAAATGACTCACAGTGTCTCTGACGGTGAGAAAGATAGATTACATCTTTCATATAAGATAGTGCAGAAGTGCAGCTCCTACAAATACTTCTCTTTGAATATATATACAGCGAGAGCACAGATTCTTTATTTTTTTACAGTAAATAGTTTTTTTCTTTTCCAAGCACTTGAGGGCTTTTTTCATGGATTGTGTCAGAATGCGACCTCATATTAGCAAGTTAATTAACATCCTGAACTCCAACAAAACGGCGTGATTTCAAGCTAAAGATTTCTCTTTGAATTAAGCAACTACTCCCTCACAGAAATGCTAATATGGAAGTTAAAGGCTGAACATTTGGACCATTAAATGGAATGGGTATAATATTTGTTCATAAATAAATAACTTTAAAAGCATTAAATAAATATTGCAAGAGCTCCCTTTGACTTTTAACTAATGAGGAACGTTTGTGTCTCACACTTTTTCACCCTGCTAATCTGTCCTCCTCTTCCTCCTCCTCCTCGCTTTGGATTCTGTGCAGACAGCTCTTTAGGTTTCCACTTCAGACTCAGAGTTTTCCAGATGAGAAACGGTGGAGCTGTACCACTCTGCGCTCTCCTCTTCCTCCTGCACACCTGACCCTTCACCTGCTCCTCTGTCTCCTCGGCTGCCTGCTCTCTTCTCATTCAGCATCTCCATGGCCACTTGGTGGTACGGGTGTTTGCGTTTGGTGTGTCGACGTAGTGTGTTGCGTTCAGCAAAGCGGGTGTGGCAGAGTTGGCACTGGTACGGTTTCTCTCCAGTGTGGACCCGTTGGTGGCGCTGTAGCTCGCCGGCCTCCCTGAAGCGTTTGGAGCAGATGGGGCAAACAAAGTTCCTCTGGCCTGTGTGGATGTGTTTATGTCTCTGTGAAGGAGGAAAGTAAAGATTTAACATAAAATAAGTAAAATATTAACATTTTTTATGCTGATTCCCTGTTGTTTTTGTTGCTGTCCTTTAATTTTCAAGGCAGATGGCGATCAACCAATGAGTGTGCTTCTGCCTGAGGGTGAATCCCAAAGCTCAAAAGATTCATCCTCCCTTCCTCCACTTGCATCTTAGTCCCTCCTACCAGGGAGATGGAGAGATGCAAGGAAATGATAGAAAGAAAACACGGAGACTTGTTTTGAGAGAAATGAGCGTAACATGAAGCGACGTTTTTTAGTGATGAAAGTGTCAGCTGATTACGGCTGGATCATGTGTCAGTCAGCTCTAACAGCTGTTTATGTGTCTGCACATATGCGCTGTAATAATTCTGATAGGATAAAAAGAGTAACAGAGCTTTGATTGTCTTTTTAACCTGTTTAACAAACACCTTCACATGAAGAAAAACCTGCACTCTGTTTATTCAGCATCCTGTTTAGAAACACATGGATCACTTTACTGGTAAAATGTGTCATTATTAGATTATTTATTAACTATTTAGCCTTTATCTAGTGCATTTCTGATTGCTAACAATGAAATTCATTAATGTAAACACATTTATAATGTGTGAGGAACAGAGAAATCATGTTACTCCTCTTTACAAACCTCATGCTCATGAATGAGACTTTATGACCTTGAAAGGAAATGGCACGTTTTTCTTTTTTTTTTTTTTAAGTTATTTTCAGGATTTTTATGCCTTTATTATGAGAGGACAGGATCGTGGGTAGAAAAGGAAACAGGGTGAGAGTGGGGAGTGACATGCTGGAAAGTCACCACAGGCCGGATTTGAACCCAGGCTGCCCGCTCAAGGGCTTTTTGCCATATGGAGCGAGACCTAGACCACTAGGCCATCTGTGCTCCAAATGTCTTTTTTTTTTTTTCCCTGACAGAATCTTCTCTCAGACTTAAATTCTCTCCATAAAGAAAAAGAGAATCAAAAGGAAAAAGAACGAGAGAATTAACTGATCATGAATATTTATTTTTTTACGTTATTGAACTATACAAATTATTTCATTAGATGATAAATTTAACTGAAACAGTTACATAAACTTGGTATTGATCCTCAATATTTTTAGCTAAAACTCACATCAAACATCTTTTTTTTTCATCCCAGCTTTATGACCTGTATCATTAAACTCAGTAAAGAGAAGGTTTAGAGACGTCTGGGCCGCTGCAGTGTCCGTTCAGTTAGTGATATCCATAAACTGTATATAGAATGGACAGTGTGGTTTTCACCATTGTACCGTTCTGAAGCAAAAAAAAAAAAAATCCATCACAGGCACAACCATTGTGCAGCCAGAGTCTGCACAGTAGAGACGATGAGGGACTCTGAGAAAATCTGAGTGGAGCCTAAACTACACAAGAACAGCAGCTGTCAATCATCATTAATCGTGATGTAAAACCCTGTTTTTAAAGTCAAATAACTAACGTAAAAGAAACTTTTTATAAAAAAAGAAGACTTGAACACAATGCAGCCTAATAATATCTTCATATCACCACAGAATACAGATGTGAGAAACGTTTCTATGAGGTATCTGCCTGTTGAAGGGGAGTGTCTGAATAGAGTAATGAAGCCTATTATATGCAGGAACCGTATTGGAATTGTTTGCTCAAGAGGCGTGTTAAACGTGTTAGTACGACAATATTAATCTTGAATCTTGAATAAACAGTCTGTATTAATGAGCTCTGACCTGCAGATGGCTGGAGCGTTTGAAGGCTTTCCCACACTGCTGACAGATGTGAGGCTTCTTCTGTGAGTGAGTGATGGCATGACGCTCGAGGTCAGAGAGGTAAAAGAAGACCCGAGGGCACAGCTGGCAGTATAGCACCCTGCGAGCGGCCGCGCTGTTGGGTGACTCCTCCGAAGAGAGGGGATCCGGAGGGTCGAGGGGTTCGATTTTACCAGAGGAGAGTATGGATCCGATGGGAGGGGAGGGGGGAGCAGCAGTGTTGGAGAAGTAAAGATGGTCGTCCAGAGGTAAGTGTTGTGAGTGCAGGTCTGACGAGTCAAACTTGGGCTCCGAGGAAGGTGATTGGGCCTCTGAGCTTGGCTGAGCCGAGGGGTCAAAAGGTGTTGTCACAGAAGATTCTGAGGGCGATGGCTTCTTGTTTTCATTTGAGATTTCTTCAGTAGATATGGCTTTGCTTCCTAAGTTTGCGTCGGAAGAGCTGATTTGAGACTGAAGGAGAGGAGTTGTGCTGTGGAGGTCATTTTGAGGAGAAGAAGAGGGAGCCTGCATGGTAAGAGAGGTGAGAACAGGGCAAGAGTTGACATTATTCACCCCTGACAGGATGACAGGGGGGTTATTGGGGCTCAGTCTGATGACGGGGTGAGACAGCGTGGGCAGAGGTGATCCCAGCTGACCAGAGGGCAAGGGGAGGGAGACCGCTGGGGCCGAGGTCGCTGTGATCTGTGACAACTGCCCGGTGGAGGGGTCTAGGACGGCGATCGGAGTGGAGGTAGAGGCGGAGTCTGCAGTAGAAGAGGAGGGTACGGAAGAAAGGAGAAGGAACATTGGGGTGGAAGTACCAGAGGAGGTCTGTGTGACTGGTAGAGGAAGCGAGAGACCCATTGGGGTTGAAGGGAGCTGAGGGGGGGAGGAGGAGGAGGAGGAGGAGGAGGCTGAGAGGAGTAGAAAAGGAGTGTTGGTGGAAGGGTTTGTAAGGATTTGAATGGGCTGAGTGGGGAGAGATATCCCAGAGGAAACAGGCAAAACAGAGCCGGACTCCTGAACAGAGTTGACACTAAGTTCAGACATGTCTGAATTGGTCACCAAACTGGAGAGGACTTCCTCCTTTGTCTGATCAACAGGTAGTGATAAAGAATCCATATTAGAGGCTGGTGAGGGTAACTGATCATCAGAAGGTGCATTTAGCGCATTATCGAAACTTTGGCTAATGCCTGGGTCTGCTAAATGTGATGAGTTTGTTCCTTCTACCTCTGCTGAGCTAGCCTGATCTGACGGAGGATCCTCTGACGTGGAAGCATCAACCTGCGGCACTTTGAGGCCATCTGGACTGAGCGTATACGGGATTCCCTGGTCGTCTATGAGAAGAAGGTTTTTAGTGTCACAGTCCGCTGAGGAGAGGGAAGTAAGGACGGAGTCAGAAAGAAAAGAGGGTGACAGGAGAGAATCTTCAAGCGTATGTGTTTGGTCTATACGCAGGACAGAGGTCTCATCGTCCTCTTCCACGATATCTCTGTCTCCTTCTCCCTCGTATTCATCCACCTCCATGATCAGCGAGCTCTCGCAGCCCGAATCATCCAAGAAGCGTCCACACCTCCTCTCTCGACTCTCTCTTTTCTTGGGCAAACTCAGATCCAGTGGCTCTGTTTGTTCTTCCATTCCAAACTTGTTAAATATCCTGCAAGACTTTAAGTCCAGTTCGTGCAAAATAAGAGGAATATTTTCAATTTCTCGCTCTGTGGTTTCATCTTTAATCCTTTTTTGGGTCAGTATTTCTACTGTAGTAGTGCAAGGGATTAAATGAGTCTCATCATTTTGGATGATTTTAGAACAAGAAACATCTTTCACTTTGGAGGTTTTCTCCTCTTTTTCTGCCTTATTCTTGCGGAATGATTCTGTTTTAGCTTCCCCAGTCTTCTGATGAACAACGTCCTGGATTTCTACTTCATCCTTGAGAGCAATGTTTTTTATGTTGTTTCTGTTTTTTTCTTCTTCAGATAACACAGGAATTGGTCTTCTAAAATGTGAGCCAGTAAAGTCTTTGGTTGGGCTGATGGCAGAGTTTGTGATTGGCCTCTTGCACCGTGGGGGAACAACAATTTTGAGTGTGATTGGCTGGCTGTGCGCCACAGGCACTCCAGGCTTGACTGTAATTGGCTGTTTCAACCCAGCAATCTCACGATTCCTTTCCTGAAAGGCTGGCTCACAAGTCCCGCCCACCTCTGGCTTTTTCCCATTGATTGATGGAGCATCTGTCCTCCTGATGGTCACTGCTGCTGTGATAGGGCATGGCTGGAGGTTACCTGGTGCAGCACTGGGTGAGGTTTTTTCCTTTGGCTCCAAAAAATCCTCTGTCGCTGGCCCTGATCTGTCTGCACACTGGCTGCCATTTTGGACATCCGGGCTGCCACTGGTCAGGACTGAAGCCAACTGAGAATCCATTTTGGGGCATACCCATTTATATTTCTATAAAATACAAACAAAATAATAAATTAGACAAACTGAGAAAAAAAATAAATAAATGAAAAATAGTAGCAAAGTGTGGGAGATCAACTAAAAGGCTATCTGGTATTTTTTTGGAAAAAGTAGATCTCTAACTTTAATAATTAGGTCAGTTTTAGTTTAAAAGCTAAAAGTCTCATGTTCTGTGATATTTCTGTCAGTCAGAATGAAGCACACTGAGCCCCCTAACTCCCGACATGATGAACGACTTATTTAGCCCCCTCCTTCTCTTCCTCCTCATCTCCAGACCGTCTTGATAATAATTTTGGAGTCCCTGTGTGATCCTAAATTCTATCTCAACGACTCTCGAACATGATAGGTCGCCTATTACTCAGAAACGTACCGATTCTGACTGATGTGAGCGAAACATCCCGCCTCACTTTTATCGCCGGCATGCAACACAAACAGTAAACGTTTCATTTCCAAATTCAGACTGATATGAATAATATTCCGTTTGCAGATAGGAACATATAAATTTTGGTCTGTGGATAAATCGAGAAGCAGTGCCCGTGGAGGACGCCATTATGCACAGTCCTAGGTCCGAAATGTCAGTATTATCATAGTAGTGCGAGTGCGCTTTGACAGCTCTCGGACCTTGGACACCGCCATCACGTCGATAGTCTTAGCAGAAAAACGTTAATATTTACTGTCTCGGTGTAGAGCAGATCCTTCTCTTTGCACCGAAGCTTCCTCGGACCTACAGCCAGCCATTTTAGAGCCGAGGGTCCGAGACAGCGCGAGCGCAGCCCGGCAGCTTTTAAGGCAAACTTTCCCCGCGCGCTGTCATTTCTTCCCGCTGTGCTGTCACAGCCGGCGGAGCACGCGCCGGACTTCCATTCGATACATTTAAAACTGTATTTTGAATCGTACTCCACCCATACTCTCGCGGCATAGGGACTGGCTTACCCGTGCTGTGGATATTTCCGGAGGACCAAATATGACTGTGCAGTGTAAAGGGTGATGCTGCGAATGCCGAGGGAGGGAGGGGTCAAGGGGAGTTGCTATGGTGTCGCAGCCTACCGGGTCCGACCAGTAGCCATGTTCAGCCTATGAGTACGGTTGAACCTGCAGCCTGCGAAGAAAGACTCTCAGTGCGCCTGGCAGTCATAGTGCAGGGAGACAAAGCAAGAGAGACACTGAAAGCACAGAGAAATGTGAATCTGAACTCTGTACGAGTGTGTCTCAAGAAGTGAGCCAAAAACCGTTTTCACATAACTTTATTTCAAATCAACAACACTTACAAGCCTCGAGACTCGATGCGTCACATTCAACAGAGCAAAGAAAGATCACACAGTGAGATATCAAGGAGTCTTGATGAGCTGGGCTACATGAAGGCACCATCACAGGCATGACTGATGAAGCTTTTTTTATTCATCATAACGATAGCCTCTGGACAGCTACACTATGCATCAGCTCAAGTCTGAGAAAGATCTATAATACTTTCGTAGAATACAATTATACCTGCAGTGTGATGGAGAGCCAGGATGCATGCAGGAGAGGGTGACAGAGACCATGAAACCCACAGTTCAAGGCTGACAGCTTAGCCTTCTGATAGACAAGAGCTGTGAATGAGATTCAGTGTCTAACAGACCATAATCATAGTAGAGATAGAAGGAAAGCTACAGAGTGAAGGAGTACTGCCAAAGATGATGGGTGCTGATATGAGTCAGATGAAGTTACTGTGACACAGTGTCATGAGTATAAGCTGGGTTGAGGTCAAAAGTGCAGGTCATCACTCCTCATCTCCAGGCTCACACGCTTCAATCTCAGAGACCAGCCGGTGGGGGAAGAGTTTGTATTGCAGCCATGTGGGTTCTGAAAGACAAAAATCAACCATCAGTAAGGGGTCAATCCCACTTTCCCTGTCTCCTGGCTGAGAGTGAATGCAGGTAAGAAAAGGTGGTTGCAGGCTTACCAAGGTAGCAGGATGGTGGCTGCAGCTCTCCATCAAAGCAGGTCTTGGTTGCAGTGAAGCTGCACTGCTTACGAGGATGTTTGCAGTAAAACATCACAGTTTCCCCATGAGGAACCATGGCATCTGTGACATCAAATGGCCAGCGCTTCACTCCGCCAGTCACAACTCGGCTCCTCTCAGCGGGGATCAGACAACGAGCTGGGGAGAAAATCAACAAGGTAAAACATTAGCATCACGTACAAACTGCTGCTGCAAATGCAAACCATTTAACACTCTGCATACACTGAATGTTACATTTTGCATCTGGAGAGCCATTTATAAATTTTCACCTCTGCAGTGTGGAGGCGCTGCACTCCAGCTGCCATTGGGAAGGCAGGTGACCTTCTGGGGGCCATCCAGCTGAAAGTTCCTCTTGCAGAGGTAATGGATGTCAAAGCCCACTTCATACTCAGTCTTCTGGACTGCCACCACGTAGCCCTGCTCCACCTCCTGTGGTGGCTGGCAATACACTTCTGAGAGAGTGAGAGAATGAGTAAATCAGTCCACTTAAACTCGAACAAAGCTCTGTTTATGTTATATCTTTTCTTTGTTTCAACAAAGCCAGACCTGGTCATAGTCCTGTAGTAAGAAACATCTTGTGTGGCAGACCTATTGAACTGCCGGCTGTGGTCCACATATTGTATTTCTATCATTCTCAGTGAGGCACTTTGATTATTTACCAAGGAAATACATACTTTTATTTAACTTGAGCTTCACATATTGTTTAAGCAGATGGAATAAAGGAGTGTTTAACAAAAAAAAGAAGGTGTTAAATGCAACATTATGTTGTGATGTAAACAACATCCTACGTGTACTGTTTGAGTAAAAACTTAAATAGTGTTCTTTTGAATTCAAAGCTTATGGGCCAGATATGGGAAAAGAAAATCTCCACACATCAAGGCCATGTAGTGCTAGGTTTTCTCCACAAGATGGCAGTAAAGCGCCATGGAACAGAATGTTACATCCGCTTGAAAGGCCCTACTTGAAAGATTTTGTGTCCTCATCTTTCTCCTGCTTTGATTCAGTCTTTTATGCATATCTACACATGCACACAAAAAATAAATGTAGATGCCTACCAAAGTAGACATGCAATCCTTCAGTCCATTCAGTCTCAAATCAGCTACCATTCATTTTCTCCTGCTTAACCCTGAAAGAGGTATGGTACAGAGGAAGGCGGGCAGTCAGTCACTCACACGTTGCCAAAAGCACTGACCTTTACAGATGGGATGGGGATACTGCCAGGTCTGATTATCCTGGCAAAAATTTTCCCTGCTTCCCACTATGTCTGCCCTGCAGAGGAGAAAAAAGGGAGTGATGAAGGCAGGTAAATGTGTGACATTTGCATTATTGACATCTACTGAGCCTCATCTAAACAGAAGTGCTGAAAAAAGGTGTAAATGGTTCCTTTTCCCACTCTGTCTCTCTCAGAGGGTCTATGTTTCATGTGTGCACAGTTTTGGCTGACACATCCACTTAGGCCCATCCTTTCCTGTGGATGAGTCAGTGTGTTGAGGGGAGTCAATGCAAGATAAGACTGTAATGGCCTAGTTAGCTCAATGGAAGCATCGTCAGCTGGGAGATCAAAATGAATTCCCTGCCATTCGTCGCTCATCATCCGTCCTCCCCCAACACCTCTCCTGTAATCAACCACCACCGCCAGCACCACCCCACCCTCCCATCTTCTTCACACTCCATCCCCGTCTTCTCACTTCCTCCATTTCTACCTTATCATCATTACAGGTTTATTACATTTTCAGCCCACGCACACACAACCTTAGCCTCCCATTTCTTTCTCTCTCTCTCTCTCTCTCTCTCTCTCTCTCTCTCTCTCTCTCTCTCTCTCTCTCTCTCTCTCTCTCACCCAGACAGGCAGCTGTAGCGGATAAATGTTCCAACTGTGGCGTTGCCCTGGATGCTGAAGGTGTTGGTGACTTCCTCAGGCAGAGGGCAGGTTTGAGAAGTGGTGAGTTGGAGTGACTCTAGATGTAGAAAAGAAAAAAAAAGGGAGAAGAACGGGGTTAAAGACTTTATTGTTAGGTACTTAATCAAAGTGGTAATACAGTACTGTAACAATACTCAATGACAAGTTCAGGTCTGGCATTGAAGGTGTAAAGGCACAATCTAGCAGACAGAGCAGCCTTCAAATACTTTTATAACATTCATACAACAAAAAGGTTGACTATTATCATCATACAGGTATAAAATAATATGTGCCGTTCAAGACTAAAGGGCTAACAATGAGCTCCTTCTGATGTTCAGCATTTTTAAACATGTAACTTTTATGAAATGCGTTTTATTAATTATGATGACAATCATTATATGTAATACACTAGACACAGAAGGAAACATTTTTAATCTGCACAAAATATTTGTAAATGATCGACTCTTAACTAAATTATTGTGAATTATTCATAAATGCTTGACAAAAGAATATGAGGTGAAGTCACTTCTGCATTTAAATGAGAAGACCTACTCCATCGATTCGCATGAGGACATTAAATCATTACACTTTGTAATCTAAAAATGCACACACAGAGCGCGGAGGCCTAGTGGTCTAGGTCTCGCTCCATATGGCAAAAAAGCCCTTGAGCGGGCAGCCCAGGTTCAAGTCCATCCTGTGGCGACTTTCCTGCATATCAGTCCCCACTCTCACCCTGTTTTCTACTCTATCCACTTCCCTGTCCTCTCACATTAAAGGCAGAAAAAAGCACAAACAGAATACTTTGAAAATGAAGTAATGAAGAGAGGGAGAAGGCTGCGCACATATTGGCCCCATGAGCCACCAAGGGCTCAGGGTCTTGCTCAAGGGCATCTCGAAAGTGTGCAAAAGGTGAACTGGCACCTCTCCAGCAACTAGCCAGGCCTTTAACAGGCGGCCTTCAGGTTCACAGGACACATTTTGGCTTGATAACTGCTGCCCAGTTTGAAATACATTTAAACACACCTGTGTTTTTATTGCGTTGAAGATTTCTGACACTCAGATGTGCAATGAGAGAACACGGTATTGTTGTTTGCTACTTTTACTCAATAAAAAAACTCAAATCCTTTGGGAGAAACACAGAGATACAGCAAAGAGGTAAACAGTGCCCAAAAAATGTTGACATTAACCCACACAAATACAAGAGGTTTCATAAGTTTGTAACAGACAGATGTGTATGTGTCTTACAGTTAGTCTCACTGACAAGCGAGAAGAACAAATAAAGGATGAACATGAAGCAAGTGAAGCAGGGGAGAAAGGGGGATTGGTAGGAGAACTGACATCCATAATTCTTCCTCATTTGACTTGTTTTTACCAAGGTTTGTTTAGTTTGTGACCCATAGAGACGTTTCACCCTGTGTCTTGTTCTATTTAAGTTGAAATGGCCCTTCTTAGGTAAGACATCAAAGTTCGATGAGCAGGTGAAACACCTCTCCGAGCTCACAGCTATTCCTGTGGTTGTATAACACCTGGCAGTGCTCGTTCCTGGACGTTTGAGTACTTCACGCTCATGGAAATATAAATATCAAGAGTGGTGCTTGGAGGGAGGCTGCAGCGACCTGAGCTCCATCAAGCGAGAGGTTTTGGAGCTGTATGCCACTTTGAAAGGTAGAGACAACTCTTGCCTGAGGGCTGTCTTAGGTATCAGAGAGGGAGAAACGTTAATATAAGAATGTAAAGGCACCTATGGGAGAGGAAGAGTTACGAGTCTGTTTGGCTGCAGATGAGAGCCCGGAGCCCAGTTTCTGTTTTTACATATCGCCCTTCTTCTGCCTTGTACTGCTGCCACCCACACAGGCTGCAGCAGCAAACTGCTCTGAAACAGGTACAGAAAAATCATCTTTTGAATATTAAAGCTTTTTAGTATTTTTGATTGAACCACATCAGTAAATATATTAAAACCTTTTTGAGACCAAAGATGTGAAAGTGTGGTTTTGCTAGATTCTTATTCCATAAATGGATGCACGCACACAAATCTTTTTTATCTAAATAACCTAGAATTGCATGCATGTCCTTGGCTCCCATTGTAGAGAGGAAGAGAGACCTTATCAGAGGCCTCAGATGGAAGAGGATGAGAGGAGAAAAAGATAAGAGGAAGAGAGGATGGGAGAGGAGAGCAGGGAACAGAAAGGCCTGCAGCAGCATGAGCAAAAGAGAGCTCTCTGACTCCTCTGACTGATCGGTCGCCCACTCTCTCTCTCTCACACACACACACACACACACACAGAAACTCTGTAACACATGTGCAAGCCGCCCCCTACACATCTAATGTATACAGAGAAAAGCTACCTCTCTAAAAAACACTGACACACATGCACTTACACTGTATGCGTACTGCTCCATGTGCCACTTTGACAGTGATCTGCCGCCCACTGCTCCTCAACAGGCATAAAGCAGCTCGACTCACACTCTAACACACATGCAAAAGGACACGCATATGAATGCTCTCGCACATTTAAAACCCACCTACCTTCTGCCTATCTCTCAGCAGGAGGAAACTCTACTTTTGAGCTGAGAATCGTATCCTTATTTCACATCTAAGAAAAGATTAAAAAAAAAAGAAAAGAAAACAAGAAAAAGCTCCCCGGCTGACACCAGGACCCAGCAGGGTTTGAGAATTCCTTAAGAAAGCATGTTTTCTGTAGCTGCAGGTGTGTGATTAACACAGCAGGGACCGACCTTTAGAGCTGACTTTGTGTTGCTGTTTGTCAGAGCTGTCGAGTTGTCGCAAGCAATAAGCAAGCACACATTTCCAAATGTGGTTTGATGATGAGATGTGAGATATTAAATAGTATTGATGGCTTTGCCTCAAGTGCAGCTGAGCAGACTTACAGCACAGCAGTGGAGGTAATCAGACGCACAGCAGTAGATCAAATTTTGTCTTTTGTGAGATACTTTTTCAGATTAATCTGGTCTTTGTTCAAGGATTTCACTATTTAACAGTCTTGGTTGAACAAAGTTATTTGCATTATCTGTAAGACTTGAGTTCATTCACGTCTGCTCTACAGAATGCAAACTAATAAAATATCATTAAACTAAATGTCTCATACAGCTAAATATACACATGAGGAGGTAAGATGGGTGTTTGCAGATAGCCGTGTTTGCATATGCATCAGTGTGATTTTATGCACATTCATTTCCATGCTCAGATTCTTTTCTCTTTCAAACTTATCAACAGTCCAACAATAACATCCTACAGCAGCCAATAAGAGCAGAAGTGAAGCTCTGGTTGCTATAGAGATGAGGAAAATCCCCAGATGTGCAGTGTCTCTATGGATGGAATCACAGAGAGGCTTCATTCCTGAAGATGTCTCTCTCGTTTTCTCTCTGTGATACAGTCTCAAGTCTTTACCTGGTCTGTGACCTTAAAATAAACTGTGCACATACTGTGTGGCTGCTTAATTTGGAATACTAAAGTGTCATATCCTGTTATGAAAGAACCAGATGGAATTGTACTTTTGTACTTGAACACACCTGTGCAGACAGGAACATCTCCGCTCCACTGCCTGTCACCTTGGCAGCGTCTCATAGTGACATCCAGGCCATTGGGCAGCGTGAATCCAGGCTTGCAGCGCACCTCAAGCAGGGCATCGAAGGAGCTTGTGGGATGGAGGAGGCTAACTTCTGAGTTTTCACTGGGGGGCAGAGGCCAGGGACAAGTCCGACCTGAGGATAAAAGCATGAAAGAAAGTGAAAATCAGGAAGCAGAACAATGCCATGAGTGTGCTGGATTTTTTTTCTTATGCAAGACAAATAAACAGTTTCACAAAACCGAACCCATTTTTCAATGCATAATAAAAAAGCTTGAAGTCTGCACTCACATAGGATAGATTTTCAGCACTGATGTCGTGCAGGAACA
The DNA here is from genome assembly GCA_030710495.1 of Labroides dimidiatus. Classification (NCBI taxonomy): domain Eukaryota; kingdom Metazoa; phylum Chordata; class Actinopteri; order Labriformes; family Labridae; genus Labroides; species Labroides dimidiatus. The sequence continues at coordinate 13,647,999 of CM061148.1, forward strand.
TGGTTTTTATGTTGTTTGAAGTGTAAAACATACAGTTGTATGTTGGCACAGCTGCAAACAAACACTTCTAACAAACACCAACGGCGTGGTCCACACCCAGGGCGCACATGTACACAAATAGTTACCTGGAACCACACAGCTGAGCCCACATTGGCCATCACACAGGCACTGCCTCTTGTTCCCACAGTCTTTGTCAGTCTTGCATGGCCGGGGACACGACTTCCTCTTCTCATCAACCAGGAGTCTTGGTGCACACAACCCTGTAGTGACACCTTACACACACACACACAATCACACCATCCCTGTAATTGTCCTTTTGTTTACTTTTTCACCATTCACAACCCCTCATAAAAGTAGCAAACTCTTAAGATTACTCTGTGTTTTTCTGTTTTGCAGTTCTGCTTTGTTTTCTGTTTGGAGGGAAGTAAACTCAGTGTGGGTGGCTGGGTAAACATTTGCCACCCAGGTTGCCAGATGACTAATGCAGAGATGGCAGGATTGATTACTCTTTGCTATTCTTCTTTCAATTTCTTTTTTGTATCGAAAAGTGAGATGTGTTGGCTAAGTTGACGTTTGCAGGAACTCTCTCTTAAATACAGGGTCAGTTTATGAGAGTATAAACCAGATTGTGGTCCACTATTCCTTATTTCTCACCATCACACTCTATAAAAATAGAATCCTTTTGTTATTTCATTGCACCCCAGAAGACACACCCTCAGAGTCCAGAAAATTTGAGAGGAAGAGTGAGGGGAGGAAGAGGGGGCGTCGGACAGGGTTCCCCATTTTTCATTTGCTAGAATGAAAACGTGTGCTACATGTGACCGAAAACACACATGTTCTGGGTTAATGTGCACATGATCATGGAGACATGGTGTACAGAACATGTAAGTCACAGCTAGGATGGTAAAAATCTAAATAATTGGAGATTATGTCATGCAGTCAGCAGAGAGAGAATTAAATGAAATGTGTTGATCAAAAATAAATATGAAACAATATGTGCAGTTGTCAAACGAATATTACATATTGGAGAAAATTGCAATCTCGTAAATGAAACACAACCAGGTGTTGATTTAAAATTATAAATGTAAATGAAATAAACAGGCAGTAATTTGTGTTTCTAATCAGTTATTTTCAGCAGGTATCCAGTTACATGCTTATAATGCACAGCCCTAACACTAGTCAGACAGTTGCATCCTTAGGTGCTAAAAGTAGCAAAAACATCTGTAAAACTGATAAACTGCAAAGTTTCAACCCCTCAACAACACATGCATGGCACAGTCCAGTTAAATATATGTCCCTCCATCAGAGAGAGAGAGAGAGAGAGAGAGAGAGAGAGAGAGAGAGAGAGAGAGAGAGAGAGTTAAAAGCAGTCATAGGTCTTACGTGCAGTTTGAGGGAACACTGATCCAGCCAAAGCCAGCAGGGACAGCAGCAGCAGTGCACAGTCCATCCTTCTAGTCAGGGTCTCAGCCGATATGAGGGGGGCACGCGCACACAGCACTTTTAAAGAAGAGGGGGACAAGTATTCTTACTATTGACACGTGGGCTGATTCCTGATTCGCCTGCTAGGTCACGTGAGTGTGTTTTATCGTGGCCTGTTTGCCGTTGCTTTGTTTGTAGCACCGCTATAGCTAAGCTGTCACTCTTTCGCGACAGTTTCATCTTAACTCACTCTTTTCCTAAACCTATAACGTTACTAATCTACAGTAGCCCACACTAAACACTGTTTATTTTCACTTTCACATATCAGATTATCATATTGATTTTCTGGCTTTGGCGGAATTTGGCTGTATGAGGGTGATTATCTTAGTTTAAAGAGTCCACTCCTCCCAGTCACCGTAATACCCACATCCCTCGAGACACAGGGCGAGGAGGGTGTGTGTGGCAGCAATCTTTAATTCTATTTTTAATATTTAAGCTAGACCTAAGCGAGGCTTTAGCTCTTTTGAAAGTCTTTTTCTAAGTTTCACACATCCAGCTGCTAAAACTGTGCAACCAGTATTGTTTGTTATTGTGTACCGGCCTCCTGGCCCTTACTCTGAATTTTTATCTGATTTGTCTGAAGTCCTTTCCTCGGTCGGCACCCCCTTCTAAAGATGATTAATGCGTCCTTACTGACAGGCTATGTGCCACAACTTTTTAAAGTTGCAGTAATTAGGCCCCTCCTTAAAAAGCCAACTCTTGATTCAGGCTCCTTAGTAAACTACAGACCAATATCTAACCTCTCTTTTATTTCTAAAATCTTAGAGAAGGTTGTCTCCAGTCAGCTCTGTGAGTTTCTTCATAGTAACAGTCTCCTTGAGGACTTCCAGTCCGGGTTTAGGGCTAACCATAGTACTGAGACTGCACTGCTTAAAGTAACTAATGATCTTCTTTTGGATTCAGATAGTGATCACCTCTATGTGCTCATATTACTTGATCTTAGTGCTGCTTTTGACACTATTGATCATCACATCCTCTTGCAGAGATTAGAGAAGCTTCTTGGCATCACAGGAACTGCTTTAGCTTGGTTTAGTTCATATCTGTCGAGTTGTTCGCAGTTTGTTCATGTGAACAATAGATCCTCCCTGCATACCAGGGTGCGTTATGGTGTTCCTCAAGGCTCAGTGCTTGGTACGATTCTTTTTAACTTATAAATGCTTCCTCTTGGAAGCATAATTAGAAAACACTCCATAAACTTTCACTTTTATGCAGATGATACACAGCTATACTTATCATTGAAGCCAGAGGAAACTAGCCGATTATCAATACTTAAAGCTTGCCTCGAAGATGTAAAGATGAGCAGAAATGTTCTACATCTTAACTCAGAGAAGACTGAAGTCATTGTTATTGGACCTAAACACCTCAGAGAGACTTTGTCTAACCAGATAACTCCCTTAGATGGCATCAGCCTGGCACCTGGCTCCACTGTTAGGAACCTAGGAGTTCTTTTGGATCTGGACCTGTCCTTCAACTCTCACATCCAACAAGTCTCCAGGACAGCGTTCTTTTATCTCAGTAATATCAGAAAAGTTAGACACATTTTGTCTCAGAGTGATGCAGAGAAGCTGGTCCATGCTTTTGTTTCCTCCAGGTTAGATTACTGTAACTCTCTTCTATCTAGCTGTCCTAACAAGTCTATTAGGACTCCTCAGCTAGTTCAGAACGCTGCAGCCCGGGTTCTGACTGGGACCAGGAGGAGGGTGCATATCTCCCTGGTGTAAGCGTCTCTGCACTGGCTACCCATAAAGTTTAGAATAGAATATAAAATTCTTCTTCTGACTTTCAAAGCTCATAATGGCATCGGGCCATCCTGTCTTAAAGAGCTTATCATGCCATATTATCCGTCTAGATCGCTACGTTCCCAGCATGCAGGCCTGCTCGTCGTACCTAGGGTCTCTAAAAGTAGTCTGGGAGGTCGAGCCTTTAGTTATCAGGCTCCTCTTCTCTGGAATCATTTACCGGTTGAGGTTCGGGGAGCAGACACCCTCTCTACTTTTAGGAGTAGACTTAAAACTTTCCCTTTATGATAAAGCTTATAGTTAGAGCTGGTTTCAGACCTGAACCAGCTCTTAGTTATGCTGCTATAGGTTTATGGCAGCTGTCCGGGGGGAATTGACACACAAGGCTCCTGTTTCCCTCTCTTCTCTATCTGTCAGTCTAACTTCTAATCTTAATGTTGCATTAAAGTTATTAACCATGGATCTCTCTGGGAGTCTCTGAGTTTGTCTGTTAGGTTCATTCGGATTGTTGCTGTGGACGGCCTGCTGCCATGGACCTGCTAGACTCCAGCTGCTACGGCTTCTTACAGTGACAGTTTCTCCGTGATCATCTCTACAACACAGAAATATGGACTCTGTGTTTATGTCTCCCTGTGTCTTTGTCTCTCTGCCCATCCCCCTCCCCCTTCTCTCTCTCTAATCCCAACACAGTCGAGGAATATGTCTGTCTAACATGAGTCGGGTTCTGTCCGAGGTTTCTGCCCAGTAAAGGGAAGTTTTTCCTTGCCATTGTAACTTGCTAAATATTGCAAAGTACTGTACTTATGGAGGGTTAAGATGAGATAAGACTTCTTATCTTGTCTTGATGTTGGGTTTTTTTAAATAAAAATTTTATTACCATTTACAGGTCTAGACCTGTTAACGCTTGGAAAGCGTCTTGAGATAACTTTTGTTATGAATTGGCGCTATATAAATAAAGATTGATTGACTGATTGATTGAACAAAGGGTGGAAGGAGGGGGGAGCAGGAGAAAGAAGGGGGAGAGATAGAGAGGGGAGAGGGAGAGGGCACAGCTCCAGAGCACACATCTGGTTCACGTTGAGGAGGGGAGAACTGGTAAAGAGAGAAAAAAATAATAATCCACACTGTGGGACCTTTCACCCATTTCTGTTGAGACAGCAGATAAAGTAGATGACATGACTGTTGTCTGTGCTCACAGTAAACAACCAGGAGTAAACAAACTGAACAGAAGTAATTTACAGCCTTTACCTGTAGTTGTGAAGGAACATTTACTCCTCTTCGCATTCAACCACGAGCCTTGTGTGACTTTCATTTTTGATAAATTCATATATGTAGCCCAATGAGTCCTTACTTTGTGATACACCTTGTTAAAACTCAACAACTCATCTCTTCAAAAAATAAAAAAAAATAAATAAAAAAGAAACCCTCCAAACAAATAAAGGGTGCATTGAACTATGAAATAGGAAAAATGTCCAGAAGTGTTCTAGGAAAGTCTGTTAGGCAAGAACCAATATTTGAACACCTTTTCCTGTTAATGGAGATGATGTAACACTCAAAAAGGTTTGTGGCTTTATTAAAAAACATCCTGATAAATCTCAGGAGCTGCCTAGCTTAAGTAAATATGTCGAATCGCTGTAAATCTGGTAATTGTTACCTCAGTTTCAATTAAAGGTCATCCAAACAAATTTTAAAATAAGTGATTAATTAATAGTAAAGTTAATTAGGTAATAGTAATTAAATAGTAAATATTTGTCAGAAAAGAGAAGAAGTCTTGAATGAGAACAATCTTTTATTGGTGTTTTTGGAAAAATCTTGACTACATCCAAATAACCAGCATTGAGTGGGCTGGGCACCAAGGATACCACTGATGCAGCAGGGCAGTTGTAGTTCAATTAGAGTCACTATAAGATTCACCAACCACATTTGTGAGGATATATTAGAGACTACATCCTGCTGGAGGAGCAAACAATCACTGATTGAGGTGGTAAAGGTGGAAATAAACCAACGAGGAGCAAATATTGAAAGTGTGCATAGTCCATACACCGCTGGGGAACAGAGGAGATCATCGAAAAAGGAAAATAGTGTGTCTGCTTGGATATTATGTTCGAGTTTTTCAGCCACACTCATGAATCCATGGTGAGAGGAAACAAAGTGGCAGCAGGATCCTTTGCAGAAGTGAGTAATGTCTGGAGGTGTGAGACAGGATGCAAATTGCAGACAGAGAGGGTGTTTTCCATGTGAATAGTCTTTCTGAGGAACACCAAATGGTTCAAGGTGCAACAGATCATGTTCATCCAAAGAAAGAAAATCATTCAATAATATAGAATAGCAACAACAAGAAGGATAATTGTTATAATCAGAACAATAATAATAGCAGAAATGGTCATCAAGGGGGATTCAAATCACACGCTATTACTAGTCATCCCTCCGCCAGGAACATAACATAGTGTACCTGCATAGATGTTGTGGGTACACAGAGAAGATTAAAGATACAGTTTAAAGTAATAGAAGAAGTAAACAGTAAAGGAGCAGTATTGAATAAAAGCACTAAATAGTAACAAGATTTGTGGATCACAATAGGAAATTTTGGCTTTTATTTGTCCCAGAAATCTGAGAAATTAACACCATTCCACTCAATGGTTTCTCAACCCATCTCCTGGAATACATCAAACACACAAAAAATAGCATAGGCTTTTCCAATATACACATCATTTCTTCCTCTGTAATAATGCTGATTAAAGTGTGTTCATAAAGTACAGTAAAGTAACGAGTGCGTTTTGCTGGGTAGACTGATTACTATTTCAGGGTACAACACTGAGGTTTCACTACTCTATGCACCGCGGAGGTACAAGAGAGACACTGGGACAATATGTGAGAGAAAGCGTTTGCCCATATCTGTAAAGGGATTGGCTGTGAGTGAGAGCAGACAGAAATAGCAACAGAGAAAGAGAAATATCCCAACAGTTAAAGAGAAGTTGAAGAGTAGCAGTTATTGGGGGGCATTACAACAGCAGGTTATCACCTGATTAGGTAGGATAATAAACACCAGAGCCAATCAGAAGTACTCAACTGGGATGGAGAAGTGGAGTCAAAAATACAAATATGGACTAGAGAAGGCTGTAAAGTCAAGCTTAAAGTACAGAAAAGTAACATTGTTTGGGAAGTCAACCAAAAAGCATAAACTTCTATTAAAAGGAACGCACAAGACGAGTGTTGAAGAAAGCGCTGGTCTGTTTACACTGTGTCTCCTCTTGTCTCTCGTTTCATCTCTCTCTCTAGCATGCCCATTCCCAGTGACAGAAACATAACAGGAAAATAATTAAGTGCTTGAGTAAAATCCACAAAAAAGTTGAACTATACGATTATAAGATCATTTGCTCTCTATATTACAATTGTTACATGCGTCCTTGCCTCTGCTGCTGCATCCTGACTAAAATAATCGAGTCAAAAAATACCCATCAATGGCTGACACCTATTAAACATCTCCAGACTCACCTAGAATAAAAAGAGATTTACCCTAGCTTTCCTCTATGTCCCCTGACATGTAGAAAATATACAAAATTATTCTCCAAATTTTCTCTCCCTCTAATTTTTCTGAAGTATTATAAAAATATACAATATTCTCCAATAACAAAACTCTTAAAAGTCACGTCTCTCATCTGTTAAATTATTCTCTCCATCTTTACTTTTAAGAGCCGACACCTCAACGAAACATGACACCTGAGCTTCGAAACACAAACCTTCTCCTGTCTTATACATTCATCATCAGAATCATCATCATCAGCATATTCTTCACCCCATTCTGTCCATCATGCCACTTCCAATAACTCAAAGTCTTTCATTAGATCCAGCTTTAATTTCTCCTCCTCTTGATTTTTTTGCTTCCGTGCCGTCATCACTGGTCAGCAAGGCGGTTCTCGTATTTGCTAAGGATGTTGCGACAGCGGCCGAGTTCTTTCCGGATCTCAGCCACTTCCTGTCGCAGGGCGGCATTCTCTCTCTCAAGGTAGGCGGCCCGCACCGAGATTTGGTTCTCCTTAAGACGGCGAGCATCTCGGGAACGCTTTGCTGCCTCGTTGTTTTTATACCTCCTGGTCCAGTACTTCTCATCCTGAGAGAGGACACAGAAACAGAACGTACAAATCATTTCTGCCAATTTCACCTTTCTGTTATCTTTATTTTAAGCAGAAGCAGTTCAATAAAGCGATCAATGAGTGGACAGTCTTGCTTCTTAAGAAGTGCAGAGTACTGTATCCTGTTGGTGATGTGTAATGTGGGTGTTGGGCTATGAATGAGCGTGGGACCTGTTACTTTCAGACACTTTATTCTCAGAGTTTGGTCAGGACTGAGTGCGTGTCTGAGAGATAATAGTTTGCAAACCTCCTCCATTTCCTCATTTGTGCAATTGTGGTTGATTACTTGCTGTAAAGGTGTATCTCGCTGTATGCATATGTATTTGTATTTGTCTGTCTTAGTCCTGCTGCCTTTCTTGGCCAGATCACTCTTGCAAAAAATTTTAATCTCAATGATGCTTCATCTGGTTAAATAAAGGATTTGATTGATTGATTGATTGATTGATTGATTGATTGATTTCCCACACCCCACTGCTGGAGAAATGACTCTCAGCTTGCAATGCTCAGTGTTGTCTACTGTGGAACACGTTGTACCCTTTTACAAATCCTCCATTGTGACCCTCCCCTGCTATAGATTTACTATTAGAAAAAAAAAACAAACATTGCTTCTTTGCTCGTCGTTCTGTAAATGAATGATGTCAGGGTTTGGGAATGCTGGTCAGATAAAATTAAAGAGCAGTGGCTCCAACTTAGTTGGATTTTTTTTCCTATTTCTTTTATTTGTGAAAGTAAGTAAATCTATTAATTTGTTATGGTATGCATGTTTAATTGACCCCGTCATAGTTTAAAATTCTTTCCAAACTGACCCCTCAACCCTCAGTTTTTGGCATTTTAAAGTGCTCTTACCTTCATGTTATCTGGCACCAGGATCTTGCGAGCCTTCTTGATCATTGGCTGCGGCTTGAGCTCCTCTTCACTAAATGAGTGCCTCCTGGGGTCGAAGTTCGGCTGGCTTGAGGAGTTGGACATGTCAGTGGAATCCATGTCAAACACTCCAGCCCCATCAGGTCCACTGCCTGTAGGCGTCAGCAGAGGTGGACAGGAGGATGAGGAAGAGGAGCAGGGTGACTCGCAGGAGTCGTTCATACTCGTCTGACTCCCTGAAATCAAAGGGGAAAACGTTAGTTTGATTCACTCCTCACTCAGTTACGCTCGTCCTGAAATAGTTGGTGTCTCAACAATTCAAACGCAATGCAGTCATACATCCCTATGGCCACCAGATGGAAGCAGAGAGCTATTTTCTTTGTATTATAAACAACAAACAACATTCTTCAGCTCTTAACAGACTCAGCACTGAGAACACTGAGACCACTTTTCATCAGCTTTCACAAACACTAAAAGCTTTTCAGAGAACATAAGAATATTATCTGAATAGACGCTGCAAAAACAAATGATTACATAACAAAATAAACCATTTTTCTTACAGATAGAGTGCTTGGAGCTGCGGGCTGATGTAGTAAGAAATACTCATCTTTACAAAGCTATTGCTTTCCTATAATACACTCTACCTACAGTCTTATTTCAAATTATGATCACTGAATCCGATGATAGATCTAAATAATCTATCTCATTAACTAAACATGCATGTTGCCATTAATGGAAAACCCTGATCAAATTACTCATCTTCAGTCTCTCATTCTGTGTACTACTGCTTGAGCAAAGGGACAAAAATCCTCACTTGATCCTGATCATTCCTATAGAAACATACAATACAAATCAATGACAACAACCTGAAACTTATCTTTAATGAATGTTATTAAAAATTCAAATAGAATTAGCTCCAATCCACCATCCAGAACTTAAATTCTAAAAGGGAGGGGGTCTGAAGGTGGAAATGTTATGTAACTTTCTACTCCTCCCCTTAAAACCAGTTTCTTTAAGTGGGGCCAGAATAGGGCCAAACCTCACCCCACCCCCTTTAAGGCCCAATGCACCTAACTACACCGCAACACTGACTGTTACTACATTTCACAAGCATCTCCACAGCTCAATAAAGGCCTCGATAAAGGCTTCTGTGAAAATCCTCATTAAATCAGTGCTGCCAAAACATGTCTATACTGGACTTATACTGGAACCTTGGAGAATGAACTGACCTTGGACAATACTAGGACCTTATACTGAGACTGTATCGCAGTTTTAAGCTATACTGCAAACCAATATCAATTTAACAAATAAGTGGGAAAGGGTTCACAGAATACAAAAAATTTGAGCTTGGGATACATGGATGGCAACATTGCATCCCTTAAAATACACTCAGAACTGCAGGAACAGAGTCCAAACAAAACTCCACAAAGCTGATAATAAATGCAGACTCACTGAGTGTTTATACTAAAAAAATCATACTATTATACTATTACATAATTTGTTAAAACAGCACCAAATGGTATTAATCAATTAAAAAAATAAATTAGGATCACAAAACTATCCCCTCTATCTATGGCATGTGCTACCAGCTGTTAAACATGTTATCTGGGGATCTGAAATACATGAGCAGCTACATGAGTAATGGCTGTATAAGGTGTACCCTTAGGTGCAAAGTGTTCCCTCATGATGTTCCTATGTTCTAACTTCTTCACCTTCTCCATAAGACAGCAAATCACACCAAAGAGCTCTGTTATAGACACCAAGATACAGCCAAGCATGTCCCATGATACACCCTCAGCATGTCTTAACATCACTATATCTTTATGTGTGGTTACTGAAAGGAGCTAAAAGCTAGTAAAAGGCCTGAAAATGCTAGATTTCTCTTTGAGTATGTATAAGAACAGGAGATTTCTGCAGCTAGAGCCTAACAGCAGGACATTATCAGTGCAACCACCTGGTGTAGCAAGTTATTTCTGAGGAAAAAAAAAACCTACAAACTTCCAGCCCTCCTGTGGTGCATCACTGCCTCTCCCTGTTTTTCAGAAAGCTCTAAAGCACAGGCTACCAAAGTTGATCTGGTGCATTTTTGTCCACATGTTTAAACTCTGAGAGAACAGGAGGTTTTCACTTTCCCTAAAATGGTTCATTATGTGACTTAATTCGTAAAAAAAACTTGAATCACTGCATTCCAAGAAGGCCTGGATCTGTTGTGCAGGTAAACAGCAGCTCTGCTCTTATTTCAGTACTTAATATAGCCATTTGTTGGTGTTGCTCCGTTCATTATTTATGAAGCAGCTGTTGGTTGGGAACATCTATGACACTCTGGATTAGAACAAGGATCCTCACATTTCAGGTTTTGGGAGAGGAATTATCCACCCAACTTCTAGTGCTTCTTACTCTATCTGGTAATAAGAAGATATATTAATTTGAAATAAAAAAAAAGGTGAGATCATATGATTTTTAAAAAAGTCTGAGTCTTTTATTTTAAATGGGCTGAAATTAAAAAGCTTAAGGCCTTACTATGCTTATGAATAAATAATGACTTTTTATTTACATGCACGTTTTTATATTCTTATAAGGACAGATAAAGAAATTGCATCGACCTTCCATTCAATATTGAATTCTCTTGTGGCTATCCGTGAACTAAATGCCATTCATTGTTGATGAAATGCTTCATTTGAAGTCTGGCATCTCAGGGAAACTCTTCCTGTTGCTCAGTCTGTCCCTCCCCACTGTGGGCTCCTCCTCCATGTCTGCTGGCCCTGCCTCTAGTTCTCTCACTCCAGTACCCTCAGCCTCTGCACGTGTACTGACGCGTACACATGGCTGTGGCGTGTGAAGTGGGAAGAGATTTAAAGACACGCAAACGCAAACACAGCACACACTTCTCCCTCAATCTCCCTCTCTTAGTAATGTTTTGACCCTGCTGCACATTAATAATTGGCTGGGACTGAATGCTGATGTGTTCCGCTCTACGGTACACACATGCCAAAACCTCCTTGTCATTGCTGTGGGGTTGACTCATCAAAAAACTCAGGACTCCTACTTTTACTACACCTTCTTCTCTGAAAACATTCACCTTTATCTGTCATTTTACTCCACATCTCACCACCTCCCTCACGCAACTTTAACCCAGAACAATGCAACATAGTAAAAAGCACATAATAGCCACCGTTGGACAGCCCTTCCTAATCTGTACTCTGTTTTAAGTTGACTTTGAAATGAAAGACCATGTGACTGTATCTCCTGCCTTCAGTTTGCCCCCCACGGGACAGAAAAAAATGCTTGGTCACCATGGTGTTTTTTATAAACTCGAAGGAGAGTTAAAAGTGCTGAATCACAAGCCAGTGGAAACAGTACAACACATAACCTTGATTACACCACCACTACAGCTATGTTATGGGGTGAGCAGGTCTTATATCTGTGGCTGGGGACAACTTGCCTTTTTCAGATTGTCAACTCGGCAGAGTTTCAGGACCCTTTCTTTTGATAGTGCTGCTTTGAGCTGATATGGATGAACCTTGAAGAATGAACTGACCTTGTTCACAGTTTTACATTCTGGTTCAATTGTCCATCTATTTTTTATAACTAAGAACATTTGATGTGCTAGCTTGTTCGCCAATGAATTGTTGGTTTTTATTTGCATTTTGATGTTACTGTGAAGTGTGGTATCTCATCTATTCAATTTGATCATAATGTATTGTACGGTATTACGGTATTATTGATTCATTGGATTCAACCTAATACAATGAGATAATAATGAATGGATTTCTCATCATGTTATCTCATAACAAACTGAATTGTAGAGAAATGCATTTCATATAGTTAGTTATTGTGCCTTATCATATTGGTTGCATCCCTTCCTATGATGTTATAAATCACAGTGGGGTATGTTATTGAATTCATCACATGATTTACCACCATGTTTTTTTATCGTGTCATATCATTTGGCATCTGAGCCAACTCACCATGAAGACAGTCTGATCCTCCTGCAAGGTTCTGCGACTGAGCCACCTCCAAGCCAAGGAGGGATGGTGAAGATGAGGAAGAAGGTGATGAAGATGTGGAGCCAGGTGGGGATGAGGGCGGTAGGCACTGGGAGCTCTGGTTTGGTACAGCTGACTGGGAGCTCTGTGAGGGGATCTGAGCTGAACTGGAGCTGTTGTTGTTATGCATGCTGCCCATTCCATTTTCGGTCAGAAACTCCTCCAAGTCCATGTACTGAAGCTGGAAGAGGCCCCCATCTGCAGGCAGAGTGCGATCCCACAATAGAGGCCCCAAGAACTGGTTGAAATTTCCTCCCCCATTTCCTCCTCCACAGCCATTGCTGTTGTTACTGCTGCCAATTCCACTGCCATTCCTCATGGAGCACACTCCCAAAGAGTCCTCATCAAGGTCCAATCTGTCTTTGTCTGCCAGATAAAAGAACAACAAGAATCATCACTGATACAGAATGCACACAGTGAATAATGATAACTTCCTGACACAAGAATGAGTTATCACCCATCAATAGGTGTTAATATCAACTCTGAACATTTATGTTGGCAGGTGTATCCAATGAATTGACTTTTTTCACATGTCATTGAGTTTAAAAAGAGAGGTCAACAATACAAGCTGGCCAAATGGGGGCTACATTGCAGCAAAGTGAGAGGCAACCCAATTTGTTTTCATTAATTCTTAGATGAATCTCATAATGGTTGCTTTTGGCAAAGTTAGCTGCATATATAAACACCTGCATAGCATCCTAGCTAAACCAAAACATAACAGGGCTCTAGATCCTCATTTAAAGTCACAGCAGGAATTATAATCCAGGTGAATGCTTAGCAAGGTCACATGACAGTCACCCCAATTATATGATGGAGCATTAGACTTAAGTGTGAGATTTTGTGCCCTTTAAATATGAACCACACAATGTTTGGAATAGAACAATGTTACACTTTTCAAACAGCAGAAGTAGGTATGACACTATCCATGCCTTTCCTTTGTACTGGAGATAGATAGTGTCAACAACACTATGGCATTTTATTATAGTAAGAGAGAGATTCTCACCTTTTGCATCCAAAGGACTTTTTAATCGCTGGTCTCCCTTCATAGGATGCTGTAGGAGAGACTTAAGACCTGTCATGGAGTTCAGATGTCCTCCTGTGAGAGAGCCTGCAGGCTGAGTACAACTTCCAAACTGTGGGCTTGCGCCAGCTGGGAGGTCGGGGGTCGGAAGCTGGGAGAGCTGCCTGGACATCCTGGACCAGACGGGGTCGCAGAGTGATACCTGGGGCACTTGAAGAGGCGTGGCAAACTGACCCGTCTACCTACCAATGGGATAAGTTTGCTGGATGTCTGTGCGTGAGTATGCACGAGAGTGGAAAGCGGAGAGGGGGTGGGGTGGGGGTATAGAGGGAGATACTTTTGAGATATATCCATGCAAGGCAAAGATATCACTGTAGTAAATTAAAAATAATAATGTTTAATTACAGGCTTACTTTGCAAACTTAAGTCAGAAAGCACATGCAACTTACTTTTACTCGTCGTTCAGAAGCGTCCCTTAAATTCTTGCAAAAATGTTTTCGTCAAAATATTCCATTGCGATCAAATTATGATAAAACTGCTCAGAGGAGCAAGCTGTTATTCTTTGAGGGTCGCAGTGGAGGAACAGTTACACCAGCTGAGTAGGAATACTGTCCACAACAAAAATTCAAAAACGTGAAAATGAGAATAAAATCCGCACTCACAGACACAGACCGGGAAAAAAATCAAAATTGAAGAGTGATAATCCGAGTAAATCGTCCGGCAATTAAAAAAGAAAACCCCAAAATAGTTGCAGAGCGAAGATCCGTACAAACAAAACAACCGATAGGAACAACGTGTATGAACCACACACACAACGACAGGGCAGTGGCTGTGTTGGTCAGATGACAAGTTGCATTGGTGTTTCTCTCCCGTGCTGTCGCGCTTTGCTGTCCGTCGTGGGGGGAGGAGGGGTCGTTTCCTCTTTCTCTGTCTGTACTTTTTTGCATCCGGTGGATCTAGTCACGGGCGCACGAGTTTTCGGTCTGTGTTTGGGCCGCGCGACGTCCACGTCCGACTGTCCTCTCTCTCTTTTTCTCTCAGCTGGAACGGACACGAGCGATTCACGTGACGTCACACCTCGCGGAATAAACGAGCGAAGCGCACAGGGGGCGTGGTCCGGGCTTGAGCGCTCTCTAAATGCCTTTATTATTTATGAGACACACCTACCCTCGTGCCGCACATCGAGGAGAACAGTTTGTTTTGTCTGTCAGATACACAAACGGAATCGTTTTTATTTAATAATGCTTAAGCAGAGATGATGCACATTAGTTTCAGATTTCATCGGATAACCTTAAGTAAAATGTCCTAACACAAGTAAGTCCTTACAAATCAGCCACTTATTCATGCTCAGTGTCCCTGGCTTTAAATTTTGCCTTTCCCTGTAAGAGCTGTGTTTTGGCCTCTTGAAATAAACAGGTAGTCTAGCATGGCTTTTCCAGTCTCCCTGTAATCCTCGGAAAACGTGAGTATGCCGTTTTTTCAGGCGAGAAGAACGCTTTAGCACGTTGCCTCCCGGCGTACAATAGCTGTCCCAGCTCACGTGTATCGAGCACGGGGAGACCAGGCTTGTCCGCTCGCGGCGCTGAGTCTGATTGGGTCTACAAGCTTGTCGCTCCGCCCACGTTGAGCGCTTATTGGACAAAATTAGGTCGAACAAAGCCGCCCGCCCTGATTCCCCTAATGCATGCCACTGCCGCGTGAGACCAGTTCGAAACACAAAAAGCGCGAGGGCTGTCTTGTCTACTGTACAGCTTCACAGCACATGTAAAACAACGCACTGCAAGAGTTCAGCTCTTGTTCTTTACATGCTAAGGTTGACAGAGCCGACAGGCATCAGTCAGCTCGGTGCATTACTGAACAGTAAAAGCTCAAATGAATTATTTTGTACTAAATAAAATGGATACTGAATAGCAACATGATGCCAATTGTAAGAAAGGTTTCATGACCCACTCATTAATCATTGTTCCCTAACCCCCTTTTCCCTCTTCAAATCATAACTATCCTGTTCAACTTTTCTCCAGCAGTGGGTCTCCAACCACCTGCCACCACATATTGTATAGCAGTGGGAAGCATGCTTCTTAGTTTGTTAGCAAAACAGATGGACTGTGATCACAAGTCTTAAAAATGCATAGACTTTCCATCTTTGGGTAGCTTTATCGTACTGCCAGATTGATCAGCTACTAGTAAAATTGAGACTTAACTATAGCTGACTTATCAAAAATATATCATGAATAGGTTCCCTTATGTCAACTCCAAAATTGTCATTCACTTATTTACAATTACTTGCATAAATGTCATGTCATTCATTAGTTTAAACTATGAGAAAGGATGCTCAAGCTACTTTGAGGCATCAATCGTCTGGTAAACAGCAGACAGGTACATAATTCACACAGTCACTTCACACTTAGCCACTTGAGTCCACCCCCTATCAGTACAAAATCCATGTGACTGCTACACTCACCCACAGCAGGACAAGAATACAGTATAAATGAGTTTCTTACCGCCACCTAGTGGGGGTAATAGGCTGAAGTTTTACACACTGATTTGTCTTCTACCACGCTGATATACTGTCATAAATGCATCGGTGTATAACACAACACCATAGTAGATAGGATCAAAGAATGTTTAAGTTTGTTACTAATAAAGGTAATAAAGTTGACTAAAACAAACTTTTTTTTCACTTTCACAAGAACAAAACATCCTGTTTAACCAAGTTATTCAAAATGAGACATTGAAGAAAAACAACTGATTACACTTAAGGTTTATTCATTGCTGAAATATAATCAACTACTGACTTCTCAGTAAATGTGATAAAAATTCTACTAAAACTATTTTTCTTCAGAAGAAAAAAAGGCTTAACAGGGGTATCAACATTTCATATGTTAATAAAGTGACAAGATGAACGTAAAACTTAGGAGGAAAAAACAAGGCTTAACATTAAGAATATGATTGCAGTTCAGCAAAAAGGAAAAACAGAAGTGTTAGGTATAAGATTGGCAAGAAGACTGATTGGGTTACACATAAATACATGGAAAATTACATTTGTTTCTATTGTGATAGGTCCTTGTCTTAAACACACTGTGAATTACTGTAGAAATAATCATTGCTAAAAAGAGCATACAAATAACACAAGATAAACATGTGTTACAGTCCACTTTTTGAACCTGTTTTCAATCTCTTTGTATAAAAGCTAGGAATATCTCAAATAAATGAAGTAAAGTAAACATACTAAGCAAGGCTTTTGTAACTTTCTTCATTTTGGCGAGAGGGATCCTTGTTATGCTAATTACCAGCAACTTGACATTTAATCTATACGTGATTAAATCACTAGGGAATATAGAGCAACTTTCAAACCAAGTTTAACACTACAAACTTCTGGGGATATACTGAATAAACCATCACATACTGTAGGACTGATTTTCACAACCTCAGCAAAAAACTTGACCAGGGAACATACGTACATGCACTGACAAACTATCAACAAAGGTCTTAGTCCCAATGTCCCTATTCCTATTAAATGCACTTTACATTATTAAAAAATCCCCAGAGCCTCTAAGTGAACACCAACAAGACAAAGTACACAGCAGAGACGTTTATTATACAGCAAGAGGTGTAGCAGGGATTCTAGTTATAGGGGAGGGATACATTAGCAGGTCATTTCACCTAAACTTGTCTAGTAACTGCACAGTGTCAGCCAAGCATAGTGTCAATGCACTTAAGGGGTTAATGAACCTATGAAAACAGTCACGTCTTTGAAAACATCTTCCAATATAATCTGGAAGAATTTCTGGTGATATCTTATAGAATGCTCTACAGTAGTTGTTAACACACTCATTCTAATAGTCAACAGAGTAAATGTCAACTGAGACATGAAGCAAATTCTCCTGAAGGCAGCATGAAGCCTTTTTAAGTCCCTTTTTTATAACCTTACTATTTTAGAACTCAAATATCCCTCATGTATGCCACCTGTGCCAGATACCACGATGCTCAGTATCTGTATGGTCCCTGTAGATATGGCATCTCCTCCTGACCCTCGTGGGTCTGTCTTTCTCCTGATCTCTTTGAAAGCTTCAACCTGTTAGCATCTCCTCGCTGCAACCTTTTGGCCCTGCGGCGGCAAGAAACCTTGTGCCGTTTGAGAAGAGTAGCGTTCCAGAAGCGAGTGGAACAGCGTCGGCAGGAGAAAGTCCCTCTGGCACGATGGGAGGCCCGATGGATGAAGGCTGCCAGAGCCCTGTGAGACTGCTTCCCACATACACTGCACCTCAGTCGCTCCAGAGTGGTTGAGCTTTTTTGTCTGTGCTTAACTGCCATGTGAACTAGCAGTCCTGCTTTACGAGAAAACACAGAATTCGGGCACATGGGACAACCAAAACGTTTCACAGGGACTTTGAGGGATGACAGGATCTGCACCTTCACACCTCCAGTGTTGACAAGTTTATAGCCACCACCTCCAGATCCACCTCCTCGACGAATCGTCAATCGCAGAGAGCCTTGTTTTTTAGTCAACTGGCCCCTTATTGTACAGCTTATCTTCTTTCGTTTTCTTCCATCCAATCTGACTAAATGGTGGGAATCCCACTTATTTTCTCTCCAATCTCTCTGTTTGGACTTTTTTTTTTTCTTCTTGTGCCGCCTCATGTCATCATGTGATAACTGGTTGCTGCAGTCAAGGTGGTGGTGGGGCTGGGCACCTGACTGATGATGAGAATGATGTTGAGAGTGATGATGATGGTGATGTAGATGATGATGTTCAGTGGAGGGCAGTTCGGTGAGGGGCTGGAAAGGGGCTGTGGTGTGAAGTGTACGGCTACGGGATCCAGCTGGATATATGTGTTCTCCTTTCACCCCAGCTGGGGAATGGGGGTGCTGGGGGGCCATTATTGTTGAGTTTGGAGGCAGAGGCTGTGAATACGATGGAGCACTAGAGGCTGAAGAATGGGCTGCATCATAAAAAAGGGGAGAGTAGCCAGCTGGTGGTTGGGGAGGAGCTTGTTGGTGGCTATGAGTGACAACACTGAGACTTTGCCCTCCATGGCCTTCTGAGGAAGGATCCATTTGGAGGAGGGCATTGGTGGCAGCTTCACTCTCTGAGGCAGACTGATTGACATCACCCCCACCTCTGTTGTCTCCAGACCCACTGCTGCCTTCTTGTGGGTTGGATGATTCGTTGCGGGTCATTCCATGCTGTGACTGCCTATGTCGGGTGAGACTATTAGAGTAAGCAAACGCTTTTCCACATACCTCACAGCAGAAAAGCTTTTCACCCCCACCTTCGTGAACTGTCTGGTGATGAGCAGTCAGGTGAAAGTGATGGCGGAAGGACTTCCAACATATAGCACAGGTGTACAGTCGAGGTGGAGGAGGTGGCTGTGGTTGGGGTGGCGGTGGAGGCTGTTGCTGGGGGTTGGTGTCTTGAGGCTTGACATCTTGAGAGTAAGAGTAATAGGAGGAGGTGCTTGGTACTTGGTTCTGGCTTCTGTCTTGGGCCACGCTACATTGAGGATTTGGGTTAAAGCTGTTTATGTTTTCGGGAGCTGGTGTAGTGGGAACCTCTTCCAGCTCCCCTTTCTGATGGAGTTTGCTGTGCCTCCTGAGGCTCTGGGAGTATCCAAACTCTTTGCCACATATGCTGCATTTGTAATTTTTTGCTCCAGAGTGGACTGTTTGATGCTTGCTAAGATGAAAAGCCTCTCTAAAATATTTTCCACAAATGTTGCAGTGATGGGGCTTTTCTCCAGTATGAATGCGGTCATGTCGGCGCAGTGTCTCACGACGTGCAAATCCCTTACCACAAACACTGCAGAGGTGAGTGCGTGGTAGCCCACTTGGCCCCATTCTAGGGGTGTATTGTCTACGTTTGGGGGGCTGTCCAGCCACTGCAGGATCTTTCTTGGCTCTAGGTTTACGGGGGCGTTTTGGTTTGACAGTAGGGTTCTGTGGGTTGCTGCTCATAGCCTCCTGGCTCCCACCACCTCTGAAATTCTTATCCAAACCCGATGTTGAAGAGGGTGAGCCCAGAGGACCTAAACCAAGACCACCTAGTAGACCTCCTATTATATCTCCCCTATCATCCCCTCTATTTCCACTGTTACTAGCTGCTGTTATGGCTGAGATTGCATTATTGACAGAACTAGTAACATCATCCTCTGAGTCATCCAGTAAAGATGAAAGGGGCAGGTGGGGCTGTTGCTGCGGGTGATGGTGCTGGTTGTGGCTCTGTGAGTGTGGATGCAGTGTTGGGGCCAAGGGTGCCTTTCTCAGAGCTGGGCCCGCCATCCCACTTCCACAGGGGGAGGCACCAGAGTAGCATGGAGATGGATTACCTTGAGAACGGTGGTCATCGTGGTAGCCTGTGTAACGATTCCGAGAGTAGTCAGTGGGGTATTTAGCATCTGTTCTGTCCCTGTCATTTGAATTCCCTCCCCTTCCAGACTGAAACAGACCATCACATCCTAAACCTGATTTTGGTTCTCCTTCCCCAACAATGATTACACCATCTTCTTCCTCAGTTTTCCCATAAATAACCCCTCTATTGCTTTGATAAGTTCCCCCTCCTCCATTACCTCCTCCGCCCCCTCCCCCGATTCTGTCCTCACCATCAGTTCCTGTCTTGCAGCCCCTTTGTTTGGGTCCCCTACCTGGCTTGCCGCAGGTGCCTGAGGCAGCATGGTTGAGTAGAGAGGTGCTCTCACGGAAGGCACGACCACAGGCAGGACATCGGAATGGCTTTTCCTCATGTATCTTCTCATGACGTGTCAGTGACTCTCTACGATTAAAAGCCCGTGAGCAGGTGGAACAGCCATATGGGCGTGCTGAAGAGTGTATAACACCATGTTGCAGGAGGTGCCCTTTTTTCTTAAAGCCTTTGCCACAATCGGGGCAATGAAATATTTTGTCTGGACTAGGACAGGAATTAGATGAGGGTTGGGGAGTTTCTTGAGTTGAATGGGGAAGGCTTGGGTCAGACTGTGTTTTTATATGAACAGGGTTTGGGCCAGTAGTGGAAGTATTGCTAGTACCTGCTGTGGTTGGCTCATGCATGCGCATATGCCTGCGAAGGCTTGAAAGTTGAGGAAAGCTTTTGCCACAATCTCCACAATTATAAGAAGGCTCTGAATCAGAGCCTGTGGGATTGGGTTGCATTGAGCTCTGGTTATCAGATTTAGAAAGGTGAGAATCATTAGTAACCAGTACTGAGGCAGCAGTGGAAGAGGGAGCAGAGGAGGAGGAGGAGACTACTGATGAGGATGAGGATGATGAGGCAAGCAGGGATGATGGGTCACCCCCCATATTTGACATACTACCAACCCCACTCCCAATTAAAGCTGGGGGCTGACTATGACTTAGACCTGCACCGTTACTACTACTGCTGGGATTTCCACTGTGGCCATGATTGCTGCTGCTATTAGTAGAGCTATCAGATTTTCTTTGTGGCAAATATCCAGCCATTGCTTTTTTCCTTCTGCTGCTACTGCTACCACTGCCACTACTGCCACCTCCACTGCTTTCCCCTTTGCCATCATCCTTAGATAAAGATAAATGAAGCGGCAATGGGAGAGGCAACCCTGCTTCTTGCTGCATCAAAGAAGCTATCTGATTTGAGGAAAGTACAGGGATACCCTGGAAGTCAAAGCCACTCAGTGATGAAGGCTGAGAGCCTGGGTGAAGTGGGTGGTGAGGATGAGAATGAGAATGAGGATGAGAAAGGGTGTGAGGCGGAAGTTGTTGCTGCTGGGGAGGATGCTGCGGGGCCTGCTGTGGCTGGGGAGTGGAGTGGCCATGTGAGTGAGATGAATGCAAAGCAGGAGGCGGAGCAAGACTAGAACTAGGCTCCCCACCTGTCTGACTTAAACCAAGTCCTAAGTGGTTATGAGTTCCAAGAAATTGCTCTAAACTAGCATTAGCAGGCACACCAGACAAGAAATACTGATTAGCAGCTAGCATGCAGCTGAACTGTTGGTGAAGGCTACGTGCATCAGATTGGGCCCCAACTAACTGGTGTCCCAGTGAGCTGACTGCACTGCTGCTAGAAGGGTTATTCGAGGTGGCCACAGAGGTTGAAGGGGAAGGAGAGGAGGAGGAAGGACCAGATGATGCTTGGGGTACAGAGAGGCCAGGATGCAGAGGAGGAGGGGGTGGAGGTGCTGATGTTACTAATCCTCCTAATCCCCCAGCACTCCCACTACTGCTACTTCCCCCGGCAAAGTGCTCAAAACGGCCTACACCTGGGTGTAACTGCTCCTGTGCTAGTGCTGCCTCAGACGGGTGGAAAGAGCGCAGGAACTGTGGGTAGCCTGAAGAATGACTTGAGCTGCTGCTGCTCATCTTGCTTGACTTTGAACGAGAACTTTGAGATGAGGAAGGTTGTTGTTGTAAAGGTGGGGGAGGAGGGGCACTCATCTTGGCAAAAATGGAGGCAGAATCAGAAAAGGCGTTACCTCTTGACCCCTGCAGGGGGCCCAAGCCAAGTCCAGACAGAAGAGCTCCAGAAGACTCAGCCTGCTGCTGCTGCTGCTGCTGGAGTTGATGCTGGTGAAGTTGCACTTGCTGTTGATGCTGTAGTTGTCGATCTAAACCGAGGCCTTTAAACTGGTGGGCCTGGTGCCCACTTAACATCTCTATAATGTCCAGATTGTATTTTCCAAATTGGAACATTTCCCACTCACTGGCACATGGGGGTGTAGGGCCAAACCTCCAGAGCCAGGAGTAGCAACAAAGGTCCCGGCGACTGTTGAAAGACACACTTTACTCTAAAGGTGAGGTTATGAAACAAATTTCAAGAGCTACTTGAATGTCTCAGATATTTAGTTTTTCTCTCCAGATGATTACTTCTGGTGTTGCTACTTCTTGCTGGAAAATCCACAGCCCCCTACTCAACTTCCAAAATGAGTGGGGTGGTCGAAAGGATGAGTTTATGATCAAAGGGTAAAAATGTCTTTAAGACAGGAAAAGGAGTTCCACCTAAGTTCAAAATTGCTTCAAAGAGTTTTAAACAAGCTGTTTATGTGACTTCTTTTCTCCTTTGAAAGTTAATGCGCTGACATTTTCCTTCATCTAAGCAAGTTTCCTCATCCTTGTTCAGCGGAGAAGTTCCTTTTGCTGAAAAAAACAAGATTCAAAGGGGGATGAAAGTCATAGATGGGATCAGAACTATATTTCACTTTAAGTAATGTAAGATGCTTACTCAACCACCCTTTTGTACTGATTTCTATACTTTAACATTACACAACATTAAGATTTATCCCACTTTGTTAGATAAAAGGATCATTTATATCATTTTATCATTTGAAATACAGAGCCACTGCGTGTATGCTGTATGTTGCATGCAAGCAAGAAGGCTAAATTCAAGCTGCCCATTTTCAGGTTTCAAATTTGTACAGTGGTCTTATGAGTAGTAGTTGTAGTATTATTATATGCAAAATGCACATCTGATTCTAAGCTAGAAATTTAACCAACAAACTATTCAATCTCCTGTTTATCAGCTTTAAGTTAATTTTTTTCGTCTGTCTGGTAATAAAGTAATGAATCAACATTTCAAGATATTTTTCCATACCCTTGTACAATTAAGTCTTTGTTTACTCACATTAGTAATCTCCAATATTTCTAACAACTTACATGGCTCTGCTGCATTGCAGCACAAACAGAATGCTGCATGAAGGCACATTCTTTTTTATCAACGTGCTTTCAATGTGGTTCTAAAAGGCAAATGTTACTTTCAACAATGTTACTGCCTGTGCATTGAGGTTTTCTATGGAAGGCCTCTTCCAAAAAGAAAAGGTGACAGGATGGAGACAGTGATTAAAAAACAAAACTATTAAGTAGATTTGGCACAAATCATTACATTATACAAAAGCTTAGCAACTGTATTAACAGGTTAGCAACTGTATTAATCCAGTTTTATGATATACAATATCATACTTTTGTCCACTCAAATGAGTTCTTTAGTACAGACTTCATATGTAATGATCTCTGAAATAACAGGGTATTGTTGGAGAAAAAAAGTACAAGCAGAGATTTGTAGAATGAAAGAAAAACAAATTACACTACTAATGGCTGTTGACTGGAGGAATTTCACTTACCATGTACTTGAATTTTACTCATTCTACCACTGCATAACAGAAGGTACTACATGTTTGCACATAAGAATCAACCCAGTTATTTTCAATTGTACTTTATCTAAAATTCTAGTGATCATATTTTCCATCAATGTTCACAGTTCTTACACACTCACCTTTTTTTGATTTTCTGTTAATCTATAACTATATATTCACACAGTGTAAATGTAATTTGTAAACTTAACAACTTTTGGTCTCATATTTGACATAAAACTGATTATAAAAATGTAAAGTGTTTCATATTTTTATAAGGGTGATACAGGTTGTGTTATGGTGCTAATACCTTAGCACCAGGTGCTAATACCTTAGAGTAGGAGAAGAGCATGAATGACATTTACATATAAGTTACATTTAAATAGAACATAGCGCAGTGTTATAATTAATCCAATAAATAGGTAGTTTTCATTTATATAGAAATACTAAATATTGCTCACACAAGCCTTAAGGATGACTGCAAGATGTTTGATCAGTGCTGCCATGTGCAGAGTAAATAAAGCAAATGAAACCTGAACCAAACCCATATACCAGTAAAAACACATTTATTATCCTTATAAATTTTTCAAATAAAACACTACTTGTAGTCAATATATGGTGAATAAAACCTCCAACGTTTACTTTATAATTGTTTACCTACATGGATCTTTACGTAATACGTATTTTACGTATTTCTATCATTCACCATCTGAAAAATCAAAAGTAGTCTGGCTAAAGTAGAATAACTCGATTTGAGTGTCGTTTCGCTCACCTTGTTTAATCTTACCGTTTCCTCTAATCGATGCAATGAGAGTAGAGGAAAGTGAGTTCCCCAAGCAGATGAGGGCGATAATTTATCGCATGTTTGACTGCCTCTCATTTTAATGTAAATCACCAAACCTGTGGAGAAGGGCAGAGTGGCTCAAATTAACATCATAATCACACTTGCTGCACAATGTAAACATAAGCAGTACATTGCAGGCGCATGTAATAATGGATGCACTCAAGGTAGCATACTGTAAAAGTATTGGCTAACATTTGTAGGAATAGAAAAAACACTGAACGCGCTTGCATACAAAACTTCAGGGTTTTCATAAGCCTCATATTTTGCACTGGCTCAGCGTGTTTAGCCATTCGGTACCACACGCAGTCTAAAAAAACCACCCAACCACTGGGGCTAACGTTAGCAGCGTTACCAAACTGTATTAAAAGCACGCCGTCTACCGTTAACAATTCGATGTTAGCGTTAGCATATACATCTGCGTAACCTATACTCGGCAAATGTTTACTTACGCATCCAGTTGCAGAGCACAGTTGCAGATGGATGAGGCCTGTCACGCCTTCTTCTTACCGCCTAGCTAGCTATCGCCCGCTTCCATTTCTGCGTGCTGTTTTCTAGTCGTTAGCCAGGGCCATTTTCACTGATGCTGAGCGGGCTGAAAGCTTACACCGTTCCCCAAGAAATCTACGCCGATGAAAACTGCAGCCGCCTCCTTCCCACAAGGCTCCGAATGTTTACGCTAACGTGCAGCTTTCGCAAAACATTTCGACGGCCGATGAGAATTGGGGTGGTCGGTGATAATATTTTTGGGTAAAAGTGAGTGACGTGTGCTCTCTTAACATTGGTCCTTTCCGGCCCTTGTAATATTTCCGGGTAGCTCTAGCGGGGCTTAGAGCAGATCCTCCGTTCGGTTAAAGGGTCTCCCCTTCCACCACACGATGCATATTCATATGATCACCAGTTCACCTTCACAACCCTCTGTCTGAATACATCAAAGCTATCTATTCTCTACAGGAGTTAAGGATGTCTCTCCACGCTGCCTCATGGCTGATGCTTTATGGGCCTGTTATGCAAACTATAACTTATAGTGATAACATTTTTTGAGTATAGGCTACATAACGTTTGATTCAAACATATAGGCTTATGGGACATATTACCAGAAACGTAGACCTACATCATCTGTCCTAGAGTAGTTACATAAGAAAAAAACTTAAATGATCCAAGAATGTCATTAAACTAGATGGGTGATTTCTGAGACTTGTTCAGTAAAGGATTACATCCATTGCCAGATTCATAGATTTTGTTTTCCTTTAAAATCTGTATTTAAATCATCAAATCTGTAAAATGAGCCAATCCCCAGCAAAAGCTGGACGGCATAATATGCAGTTTTGTTGTGAAATTTTCTTTCTTTCTTTTTTTTTTTTTTTGGTTAACCCCCCCCCCCCCCCTAGTTTCACTTGATGTAAATCTTCCATTTCTCCTCTCATGAGGAAGAGCCCAAGCAAGGGTTGAGTTGTGGCCTCAAATAGCTCCTTGTCCCTGCTCTACCTTCTCTGTTTTCTCTCTGACTTCTGAGTACAGACTCTTTCTGTTTTTGCTGGGTTTGGAGGGATGGGTGGGTGGTTGTTTGGGACGCTGATAAGAATGAGTTCTGTCATTTATATCTGTAATTTCAACCCAGTTTATAAATGATTTTTGATAAGCAGGCAAAGTCACTGAAGTAGAAGAAAAGATTTTTTTTTTTTTTTTTTTTTTAAAAAAGAAACGTGTCTGACAAGTGAACTAAAAGTCTTTCATACTAACAGCTTTTGTTTCATAAAAAAAAATAAAATCATTTTTTAAATTCTTTATAATCACAAAAGTTTTCCACCAAAAATAGCAAAAAAAAAAAAAAATGAATAAAAGTGTTTTTAATTCAAGGATTAAACATGCTGAGATGGGAAATTAATACGGTTCTTACAGTTTAAGATTCCCTTCATATTCCTTAATATTCAGATGATTCAAAATATGAAAAGAAAAATCCTAGATATTTCCATGGAAAATGTATGTTTCTGGTAGAATGAACCTTGAATGTATCCCATCTTTAAGTAAGATGACACAAGCTGAACTACTTATCTTTCGTGCCATGCTATCATGCCATACTAAGTTGGGCTAAATCAAAGCAAATAAAGGAGTTTGGACTCTATAGTATAATATAAATGAATATGGCAGAGAGAAGTGTGATCAAAAGGGGTGAGGTGATCAAAAGTTTACAAACCAAGGGTTGTGAATCTTGGGGTTAATGTTATTCCAAAACTACTGGAATTTATGTATTTATATCCAAAGTGTTCTTTATTTGTATGACACCTTTAAAAACCACTGTCCAATTAAAGGTGCATCCTTGGAAAATAACAAATCTGAATTAAAAACAGTGTGTTATCAATGAATAGCATACACGCTTTAAAATGACCAACATATGTAGCACTTCTTATCTCCTTCTTACAACCTAATTGAATTAAAAAATTAATAAATGTCACATAGTTTTTTCTGGGAACTTAAGAAGCACAAGAATAATTTCCCTTTAGTCTGTTTCTTTCCTCTGTTATAATAGCAGAATTATACAATCCAGCCAGTTCAAAAGTGATCCAGCCAAATAGAAAAATTTCAATCACCAGATAAGTATGCCGGTTAGAAAAACAGATATCAGACATAACTTGTCTTTTCCTAAAGCTGTGAATACAATCACAGGGCGCTAAGGAACTTAACCTCGGGC
Organism: Labroides dimidiatus; assembly: GCA_030710495.1. Lineage (NCBI taxonomy): Eukaryota > Metazoa > Chordata > Actinopteri > Labriformes > Labridae > Labroides > Labroides dimidiatus. The sequence continues at coordinate 13,674,908 of CM061148.1, forward strand.
CAAATCATCATTTTATCCTAACACACATCTTGGATCTGATTCAGTCACTTTAATCACAGAGACGTGAATCATTTCCTCTCTGGTTTGTAAAGATGGTAATCATTCTGCCTGGATATCTTTACTCATCATCAGAGGAAACTGGAAGCCTTGAATCACACATACACACACACACACACATACACACATACACACACATGTTTGAATATTAATTTGTCTTTTCTTGCGATTTTTGCAGTTTTTCTCAGCCACAGTCAGAGGCATAAACTGAGCAAAACTTGTGAAAATAGAGCTTAATTGAACACAGCAGGGATTAAAGGCATTAATATGAATGCATACAGTCATTGGATGGTGTCGGCATACTCTTTTAAAATGGATATTGTCAAAGATATTAATTCTTTTATGTCCTGCACATTGAAATTGTCTGTGTGGGTTTTGTCTGTGAGCTGAGGACCTACTGAACCTCCTGGTGGTGAAATGTGTAAATTACAATGATTGTAGAGCATCAGAGGCTGACAATGCTTAAATCAAATGTTGCCCTTTGTGTACCTCCTGCAAAAATAATGTCTGTATCAGGACAATGCAAGCACCTGTTCTTTCATTTACGCCTTCATACATCGCAGTGCAATAAATGTATTCACAGGAGGTTTAAAAATATGAGCTCAACAGCCCTTACCTCACAGTGAGGATGCAGCAGGAACAGTATGATATAACTTTGCACTCAGATGGCCTAGAGATGTGAATTATGTGAAGACAATTTTACCTTTTCATTTAATTTAGAGTACAATCTTCCACTCCCACTGGCGCTGCACAACCTTACTGTGGCTTATACAATACCTCCTATCATGGTGATGTGCGATTTTATCAGAGACCCACTTTGATGTGCTCACTGCTAATCTACTGACGACTAAAAGGCTTTTTGTTCAAATGGAGCTGTTGTGTCTATTCTGACCCCTTACAAAACACTAATTTGTCTGATGATATTTTTAGAATAACAATTTCAAAACACGTTGCTTTTGAAAAAGCCTCTCGTCTTGAAACAGCAGCTCACACGGATGTGTTTGTAAGTCTGTCCTATGTTCAATTTGATAGAAAGTCTTCGCTTCACTTTTGACTATTGATGCGTGAGATATTTCTCCAGATGTGGTTGTCCTGTCTTGAGCCATGTCTCAGGTGATGATTTATTTCTATACTAGTAAAATCAGTGAAAACGAGTACAGAAAAGCTTAAGGTTTAAAATGTCTGTCCAAAGTAAATGGGATTATTTTTCTGTGCAGTTTTGGGGAACTTCTACTTTCTGAGCTTTTTTACTCTGTCACAGTGTAAAGGGAGATATTGTATCCCACTGAATGAATTTGAATGAGAGTATCTGGTTGTAAAAGAAGGTTAAACAAATTGAAAACATGTTGATTCTTAGAAAGTATAGTGCACTCTTAGATCACAAACAAAACGGAAAATGTTTGAAATTGTTTGTCAGTCTTATGTGTGCAAAAAGAACAATTGCAACAGATTGGAAGATCATTAATCATGTAAATGAGGAAGTTTCTGACACACTTCTAAACTTCAAACTGTCTAATTCCATTTGTAGAGATTCAAATTCATGTAAAAAATTTCCAACAAAATAACCCAAACTGAATAAAAGAAAACAAGAAACAATATGAACCTTCTTCCCCTCTGATATTATGCATCCGTGATGGAGCTTAGGCTCTTTTTCTCTTCATGATCAAGTATTTATTTTGCATTCATAGACAGATTTAACACTTGATCATATTGGTTTATTTAGCATATGTGTGTGTGTATGAGCAGATATTTAACTACTGTCAAGCAGCATTTTATGTTATATGCACCTTGTCTTATTCAATCTTCTACTGGTTGTGAAATTGGTCATTATTGTGAAACTTAAAAAAAAAGAAAAAAGAAAAGTTGCACTTTTAGCACAACACAATTCAGTTGCGAATACTTCAATGAGATACGTAGTAAATACAAGCACCAGTAAAAGTAATCCTTTAGTATACCACTAACAGATAATGCAAGTATAGCACTAACCTGATTTCACATGAAGAAACTTATTTCAGATAAATGTCCGAGGTTCTTCACCAGCTTGACTCAAAATTAACTGAAGATTTGACATTAATTTAATCCCAATAAGGAATCATTTTTGAAAGCATTGTGCATCTTTGTAAAATTCTAACTGCTCTTGAGTAGATATGATGATGCAGACAGAATATAGCCAGGTAACATAGTAGTAACATTACATTTACTTTCGTCCACTGAGAAAAATGTGTGTATTTGTAAGAAAAAAAAATATTGAGGAGGAGAGGAGTTGGCATGATTATAGAGGATTTAGGTGTCTCAGGTAGAAGTAATATGAACAAAATAAATAAGATCTGAATCGTAAGAAGTCAAAAACACTGATGCAAGAAATATCACGCTCTATGAAGAGAGACCAAACATTTTCCACCAACTTTATTATACAAACTCTTTGTTTAAGTCACTGCTGTATTCAAGGGGATCAATGCATTAAACAATAACAAAAAGGTTGTTTTGAAATTTATAGGCATGAAAATAAATTTCTGTCGTGGACACGATCCCTGTCCACACAATACACTGTTCATAAATCTTCACATTTTAGGTGGCCAATAACCATCCTCTCTCTCACTCTAAATGAATTCATAATGGTAAAGACGTACACCATATTCATTCATTTCTGTCTGACAACTATCTTTGTAGCTTACTCGCCTGTGTGTGAGTTCTCACTTGTGAAAAATAATTTACCCCTTTCCTCTCGTAGGGGAGCTCGGACGATCGAAAGACAACAAAATGTTATGAGATTGGCACTGTACATTTCATTAAATACTAACACGTCATTTGTTGAATCCTCAAATTAATGTCACTCAAAATATTCTGATTGTACTAGCTATACAAAATACAATACTTGCACAAATTAGAGTAACCATTTATAAAATTGTGATCATGAGAATCAATGGATATGGCTTGTGAGATTTTACAGACTTTGCTACAGACCTTTTGTGGCTCTATTAAAAAAAATCTAATACTACTGTATGTCACCTGTCCTATTTCCCTGAAAGAGACACAACGCTCAGGTTTCCATCACACCTCTGTGTCTCTCCAACATTCATCCCAACACACATGCATTATGGCATCAAGGACTGATTTTACATTCCTCAGTATGTTATTGGGTCACTGGCTTTAATAACATCCTGCCCGTCCCAGTCACATCTATCCCTCACTAAAACACCATCATCTTCACATACATTTAGAAGGCTGCAGATTTTTTCAATAGATGGTTTTGTACCCGAGTGGAACCAAAGTAATCACTTGAGATCAAGATGACATAAGGCCGATGTCTAGGCACAGTACGTACAGCTGGGAAATCGGCCATATCTAAGCATGGGTGACCTTAAAAATCCAGGTGGACTGTAAATGCCTCTTGGTGAAATGGAGCTGGCATGCATCAAGATTTCTGAATGTTTTAAAAACTCGAATTTATGACCAGATGTATGAAAAAACAACCAGTCATGAGAATGCTAGTTATCTAAAAACAATAAACACTTAAATCCCACCAAGTAAAAGAACATCACATCATAAGATAATTGTTAATAATAACCATAACAGTTATAATAATTATTAATAATAACACTCCATCATATTCAGAACAACTACATTTAGCACTGTGTATAGGAAGATTGTCCAAATTAAATTTCAGTTTGTCTGTTTGTTTTTTTTTTTATCTCTGTATCCTTTCACATGACTGAACAAAAAACAGCAGTGACAAAATCTTCTTTGATTTCCCTCTGCTGATTAGAAAAAAATATTTAAAAAAAGAAAAGAAAATTCCTTTCGATACTCTGCCTTCCATTGATTGGTCACACTTCCAGCTGTGCTCGTACAGAATGTAAACCTTGAGGACATGATACAAAGAATGTTTGTATCTGGTGCAAATATCAGGGGAAAGATTTGTGCAAAGTTTTGTCTCTGTGTTTCTCTTTGAACTGTGCTTAAATTGCTCTTTGTTTTTTGTACACGTTAATACTTAATACATCATGACAATATCAACACAAAATCAAGAGAAAGAGATAGCATTGTATATGGACCACAGATATCACATACTACAGTATAGGATAGGATAGCCCTTAGTATTGATAAGCATTGTTATTGATAGTTTTTTTTTGTTGTTGTTGTTTTGTTTTGTTTTTTTCACTTTTCTGTGTTTTTTTCTCATACTGGCTGAAGTGCGATATGATACAGCAAGATCTTCATCTTGAGGACAGGTAGGGCTTCCTAACCATCCGAGTCTCTCACGGCATGTAGAGCCAGGCAGGAGAAGGCGTCAGGTCTCCAGACTCAGAAGGTTTTGTTTTTTTTGGCTTTCTCTGAAGCCGATTTCTTTGACTGTACAAAGTATCACAGACTTGTGTGATTTGTCACCTGGAGAGATTAAGAAAATGGTGATTGTCAGACCAGCTTCCTCTGTGGTATTTTCTTTGTATTTCCATAAATGGCTTCTGAAGGACAGTTGTGTAAGTGCAACCTCTGCATCACGGTCTACTCATTTGTGCTCTGTAGAAAACCTTTAGCTCTCTGTGCACAGCCTACATTTAAGAAAGTTGCCCTTTTATCGGTAAACTGAACACACGTCTGTTCTGTTAGCTCTTGACACATCTATGTTAATTTCAAGATTTCTTAAGAACAGATGGCTCTATTTTATTTGGTAGCCCATTGATCTAACAGTTAGGTCCTGATCTAAAGATAGGAACGTTAGGGAATATAATCTAAAATGTAATCTAACAGCAGTTAACACCTCTGTGGTGTAGCAGTGATCAGAGTGAGAGTCCCTGTGGGAGTTTTATCTAAGGTCACATGGAAAACTAGGCAACCCAGGCGTCAGATCGGTAATGTGGGTACGTCCCCAAGTTTAAATCGGGCGCAGAGTCCTGCCAATGGTGTCAGGGTGCTGAGTCCCAGTCAGAAAACAGCCCCCACTTCAGTGTTCAGTCATATAAACAGGAAGCAATAGAAAAACAGTTCTGCCTCCCCGTGAGGGCATGAGGTTGGTTAATAAGAGTTTCAAATCTTCCAAAAACCGTCATCAGGCACACAGTTCATGCAGTTCCATCTGGTCCATCAAGCTCTGTAATGTGAGCGTCAGTTTAATTAATCAGACTGACAGTCCAGAGTCTGATACAATATCCCACAATGCCCTTCTCTTGTTAAACATTTTTTTTGTAATATATACATCTATATATCTATATATCATCTCAATCCCTATCTAATATGGCTCCTGAGTGCTTTTTGGAAAAACATATAAAGAACAAAATTATGAACGACACTTCTGTTGGTATTGTTTCGCCCTCCGAGTCAGTCTTTCTGCGAGTAATGGCACTGCTGTTTATGGCAATATGGCAAACTGTCTTACAAAATATGGCTGATGTAGGCTATCACGTAACTGGAACAGATATTCCCGCCTGGATTTTCTTTGAGTATAATATTCAAGCTATTTAATAACAAGATAACATGAATTTGAATAGCCTAAGCACATTATACTGTTACTATACTTTGTACTGCTAGTTTTATCTTTAGTCATATATCTAATAGCTAAATGCAGAAGGGCGATCTATCCCTATATCTATACTGAGAGTAAACTCTATTTTAGGCACTAACCTCACACCGTCACTTCATTTTTACTCCCTGTCCTGATCCCCTGACTCCCTCCTCCACTTCCTCCTGTCCCCCCACCTCCCCCTCCTGGTATGAAATGTAGCTGCTCAATGGTGTTCTGCCTCTTTGTTGCAAAAGCCATCCTCCTGGCGCTATGGCCCCCTAGTGTTCCTGTCCCCATGACTACCCCTTGTGCGGGTTGCTCCCCTGCCCAGCCCATGCCCCCACTCATGTGCCCTGTCATTCCCGGGTTTCTCTCCTGCTCCCGCCCAGACGTGGGGTGAGAGTTCATCTTAATCATGTGGTGCCGGTCAAGAGAGGGCGTGGCACACACATTCTGTTGGGACTGGGCCTTCTGCTGGCGAGGCAGTGTGGGGACAATCCCTCCTGGTGTGTGGGCGTATGGATCCACCACCCCAATACCGCTGACTCCCATCCTGTCCTCTAAATGGTCGGGTGACATGAGGAGTCGGTCCTGTCTCTCCTGTCTCTCCTGTCTCTCCTGTCTCTCCTGCCTCTCCTGTCTCTCCTGTCTCTCCTGTCTTTCCTGTCTCTCCTCTCTCCTGTCCTGCCTCTCCTCTCTCCTGTCCTGGGTCTTCCTGGTTAGTGTCTGCGTGTTGGAGTTCTTATTGGAGGCAGCCATGGCTTTGTAGTACTGGTGCTGCTGGTTCTTCGACAGCCTGGACAGCGTCCCTGTGTTCCCGGGAACGTCACCCATGTTGAGCAGCTGGTCTGATGACTTGACTTTCCTTGGGGGCTTGGAGAGAGTGTCGTAATTGGGGTTGTACTGCGGCTCAGGGGGATCCAGAGGGTAAGGGTTTGGGGTGGGTGAGGCAGGCATGCCAGAAGGTGGTGGAGGGATCCAGGGACGGGCTGCATGCCGGGGAAGGGTTCCTCTCCCACTAAGGGTGTAGTCTCCTCCCCAGTGGAGGTGGTGCTGGGAGGACTGGAGGGCTGGCTGGGCAGTGTGAGGCCGGCGCTTGGTGGTGCAGTAACCGGAAGAGTACTCATCGAGACCTTTCTCTGAAAGCCAAAGAAAATTTCTCTGAATTGTTTATCACCACGGCAAACAACACCAGCACATAATGACGCATCCTGCACTCTATGCCGCAGTGTCAAGAGTGTCACCGAGTTTCAGTGCCCATGGAACAGCTGCAGAGACAGAGAGAGGGGCAGATATTTCTCAAACATGGAGATACTTACCAAGACGTTTAAGTGAGGAGTATCTGTTGAGCTCTGGCTTGGTGGCACTCTCATAGGAGGGCGGAAGCTGAGCCAGGTTGTGCAGGGAGTGGTGGAAGGAGGGCTGGGATTTGGTGTTGTTGTGTTTACTGGAGAGCAGAGTGCCTCCAGCCGCCAGCTGAGCATTGTTCATTCGAGGTGTGCGCTCTACAGAGACCATGGGGAGAAAACAACCACGTGTCAAATGAAATTTGCTCCTGTGGATATTGCACGCTTCACATTAAAGTGTGTGAATGTGCCAATACTAGCCAAAACAGACAGAATTTTAATAGCTTCAGCACCAACAAAATAAATAATCCATCAAATCAGTGAAACAGTTGGTAGTCACATAATGTTATGCACATCGGGTCTGTCTTACCAATAGTTGCAGTATGTTTGGGGCTGGTGCCAGATGAGTGGATAAAATTGTGTTGCAAATTGCCCACTGCAAGTCAGAGAAGTTTGAGTTAGTCAGTTTAAAATGTTAATACACTTTCCAGGAAAGTGATTCTCACATAAGGAAAAAATAAAATCAGATCATCTTACATGCCCAGAGTTTCAAAACACCACAGCATGGATGATTCATGTTTTTTATATCTCTAATGTCCACCATCATTTACATTATTTAAATCTTCAATTGAAATCTTGATGATCTAAAAAAAAAACAAAAAAAACTGCATCCAAAGCCAATAAGGAGAAATTACTAACACAAAAAGTAAAATTTTGTTGCACATCACCATTGAGTATTTTCTCCCATAATGCCACATGGTTACAAAGACATCTTGGGGGTGGGAGTCAGAAAAAAACCCAACTGCTTTTACATGCAGACGCGACAAATATGATGTGCCTCAGCATACAGAGGATGCAGTTACAAAAGCTCTGATTGTGCCTCTGAGTCTTCTATTCACAAATGCAATAAAAGCCTGAGACGCTCACATCTGTTGTCCTTGCTGGGCAGGCCTGGGGCGTACAGATTTTTTGGAGCTCTCCCCAGTGTGCCCGTTCCATCGCCTACAGTCAGAGCCACGCTGTTGTTTCTCTCGTCCTGCTGGACCGGGCTCGACTGGTGCCGCAGCATGTCCACCAGGGCTCTGATGATGCCACAAACACGAGCAAAAAGGAAAAAGTGAGATATTAAGAAAAATGAGAGGGAACTGTTGGCTAATGGAAGACTATCACATGGAATTCAAAGTGACAAACATGTCTGGCACCTTTAAGTCATTATGCTAAGAAGCCTTTGTTCAATGTCTGGCAATTTTGTGAGGAGTTCTTTATTTGTCTTAGTAATATTACTTTGTAGTGTATAATTTGTAAAGTTCATTGATTCAAATTTTGTAGGAAAAATCAATCTTTTTATTTGGTGAAGTGTAAAGGCTGATGAGAGGATATTGGAAATAATTTATCGTGTTGGAAATCAGCCACACTCTCTTTAAAGTTCACCTTCCTATCAAGTAGAATTAAATTTAGCTCAAATATATTTAAAAAAAACAACATTTTCTGCATTCTTTCAGAGGCCACAAACACTCAGCATCTTTCATCTTTATTTAACATTACAGTCCAAGAAAGAGCATTAAAACAGCTCAAAGCTAAAATAAAAGGCAAAATTAAAACACAACCCGCGTTGCAAAGACTACCAGCCGTTAATGAGATAAAAAGCCCAGAGAAATCAACACAGCCGTGATTTCCACAGAAGCCACTTGACGAAGATCAAATATGTTTCAGGGGATGACTAATGACATTATTCTGAGGCCAGGATGATGAATCTGGGCCATTCATGGAGGCCTGAAAACCTAATTTGATTGCAGCATTCATACATGCGATGAAGTAACAAATCATGAAGTGAAGTAATGAATCCAGCAGTGAGACATGACCAAAGGAAAACCCTTACCTGGGCATGTTGAGATCCCTTTGATTGGCTTCCTGCTGCACCTTGTTGAAGGCCACCTTGATGCCCACAGCGACGGCAACCATGAATATGACCACACCTCCGATGATAAAGCCTGTGTTATGGCTCTGCTGCTTCAGCGGATCTACATCTGGGTCAGGGCTTAGTTCCTCTGAGATGATCATGGAGTCAGTCTGCGGCTTGGCCCAGTCTGGGGAGTCGTAGTTTTTGCAGCTGTCCTGGTCCAGCTGCCGGCTTCGCTCTGGACAGCAGAAGCGGTAGTGGCAGGTTCCACAGCAGAAGATGAAGGTGTCTTTGGAGCAGTTGAAAGCGCTGTCAAAGTGTCCCATGACGTCATAATAACCCCGACATCCATCCATCCATACATCCATCAATCGGGGACGAATGGGTGCCACCTGGGCTGCACCTAATGGAGGAGCAAGGGCCTCTGAGGAAGTCACATTTTTGGGGAACATGACCTGGGGGAGAGGCCTCGGAGGCGTCTCTAGAACTCCCTCTGAGGTTTCTGGAAGTTTCTCTGGGGTTTTCTTGCGGCCTTGCAAAGCAGCAGGTTGGATGTTGGCCTGCATGGTGAGGAGCAGCAGAGAGGGGCTGGGGTTGGTCTGAGGCTGCTCGGTGGACAGCCTCCCTGAGTGGTCTACATGCTGATGAGGGGGAAGGGATGGAGAGGTCTCCACAGCAATGGCGAGGGGGGCCGTAAGGAGCGTAAGGAGGGAGAGTGAGGAAACAGCGAAGACTCTGAGATAGGTGGTGGGCGTCATTTTTACATGACTAAGAGATCTATTTTCTGTTGTTGAGTCAATGCAGTTACAATAAGGTATACACTTTGCAGTTTAACCCACTAAAATGCCATGTGAAATATTCAAGTAGCATGTATGACCTGCTGGAATCTGATGACTTATAGTTTCATTCACCTATGTAGGGATGAGGAAATCTGAAGTTTGTGTTCTCAAAAACTGTATCTGCGTGGTGTAATATTAGAAAAACACAGGAACAGTAAAAAAAGACAAGGACCAACACCATCCGAATCTCTTGGCAGGTATTCAATAATTGATGATAATGGTGTTAAAATGATTTTAATTTACTGCTAGAAAGGAACTCTGAATGCGTAATGACTTCTTCTTCTGCCCTCCAAAAACACCTCTCAAGTCTAGAACACTGTGCATCTTTGCAAAAAGGACAAACCAAAAACAACAATCTTCATGCTTTTAGTCCTAAATGCCTTGTCCTAAACGTCCACCTGCACAAAAGACCAAAAATCTGACTTAATGCAGAGGAAATTATGTTTTTATGACCACAAAGGCCAGTAAAAATTACACCCTAACAGTGTTTTCATTAAATATGGCAGTCCTTTACATTCCTGTGCTGATCATGGCACTTGAGCAGTAGTTTATGGCCTGTGTTGAATCAAATGTAAACAGTTTGATCTGGTTGATTCATTCCTGGACGACTCTTTAAGTACAGCACTGTCAGAATTGGCACTTGTTTAAATTGTGAGCAAATCCTTCCTGTAAAATTGTATGAAATCTTGAATTCTATTGAAATATTTGATGTTTTTTGGCACTGAAAAAGATCACATGACGTAGAGACAGCATCACTATTGAAAACTGTCAGCTAATAATGCCACATTTCCCTCTAGCTTCATGTTAACCTGTTGTAGGCACTCATCACATCTATAGAAACACCACATACTTCTCTATCTCTCTATCTCTATGTTTTCTGTTGGATTATTGTGCATCAGGACTCGGCTGGCACAGACTGTTACTGCGATAGGGTTGGGGGTGTTAATGAGGGAGGCTCGGCTTAAGTGCGAGGAGAAAGAAAGAGCGGAAAATCAGGAGTAAGCATAAACCAAAAGAGGCAAATGTGAATGATTTTAAATGCTCTGCATTGAGCTTTTAGGCACAAAAAGTTGCCCCCTTCGTTCAAATTTAACTCTAATTAGACGTGAACTGAAAGGCTTCTCCCCGTGACATGTCTCCCTAAGTAAAATTATTCCTGATTAGTCTCAGAGGTTCAAAGAATATCACTTTTGTTGAGAAATATGTAAATGTGTGAAGTTATTGTGTTGGAGGTGTTGGCAATAATAGACAGAAGCAGATCTGTCTCCCACAGAAATTATAATTACATGTAATTATCAAAAACGTCCCTATCTGTGGCAAAGAATGTAGGCACAGAGGGGAGGGGGGCAGAAGACTGAAATCACTGAGGGCTCCGCTTGTTTCAGTTACATGCTCCTCTGACCTTCTGGGGAGGGTTCAGTAGAGGGAAAACGAGATAGACAAAGCACTGAGTAATGTTCTAGAAAAGGAAGAATTTCTCCCCCGATGGATCTAAATGCTCTGCTTGATTTCCAGAATGGTCTTCAGGGTTTGCTCTGCAATAATCAAACCTGGGAAGTCCGCTGCAACACAGACAATAAACATGGTTAGAAGCCAGCTCTATAATCTCAGTGTGTGCACATTTAAGGTACACGTGTAGAAGTTTTTATTCATTGCATCATGCGAACATGTGTACTCTGTGGGGCAAGTTGTGTGTTAGTGTGCCTGTTTGGTTGCAGGAGGAACACGAGAAAGAGAGCAGGCAGAGGGATAAATGCAGGGTAGGGATTTAAATGAGCAAAAAGATTGTGGCGAGCGGGGAAGAGCCAGAGGTATAGATGTGCAGAGACGACCGTGAGTGGGAGGGCGGCGTGTGTGGGTGGCACAGAATCAAGTACATTTCTCCCAGCACTTACCAATACAACATCACACAAACAGCACCACCAAAGAGAGCTGCAAATACAGTCGATGCCACACACAAGAAGAGTGCTAATCAAGACTATTAATCAGCTGCCGTTTGATCAGTTAAATGAGGACAAGATGAACTGAAAAATTATTTGCATGCATGTAAAACGCTGCATGAGAGAGGGTATAGTATGCACTCTTTAAACCTCCTTTAGTTCTCATCTTGCTCCCTCCTTCTCCTTTTTTCTCCCCCTTTCTGCCTTTCTCTCTCTTTCTCAGATTCTGTGCGTGGGTTGAGGCAGCTAACTCTCTCAGAATAGCACTGCAGCTCTGGCTGTGTGTGAGTGAAAGAGGCAGTGAAAGAGAAGGGAGGCAGAATCAAATCTACACCCATTAAACCAACCAGATTTCAAAGTCACATCTGCTGAACATCTCTTGGTTGAAAAAAAAAGAAAGAAAAAAAGATAACAGTGATGCTGTCAGCTTCCTTCCAACTTCCTTTACCATAAATCTGCTCTTTTTTCTGTTGAAGATTTGTGTGTAAAACACAAATGTGCAAACCACTCCAAGATATATCTCGCTTATAAATTGATTTTAATAACAGATACAAATTCAAATTTGAAATACTTCGAAAAGATTTTAAAATGTTGAGCGTCAATCCTCCTGCGGCCGAAAGCTTACTGATATAAAACCTTTCAAGCAAAGTGACTCAACTTACTAAGGAAGCGCATGTTTTCCTTTAGGGATCTCTATACGTGCTGTTGAAGCAATGCAGCAGAGCTGAGCGAGGTGTGTGTGTGTGTGTGTGTGTGTGTGTGTGTGTGTGTGTGTGTGTGTGTGTGTGTGTGCGTTGGGGGGGGGGGGGGGGGGGGGTTACTGGTACTGGGAACCAAAGGGTGAAGGGCACACATTCAGAACCGTGAAGATGCGTCCCTGAGTTACGTGGCCACTGGAGCGAGAACAAACGTTTCCACAGACTCGAGCAATCCTTTCAAAGCAAATGAAGCAAGCGGCACCCTCACTTTTTGTGTCCTTCTTGCAGGAAGCCAAACAGCTGTGCAGACGGTCTGAGCGTGCAAAAATTTCAACAGGTGTTTGTTGGAAATAAAACAAAATGGCTTCTTTTTCTTTAGAAAGGCTGCTGCAAAACACGCACAGTGATGAGAATCGTTTAAAAAAAAAAACGCGTCGTAAAAGTCATGTCGATAGAATGACATTTAGCGAGAAAAAGATTGCGCTTTCTTTGCTCAGTTAAATGAATGCTGCGCAATGACTTTGCATCATAATTATCAATAAGAATCTTCGGACTCTTTTATTCATTAGGTTAATAAGTTGCATTGAAGGAGCATGCAGGTTATAGACATGACTTGCATCTATCAGTAGGCTAAAAGTGCGTGGGTGTATCCGTGCCGGTGTGTGAGTGTGTGTGTATAGTCCGGCTGGATGTGATGGTTTGTGTATGTGTTAATATCAGTATGTTCTTAAAATCCTAATGTGCAGGCAGTTGTCGTTTAAAGCGTTTAAGTGATTCAATAAAAAACATGTCAGTGGCGCATACAGCCCGTGTGAAGATGTTTTTTCTGTGGCGCAGCTTTCATCCAAATGTTTTGTTTAAGACCCTCCGGCACAGCTGATGCGTCCAAAGAGACGCTTAAGTCAATTTCCACACAGACAAACACACAATGAATGTACAAAATGTTTTTCCCCTAATTGTGTTCATGCTATTGCAATAATAAAAGGTGCATAATGTCGTGTCTTACCTGTGCGTTGCTCTGGGGTTTGATGCTGGAGAGGAGCGCTGGGAGAGCTTGCGCACTGGATCTCTCTCAGATGGCAGCCTGTTATTGTAACAGAGGATGATCAGGACAGCGTGAACTGTTGCCGGATCCTCCACTTGATTTTTAATGCTTTTTCCACCCTTTCTTCAATTAACTGGAGATCTCAATCGCCTTTGTTGATTTTTCTCCATCCGGATTCTGTTAATCCATTATTGCGACAGAAACAACAAAAAAAAAAAAATTGCGAGAAGCAGACTTTGCAAGTCAGTGTCCATAACAAGATGTTCTGTTATTTTCTGAGACATGTGGGTATGAAATAATTCAACACGAAGAAAAAAATATTGTACAGCAGAAGTTATAGATGAACTATCCTGGAAACAAAACGGAAATCAATGTGCGTTGAATGTCACCAAAAAATAGAAAAAAATCTCCCTAATTGAACTTTCCTCTTAGAACTGACAGAAGCTGGCTGCCTTCATAATTTCCAAGCGAGATATAGGTTACACCGCCTAACTGCGACTGGCCTGACGGAGGTCCGCCGGTGGGGGAGCGCTGTGATTGGTCGCTCAGTCTGGTGCTGATGAGACTCTCAGCTCGCGCTGCTGTTGATGATGATGATGATGCTGATAATTAAGCCCATTCAACTGGTGGCGTTCATGTGTTTTCCCTTCCAATTCACTTTTCCGCTTTAACTGAATGACCCTTGAGGCTTCAAATTCACTGACTACAGCAAATAAATAAATAAAATATACATACATATCAGTAAGGGATCTGCCTGTATTGTTCCTGCAAAAAGTAGCAGGCAGGGATGAAACAAACAAGCTCTAAAATGTGTGTGGGGTATTTTACGGAATAAAAGCAGCCAGTAAATTCAGAAAGAAAACCTTCAGGATGCAAAATGTGTGTGTGCGTGTTTTCTTTCTTTGTATGTGTGTGAGGGAGAGAGAAAAAGAGAGACATGGTTGCCACAGCAACTGTGTCATTATGTTGGTGGCAATTATGAAAGCAATGAAAACGGGGAAGGGGAGAGGATTGGCGCAAAAGCTCTAACACTGGAGCGTGAACGAAACTGTCAATTAGACCCAGACCTGCACTGCCAATTCAAAGATTTCTCCAAGTTTAGCTCGAGCATTGGGGACAGATTTGAAAACTGCAAGAAAAAAAAAAAACATTAAGTCGAGTGAAGGAGACTCAGTGTGAGGTTTGTGAGAGATGGAGTTGGCTCCTGTTTGTCTCCATACAGTAACAGCCTCCTCACGAGCCTCAGATCAGCAGCACATGAATGAAATCAGATTTCGGCTTTTTTTAAGAGACTGTACACAAGAATTGCAATGCATGGATTGAAATTACACATAAAGCCGTCAGCGACACACACATTTAACACCATTATCTTGTGTTTGGTAGAAAAAAAAACATAGCTTTCCCTAAACAGCTGACTGAGACTGGAACAAACCAGAGTCCTTTCTCTAAAAAATTACAGCAAAGAAAAAAAAGAGGAGGAAGGCTGGTTGGGAAGTAGGGAAGAACTTTCAAATGTGGTTTGGGGAAGGTGTAAAGGGTTTTGTGTAGCCCCAGGTGTCCAAGAAAGGCCTGATTATTACCTGCATGGCAGACTGCTATTTCTACACAGGTGGGTGGGCTGCTGCATGTCTGCAGCAGAGGCTAGTCGAGCCCTTCATTAGACGATCCAATGACGCTCTACCGGGTGCACTTTCACTCACTGGTTTGCTGGGGTGGATGCAATTACTGATTCCCCCTCATAATGGTTATTCCATCACTGCAGAACAGGAGAGCACTATAAACAAAATGAAGGGATATTATACGTAACAGAACAGTGAAAGCTTCTTTCCCAAACTGATACACACACATGTCATTTCTAAACACTTAACTTTTCACCCAGATGAAGAATTGTGCATACAAAATGCTACTAAAAAAAAAAGACCAAATATGACTCATTTTTCATTTCACTTCTAGTATTTCAAAGTTTTATTAATTTAAATAATTTAAAATGGACACAAAATATCCAGCCAACAGTCTGCACAGTGACAGGAGTTCCAGAGGCACATTTTCCATCCAAATTAGCACAAAGCTTCAGTGTTTTTCCTCAGGAAATGTAAGCCCAGCATGCACTTAAAAAAGGGAGAAAACCTCCCCAGGAAACTGGCCAGTGCCACAAGTGGGGAGGAATTCTATCAAACATTGAGGTTTTCTTGCTGATGGCTCCTAAGTTACCCACATGGCTTGGCTAGAATTGTGTATGTGAGGGCACTAAACTGCCTTGTAGGGAAGCAGGGAAATATTTTTTCTACAAATAGTATTTTTTATTAAGTTGTCTGGCAACCTACCCTGTTCCTTTAAAGCCACTGATCTAGGTCTTTATTACACAAAACAACAAGACAGCTGAATATGAACATGTCGATTATAAACAACTTTTGAAAATACTGGACAGTGAATCTATTTTAGAAAAATAAAAATTAAACTTCGAAAGGGGTTGTGACTCCATGAGGAAAATCCACTGCTGATTCCTTTCAAACCTATGCTTCAGCTGGATTACAATCTGAAAAAACAACACATTTTAAAAGCAGGGGACTGTTATGTGTAACAATCTGTCTCTCCCAGAAGTGAAACTGCTGCCTTCTAACATTAACCAATCCCCACCATTATGTCTTTCAAGTACCATCCTGGTTTGGACTCACATGCAACCCTGGCTGAGCAGTACACAGTACCATCACAGCAGTGTTTACCAAGAATGAGCTCATGATAAGTTTCAGAAGTAAAAGTTGGATCTTAATAACAGGCAGGTTTAAGAGGCAATGTTTTTGATCAGTAAAATCCAATTCCTGGCTTCTTATTTACACAGACCCAAGAGAAAAATGCAGCTAAAGGCATGATTTCATCTGTGAGGGAGTTGTTGTTCTGTTAAAATCTAACAAATATATTTCATTGTATCTTGGAAATAATTGACACACCTCTAATGCCAACAAGACAAACTTCAGATACGAGTACAAAGTGGACAGTTCTGGGTGATGGTAGAAATAGTCAGAAAAAAGGGAACGATAACATAATCAGCACACTTCAATATTTATATTTACACAACCTCTCATTCACACTTACACACGCACACACTGAGAATTTCAAAGAGGTATTAAAGTCGCCTCAATGCACGCTTTTTATCTGCTTTCTTTTTCCCTGCTACATTATTAGTGTTACTACTACTGTTACTATTACTGCTGGTGGTGCTAGCTCCGTTACCCAGAGCAGCAGGCACAGCTGCTGCGCTGGGTCCTGCTCGCTTTGTGGGGTCGCCTGCATGCTTTTTCGGCTGTGGGCCATCATTAGGGTCCTGAGGTGCCCCCGAGGTCCCGCCGGGCCCGCCCATGGCATGGATCTCTGTGAGTAGACGAGCTCGGGACTCATATTCTGCATAGTCCTCTAACAGCAAACGCCCAGCCTCTTCATTCAGAGCTGACTCAGGATTCGGATGAATGAGAAGACACTTGATTGTCTAGTGGGTAAACACAGAAGATGGAAATGAAAATTCAAAAGTGGAGACAGCACAGCTGAAACACAACTAAGACTGATAAACCTCTTACAAGTAAGACATGCCGGAGTCCGAGTTCTGCTTTCCAGTCCCTCTTCAACACGTTGACACAGATCTCTCCCTTGTGGCCCACATTGGGGTGAAAAATCTTGGTCAGGAAATACCCCTTGGGTGGAACTGCAGGGAAGTCCTTCCCAAGGACCAGACGCATTCGGAAAACGCCACCAGCAAACGGAGTTCCCTCTGTCAAAGAATAAAGAATTCATCTCATGGACATCATGTCCTGAATGTGCCAAACTCTCTCCAGAAAAGAAAGAGGGTCATAGAGCAAGAACTGGGTTAACAAACAAATACAGAAGATCTTTGATTCTAGTCACTTTAATTTTACAAGGAGAGTAAAAACATGCCACAGTTTCATTATAAATGTAATTATAGAGGAGAGCAACATGCCTAGTACAAATATTGGTTATAAATACTTATGTCTGGAGCCAGTGAATTAAACTGATCCACAGAGGCTCTTGTGTGGAGGAGTTAAGAAGAGTGATCAAGTGTTTTTTCTTCGGGACCTACTAAAAATAACAAGATCTGAAACAAGATAACGTGGACATTGTCAGCTGTGTGGCTTGTGACTTACAGCATCAAGCCACGTCTTCAATAAAGCCTTTATAATGACTTAAGAGCCATTTCTACTTTGAAATTGCTGCATTAAAGTGGTACAGAGCTGTTAGTGTAGCGAATTAATGAACAAGCGAATAAATTACATTTAAGACATTAAAGAAGAAAAACAAGTTTATGAAGTCTGTAAATCTCTCCCTCACGTTAGTAAACATAGCTGTTCAAGCTGAGCCACTGGAAGCTAGAAAGGTAAATGGGCAAGAAAAATCACTTCTTTGAAGTTTATATAATCTTATAAATTTCTTGTTATGGTTAATACAGATCTGATATGACACCATATTGTAACCCTTACCAGGTCCTTCAATGGCTGTGTGCAGTTCAGTTATGTCTTCCTCACTGGGATAAATCTTGATGCCTTCAGGCGGGTCTGCTGCCAAAGCTGAAACCTCTTTGTAGACCAGGCGAAGAACATGAGGCGGCAAATTCTCCACATTGGAGTTCTGGTGAAAACACAAATGTAAGTATCATTTTTACAAGTAGAGGGTTTAGCCAACTTGTGCATTGCATTTCGTTAAAAAATGTATTAAAATCTGAAGGTTTCATTTGAATTTATGGGTAATTGGGTGTCACCTCCCTTGAGACAGTTTACATATAAATGCAAGTTTGATAGTATAAACCACCAGTAAGAAATTGTATTCAATGAGATTGTATATTACTAGTAAGTAGTTGTAGAATATAGACTTGTCTAATACAGGTAAGAAGAGCTTTTCTATCTATTAGTTTAACAATGGTTGATAATAACAGTTGTTAGTATATCACTGGTAAGTAATGGTTCCGATCGGACTAATGCTACGAACAACAGTAGCTGCTTTACTACGCCTTGTTGTCACTATTAAGTACACAAAATAACGCCTCTAGTGAAAAACAACACTGCTCGTGTTTTTAAGGGGATCAATTTATCGCTATCGTGAATTGGATCCACAGTCAATATCGACAGCAAGCATTCATCTTCTGCTTTTATTAGAGTATACGCACGATGAAGTTATCTTCGAGGTATGTTCTTAAAACCAATTTACCTTTTAACAAATTAAGATGAAGCTGTGCAAGCTAAAAACATCAATAGCAGCAAAAGTTTACAATTAGAAACCAAATAAGTTTTTAACTTACTTTGTTCATTGAAAAAGTATTATTCATAATAACACAAGCCAATTAATATTTAAGATTTAATGGTGACCATTCCAGACAATACCCAACTTCAACATTGACGTTACGCTCACCTATCGTTAGCTGTAGCATCACTAGCTTAGCTGCAGTCTGATAACGTAAATAATGAAGCTGCGCGGTCTTACAATGTATGATTAAGTATTATATCGTTAAAATGTAGTTGTGACATTGATAAAAAAATGTAGAGACCGTTTCCAAATTACGGTCCGCAACTACAGCAAGTAGCCATGACCGAATTTAAAGCTCGACGGTTGGCGACGGCTCAATATCGCATCAAGCTAGCGGTTGCTGCTTTGAGCTATTAGCAATAAGCCCGACCAAACGACTTACCATTTTCAAACTGAGTTCTGCTAAAGTGGTGAATGTTTGGATGATGTCAGGTATGAGAAGACTTTTCCGTTATTTTTGGAAAACTATTTGTAATGAAAACTTATCCGGGTCTCACTGGCGACTCTTCTTTTCTTCTTTTCGTTGACACAGGAACAAAAATACGATCCTCTGTTTAACCTACTACCATCACCAATAGGCATACAAGTGCCCTGACACGTCAGAGAAAATAAGCCAATTGTGGTGCAGCGTTGAAAGTAGATTGTCGTTGGAAACCCAATCATCCACACAGAGAGGAGAACGTTTCTAATTCTTTGTTATCATTGGACTGTTTGAAAAACTCACATCCCCCACGAGCCATTTGTGACGGTAAATCATGGATCAAACTATATCAAGAAAAGCGAAATAAAGTCTTAGATATACTTTCAGTTTGTACTCATTATTACACAGTTTCCTTTGGGATTAATAAAGTGGAGCTTATCTTATCTCATCTCATCAGGAGGGCGAATGGCAAATTATTTTATCCCTTTTCATTTCAGCTTTGGTTTGGCCTTTGAAAAGCTGAATTTATACAACAGAATGAACAACTACATCGGCTACAGAAAATATTGAGGCAAGCCGTTTTGTTTATTTGGATCCCCATAAGCTTGCAAGTAGGGGAGAACGGGGTTAGTAGCCACACATTTTACTCTTAAGTAAATTACTCATTATTAAAACATCTTTCAATAGTCATTCCTACATTAAATTGAAGCTGAAGGGTTGGCTTGAAATGTGTATCTCTCTCATTTTCCAACTTATTGTAACATAGAGATAATTAACTGTCAAAGACACTCTGATAAACAGCAAGTTTACCTGCACGCAGCAGTGCGGCTAAGGTCATAGCTCAGTTGTAAAGTCACAGTGGGGTTCTAGTCTTGTCTGTGTATACATGCAGAAAAGAGAACTGGACTTCTGGACAAGAACATTTCATAGTGCTTCGCTTGGCGGTGCTGTGTCCTTTTTTGATAGAATGCATATTGAACTAGTTTCGGTTCATCTGAAGGGAAAACCACTTTCTAATGATGATGGCTGAGATGGATGCAGCTGTAGCTCATCATATTTTTATTGATGCATGTGTCATGGTGTTTGTTAGTTGTGTTGGAGCCATGGACTGTATGAACAGTGCCTCCCCGGGCTGCATGGTGGATTTTGAATGTTCTCCCTGTATATGCATGGGTTGTCTCGGGGTACTTCAGCTTCCTCCCACAGTCCAAAAACATGCTCACGAGGTTAATTGGTAAATTGCCTGTAGGAGTAGGTGTGAATGTGAAATATTCCATCCAGGGTGTACCCCACCTCTCATCCTAAGACAGCTGGGATAGGCTCCAGCCACTTACAACACTGAAGGTACTGAACAGGATGAGGGGTATAAAAGATGAATGAATGATGACTGATTGTGACAACCAATGCTCTTTTGAGTGTGACAACTAACCCCATTCTCCCCTACTCTTCCTGGGGTCTAAAATCTGTGATTACAATTCAAACAAACTACATCATTAAAATTCAAAGGTACAATAAAAAAAATAAAAAAGCATACGAAAGGCAACATACAAGAACAAAGCAGAAAACTCATTGTAAATCAGGTAATCTCTCATACATCAAAAAATACAGTAAATCAAATACTAAATATGACAAAGCCTAAAATTACAGTCTCCACACAATAGTACAAACCTTGACTGTGCAATGAAGTATTCATAATAATCATGAAAATAATAATAATAATAATCATGATAATAATAATAATAATAATAATAATAATAATAATAATAATAATAATAATAATAATAATTATTATTATTATTATTATTATTATTATTATTATTATTATTAAGTAAATAAATGAATAAAGAAGTAATAACAATAAATAAATACATAACTGTCAATGACTGACAATTCAAAAAATGGTTTTAAAAAATATGATTCTAAAATATGATTTTCAAAATGATAGTAGGCAAACTCATTGGGTCAAACCCAATGACAAGTACCTTACATACCTACCTACCTACCAACATCCCTTCATTATTATACCAAAAATGCAAGTGGGCAAACTAGTCTGACAGAGAATGTCGGTGATATTTTCTTGAGAAAAAAAAGAATCCAGGTGGTAAAAATGATGATAATGTCAATAGGAGAGATTACCTGATTTATAACAGGCTTATTGCTTTGTTCTTGGTTTTAAATGTGCCTACTGTGTATTTTTATGGTTTTAGATTTTGCCTTGGATTTTTCAGATTTGCATGAGTGGACCCCAAGATTAGTTGCTACGTTGGTAACAGCTAATGGGGATCCTAAAAAAAACAAAACATTTACAAAAAAAAAAAAAAAAAACCTCCAAAGACCTTATGTAAAGTTGATAGTAATATTCCCATGACAGTGACATTGGAACTACAGAATGCACAGCAAAAAATACCTAAATATATGATTAATGCAGTACTTGGGTTAATATGCTTAGTTAGCTCGCAAAAAAGCATTAAATACTACTATTTCATATTGTTTTATTCATATTATTTGTATTTATCCAAAATCTGTGCAACTTGACCACTATCACCAATACCGAGACTCGACACAGGAGGGCGCCTTAACATAACCTGTACAGCTCATAGGTCCAGCTACGAAAGCCGGGCCGTTAGTGTTTAGTGATAAGTGGTTGGTAACGTTTATGTAAGCAGATGTTTTTTTTTTTATTAATTTTTTATTATTTAAACTAACACAATAGATTAATGATAAGTTTTAACAGACGGTGCAAAGTGACAGTCAATACCGTAAATGGGAGTGTCCTCTGCTCAATAACAACATAACAAAAACAAAGGAAGTGCTTCCGGGGTTCTGGATGTAGCTGTCAGACTCCAGCATCGTTTGATTGGGAAATTGCTTCATCAGCAGGTCAGTAGCTTAATTTCGCCATTGTTCAATTATATTTGTTTACTTCGCCTTTGATTTGCAAAATGTGAGTGTATATTTCGAGTGATGTTCCACTTAAGCCACTGTTGAGTTACTGTTATCCTGAATGGGCTGTAAACTGTGCTAGCTTCCATGTAGATAGCTGTTTGGTTGCCTATATTTATTAACAGAGGGTTAATGACATTATGGTTCTTATGTGTTCTTGTTTGTGGTGATGAAGCGTTAGTATGAGCGAGGGAGAAGTGTTTCATGAGAAGCAACGACTGGAGCTGTGCGCGATTCATGCACTTAACAACGTGCTCCAGGAGCGGGTGTTCACCAAAGAGACAGCCGATGACATCTGCAAACGGTAAGGTGAAATATCGGTGTGTCTACTGCTTAAAATGCTACAAAACTGCCACAAGGCAGAAAGAGAGAAAGAAACATAAAGTGCTGCTATAGTTTGATATACTATAAATCATAATTAAATATGAAGGTTGCTTGACACAAATCCGTCAGTTCTCGGCACATCACCCATCATGCCAGTGAATGGCATCATTTTTTTTAAATGTATGGTTTTTTGTAAATATATTGGTTTAATTTTGCTGAGCAAACTGTGCCTCCCCCTTTTATGTACCACACACTGCATCTTAGACATTTACCACGACACTTTATCAATAACTTTTAACTTATGGATTACATTTCACTTCTGCATTACATGTACTGCCCATTTCATTCCATTCATATAGTTGTATCAAGGCCAAAAGTCTCAGCTTGTGTATTATATTATATAATTTATATTTATTTTTATATTTTTTATTTATTTTTCTTTATTTTATTGTTTTTGTTAAATTTAAGTCTGTTCTATTTATTTATTTTATTTATATTATACTCCATTTTACATTTTCTCTTGTAACAAACTGCAACAAACTGAATTTCTCCCTTGGGGATCAGTAAAGTCTTATCTTATTTGATTGAGTTAAAGCTGAAGTAATATGCAGATGATCAAGTTGTTGTTCCCACCTTGCCAAACCTTACATTTATAACGAAACCTTACTCCCACTTTGTGGCTAGTGCTTACAGATGTAATCTACCAACCAAATTGACCAAGAGAATAGTTGAAAAATTCATCTTTATAATGTTGCAAAATCAACTATATAATAGATTTTCCTCGCTTGCACTGCATTGTACAGCTCAGGCCGTTGCCTGATTATTGGTGACTTTATGTTAATGTTAATGGTAATGACTGAGAGTGAGTTCTCATCCATAAAACTGATGAAACTGCACTTTCTACATCCTTTGTATTATGATGTTTTTATTTTTCTGAAAAATGCTCAATTTCTCTGGGTTTTTATGGAGGGACAACATCTGGTTTAGATAAATGAAGCCTATGTGGAATTGCTAAAAGTTGCTGTTCATCCGCTAGAGGCTGGCTGCAGAAAGACCAGAAACCACATACACACAAAGCCAAAAAAAACCCTACTTTTTATTTTTTATAATTACAGCCTGGTTCAAAAAACAGATTGGGTCTGAAACGCTAATTTTGCTATTGGCACACACTATGCAAGAGGTCAGTTTTTTTCTAACTCAGTGGTTTTAGAAAATATTAGGATCATGCATTTATCCAATCAGAGGCACAGTTCAGCTCACGTGACTGACGGGTACCCTATTGCTGTTCAAAAGGAAGCTCAAAGCCCATGCCATATCCTATATGACCCTGACGGACGACCAGCTTCTTTACTCTGCTTTAGGAACGGACGGGTGATAAAGAGGAGACTACGTCCATATTTTATAGTCTGTGGCTTTTACTTAACTCATAGTCATATTGTATCATATCATTACTGAGATATCTGGCATTAATATTTAGATATGAAATTTTGTCCATATCTTTCAGCCCTTAAAGTGAAGTAATGAGTCATAACCTGCGTAGCTTTTGCTCATGGTCAAAAAATTTGATCCTGGAAACATGTGACCTGTTTGGAAACTGTTCCTGCATCCCTGTGTATTCATTGCAGATGTTTAGCTCGACAGATAATCACATAGTCTAGACTAGAAAAAAGAGCAAACAGTGACTGTACTGAGCTGTAAACAATGTGATGTCCCTTTCTAAGATGTGTGTGGCACTGATGAATCATATTTGCAGGCTGGCTCCACAGTGTGTGGTGAACCCTCACCGCTCAGTGTTGGGGACAGGGAACTATGATGTCAATGTCATCATGGCAGCACTACAGAGCAGGGACCTGGCTGCTGTGTGGTGGGACAAACGCAGGTGAGAGAGACATGGACTCCTGTAAGACTGGAAAATTTTTCAGTACCTCAGTTTGACTGATGACAGAGGGGTTATCTTTTTTTTTTCACGAAGAATAGAAAGAACATAAATACGTTTCTTTGGAGATTGATGAGAAAAACATTGGTTTCCTGTGTCAGGTTTTTTCGAAAAAAAAACAAGGTCATCTTGTCTGACTCAGAGACAGAAACGGAGCTCCCTACTTGCACAGGCTGTAGACCATAACACTAAAGCATCTGTGCACTTTACACTGTAATTGACACTTTTGTTAATCTACATATTCATCAGAATCACTGATGTCTTACTTTGGAAACTCAAGTGTATCAAAAGTAGTGAGCCAGGAAGTGTTGAAGTGGATTGTTGTCAGACAAATTAAATTCCTTTGATGAATTGACAGAAAAAAGATCCTTAAACTTTCCTTTTTTCCCAAATACAGGACTGTTCAAAGCCTTTGTATGTCAAAGGTCCAGGGTTTTATTCTTAATGTCCCATCACGAGTATCACTGGGGATTGTGTCCCTCCCACTCCGACGGCGGCACTGGCTGGCGGTGCGGCAAGTTAATGGACAGTACTACAACCTGGACTCCAAACTGAAGAGTCCAGCCTGTATTGGAGGAGAGGCAGAATTACGGTAAAGATGTATTAATATCATGACAATTTGTCTGAGAGCTCAAGAACAGATGTGTGATCTGTATGTTTGAGGGTTTGCTCTGAGTTCCATCGAATCTTGGCTTTTGTTTTCTGCTTTAACCCTTGTCTCAGCGAGTGACTCACCCCGTGTCAGTAGTCACATGGAGCTTACCTCACTGTTTGTGTCGAATGCTTCACTCCAGCAAACTGCCCTCTGTCTGCATCCAGAGTTTTCTAACCTCTCCTCTTGTGTTGTCCTTTGTTTCTCTTTCAGCACATTTCTCAGTGAACAGCTTTCTCAGGATGTTGCTGAGATGCTGCTGGTGGTCAGGCGGGAGGTAGAGGAGGACGGCTCGTGGCTGAACTCTGACAACCCAAAGAAGTGATTTCTTTTTGTGACAGGACAAAGCATGGGAAAGGAAAAAAAACCTCCTCTGGGAAAAATAAAACTTTTTTTTGTTACGATACGAACACCTCATGACAGAAACCTCTTCAGGGAATGCACTAAAATCCATTTAGTATCTACACTCAGACTCACAGAGGATATTCCAAAGAGAAGCAGAGATGTTTGTTCACTCCTGAAATGAAGAACTGTATCGATTGTAACAGCTGTAGAAGCTAATACTTGGATGTGACTGATGTCTCTGCGTTGTCCTGCTTTGGTACCTTATTTATCACTGGGAAGGTGCATTGAAGCTAATATGGTTGGAGCTAAACGTGTGCTAGCTTGATGATGGGTGGATTGTTATACATGACTGATCTCAGTGTTTCTTGGTAGGACATCTGCAGTGTTAGTGCATGATGAACCATCTGCAAAAAAAAATGTTAACTGGACTACTTTGATATCTTAAACTAAGATGTGTATCATTTTAGCGAAATGTCCATCATAGCCTTGCCTCAGATGTTTACACCCAGATTTGCTAAATCAAGATCAGTGTGTTACGTTTGTGCAGGATGGCTGTAAAATCTGAGCGCACCATCTCTTTCTAACACCTTTGTTTTGTACCTACTATGCACTGCACAGTCAGAGTTGTTAGCACTCTCCGTTTGTTTGTGCGAGTCCATACAGATGCAGGGATTGTGAAGGCAACACTTGGTGAGGCATTGAAGAAAAACCAGTGTCTTTGCATGTTTTATCCCCTACATTCACTACAACCTTCTGAACACCTTTCACAGCTTGCCTTAGCTTTTGAATTTCAGTGTTTTATTTCCCTTTCATTCAAATTAATTAGCAAGAAAACACCTGCAAAGGTTTAATATGTGGTTGAGATCAACAATCCTTCAAAAATCAGAGTCAAAGTAAAATTATTGATGTGTAATATGAAAACGGTAATGAGGCTTTGACAAAATAAAAGCAGATTTGATGTTGATTATAATGGATTATCCCTCTCAACCTATTCTAAGTCTCTACAGCTAGGTATCAAATGGTTGTCATGAATCAAAGCCTGTAACTTTCTGAAGGATCACATTTATGTAACTCTCAAAGCATCACAGTAAGGAAAGACGCTATTTTAGCTTTGCTGTATGACTCAAACATGCAAAAACACTGGTTCTATGACTGTTGATGTAACTTTCATGTTTGTATTGTGTCTCTCCTTTATGAGCTATGCATATCCAAAAGAATAGGAACACTCTGGTACCCACTAGTGACCTACTCACACATAAACCTATTGAAGCTTATTTATATTAAAGTTTGAACTCCTGTTTTAAGTATGAATCTGTTGTGAAGCCCCTTGTGTGTTTGTTCTCTTTGCATTGACTCGTAGACACGATGCAGGCCGTATTGAAGGTTATTGAAGTTATTTTTATTTATATTAGACTCTTTGAGTGTAAAAGGATGCCATTCAAAAGGAGCATTGATAACCATACAAACTCAATTCAAGGGTTAACAAGGTCAGTTGGCAGGGACGGGGGATTCAATGAAATCTCCAACAAACCATAGCTTATATATATATATATATATACACAAAACATGGTGGAGAAGTCTCAGAAACCCAATGCTATACATAGTCATTATTGCTAGTTACGGTAGAGCTACTGCAGCACCAGTAGCAAGAATCATATTGCTATGTACCTGCTGTCGTTGCATGGGATTTGTAGTTCTCCACTCTGAGGACTTGAGTGGCAGTTGTTGTTCTCCTTCAATCAATGAAAAAGGGTCTTGGCAGCCCTCAGTTACTTTTTTTAAGAGCAAAGGTTCAGGATTATTCAGATATTATAGACAGTGAGATATACAGAATACCATAAGGTAATACAAGGGAAATACAGAATTGCCACTTATAAAAAGTAATAATAAAAAAAAAATGATACCAAGTGAGGAAACTGCATAACCATTCACAGAAAAAAACGTGTCATGTTGCTACGTGCCAGTGCTTTCCTACAACAATATTTATATAAAAACTTAAAAATAAATCGGTGGTACTGATACATTTAAGAATATAAAACTACAACGTTGTAACGTCAATACCATTCTGACTTGCCTTACCACTGTTCACAGTTTACACAGAGTTTGGACAGACAAGGGGAAAGAATTTCGACCAAGTGGACTTGGTTCAAAGCTTTGCTCAACCAGCGTAAACTCTGTCGGTTACATCAACAGTCCCTTCAGACCTGCTTCTTCTTTTAAGTGCTTCTAATCAGAATAATATTCAGTGGTACTGACGTTACGCACTTTTAATTGACACCTAGCATTCATTTTATTTGGATTAGTTTCTTTTCATTTCAGTAAAGTGTCCATTCATATGAAAACTAAACATTTTTTTTCTATACATTTCCTAACAAAATAATGAAACTTATAATCAACGTGAATACAGGTTCCGCGAATGGGCAGGGTTGGGGTGTGATTGACTTCCCCCGTAACCAGTCAGCATGCTGGGAGAGTACTGTACTTCCAGAAAATTTGGTGGCAGTCAACAGAAGAGAAGTAGACATGGTCCAATGGTGGATCCGGCGAGAATGAAAGAGAAGAGAAAAAAAAACTTATTTACTTTTAAAAAGAACTACTCATCAAAACTGAAAGGGCGTATGTTTTCTCACTATCTGAGTACCACAATTAATGGGATCTATTCAAAACTTTAAAGAAAAAGTTTATGATTCGAAAATTTTCAACGATTCCCAGATTTCAGTCCCATCTCATGATCTCCCTCAGAGAAAAGCGGTTTGCTCATTTGAGCCGATTATGGTACTGCAACTCCAGACTCCAGCTGCCAAAAAGACCACAAGAAGACTATGAAGGACCTTTTTTTTGCTCTGCACAAACACAAAACATACTCCACTTGCAGGGCACTCAGAGCTTGTAAGTTAGTTAAATTATGTGGTAAAGTGAGCATTGTCTTCTCAACAAAAGACCTGGATCCTTTCTGGTAATACACTTACTGTTTACATCAATCTTATCCCAGTGGTTCCCAAACTGGGAGTAAGGAACCCCTGGGAGGTTGTAAAAGACGGCATAGCATATTTCATCCAATATTGCAAAAGTAAAAACAAAAATGTGAGTTAAATTCAACATTTTTCATATTTCTATTGTTGCCACAAGACCCCTGAGGTGAGCCAGGATAGTGAAGTTGGCAACAGCAGATTAAAACACAGAAATATGTGCATAGGTAGACTAATTTCCATCAATCAGTCAAATTAAATATGTTTTGTGTTTGTTATAGTCTGTTTTTGGATTGGCTTATTAGTGTATTTTAATGGCAGGCAGGGAGTTGTCAGCACTTGTTTTGGGGTTTATGGGCTGAAAACTATCCCTCAAAGGAAGGTTGAGTAGATTTTTTTTCTTTTTTGTTGCTGCAATCAAAGTCCTGTTGCTGCAGTTTGGAATAAACTACCAAGCTGAATATTTATTGACGTTACTCTCAATGAATGTTGTAATGGTCAAAGGCTTCTGTAAAACGGTCGAATGGTGAGAAAGTCATTTTGAAACAGTCACGTAAAGCTCATTGCTAAAGGTAACGTCTTGATTCTCTCCACAAAAGGTTGGCCTACAGGGTCCTGAGAGGTCAAAGCCTCATCACCAGGTTAGTATGTTTGCTATTGATCATCGAAGCAAGCGTGTGCACTGACAGCTAGGATTAAAATGGCAGACTGTGATGGTGTCACAAGTACAGGAAGGAGGAACTCACAGAGGGGGGTGGGGACTGCCTGTCAGTCAAGGGGAGGCTCTCATAGCCAGGGTTGCCATTGGAGGAAACGTTTGGAGTCCTGTATAGAGATAGAAAGAGACAAGGACAGAAGAGAGAGGGAGAGGAGGATGAAGAAGAAAGGGAAACAGGGGTAAGACACATTGAGAAAGACAGAGGGGACGCAGGGAGGGGGAGGCCGCAGGGTGACGGGACCCAAGGACAGGTAACAGGAAAGAAGGAGAGATAGCGGTTAGAAATATAGTGCGGAAAACACAGCACTTACTAGTTTGTATCAATACTGCTGGCATTGTGAGCACCATACAGTCCACTCCTGACTGAAGGATTCATACAGTAGTCTGCATTAGCATGCACTTCAATCTGATTGTGACTCATCAGTCCCCTCTCAGCTGTTTTCTTTATGAATCTGTTTATCTGCATGAAAAAAACACCCAGAAAGCTTTAACGCGATCCCGAGCAGAATGAACTGTATGCTGAGTGCTGGCTGAGTTTCTGAGCTTTACTGGCTCACTTCAGTCACTATTCATTTGTTTTTGTCCTAAAATAATATATAGAAAAAGCTGAGGTTAAATACTCCATGGTTAGGTTTCTCGGAGCTCTCACTAAGCTTAAAACACCAGTGAGTGTGAAAGGAAGGAGGAAACCAAAAAAGGCAAGAAAATTGAAAGTGAGAAAAAGGGAAAACTAAAAGAGAAAGCAAGTCGGAAGAGAAAGCAAGAAGCAAGAAAGATAACCGGAGAGATTGGGACACCACAGTGAGGAGACGGATGAGAGAGATCCAGGAGGGTGTTGTTTGTTGGTGGGTGGGTGGGTGGGTGAGGGAAGGGGGGGGGGGGTTACCTACAGTCAACCTGAGCCTCACATCGCCGGAGTTTTTACGAGCGCTGCCTCGTCAATGACACCCTCCCCCCAACACAACAGCATTCTGCTGCTGTTTAGGAGACAGGACGCCATTTGAGACCAGGTCTGTGAAATGAGCGAGCGGTCTACACATCGTCTGTCCTGAAACACTCGACAGACGGATAGACAGACACACAGACAGACAGACAGACCTCTGGAGTTGTGTCTGTTTCTCTGCCTACACTGGAGTCCATATTGACCTGTCTGTGTGTCTGTCTGCAATGCATGTGATTGACCTGACTGTGTTTGACACTAATATAGACAGAAGTGTGTAAACCTAGCTGACTGTACTCCTCTGACACTACTCTTTCATTAAGGTGGGTGTGTGTCATCTAGTACATGTGTCATGGAGAAATCTGCATCTTAAAAGATAAATGAGTGTTTAAACAAAAATACTACATGTCTGCAAAAATAACTCTTTAAAGATCTGTCTATCTGTGTTTTTGGAACATACTCTGTGTGTCATGTTGTTTTCTGGATTATGTATAATCCCTAATCTTGGGGGGAATCAGAAAAAAAAGATGCCCATAAGAACAGATCTACACACAAAACCACGTGTCTGATGCAGAGCTGTAACTTAGAGCAACATCCTCCCCTTCCTGTAACATCTGGGCCGCTCTGTCTGTCTGTCTGTCTGCGTGTCTGTGTGTCTGTGTTACTCACGGGAGGGGCGGCGCGCTAGAAAAGGGGGGTGTCCACCCGGCCCCCGGGTAATTATAGAAGGGGGCCATGGCCCCTCGCTGAGACCCCGAGGCCTGAGGTCTACGTGCCTGATGGGAGGTGAAGGGGTCCTCACTCTCGCTGTCTGAGTCTTCGTACTCCTCGGATTCACTACGGTCATCAATGAAAGAGAGACAGAGGGACACGTGTGAGCAGAGTGGAGGTACCACAGTGTTTTGTTGTTTTTTTTAAACACATTTTGGATGTGAAGGTATCTCACAAGGTGGTTCTATATCATACTTTGAGGCAGGTTAGACACCCACATCTCAGGTTAAAAAAAAAAAAAAAAAAAAGATGCAAAAAAAGATGCAGCACTTGCAGAACTAATCACAAACTATTGCAGCTGCAATACCTGATGATGAAACTTATGTACATTAAAAAATTATCCTCGAAGCAGACTTCACACACTTGTCACTGATATATTACTCTTTAATATTTACTATAACTTTTCCACAAAGTATAAATCTTTACAAATATAAACAAGTGGAGCATAAAAAATATTTTGACCAAAAAAGTAGAGCAAAATTCCAGCTACTACAAGACTAAATTAGAACCACCTGTAGCCAATATCATTTAACCCATTACTGTCTGAATTAATTTACAATTATATTTAAGAAATGCTTTGTGTATTTTTGCTCTCTTACAGATGCTAAATCGAGTGAAGATTGTAAATTTGAATATAGCATGTAAAATAGATATAAATTAGTTATAAAACATTTATAGATATTAAAAGTTCACCCTCTGACCAACAAAGTACATCTGGTATGGTCTTTGGTATGTGTAGAATATGAATCAATGGGCATTAGTGGGATACAAAGGTCATCTCAGCTGCATCAAGACTGGATGTCTCAAAGCAGTTATGTCGCAAATTTGCAACAACAGGCCTCAAGGGGTTAATTATTATGACGTCTTGTGTGGTCAAGATGAACTGACTCTGGATTCTTAACACACTTTCTCATTAACTCTTTGTCAGAGGAGTTTATATGCTCTTAGAATTTGTGGGTTTACTGCTCTTCAGTGGAACTTTGACCCAAGATAAGGTTATGTCAGCTTGTCTCTCTATGCTTTTGGCAGTGTTTTTTCTACCTGACCTTATCTTGGATGCAGAAGCATCTCCTGGAATTCAGAGATGCTTCTGCAATAGAAGGCTGCACACTCTCTCTCACCTGGGGAAGCTCCTCCAGGCACCTGGCAGGGAGCAGAGGATGGCAGTGAAAGCCAAAGCAGAGAGGAAAGAGTACAGGGAGAGGTAGAGCAATCCTTCCATCCCGTCATAGCACAGGCCTTTCAAAGAGTCGATGTAGTCCTGCAGAAACAGACACAAATCAATGAGAATAAAGAAGCAGTAAATGGTAATATCTGTTTCTTTGTTTTTCCCGTCATTAGTATGCAGGCACAGCGCATATTGTTACCTTATTCAGACCTCGGCAGTTCAGCAGAGCCACTAGCTGATGGAAGTTGCCCTCTGTGGAGTTAAGTATCTGCTGAACCTCCCTGAGTGATTTCTACCACAGCAGAACAAGGCCAAAAGTTAAAAACCAACCAGAGAGCTACAGGATTTGTTTGTGTTTTGAGCTGTTTTCTTACACTCTTAAACATACCTCAGCTTTGGGGAACTGTGTGAGAGCGTTTCTGTCCAGACTGGAGAGATGTGTGTGAATGTTGGAAAGAGCCCTCTGGGACTGGGTCAGCAGCTGAAGCCAACAAGTTAGTTGAGTTAAGAACTTTTTTTTAATTTTTTTGTTATTGCTGAAATACACCATTAATATGCTGTGCATGAAGAGCGCATCATGTAAGGAAAGGACACGCAGTAACAGCTGTGCCTCCCCGTCCTAACATAATTTGTCCTTAACCGGCCTTGAGCCGGCCTGACATGCAGCCTGTGCACTTACTTTAAATCAATGAGGGTGAGAGCGTCAGCTGAATTTCTATGTACTGTGTTGAATATATGAGACATGTGAGGTCACGTTACCTGCTGGAACGGACTGTTCATGCGCCTGCTGCAGGTCAGGTAATAATCCAGCACATCTGAATGGGAAACAAAACAGCAGAGGACAATAGAAAACACTGTTTTATGATGGGTTGTGCTGACAGGAGCGCAGTCTGGGGGTAAATCAAGTTTACTGCAGAATCCAAAAACAATTCCAGCACTTTCAGGCTGAGTCATTTGTGCAAGGCCTGATTAAATACCGTACCTGAGCTGGTCCCAGAGCTGAACTGGGTGGAGTTGAGCACAAACATGTTTGGATCTGAGCAGAAGTCGCTGAGTGCCTGACCATGCAGAAGGAGTGACAGGGAGAGTGAGAGAGGATCACAGGGGAGAAAAGCAGCAGGAAAGAGAGACAGATGAGGCAAAAGATGGAGGGCAAAAGAGAAAATGATCACAAGGGAAAAGTTAGTAGACACACTGACCGACTGACATACTTACCTCCTCGATATCTGACAGCAGCGAATATTGATCTAATGCATTGCATGCTGCCCTGAATGAACCTGCACTACAATATGACATCAAGTTTACTTTCCATTGGCTCTTCAATCATATCCACCCATCTGTTAACCTCTTTTTCCACATCATTTCTAAACATTCTTGTAAAAATATGGCCTATTTTAAGACCTACTTCACCCACAGACATGCTCAGCTTGAGATAACCCCACCAGAAGAGGGAGTGAGAGGCACACTGAGCGCCAGGCGGCTGACGGGAAATGCAGAAACCCAGGACAGAAGAGTGGGCAGGCCCACAGCTGGGCCATTGTTTCCCTGTCAGTGGTCAGGGACAGAGCGGCTCTGTTTGGACCAAAAGAACTTGGGACATCTCCTGCCAGCTCCAAATGACACTGGGACTGTTAAAGTGGGCAGCAGTGCAGAAGAACAGAAACATTTTGCCCTCTTCAAACACGCCCGAAACAGAGTCCCTCTTCAGAGAGTTTGACCAAACACCACAGGGTGAACAGTTTTTCATGCCCCTGTTTTTAAGATGGCCATTTCTCTGCCTTTAAATCACATCACTTGTTTTGTTGTCGTGTTTAGCTGTTAAAAACATGGCTGGAGTTTTGTCTGGCTATCGTGTTGGTGAATTTCATTTTCAAAGGATTAAACTCACACTTGTTTCTTCTTACATCCTTCATCAGAAACCACACGGAGGGAGGAACAGCTCCATCTTAGGGCCTTATGGCAAGCTGTTGGCTTCACTCTCTCTCTCCCTCTCTAAACTGGGGATGCACTCTCTTCCTCCTTCTCTCCTGAAAGCACTTCTTCTCATCTTCCATCTTCACTTCACTGAGCCAAACGCCCACACACTCACATGAAACACACTTACATGAAAAAAAACACACTTTTCTGCACAAACACACTTTGTTCACAAATGTGCACACTCGCATTGAATCTTTAATCTCTGCCCCATTTTCCAGCCTTTTTGGTCCTCTGCCACGGCTGCAGCGTTCCCTTGGAGGCAGGTCTTTTCACAGTTTAGCACAATGAGTGCAGAATTGACACACACTGGTACACAAACATGCACACATAAACACACTGCTTTGGCCTGCCATCGTGGGTCAGCCCCATATAGCTCTGTTTCCTCAGCGATAGCCGGCCAATCCTTCCAATGACAGCCTCATTCACTTCCTATTCTTCCAGTTCTCCATCCTCCTGCTCCCTCTCTCCCCCTATCCCTCTGCTCAGTAGAGCACTTTTCCTGGGTTTACTCACCACCACAGTGGCTGTCTCCAAACCCAGGGAGCCCCAGCTCAGGAAGAGAGCCAGCCAGGCCAGCACAGTCATCCTGTGGGGGGAGAGCAGAGCAGCACAAACTCTTCAGCTAACAGGACACCCTGACATCAGAACACTGTTGTATGGTTTGTGTCGAAAGAAACAAGTGTGTACGTGTGTGTGTGTTTGCACTTACAAGATAAGCAGCCAGCGAGCCTGCTTGGCCAATCCCAGCAGGATGAACAGACACACTATGAGGTCGAGTAGCAATAACAACACATACGATAGCCACCTATAAAACAAAAAGAAGGTTTCATTTAAAGGGTAAAAAAAAGTGCTTTGACCAGAAAATCTTGATTCAGTGTTTCTGTTAGTGTTCTCCGAGTGTGTTCAGGGGCGTGTTCAAGCTTTTTTTGGTTGGGGTGGTCCAGCTCATGCAGGGTAGGCATGTGCACATATACACAAATACATGGCTGATTTTTATTTGAACACCTTTTACATCTGCAACAATCATATCTGCTTTGAAATTAAAGTATGCAGTGAGAATAAAGGGTAGTTCCAGTTCAGGTTCATAGTCTATTCTCTCGATTCAATTCTTTTGATTTGTGTACTAAACACTCAGTACGGTTCAGAGTTTAGGGACAGAAATAGGATCACTTTCTCTAAAATTCCTGTCATATATTCTAGGAGCCATGAACGAATTTTCAGTGTTAGTGTCTGTAAGGGTTTGGATACATTGTTGTTTGTATGTTTCATGTTTTTTGGGTTGTTTTGTTCTTGTTG
This sequence comes from Labroides dimidiatus, assembly GCA_030710495.1. NCBI lineage: Eukaryota > Metazoa > Chordata > Actinopteri > Labriformes > Labridae > Labroides > Labroides dimidiatus. The sequence goes on from CM061148.1 coordinate 13,710,003, forward strand.
TTTGTTTATGATGTGGCTTATTGTGTGGAAGCATTGATGGGTCATGAGGATGGAGCAGGGATATTGTAATCATTTTGAAGCCACTTTATGTTTGGTATTGATGAGAATGGGGCAAATTTATTTTTTTTGCCTTGAGATCACTGTGATTATCATTATCATGAGTGGACCATTTTTTTCAGTAATGAAACACTGGTTAACACTTTTATTGTTGAGCACATCTAAGAAGTACTTAGCCCAATCTCAGCCTCACTGTTGAAGGCAACATAAGCAGGTGCTTTTGAAAAAAATGTCCCTTATTTGTAGTTTTTGGTGGGGAGGATTTTTTTTTTATTGATTTTTCACTCATTTAAGTTTTAGTGAATAAGGATTTCCAATTTTAATTTTATAAGGTATAGATTCACTGTGATTTCTGAATGAGATGTGATTATATTTTTAATATATTAATTTGTCTTTTTTTTTGCAATTTTAGTGTTTTCATTTAAAGGACAGGACAGTGGATAGAGTAGCAAAACAGGATGAGACAGTGAGGGATGATGTGCAGCAAAGGGCCACAGGTAAGAACAGAACCCATACTACCTGCCTCAGAGACTGCAGTCTCTGTACATGGACTATGCAATTCAACAGCTGAGCTAAACTGGCTCCTCAAGATGTGCCATCTATAAAAATATGACTAATGTGTCATGTGACCAAATCAGTGTTAATCAGTTTATTTATGTCCTTACTATTGTGTTAGCAAATGATTTTCTTGACCCTTTAAACATATCTTAAAAGCCCAAAAGGTAGAGAAACACAATGTTTTGTTTTGAAACTATTTTGGCCTTTTGCCTTTTTTTTTTTGGAGAGGACAGCTGGAGAGAAACAGGAAATGTGGGGAGGGACGAGTGGCCTGCTCCGGCTGAGCTAAACCTGCCCCTTGGAAACACAGCTTTAACAAAAATGTGGTGACTTCACCATCCAGTCTCCCTTTTTCTCTCTCTAACTTTGAGAATAGTTCTATTTCTACTTATAAGGATCATATTTGTGTTGATTTGTCATCTTGATCATTGTTTTTGTTGTGATGTGACACATGAAATTTCGTTCCAATCATTCAGCTTTTTTCACCTGATCTGGGACTAAAACAGTCCCCTTTCACGCTGTTCCCAGAGTAAAACATCTGACAAGTATAACAAGATTATGAGGACAATTCTCTGAGTGTTAAACAGAAAAAGTGAGTCATTGAATCACAGCGTTCCCGTGGTGGGCTTGAATGGTTTTACCCACTAAAAAAAGAGAGTAAGAGGAGGGAAATAGTAAAGTTATGAGGGAGCTGAACCCTGTTTAACCTTTCAGACACTGATGAATGACATCCTGTGTGTCTGCTGTGTGGGCTTTTTTTCTATGAGAGGCTGTACTTTCACAATGTTTTAACTGCCCTCATTACAAACCACTACTAACTTATAGTTATTGATGTTTTTTAAACACTTTAAGTGCATAGCATATTATGGAGGGTGTAATGAAGACACTACAGAGGCCAACATTACAAGTGGGAATGTTTGGTTTCCATTGCATGATCTCAGCCACTGCAGCCATCTTGATAAACATGCAACATTTATGAACGCTGGTCAGACAAGTTTCCTCATAATCTCTTGAAGCTGAGAGCAGAGGTCTGGCACTGTTGATAAACAATGTGTAGATGTTGAGGTTTGTGAAATCCTCAGGGTTTATGTGCATTCTTCTCCAAATGCTTCCATCTGGTTGTTTGTAACGTCAACTTGTCAGAATAGGAGCAGTTTCAGAATGATGTTAGCTGAGGTTTGTTTTTTTTTTTTTTTCTATTGAACAGCCTCTGTGTTGAAGTAAATGACCCATAAATGTAAAAACATTCAACTTGGTAAAGGAAGGAGGACAGCACATGTAGTTTCATAAACTATACTCAGTTTCCAGAGAATAAATTTTAAATTCAGATTTTATGGGTGAAAAAAATGACAAAAGGGCTCTTCTGAGGCTGAAATTGGAGTTATTGTCACAAGATGCACAATAAACAAGACACGAATTTATGAGAAAGATTGTAAAATATGATCCTGAGCCAGTGCCAGTGCACTCATGCTGCTCTGCCATTTTACTTTACTCTTTGGAGCTGGAAATGGTGATTCTACTTATTGGATATTGGCACTATTTTAAAAGATTTGCTCTGTTTTCATTCCAGCAGCAGTTCATAGCTTTAAACCTTTATTCTTTAAATACAGTTTTTTATGTGTAAGTTGCCAGTGAAACTTTTCAACATTTTTACAGTTTATCAGATGACACACATTTTATTTGTTTCCACCAATTTTTAAAGCTCACCTCAGGAAACTCTTGATTTGTTGTTCTATTATTTTGAAATTTCAGACTCAGGAAATGAAGAGGTGCCTAATCAAGAGGTTATTAAAACAGCTGTGGTTTGCGTTGTGGCTCATTCAACAAAAGACAAAACTCTGTGACAACAAGACACAAAATAGTGTGTTATTTTAGTGTTTTCATCACTCTGGGTGACAATAACATTACTGGTTATCATTGAACGAGAGATGCAGCCACGAGTGTAGGAACGGTATCTAAATATAATCGCTGAAATCCTTAATTCATCCATACAATCACAATAAGAAAAAGACCTGGGTGCACCTCTCACAACACAGCAGCGTAAAGCAATACTGAGTCGTTCCAAATACCTGCCAAAATGTGTGAGGTGTGAAGTGATCCCAATAAAATTGAACTGTAAGGTTTCAGATTTGTGCTGCTGGGGCTGGTTGATGATTATGCATCTGTTTTGGCACCGATTAGAGGTGGAGTGTCAGTATATTATTATGTCAGACAGTGGCTTTTTTATGAAGTAAGACAGACGAGTAGACTTCTAAAAGATTACAACACTTGATCACTCTAGTTTGTGCTGAAACAGATTTAATTGAGTGGTGAAGAACACATTGTTTTGATGAGCACAGCTGGCTCAAATTTTGGGGTGAGATCTTAAGCGAGAGCAAAATGAGTTATCGTAGACCTAATCAGTGGCCAGAAACCTTATTATATCAGCTTTCAATTAAAGGCCATGCTGGGAGCTATGAAAATAGGAGTTAGTCACCTTGAACAGAATTATGTTTAAATGGACTTTTTCTACTACTCTAATTTCAAGCCCCAAGTGTGTTTATACATCATGATTCTGTCCTTTGTGTTAAAATAAAGCCTTGTTATGCAGGGGGGTTACTTATCAGTGTTGTGATGTTGAACCATAATTTTGTCAGATTAATAAAAAAAAAAAAAAAAAAAAAAAAAAAAACAAAAGTTGACCCCTCTTACTCAACTGCAGACTCACCTGTAGTCCTCATTGACCATCAGTGTGTTGGCTGCCCAGCCTGGTGAGAACGGGTTGGGCAGTAAGCCGCCAGTAGGCACCATTGTTGGGGCCACAGAGGGAGGGACTGGGGTCAGAGGAATGATGGATGCCCCACTCACGCTGCTGTCATTCCCCAGGCCTGTGTCCACACTGGAGCGGGCCAGAGAGATGGAGGAGAGGAGGTTGATAACGTTCTCCGATAACCTCCGGCAGTTCCGCGTCGACATCAGGAACGGTTTGCTGCCTGTAAAGAGCTCCTCCATTGAGGTCAGAGGGCCAGAGATGGAGAGCTGCAGCCCGGAAATTGTGTCTGAAATCTGGAGAAGGAGGAATGTAAAGGGAGTTAAGTGGGATTGCAACCACAGAAAAGAAGGATGAGGCTTGTAAAATCATTGTGGTTGTTTTAAAGAGATGGACAACTGGAGATGTTGGGCATTTTGGAGCCACAGCTTTCTAATGCATGTTCCTCAAAGTCTATAAAGTCAGTTATAGACTGACCAAACTGCTTAATGCAAAACTCTGGGCTTTTAATGCAACTGGAAAGCAGTTACCTCATTGTCTCTGATGTAAAGATACTTTCAAAGTGAATGTGTTTAAAGGTTTTTGCAGGCTGTTTGAACAAGATTATAGACAGCAGTAACAGAGAAACAAGAAAGTGCAGGCTGAAGAGGACAGGTTGTAGAAATGCCTGTGTAATCATGATGAATTATTTGTAACCTGCCTTATTTAAATCAGAAGGGACTGAAGCCAACTGCTTGCTCTAGTTCTCTTTTTGCAAAAAAAGATTTAGCATTAACATCTTGGCTCTTTATTATCAAACTATGAGTTTAACTTATTGGTATGAAACTTAGCTCTAATGGAGCAGCTTGCTACAGCATTTCATTACAAGAAAAGAGACGTTTTCAAATGTCTGAGTTTACATAAACTTTTGTCCTTTAATGAAAAATACTTTTATTATTGTACTCTGGGTGTATTTTGAGTCAATTCTTAAGGTGGCTTCTAGGCTTTATTTTGTACCCATATGAGCCAGAACACAGTCTGAGATCCTGTGGCAGTGCCGTCAAAAAGGTGACACACACACACACACACACACACACACACACACACACACACACACACACACACACACACACACACACACACACACACACACACACACACACACACACACACACACATACACACTCTGGAACAGCCTGCCAGAGATAATCAGACTTGTTCAGTGAGTTTCTTGTTTTATTTTATTACTCAACAGTCATTTTCACAGGAAAGTTTATTTTCTGTAATTTCATCTCATCTTTGTTTTGGGTTTTTTTTTATATGCTTATTGATCTTCTGTTTGGTTTTATTGTTTACCATCCACTTCAACTAGTTTTCATTGACTACTGTGATGCACTTTGTTATACTTGTCGTAAACAATGCTTTTTAAACAAAGTATCATTTTTGTTATTGCTGTGATTCACTTGACATCTGGTACTGCTACAATTTGCTACTTTACAGAGTGCTGGAGGATGTGCTGATGTTACTGTACATTTGTGTAACTTCATATTTGTCAAACTTTTTAACTTTCAGATCTTTTTTTCTTTATATAATACTTTTTTTTTAAGATTAAAAATGCATATTGTATGGGTTGAAAAGGTTGGTAATGAAATGAGGTTAAGAAAGCAGTTGCGTAAAACCTCTTCTCTGATTGGATAATCTTACTCACTCTTGTGATTGATTAAAGCTTCTCCTTTTCTCACTTTTGTAATATTTTTATAATATTTTTACAACAGATTTCTTCTTCTTAAATGCTTTTTTTCCCCAACCTCTAAATCTTGTAGAGTTAAATAACTATGGCTTGTGTGTTTTTCGGGATCTTTTAGCCTAACTTCCTCACACTTTCACTCAGTCTCATAATGTTAGCTAACATTTGATCATTATTACTCTTGTGACTTGTGATATGAATGGATATTAGTTAGACTGATATTCTCAAGTATGTTTTCCTTCACATTCACGCAGACTCTTGTCTGCTGTTGTGTTTTCCTGACTTGTTTCTTGTACAGAGCTCAGCAGAAGGAGGACATTTATCAGCCTGACACACAAACCACTGTCTGACCACAGGGAGATCAATACGACAGAAGTTTGTATCTGATTGTCTTTGGCTCTCTGCAGACCACATTCAAGCCATCAACACATCCTCCTCTCTCTCTCACACATACACACACACACACAAACACACACACAGGACAGATACTCTGCATGACAGTTTACTTGCGAAGAGCAGCACTCACCAGCAGATCGATGGAAGCTAGCGTATAATTGGCTGTGAGAAGAGACGAGGTCAACTGATACATCCCATCATTAGCCTCGCTGTTGCCATAGAAACCGATACCTATGGCAACACTGCAAAGAGAAAAAAAAGGGACATGAAAACATTGTGGGAGGATGAATGTGTATGAGTGAGTGAGTGTGTGCGTGTGTGTGTGTGTGTTAGGAGGGGGGAGAAAAAGATACAGCAGAGGCATAAATGTAATGTTTAATTCAGTGTGTATGTACATTTTAAATGAATGTGACACAAGCAGATAGTTGAAGAGGATGGGATGTGTGCGCTCTATGCGAGCATACCAACAGTGCAGAGCAGGGGAAGAAATAAACAGATGATCAGTGGGAAGAAAAGCTGACTTTGAGCACAAAACAGTCCGACTCCAGCAGGTAAAAGATTTAAAATGTTTAACATCACATCGTGTTTACACATCTTTCTGTTATTTAAATATTCAGATTATGGCGCCAGCCAGATGTTTGTCAAATCCCCTCAAACCCGAGAGGAATGGTACAACCCAATCTCCCACAAAGTATGTGACCCAGATTAGAAAGCAGGGGGGAAAAGGAGGAATGTGTGTCTGCGTCTGTGTGTGCTTTGCATTTCAAGCTGGTAAATGTGAGCGCAGTGTAATGCAGCTGCACTTCAGATGACACACTGTTGTTTTTTGTGATAAAAGGCCATCATCAGGAGCAAAAGGGTGTCACATAAAACATTTTCAAGATGTTAAATGCTGTGTGATTTTTTGCATGATTTCATAAATGAAGAGCTATTCTGTGGAGCTTCAGTGAAGGAGACAACTCCATTACTTTACAGTGAGATCCATAAGGGGGAGACATGAACCACGCCAACCTACAGTCAGTATGAGATGACATCATGATGACACTTAAATTCTAATCCACAGTACATTATGTCCTGTAATATAAAAACACAGTCACAGTGCGTATAATTGGGTATGGAATGGACTGGAATATAATTAGAAGCACTGCAGCAGCATTCAGTGCAGTATAATTTTATTACAGCACACAGCTGGGCCCTCAGCACACATTTAAAAGGTCTGATGGGCAGCTGAGTTGTGCTTCCTCTATATGAGAGTGTGGTGGACAGATGTCAAGCAGCATCTCTGTCTAACATACAGCAGAGACAATGCAGCGACTGTGATGACTGCATGTTCACCAGATTTAAAGGGGAACACCGATGGGTAAGTGACTGGACTGTAGGTGGGCAAGCTGAGATCACCCTCACATTCACATGTGATGGGGAACAACTGAAATACACACACATAAACACACACAAACACACACAGAGCACTGTCATAGGCTCGTGGTTGGTAAACAGCAACTCAACATGACCGTCAGCTGTCACCCAGGCCTCCTGTCTCCTCTCCAGTGACATTGGTGACTGTGTGGGAGACTAAAAAGCACAAGACGAAGGCGGCTGACAGCATGTGATTCACAGCCTCCATGCTGCTCCACCTTAGAGGCAGTGATGTGAAGTAACTCAGTACATTTGATCCAATACAGAATTTAAATTAAGTTTTCAGTGGAAATACTGTGCTTTTAAAGGCAGCCCTACAGTTTCACTTAGTCTGAAATATTTTACTTTAAAAAGCAGAGAGACATCCACAAAATACAGTTCAGTTTTAAATATTAAAAAACTGTCTACTTAAGGACTCATCCCGCATTTCATGCCACATGAGTTCTTTTAATTTCACCAGACAGATGGTGTCATTTAAAGGACTAGTTCAGCGTTTTTTGGGAATAAACTTTGCCTTCTTGCAGACAGCACGATGAGAAGACACTTTTGAGTCTGCAAGGTAAACATGACAGCATATTACCTTAGCCTAGCATAAAGACTTTACAAAAGTTGTTAACCTTGCTGTCTGAGGTTGACGACATAAAACAAGTGGGTTGAGGCCTGAAATAAAAAAACTGAGTTTCAAATATTGTTGATTGTCCACAACCCCTGAGATTTATTCTTTAAGAGACAATGAGCTAAATAATCTAAATCTACTGTGCTTCTCACAGCTATGATTGTAATATTGTCAAACATGTTACTGCATCATTATTGTCGACACAGTGATGTGTGAGGGGCAGTTTCACTTTGTTCAGGTGCATCTAGCGAAGTGAGGTACATCCCCTTCCTGACCTCAACTCTTTAATCAGAGCCAATTATTTCACCCCATTATTTATGTCAGCTGTCATTACTTACTTATTGTAAAATATCAAAAAGGTAACAAATGATGAGGAGAAGAAAGTTTGTATCAGTGTCATATGTTTGCTGTAATGTACCAGATAAAACACTTCAGTGCACGGTAAACAAAACAAGTGACTCATGATTAAATAAAGAGAAAAGGATGATTTGTTAGTAGCTAACTATTATAAAATATCACTTAATTTGACTATTTTCAATAAATTTTCGGTATTGTTTGTCATTATATTGGTCAACATTGGTTGTTTTTAAATGTACCACATAAATAAAGTTAACTTGTCTTAACTATCATGCATCCCTTTGCTCGCTATTAAGTAATCATTAGCTTCCCTAAAGAGTTTGATGATGAGCTAGTGATCTATTTATATCTGCTACTACTCTCTAGCCATTAAATAATGGGTAAATCATTGTCGAGTCATTCATTCATTCATCACCCAATAGCTTTGCAAAATTTATGTACCTTACTGTGAAGTGTTATCGATAAAGCTGCAGTTAATCATATCAATTATGTATAACATCTAAAAACTAAACATCCAATGAAATATGAGGGAGGAATATAAGGATAACTTTCTTTGGGAGCATGAAAAGAAAAAAGAAATAACAGAGGAGATGGCTAAACCATTAACTATGATACACTGATGTAGTCTCCGTGACGTCACAGATTTGTTTTTTTTGTGGAGTTTCATCGGCGGGCAACATAACAAATACGCTGACTAAATTTAGCTGTGTTTGAGTTAGGATGAGGTAAAGAGGTGGGCTTTTAGCCTTTTTAGAAACAGATTGTGTGTGCCTACCTGTCAGTCAAGTCTGCGATGGCTTTAAATGAGCAAAACTCGCAAGTTATATCACTTCAAAAATAAAGAGTTATCAAAAAGTTCTCCTCTTTACAGTGTGTATTGATAGAGGAATGACCTGTTCAGACAAAAAAAAAAAACCTTTTTAACCAGGCTATAAACATTATTTTGCAGTAAAATTGGCTTTTTTGATTATATGTAAACATGGATGCAAATGTTTCTGCAGCCAGCCTCAAAGAGACACTCCCAAGTGGCTTCATATTTTAAGATACTTGGGTTGGACTTAATGTTTTAGACAACCAGCCAGTGTCTGTGGCAGAGAGGGAAGTTTTTTTTTTTTACATCTCTTGGAGTCTGTGTGATTTAATGCAGCATTGAGTGGATTTGCCATTTATTTTTGTGTGTGAATATTGACATTAAGCTCAGCTATTACATCATTCTGAGGAGAAGTTTGATTGTATTTGTGAGTTTTACTTCAGTGCTTGCTGGACTAAGTTAGTGGAATAAGTTGAGTGAGTTTTGTAAAACTAGTGTGCAGCTGTATTACTGAAGCAAATAAAAGTATCAGATCAGAAGTCAGGAAAAGTATCAGCAAATACTCAACTGGATGTGGCTTGGAGGCAATCTTATTAGGACACCCCTAGTTACCACAGATATGCATCATATTTTTAAAGTGTATCATTAGTGCAATATGTAAAACATGGATATGATTACTTGGTCCCCAGTGTTACAAATTTTTATGTTATTAAAAATGTATTGTATGTTATTTTTCTTTTCTGTTTTCACTGTTGCACAGTATTTTTATGTCAGTAAAATGTGAGAATACTTGTGTGTGTGTGTGTGTGTGTGTGTGTGTGTGTGTGTGTGTGTGTGTGTGTGTGTGTGTGTGTGTGTGTGTGTGTGTGTGTGCGTGTGTGTTTTCATTAAATATGACTGATAAGAGGTCAATGATGATTTCTGATTCCTCCTCCTCACCAGCACAGCGTGACAGCAGCTACCGCCACCCACGTGACGCAGCAGATGCCCCTCCCCTTCTTCCCGCTGTAACCGTGACCTGTGCTGCCATCCTCATCCTCCTCCTCCTCCTCTGATCCCTCACCCCGGTCGCCACGGTGACAGCAGCAGTAGTGTATGAGGAAGGAGAGCACCACCAGGAGCGAGATAACAAGCGCAATGGCTGATAAGCTGGACAAAACCAGCAGGGTCTGAAAGAAAGGAAGGAAGGAAGGAGGAAAGGAAGGAAGAGGAGGGAAGAAGAAAAATCAGCAATGAGGGGATGAGAAAAATGGCATTTTAATTCCATTTTTACAAGTGGAGAGGAGCAGTTTGAGAGAATCATATATCACTTTATTCTGTTTAACTCCAGAGCCTGTCACATTGTCTCCCCATTAGCAGTAGATAGTGATTAAAATGAAGGAAGAAATCAGATGTGTTAATGAGAGGCAGAAAAAAAATGAGGGAAGCAGCTACACATCACGTCTTGGAAACATACATTAAAATGGAAAAAACACATTATTTGCAGCAATCCTGGATGGTTAATATTTAATTCAAAGGCTTTAACCCTTCAAATCCCTGATCTGCCTCTGCACCGGAGTGATATTAATGTCACTAAGCCATCAGACTCTGCTTCTGATCAGGCTCCATGTCATAAAGTCAACATTACTGAAATGCATTTGTCCCTCACACATATCTACAGCATTATCCTTCATCCATCTGCCCGTCTGTCACTCCTCGCTCCTCCACCTTCTCCCTATCTCACCTCCTGTTCCCTGACATCCCTACCCACTTCCCCCCACTCCACCCATCCCTCCTTTCCCCACGCTCTTACCCTCTTCCTCTCCCCCACTCTCTCCCTCTCTCTTTCTTTCTATCCACACTGCTGAATCTCTATTAATAATCTGTGACCTACTTAAATACATTCACTGCCACTCTCTCTCTCCCTCTCTCTCTCTCGTTTTCTCTCTCACTCCCACTCCCTCACTCGCTTCTCTCTATTTCTCTGTGTGTGCCCGGTCTTCTGCTCAACAACCTCCTCGCATTACTCATTCCCTCTCTCTCATTCTCCCTCTCCAAGCACTTTCACTCTCTTTTGTCTTTCTGTTCTGCAGGATAATTTGCGTCGCCCTCCTCACTTATTTTCTTTGTACCGCAGAGAAGTCACAAACATGCACTGTGAGATGCGGGAGCATTTTTTTTTTTTTTTTGTGGATGAAACCTTTGCAGTTTTAAAGCAGAAAACCTGCATTTGAATCTTGGGCATTTTCTGAGAGAATAGTGTGCAAAACTCCTGCATGCACAGATGCAGAGAAGAGAATTGAAAAAGTAGCTCTGAGTTAAAGAGCTCTTAAGGGTGTCAAGTGCAATTTTCCTGACAATAATCAGGGAAAGATTTGTTATTAAAATGGACAAAATGTCTTTTGTGGCTCTGCATATTGCTGCTTCTTTCAAGGATTTCATAGTGCACATGGAGAAAACTGCACATAAACTAGTTGCTTATTGTAAATCAACACTCCTGTACACTGAAACAGAGCAACAGAGCTGTAATGATTATGCAATGAGGCCCCTCAGACTGAGCATGTGGTTACAGCAGGTTATGCTACGAGCAGGTGTGGCAGGTGTCGCTTACCTGCTGGTACTCCCAGCTGTCGGGGACAAAGATGTTGTCCGTCATCTGCATGCTGAGGTCCAGTCGAGGGAGGGCGTGACACACTCTCACCCACAGCGAAGGGGTATAACTGGGCACCGTTGTCATGGCAGCCATTTTCTATACTGCCGCTGGTCCCCCTCCTCCAACCCTGCCGGTAAGAAGAAAGAGAGGAGAGAGATGTCAGAGAAAGCGTGGATATGGAGTAGGAGTGGAGGGGAGGTGAGGAGGAGGTGAAGGGCAAAGAGAGCACAGAGAAGAGCGAGGGGTCACTCTGGGCTCAACACAAGCTCTGCGGGCCTGCTTCAGGTGGAGACAGAGCACACAGTTTATGAACAGAGATCACCTGAGAAAAGGTAGGGTCAAGATGTCAGCCATAGGTACTTCAAAGAGGCTCTTGGGAAATGAAATCAGAGCACAACCCTCAATCAGAACATAGACAGTGGAGTTATGTTTTGCTTGTCTCTATGATTTTAGCTCAGAAGATTCAAAACATAAAGCTAGCCTGCAACAAGTGTTCATATAAAGAGCTGCACTCTTCCCAGTCTTTCATTTATTCATCTTCTAGACTGTAGGATGACTGTTTAGGATCACAGGTAGCTGGAGTCTATTCCAGTTGTCTTAAAGCGAGAGGCGGGGAACACCCTGGACTGGTCGCCAATCAATCACAGGGCTGACACATAGAGACAGACAGCTTTTCACTCTCACACACCTTCGGGCAATTTAGAATCACCAATTAACCTGATGACCATGATTTTAGACCGTGAGAGGAAGTACCTGGAGGGAACCCACACATGCACGGAAAGGAGGTGCGACATGTTATCTGGATTGTTTCAGAACTTGCAATAAGGGGGTGGGTACTAATGATGGGGACAACAAAAAAGGGGGGAGTTTCATAAAATGAATCAAGATTGATCATGTGAGGAGTTATGGGGAACGCAACAGACTAATGTGACGTTTTGGCATCAGTACATCTATATATATAAATGGTCTGTTTTTATGCTGATGGTCTTGTTTGCTTTTACAGGTCATCTAAAGGCATCAAGGATACTATTACCTATGTTCATGAACCAGCTTTAATCTCTTCACAGGAGCTTTAACTTCTCCTTTAATGGTTTCAGACATATTTCAGGGGAAAAAGCTAATTTTCTTGAGCTACGGTGTGATAACAGCATAATTTTTTTCTTCAATAAAGTGACGAGCAAGGGAATACATGGTACATTTTTGACCATAATCAGCATTTCAAAGATCTTTGACTGCTAGCAGGACAGGGAAAATATAACCTTGCAGGCTCAAAAAGCCTGTGTTAGCATTTTCTCTTTTTTTCCTGACAATTTGGGGCATACATAATTCATCAATGAGTAAAAAGTAATCAGAAGATTGAATGATAGTACAAATAATCATTAGCCAGAGGGGGTTTAGCCTTGGAGATTACATGACCTTATTTGACAACTGGCTGTGGTTCACAGGCCGTCTTCTTAACCTTCTAAAAAGGGTGTGTGTAATGGGAGCAGCATGGATGATATGAGGGCTGTACAAGGATCTTTGAAGTCTTCATGGGGGGAGTATATGCTGCGGAAGAAAATTACACCAGGCAACAAGAAGACACAAAGGCAGCTATATTTGACTCAAACATCAACCCTCTGTTCGCCGTTCTCTTGCTAAAGCCAGCCAAGGGGGAGAAAGTAGGGTAAATACAAAAGGCAAATCCGTTTATCCAAAACATACACTGCAATCCTCATTACAATGACGGAGCAGAGGGAGGACGGAGGGCGAGACGGAGGCCTGGTAGGGTCCTGATACTTGCTGCCCAGATTAAGAGACCAGAAGAGCTTTAGTGTTTGACAAAAACAGAGTTTTACAATGACAGTTCAGAGAGAGAGAGGACCATTCACACAGCAACAGTGATGATGCTTCAGCACAAAGAGTCACACAGCTGAGCTCAGAGCTGATAATACAGGCAGATACAGTTCTGATTTGAGTGGAATACTGTTTGATAGATCCTGAATTAGAGGCTTGTTATATTGTCTTTTAATGCAGCTGTTATTTGTTCATCTCAGCTTTAAAACAGTGCATTATTCTACACTGCAGAGGCATTTCACTCTCTCTATTGATCCAATCCATGGCCCATTAAGCCCTACATGATAAAACTTTGGACGGACCCACATGTCACATTCAATGCCTAACAATTTCCCTTTCTCATTTTGAGCGGTTATGGCCCAGAACAAGATAACAGCTCACCCACAGGCCAGACAGGGCTGCTGCTCTAAGCCCATTACAATAAGCCGGTTCACCTTAATGGTTCCAGCAGCCCAACTGTCACAAATCGAATCACTGCCAGAACTCCATTTCCCTTATTAAAACTGTGCTGAACATAATGGTTCACACGCTGGGAGAGCTACATTCAGTCATCACACATCAGCACAGCAAACACTCTGTACTCTGCTGGTATGGTATTCCCTCATAATCATTCATCTTGTGTGAGTTTATTGGATTAGATGTATATAAGGAGCTGTTTGACAGCTCTATGAGGCACATTTGTCAGAGTTTGGAAAGGATAAAAGCAGTTTGAGCAGCGTTATTATCAGGTGAGAGAATAATTCCTCGATCAAAGGAGGATCAAGCAACCTGTTGAGTTCACCGCTGCCAATAAAGTGGGTCAGTATAGAAAACCACTTCTTTTGATGGATCCTGATACTGTATTATAATGATTTTCACTGTGGGTAGGGTTTTCTGGTAACAGTGTTGATAACAGGCTCCGGTACAGTCTACATGTTGCACCAGACACTAGAGAAGTTAAAAGTCTAAGCACAGATCAGACACTGTAAACAATTTACACCCAAAACTGGAAGTTAGTCAATAATCATGTGAGGGAAAAAATGTGGTAACCAAGAGTTTAATAACATTGCAATCTGGGTTTTTACAAGATGCTGTGAATATCTTTAAAGCTTCTATGAGGAGTTTTTAGTTGGTGATGACACAGACTGAAATAAGCACTGATGTCACTATGTGACCTACAAAAGCAAATGAGCCAATCATGCACAAAACTGATTATTTCTATATGGTTATTTTACACACCTGTCAACCATGCTGGAGGTAGTTTACAGAGGAGGTAATTAATTAATTTATGTATTTATCAATTACTTAATTTATTATTATTATTATTATTATTATTATTATTATTATTATTATTATTATTATTATTATTATTATTATTATCATAATTTTATTTATTTTTTTTGGGGGGGGGGCACCAAAGAATTATAGCCTAAAAGTTCTTTACAGAAGCTTTAATCACACCAGCGTTGGAGGTGAATTGAACAATACTCATGTCATAGTATGTAAAAAATAATTTAGAAAGGAGAATGGTATCCAATTATGTTTAATATATAAGGTGGCACAAGTTGTATAAACCATAAGAATCCTGTTAGAACTATTTAACCCTTTATTGCTGAACGTATCATATTTGATAAATGAGCTTCAAAGACCTCTATCTCATCAGCATGATAAATATTTTCATTAAAAACCTGTTTCAAAATATTTACCCCCCTTGAAGATTATAACACCACTACAGTCAGTTAATACTGTATTTTGGCAATTTTCAAAATGGCTGCTCTCAGGAAATTATTCACACTTTTTTTCAGGAAAATCATTGCTAATTTTCAAGAAAGTGCAATGAGAATAAAGTCTTAATTGTTACTCATTTTTATAATATGTATTTTCTGCATTGAATGAATGCATATTTACGAAAAACTTCACAAAAAAGTAGCCAAAACTGCCCAATTTATCAAATATGATTGATCTTAAAAAAATAATATAGCAATATTATTTTTGTGGATTTTGTTAAAGGGTTCAATAAACATCTCAGTTCCCCAAAAAATATGATTTTTCTGGCCATTTTTAATGGGTCAGGCTTTAAAGGGTTAAATGTTGACAGCAGGTGATCTGTCTTTTTGTGATGTCAATTTGTGCACATTACTAACATAATGCAGTGAAAATAATGTAATAAAGAATGATGGCACACATGAGGTCAAAGTTCAGGCAGAATATTCATGCTGACAGTTATTGAGGGGACCTAATGATGCACTGATGGAAGGGGGGGGGGGGGGGGTTACTGTCCAGGAGCAGCAGTTACTCAGCAGTTGTCACAAATATGAATCCTCAAGTTGACTTGATGTCTCCTGCCAGCTTGTTATCATGTCTGTTACCACTGCAAAAGTGAAGCCAAATAAATGTGATTTCTGAGCTCAGTCATCGGTGGAGAAGGAGAGGGAAAAGGATAAAAAAAGGGGAAAGGATGTTGGAGAAAAGCACTGACTCTCACCCCCTCAAAACACAAATTTCTGAAGAAAGACAAAAAATTTTTTTTTTTTTATTTAGTCTGCACCAAGCTGAGGAAGACAGTGAGAATGAAATGAGCTGCATGATATAAGACTCCATCATGTCTGAATGTAAAGTACAGGGCCATTTTGTGAGACAGCTAATGAGAGCAAGGATGAGGCATCTCTGTCAGCCGAATTTAGGATCATCTTTAGCACTCCACCTTCATCTTTTTTTATCACAGTCGAACTCACTCGATCAGAGAATGTAATTTATGTAGTCCTGTTGCCGTCGGAATGATGCATTTTGCCTCATAAAGTCAGTAACGATGCACATTAAAGCCAAAGTATCTGTCCAACAGCTCCTTAACAACAACCTTAATGACTGTAATTTATGACTGAAGATACTCTACAGCAGCCAGGAGAAATTCATTAACATCTTCATGAAGGGAGATAAGTTACATTTAACTTCAGTCCATAGAGACCAGCAAAAGAAGAATAATCTCAATTAAAATTCAATTTTCACTCGACGTTCATCTGTAAAATTCATGCTCAGCTGCAACAATGAGACCTGGAAGTGAGTGCAGCTGACTGAAGGTAAGTAAGTGCAGCTCATAGTCAGTAAGTCAGAGCGAATCAGTGCTGTGGTGTGTGCAAGAGTCCAGCATGACAAGTTGATGGTGACAAAACGCTTCCACTCTACTGACCAAAGCCTGCACAGACCTAAATATTCCATCAAACCGTGTATCGAAGAAAAAGTCCTCAACATTCAAAGAAAAAAATGATGCATGAAACTGGGTGGAAAATTATGGGATGCAATCAAATCATTACAGCATCATATGATAATTTTCTTTTTCTGCATGAGAGGACATGCATCCATTAGGTGTGATAGTGGAAAAGATGTGCATGAATCCATTTTGGTGTGATGGTTTCTTGAACATTCTTGAACATTTTTTAATAATGCATAAAAGCAAAATTACAACACACTGCATTTAAATATTTTGCTCCAGTGGATTGAGGATAATTAAAGCAACCATATAGAACATCAAGCAACAATCCAGATGATGAAAAGATTGGTCTCTTACCTCTGTCGCCTGTGTTGGGAGATTTTTCTCTCCTTCTGTCTCGTCTCTCCGCCGGTGTCCGTGAAATATTTACCCACTCAAAGAGGTATACTGCCAGCCATCAGCATTCAGTGCTCTTTAAAAAACATCATCCTGAAAAAAGGCTCAGAGACATGCCAAAAAATAGGTCAAAATGTAGAGGAAAAAGAGGAAAAAATAAGCAATAATTCTTGAACTTATTGAAATATCAAATAGCCTATAATTGTATGGTTGTCTGGTGGCAGTGGAGAGGTGCTTGTGGTGATGGATGAGAGAGGAGCTCTCAGTGAGAGCGAGCGAGTGAGAGAGTCAGAGAGTGAAAGAGAGGGAGAGAGAGTGAGAGAGCGAGAGAGAGAGAGAGGGATTAAGATTGAGGAGACACCCCGAAGGGACGCTTTATCGTTGCATTGTAGCTCTTCATAGCTTAACGCCCATGCGACTCCACAACACGGCAGCAACACGATATTGCCCAAAGATAATTAATCTGTTAACGGGGATTAGCGGGGTCCAACCCCTCTCTTACCTCATACCAGTGGCACACTTCTACCGACGACCCCCACCAACATCCACACACTCCCATCAACCTGACCAATCTGTGCCCAGACTTCCAGCCTGAACCTTGACCAGATTACTGAGAGAAGGGGGTAAAAATGCAAACCTGCCCGCCAAGTGTGTGCGCTGAATAATTGTGCAAAGAATATTTTGTTTAGAAATTTATTCCCATGTTGGATGCTAATTGTTTGATTCCCTTTACAAAAGCACAATCAGGTGGGATGTGTTGTAAACTAATGTGAGGTCAGGATTAAATTATAAGAGAATAAGCACACATGGATAATTAAGAGGGGCAGGAGATGCAGGGAGAAGCAACATTAAATACAGAGGAGGGGGAAAAAGTGGGTTCCCATGGAGGGATGCTGAGAAAAAAAGGAGGGGGGAGTGAGATGGAGTGAACAATGAATAGAGAAGGGGGAAAGCGGCATGCAATGGATTTTTTAGGCAAAAGCAGGTTTCAGCAGCGGCTGCAGAACAGCAGCAGCACTGATTCAGGGACCAGGAGGCGGAGGAGATGTGCAGCACAAGTGATGAGAGTGCGCTGATGCAGATGCTCTGTGGGTGATTTGTCTGCAGACTTGAGCTATAATGGCAGCAAAAGGAGTAAAAAGAGTATGGTGTTTGTCTGCCAGTGGAGAAAGGGGGGCAGAAACAAGCGAGTGAGCAGAGAGGGAGGGGGCGGCGTTAGTTTTTCTGTGTCACTGAAAGAGAGTGGGGGAAGGGAGGCTGGGAGATAATGCGAGCGAGGGAGCAAACAGGAGAGAGCCAGAGAGCACACTCACTGACTCATATAGACTATGTATAGTGGATGTATCTGAGAGGAAGACGGCAAAGACGACAGAGAATTGTTATGTATGCTAGAGTTGTTCACGCAGCCTCCGTGCGTCTGAAAATGAGACCAACAGCAACAGCAACATTACCGCATCCAGGCCGTCCGTCACAGCGATGATAAAACATCACAACGCACAGGGTTTCAAACAGCCAATTCAATATTTAATACCCTTTACAATCTACTGCTTATCATTCATTATAAAATGTACAAAGGCTTCTGTGGAAAACAGTCTATACAATATTTATAGAAAACATTGTAAAAACCGTGGAATTAAGAGCTGCAGATTACATCCACTTTGGTTAATTCATGGCCACAAAGAAAACGTAATCTTTTCCCCTCGTAAACAATTTATGTCTGGTTCGTAAGCCTTTACGGCGGATGCATGTGTAGTGTCTGTGAGGTTGTAAAACCGTAGATATCAAAGAGAGGGAGGAATGAAGTCAGGCTTGTGCATCGAAGCTTGCCTCATGTATCAGAAGTAATTAAAATTCTACTGAAAGTATTTTATGTTTTAAGAAAGTAGATATACTAATCTGCCAGTAGTAGTGGTCTGCAAGTGAATTTATGGACAGACAGCTGGATAAAAGTGCTCTACAACTATCTACATATGTCATACAGCAGCAGGTGATGTTTCCCCTGACAGAAGTGTAGTTTATGACGTCTTATATAGAATCCATTAAAACTGAAAATGAGCCCAAACTGGGTCATGCAAACAAAAAGTATGAACCATTTAAATGTGAACTATAAACCAAACAGTTTGACTGCGGAAACTTTGTTAATGTAGAAGTTTGTTTTTAGTCTCCTTTGCTTTAAAACTACATTTAGGGATACATTTCTTCATGAAATATCAGTGTAACATATCCAAAACCCTTACTGGATTTTACTTCCTTGAAGAACTAGAATCATTTTCATTCAATCCTTTAGAATATCATTAAAGTGAATTTTTGAAAGTGCATCAAATAATCAAATAATTTAACACTAACTGAAATAATAAAAATGTATCAACTTCAATAGTGTAAACACAAACACCAGATTTGGTTTGTAAGGCCTCATGAGAAGTGCAAATGTCAGTGGTATTGCACTTGCTTAAGTATCTCAAGTGTACATGTAATGAGTGAACATTGAAACGATAGTTCTTCTATCATCTGAGAGTTACTGAGCACACAGTCTCATAAAAACCATCTATCTTGGAGACTCCCATGGTACAAAGGTGTAAGGTGTTTACAGGCAGGCGACCAAAATTGAACCCCTTTCCCACCTTCAGGTCTCCCACCCCTTCAAATATCCTCTCCCCATCCTTTTCCTCTACCTTGGCCAGTGTGAGGTGGTAGCGTGGGTTGAAGGAGTCCCTGTGGAGCAAGCCCGCCTTCCTGTAGGCCTCCTGCAAGCCACTGTTGAGCTGCTGGAGGTGGAGATGAGGCTGCGGACTCAGGTATAGCACCTTCCCGTTGAAATGTTTCAGCTTCACAGGAAAGGTCAGCGCCACGGGGGGGTTTCGATCCAAGTGGGCAAACTGTCGCAGGATCTCCCCAGCAGCAGCCACCTCAGCGGGGCCGGGCAGCACCAGGAGGCACATGGTGACATGGAGGCTGGAGGGGGTCTGCCAGTGAGGCGCAGAGGAAGGGAGGAGGGAGGTGATCTCCTTCTGCAGCTGCTGGAAACAGGAGAGGACTGCAGGAGTGTTGGCTCTGAAGGTGATGAAGTGTGTGGGTCGTATTTTTGGGGGCCGACCACCTCGCTTCTCCTCCCTCTGCTCCAGAGGTGTTGATGGATTCTGGCTGGTATTCTGTGTTGAATGAACGGGAACAACTATTCGTAAACATGTGCTTAAACGAACAGAAACAATTTAATTCAGAGTGAAGGTCTGCGTGACACCCACCAAAGCCTCCTTATTTCCTTTCCAGCTCTCTTGCCATTCTGCCAAAGTGTCCTCCTCAGGCTCCTCTTTTATACCTTCTTCTTCTTCTTGGGGTGAGGACATTTGGTCTTTGGAAGACTCCAGTCTACATTAAAAACAGTGAAGTTAAATCATTTGTGGAGACAATGATTATTAAGATTGCTTCACAAGTCACTCAATTCCCTGAAGGAAATAATGTATTCCAGGTTAATAATCAAGTTTTCCTGTTTTAGCAGATGTTACATGTGTAAATGTTACTATATTTTCATTTTTATGATGTATAGAATAATCCCTCAATTTGACGTACAAAAAAAAAGGAAAGTGTTGTTCCTGCAAACAAGTTCATCTATTTGTCTAACGAACTTTTATAAAACTTTTGCCTTTTTTATCAAGTTTATTATTATTATTATTGTTATTATTGTTATTATTATTATTATTAATAATAATAATATTAATAATAATAATAATAATAATAATAATAATAATAATAATAATAATAATAATAATAATAATAATAATAATTTGACAATTAAAAACATGGCAGAGAATCAGGGTGAGGACAAGAAATATTTAGCGAAGAAATTTAAGTGGTGAGTAAGTGTGATTTCATAAAGACAAATATAAAAAGATTAAAAAAGTGAAATGATGCCATCACATCAGGGGAAAAAAGGGAAAGAGTTGTGAGAGAGTGCGATAAAAGAAATATAAACAGATTACTGCCAATTAATGCATTTTTGCCACTCTCTTGTATAGAGTACTTAAAATCACAAATGTGTTGTGATTTCTCTCCGACTGTAATGTTGAGGTTTTTATTTGTTTTTAACATATAGTGTGAGGAACATGGAGGCACTAAAATTGTGTTCTCATCAGGGGTTGTTGTCAGACAGTTTCATTAAATACATGAAAAGAACAGCAGACCTTTCATCAGCATCCTCCATCACACATGCTCCTTGTGCTTCCTGTTGTTCCTGAGAAGTGTCTCTTCCACACTGTGGAGCTGCTGGTGTTGAGTCAGAGGTGTGAATATTCATCTCCCTCTGCTTCTCCTCATCCAGATGTGTGTCCTCTGTATGAATACAGTCGTCTGTTTCACTCTCTTCCTGCCCATGAACAGCAGGTGGTTGCTCTTCTGTTGCTTTAAGGAGCTCTTGTTGTTCTTCCTGTTCTTCTGTGTTGGGTTCTTGTAAAACATGAGGTAATATTTGGTCAGAGATATCTCTGAAATGTGTGCTTGCTTCTTGAAAAACAATCTGTACTTAAGTCATACCAGATACTCCCTTACCCTTTACTTCCCCCTCCCCTCCAAAGGGGGGAGCCAGAGATTGACCGGTGGATCCAAACACCCTGTCAGTCCTGCTGTGGCGGTCCCACACACGGAGCCCTCTGTAGGTGAAGTACTGGATCCTGTGTCTGGGGAGGGCCAGCTCAGTGGTGTAATCACAGTCACAGGGGTTGGTGTCCCAGTTAAAGTCATCGAAAGGACGTTCCAACACACCCAGGAAGCGATCCACATACCCCACCATAAACTCTGATGAGACCACTGAGTTGTCCCACAGGATCCGGGAGATAACATCATCTGCTGTGCGCATCCGGGGCTTTTTGTTCACCTCTGTAAGACGAGAGTAAGAAAAAATGTTTTGACAGATTCATGCGGGGAAAAACTGAGTCATGATAAACTAAAGTCTCATTATCCTCTTGGGAGTGTGATGTCATCAGCACATGATATAGGAAACTAGCTACACATGGTGTGACCTTTTGTATCAGGTTTCAGCTTTTTTGGTTTGTTCACTTTCTTCTTGCTTTTTTGTGATCTTTCTTGATCTGGTTTGTCATCCTGGTCAGGAGTTGCAGCCTCTGAATCATCCACTGAAGGGTCACTGGGAAGAGAGGGCAACAGGAGTGGCAAAAACAAACAAAAAAAAAACAGAGAAAAGTATTTCTAGTCAGTCAAAGCTTTATATCTCTGTTCGTCTGGTTAGTAAACATTAATTGACATTAATCATAAAACACACAAAGTACTCATCAATGTTCCAGTTTGAGCTTTGCAATGTGAAGTTCAAGGAATATGAATGAGTCAACTTTTAAGAAATCACTGTTAAAACAATACTCAATCATCTGTACGTATAGGGAACGTGGCTTTATTTCCACGCAGAATGAGGATTTCATCCCCTTTTATTAGCATTCACAGTAAAATTCTTTAAAGTATCTTTTATACAGAAAAAAACTACGGCAACCATTAGTACTTGGATTGTACTTTCTGTAGAGGCACGAGAGTGTTCCCAAAACTAAATCTGAAAATGCCCTTTAACCTTTTGAAGCCAGTTTCTTTTGGCCAGTCTGTGTGCAACAATTATTTGCAAACTCATTAAATACTGGTTTCACTAAAAACAAATGATCTAAAATTCTCAGTCTTGCTGCTTAGTTTGCTGAACAGATTAGGTAAGCAGACCTGTGAGACAAACGACATCTGTGTCCAAAATGGCACTTCCCCTTCAGGAAAAACTTGCACAGGTTGACACTGTTTTCCTCCTGTCCTGCTGATGCTGTCAGTAAAAGAGACAAAGAGAAAGTAAGCATGAAAGCTATGTTATAAAAGGGCAATCAAATCCTGTAGTAAAAAAAAATACACTTCTGGGTCAAAATAATATCAAAGAAACAGAGCAATGGCTTTTTACACAGTGACTCAGGTGATACACATTTGTGTTCCCTGCCACTTGATTCTGCTCTGATTTTCACGTGGTCACCTTCTGGTAAAAGAGTTCAGGGTCAAAGAAATATTAATCATAGTGAATCACTCAACATACCTCTCAGATCAGAGAGAGGTTGAGGGAGATGGAGAACTCAGGTACACAAATCATCCAGACTGTTTGTAGCAGTTGTTATTAACACAGAAAAGTGTAAAGTCTGTCTAATCATCTACAATACTTTAAAAAAAATCCTCTCCTCCTCCTCTTTGAGGATTCTTTGACCCAACTGTAAATCTATATCTGGGCTCATTACTTTAAGACATTTAAACAAAATATAGTGTTTATATGTGCAGTGAATGTGCACTAATTTTGAAAAAACTGCACAAATAAAGATAATCAGATCTGGAATATCCTTATTTTCATAGTGCAAGATTTTTGCCTGATATAATGTCTTAACAGACAAAGGAGATATGGTTTTAGTTTCTGCTTGTTCTGTTTTCAATACATTGTTCCACAAAAGCCTCAGTGTCATTTATTTGCTTCCCCCTAGCCATCAGAAAATTATTGCTTTTCCTTAGAATCCCAGACAGCACAAAAATATTCTTCTATGGAAATTTGATACTGCAGTCAAAATCGTAAGTTTACTGGGAATTGATCCCCGAAAACAGATGTTTTTGACAACTGATTTCCTCTCAAATACCCTTCCCGAGAGTATGAATCAAGTAGCAGGTGGCAATGACTTGCTCCAGAGGCTCAAATGTCAGCCAAGTTACTTGGGATGTGGTTGCCTACAACCTCAAACACATTCTACACACCCTATAATGCTATTTCCAGACAGTAGAACTAAATGTGACTCACTGTCCAAATCTTTTAATTATTTGCTGTAATACCCTCCTTCCCTGAGACAGCTCTGGCTGGCACAGGTCATCCAGGACTTGATTTATGGAAGATCATGAGTGCACTTCTCAAACTGCTTCCAGACATTAGTTCTCTGTTCAAGTTACTGGTAGTAACTGGGTAGAATAATAGTTATGAAAGTCCTCTGAAAGTTTGCCTGGATGAAAGCCCAGTGAGACAAGTGGGAGTAGGTGCAGACACAAAAGTCTTACAGAGGTCAGAATCAGTACTTGTGGATTATGACTCACTTCCCAGCTCCGAAAACATGTCCAGCCGAGCAGCATGGCATGAAGTGTAGTGAAACTGTTTGCAGGCCGAAATAATTCACTAATTATGGAGTTTCCCCTTTCAAGATTATAGGCTCCAGTCACATGATACCAAAACTAAGATCTTACCTGAGCTCAAATGGCTCAGGCCTTCTCAGAAGTGAATCACAGACAAGGGGTTTCAATTACAATTTGATTACGTAGGAAATATAGGCCAGATTTCAGTAATGTTATTTCGAAGCATTTCTAAAATTTGAATGACAGCCTCTTCAAAACATGAAACATCTGGGCATACATCACTTACCAGATAAAGTCAACAGTCACTACTTAAAATACAGACAAAAAAAAAGCCATTATGTATGAACATAATGGGACATATTTACCCGTTGATGATTTCAGCATGTCTTTGCCATTTTCAGGGTCAGGTGGGACTCTTTCCTCAGTGTCTGCCTCATCATCCCTCTGGTCTTGTGGTGGAGCTGGAGGCACCTCCATTTCTTGTGAAGCCATGTATGTGATTTTAAAGGCAACTTTTTACTTCAAAGAAGTTTACTGTGTCACTCTGGTGTTTGCCGCTACACCTTTGGCTTTGTTTGTACAAACATAACGACAAATACAGACTTGACACTCCTTAAACTAGAATAGTAGGTTCTCCCTACAGGCTCAGCGAATGCGGAAGTGGTTACAAATCTTTTACGTTACAGTCTAAATGATATACCGATAAAATTAATTCAGAAAAATCAGACTTATGTCACTTTAAAAAAAAACCGCCCATACAAGTTTTTTAAGAATTTACCTTAGAAATACTGCCCAGAGGAGTAAGCGATTTCTGCTTATCGCCCTTTGACCCCGTTTGTTGGCTGCTTGGGAATCATGGGTAATGAAGTTTGCATTAGTCTTTTATATAATAATGCCTTTATGGAAATGAGACACGGAAATTTATACGAACAAATCGATTTTTTCTGTGGCTTTTGTCGGGATTTTGGGTCGTACATTTTGGATTTCAACGGTTAATTTGAGGATTAGTAATGCAGTCAACTGCCGTACGTCACTTGAGCACGAGCGCGTGACTCTGCGTCATGTGACATGGTGTTGATGCCAGCTAGCAGCTGCACAGAAGAAAACTGGAACAAGAAAAGATAAGAAACTCTGAGAATCTGAGAATTATGTGATTTTTAAAAACGTACTACAGTAAGAATTGAGTTTGCTTTATATATTTTTTATATGCTGCTTATAATGTATCAGCTGTTTGGACGCTGCGACCGGCTGAAAGTCTCTTCGTGAAGTAGCATTGAGTTCCAGTCATTTATTGGACTTGGCACTGTGCTGAAGGTAAGACTTATTGATACTGACAGCTGTTGAGGATGTGTCTTTAACCCCAGAACTGTCAGTAGCTTGCAAGAAACAAACACTACGTAAAGAACTGCTTGGTAGTTCTCATCTCGAACTGTTCATCATCATTAAGCACAGCAAACAAGAATTTACTTGCTTTTCTGTACTCCAGATGAACGCTTTGGTTGCTCTCTGTCACTTCTGTGAGCTCCATGGCCCTCGGACGCTGTTTTGCACTGAGGCTCTGCACCCTCCATCCCCATCTCCTTCATCCCAGGCTGGTGCCGCGGTGCTTGGGGACAGGGACCGAGATGGTGACCGAGAAGGTGAAGGGCTGACAATGAGAGCCAACAGCTCGGCCACACAGAGAGGAGAAATGTGTGATGTGAGTGGAGGTTGACAGGGTGATAACAGTGTGATTATCTCATTATGAACTCTCTACATTGTAACGCGTTAGCTTTTGCCCTTTTTGCTATGTAGGGGAGTATAGTCTTCTATAATAAAGTGTTAATTTTCAAAATGTTGACCCCCCCACCCCCTTGCCTCACAGGGATGTCGATCTCTACCCGCATCTCACCCAGGCTTTGTGAGCATTGATGATGAAACGGGCATTCGCTTCCTGAGCCATCAGCATCCCAGACAGCCGCAGCTCTTCAGTGTTGTCCGGCAGGCCTGCGTGCGCAGCCTCAGCTGTGAGGTAAACAGCGACGTACGTTTGCATGTCTGTTGTTGGAGTCACAAATATACATAAAATAAGTGCAGCAGTTTTTTAATCCATAGTTGCTTTACATTGCTGTGCATTTTTTTCTGCACTTCCTCAGGTGTGTCCTGGACGTGAAGGGCCAATTTTCTTTGGAGATGAGCAGCATGGTTTTGTGTTCTCACATACCTTCTTTATCAAAGACAGTCTGGCCAGGGGCTTCCAGCGCTGGTACAGTATTGTTATGGTTGCAATGGATAGGATCTACCTCATCAACTCCTGGCCTTTTCTATTACGCCACCTTCGACTTACTATACAGAGCCTACAAAGCACAGCCCTCAAGGTAGGACAACACATGACCAGAACAGGCTCTACATCCACTTTACTGTAATCAAACATCAAGATGTCCCAATGTGCATATATCTATGTGGAAGTCTATAATTTCCTGCGATCTCCATCAGGTCTTTGATAGTGAACAAGGAGTGTGTCCCCAGCGAGCGGTGAGGATGAACAGCGTCTTCTCACCTGCAGTTTTCCCTCATCAAAGGAGTGGAAATGCAGCCAGATCGCTAACTTCTTTAACCCAGCATCCAAACCTCTGGGCCAGTCTGCACTCCTCCTTTAGCTGGTGAATGAGTATACTGTCAGCATTCCCAAGCTGTTGATTTTTTTCAGTTGTTCACAATAACAGTTTGTGTTTTCACATCATCTCCAGGTTGCTGAAGGCCTGTGGCAGTCGTCTGACAGAGAAACTGCTGGAGGGAGCCCCCACAGAGGATACACTGGTGCTCATTGAGAGACAGACAGGTAATACAAATTTTGGTAATTGATAATCTAATGCATGTTCAGCCTGTAAATGGGCAATAGCATTAGATCAGGCATTGTTAAACTTCCCATGCAAAAGGAGGGAAAAGCCCAGCTGATAGATTGGAAGCCCTAGAGCATCAGGCCTATATATATATATATATATATATATATATATATATATATATATATATATATATATATATATATATATATATATATATATATATGCCTCTCCTTGTCATTTCCTTAAGCAGTTTGTCCTCAGAGCATACTCTTACTCCACCCTGTCTGTTGTTTATGCAGCAGACATTGAAGCTGAGCAAACTGGGGTCAGAATTACAAGCGGTTGTAAATGTCAGATATTACTCAATAAAGTTTGTGGCTTTCGCAGTGCCACTACCACCATCATATTGATGCAGAATTTTCTTTTATTATAAGATAGTTCCTTGAGATGCAGTGTCCAGAATTGGTGCCAAATTTACATAGAAAAGCCCCACAAACAGAGATTTTTAATTGGCACAGCATCTCCCAGCTGTCAGAGATAGATAGCATGAACTGATTTTAAAGGGGCTATGAAAACTTGCTCTACTCTAGGTATTTGCCTGATCGTAATCTACAACTTAAAATGAGATTATCAGCACTAATATAGATTATTTTTAAATGCTTTTTCTTAGCTACTTGACTGAGTCAGACAGGACTGGATTGATTTACGGCATGTTGAAGTCTCTATGACAATACCATGCTGGCTGATGAATTTAGTAGTGCGAATAGAGATCTGAGTTTTTCTCTGCTGAAAACGATTTCTGTTATCCATTTTGTAGGGATGGTGGACACTGGAGCTGAACTTAATAGGAGAGTGATAGAGCACAGGCTAAAGGCTAAAACACAGGCTAAACTGTTTGTGATAATGTTCAGTCCAACCCAACATGCAGCAGTTATACTGCAGTGATCTGATCAAACTTGAGAGTCAATCAGTAAAATGAAGAGTGAGGTTACATTAGCTCTGCTTGGTAGACGAGCAGGACATAAGGGTTTGCTAACGTTAAATATTAGTCTACAGATGTCTCAGAGCACCGGGCTGCCAGCAGCTCTAAATATAGCAGGCTACTAAACTACAGCACAGACTGACAAAGTTTGCTTGTTGTCACGTTTCAAACAACAGCGCTATTAATAACTGTTGATAAATACCTTACCTCGTTGAGTTGTACCCGATAAAAAAGTTTACTTGAACAAAGAAAAGTAGTCTTACAAAGAAGATCCAATCTCCATTCATTTCCAAAACCAGCACACAGCTTGTTAAGGGCGCGGTCACACTGGCCATCCAAACCGTGCTGAACTAAAGCTCGATTGCGGTCACACTACTCCAACATGAACCAGACTTGAGGCACATGCATGGCTCGCTTACATCAGTGTCTGTTTACATCTAGTGAGGTCTCATCAGAGTCAGCACAAAGAGACACAGAGAACAGGATTAAACTTTAGTGACTTTTTGGCTCATGTTAAGTTGTTTTGGTCCGACACAGCTCTCTAACACCTGCGTTATTGCTTAAAATAACTAACAAGAGGAGCAGGCGGTGATCATGTCTGTCTGCTTTTGCATGAAGTGCATCTTTGTCTCCTAACTGAGGATGATGTCAGCAGATGTCATGTGCTTGCACAATTTATCTTAGTTGTATCATCTGTCTGAATGTCTCTGAAAGTTTGAATCACTGGGTCAGTCAGCACAAGACTCTCTGACCAGGACAACAATGTGATTTATTAAACCATTGTCTTCACACAGACTGCCTGTCCTGAAAGGGTTTACACAGGGATTTGCATCGATGATTCTAAGTACATCTCAGCTCTTTGGTTGAGTAATTTTAACCCTCAGTTCAGTTGTGTTAATAATGTCAGTAATCGCCTTTATTTCTGTTGCATTTTATTAAATTACAGTAAAAACTGGATAAACATATGTGTTACGTGCTATTGTAAAGCTATAATAAATCAGAAATATTGAGGCAATAAAGCATCTGTTCTATTCTTCTGTGGCTTTTTTAATAGCATTACAGAGATTTGGATTAATCATAGGAAAAGATCAGTTTTACTCTGCTGGCTTTGTTTTGAAAAGCGAAGACGGTTGGTATCACGTGCTCTCTGTAAATGGAGCATGATATCAAGAACGCTCCTTGTAATATTTTCCTGTGGAGTTCCCCAACATTCTTCGATCACTCTGTCATCGGTGGTTTTCGTTTTTATGTCATTCTTTGTTGACAACAGAGCAAGAGGAAGAAATGAGCTGCTGGGAGGGAGCAGAGGGAGGCGGTCCTAAGCCACAGCGGATCCAATCAGGGAGTGAGCTGGCCCACGACTTCCTGTGTGATGATGGAAAATTAGATGAACTACCTGGACCAAAATTTAGATCACTAAGGCATCTGAGACAGGTGAATTCTCTTTGAATGTGTCACTGTGGTGTGTGCAGTTGTATTAAATGGATGGTGTAAGTTAACAGACACCTGATATAAACAGGAGCAGAAGTATAATGTGCGAGCATTTCAAGCTTCTCATATTCAACAGACTTCAGTCTTCAGATGGCGCAGAATACAGCTGCACATCTTTTAACCTGCACACAGAAATTTGAGCACATTTCCCCCATTTTAGCCTCACTCAACTGGCTGCCTGTCATTTTAGGTTCCAGTTTAGAATTCTTTTATTTGCTTTTAAATCTCTCAATGGTATTGCCCCGCCCTACCTCTCTGAGCTTTTGCAACTGTACACACCCACCCGCTCTCTCAGGTCAGCTGATAAGCTGCTCCTGAAGGTCCCTCAGACCAGGCAGAAGCTCAGAGGGGACCGTGCGTTTGCAGTGGCGGCTCCTAAGCTGTTGGACACGTTACCCCAACATGTTAAACAGGCCTCTTCTCTCTTTGTTTTTAAAGCTTCTCTCAAAACCCACCTTTTTTCCCTGGCTTTACATACCGTCGTCATCGAGTCGTCGTGCCTTTTTACTTATGTTTAGTTTTTTAAACATTATGTTCTTTCTGTTTTTGTAAATAGTATTCCTTTATCTCTTAGCTTTCTTTTATCTTAGCGTTCTTTGGTCAATGAAGGTTGTTTTAAAGTGCTTTACAAATAAATTTGGATTGGATTGGGGACTTTATTCATTATTAAACAGTTGATATTATATGATTATCCTCATCTCCATATCACCTCGTATAGTGTCACTCTCAAATGTTGTACATCACAATTTGATCGCTTCTGCAGGTCCTCGGGGCAACTGAGTTTCGTCAGCTTGTGTGGCACGTGCTCATGGGAAATCAGGTCATATGGAGAGGCGCAGACCCCGGGCTCATTCAGTCAGCTTTTATCGTGCTCAAGGTGTTGTGCTTTAACTCCTTTTTTCTGATTGGTTATGAGACATGTTGTTATTATGAAGTGTGTAACCATAAAAGAACAAAATGTAGAATTTCATATATTAGACTTGAGTAATGTGTTACTGTTTAAATGCAAGGGAGTTAAACTCTATTTGAGCTTATAAATAATTTGTGATCAGCAATCAATTCCTAACATTCTATTTTGATTTGCCATTAACATTTTTTATTTGGTTATTTTCCAAGAAAACCGTCTGTGTATTTACTTTCTGACAACTCTTTACATACTGTACTGTATTTTCTTCTTGGCAAACTTACACAGCTTGGCATTTCCTTTGCCTGGACTTGCTTTCTTGAACTGTGTATGCAAACTGCACCAACAAGACAGAGCATGTTACTGTTATTCAGTTATTTATCAATTTCACTATCCAGAGATTTTTGATCATTTGTGGGCTTTAACTTTTTCCAGTTTTGTTGGGGGGTTTTTTTGGCTTCCTCCTGCTTGTTCCACAGGACATGTTTTTACTCTGTTTTAGGAAAAACTGGTTACACTTAAAAAAAAAAGTTAGTTTTTTTTTAAAGTGCCACATTAAATCATGACAGTGTCACAACAGAATGTTGTAGCTGTTGTTGAATTCAGCAGTCAATTATGGCATTGATTAAGCTTGTACTTTTCCTATGGTGACAAGCCATGGTGACATCTGTAAGAGAGGACTATCTGCCAGAGCAACATGCTTACTTAGTTTGCAACTTCACTCTCTCCTCTGCTTCCCATCAGTCTTTGCTCCCTGTAGGCTGCGTGCGTTCTGTGCCCTACAGTGCTCAATATGAGGAGGCTTACAAATGTAACTTCCTGGGTCTGAGTCCAGATGTGCCCATTCCAACACACGTCACCTCCTCAGGTACAGGAGTATTTAGGCTCATGCTATGATAGCTTGCTCTAAAAGGTTAAAGGTTTGTTACTTGCAGATTATTTTTGGTTGATTTCATCTCTTCTCTGTTTGTTCGGTAGAGTTTTCAGTGCTGGTGGATGTCAGCTCAGACAGAAGCTGCCAGATGTCTGCTGCAGGTGAAGACGACATTTCCCTGCTTTATCAATTCACCATCAGCAGTGCCAATACACAGCCCACAGACAGGGGTGAGCACAAATACCTGAGTCTTATAAAAGTCACAGTACATATGAACACAGTCTTTTTTTGTTGCCAAGGCAGAAGTGATTTCACTAAACAAACTTTTGATATAATCACAGTGTAATTTAGATAACAGCATTTGGATCTGAATCAGCGTCAAAAGCTCAAATGAATGACTTTTGCATGACTTTTTTTTCACTTTTTTTCACTAAAGTAAAAACAGATGTGGATGGGAACAGTCTAGACATGTCCTGTACTCAGTATCCAAGAATCTGATTCCACCTGATTAGCAAACTTTATCTTCCCAACAACTTTCGTTCAGATTAGTACAGTTTCTGAGCTAACAAATAGACATAGACTTAGCCTGTGTGTGCAAGACACTGAAAGAAAAAAAGTAGTGTACACCTGGGGCATAATTTTAAACATATTCTGAGGTTTTATATACCAAAAAAAAACTGAGGTATTATTTCATGAGATGCTTTCTGTTGGCAGCTGTGAAGGGACTTGCAAAGGCGTCAACCCTTGAAGGCAGATGTGTCTGATCAAAGTCCATCAATCACAAATGTTTGTTTGCCTGACAACTACTACTAACAAAATCCTAAGATGAACTTTCTACAAAAGAGAAGATCTATTTTTTAACCAGAAACAGCTCACACTCACCACCAGACTCCATCGACAAAAACTGAAGTTTAACCTCTTTGTCACTTACTTTTTCTTGTTGCGTTGTGCTTGATCAGCGCTTGCTGTTATGTTATGGTATTACACCATCTTTCAACATGTTAACAGATTAATCAAACAATGCAAGAGACAAGCAACACAATTACTGTCTTTGTCAAAGGAGTTTGATGGCTTGTAACAGCTGTTTTCTGCTGACAAAAAAATCTTGTCGGTATTTTTATTTTTTACTTCATAACAGGTTTAACATTAAACAATAGGTTTATGATTTCATGATGAATTTGCAAACCATCTTGCTCCAGGTCCCATGTTGCTGAACAAGCTTGAGGTTGCCCTGTCAAATGAGAACTTATCTGTGGACGTCGTGTCTCACTGCCTGTTGTGTCTGAAGGAGGAGTGGATGAAGTGAGTGCTATTCAATCATCTATAAAAAAAAAAAAAAAAAAGACCACCCAGGTTTTAGTGAGATTTCACCACCTCAGAGTTTTTCCTCTGTCTTTCAGTAAGGTCAAAGTTCTGTTCAAGTTCTCCAAAGTGGACGGACGGGGGAGGGAGGACACCCAGAAAGTTCTGGCCCTTCTTGGGGCCACGGGGCCAGGTGAGGAGGATAATGTCAGACTGCTCAAGTTTTGGATGACGGGACTCAGCAAAACTTACAAGAGTCATCTGATGACGGCCGTGCGCGGAGGGGAAAGGAGCCCCAGCCAGTGAAAGAGAAGAGGAGGAAGAGGAAGCAGAGGGGTTAAGAAAGAGAGGCTGAAAAGAAGAAAAATACTAAAGAAGGGAAAGTGAAAGCTAGGTTGTTTTCACCATCACTGATTCAATGTATTTGTGACTTTTTGTTACAAAAGAAAAAGAAATAGGAATGGATGTCAGGAATGTTCTGGCTCATTCATTCATTCTTTTTTTTAGGTAAGGGGAAATCTACTGTTAATAACCCTGATTACTCTGCTGCTCAGATCAATACATGTGGACAGTTAGGATAATGTTTGCTTCTGTTTGTCAAAGGGAATAATTATAGAGGGCCTTTTAAAACTAAAATGTGTATTTTTAACTTATTAAACAGGCTTTGCACTTTGTTAATATTTTTCTGATGTTTTTAAAAGAAATAAATGATTGTGAACAGTCGCTGGCAGCCTCTTATTTTGCATTCCACACGTGGCTCCATCTTGTGGCAAACTGGAGGAATAAAGAGGGAGTGAGAGTGATTAAGAGGAGCGGAGCAGCTTCACTCCGCCTTTTTTGCACTCACTTGTTTAAGTGGCCGTCAGCCAAAGAGCCCCAAGTGGTGTAAGACAACACTTTTTTTAAGGTTTTCCCTTTGTCCTGAAATGTACAAAATGGTTGCATAACAAGACCTCACTCCAGCACAGCAGACCACATCAGCAGGATTTCAGCTTATTAATGAGCCAGTCGCACACTGATCCACTATAAAGCAGGGTTTTTACATACCTCAGTGATTCAAGGGTATTGCTTTGCTGAAGCATGCAGACTTTAGTCAATAAAACTCAGCAACATACAGCCTTGTTTAACATGGAAGGCCACTTTATTTTCTTGAACCAACCTATGGAGTGAAACAAGTCCTTTGAATCCCTTTGTGCTCTGAATTGAGTGAGTAGCCACTGGGTCTGACTGCAGCTTTTCTAGTAATAAAATTCCCTAGACATTGTTAGCATGCTGCTGAGTCCTCATACATTCACTTTTTTTACTGTTATGGTTCTGTGTAACTTTCTCAAATCTGGATTTCATTTTGCAAGTTGCACCAATAGAAGCACAAACATAATTTGCAGCAGCACCACAAATGAGTAACATATTAACTCTCCGCAGCATGCTAGATGTTTGAAACAGGAAGTCAGCATGTTGACTGGATATTTATACCTGTCATTAAAACATAAAGTGTGGGTGAAGAGGTTTCAAGGTAATGATGCCTCAGGGAGTATTAATCTCACCCCTGCTCTCTGGTTTCCCTTTCGTCTTGAGCAGAGCAGACTTCGGGAAACTGTTTGCTGTCATTGGCATGTGCTCAGAAAGGGACACATTGAAGAAAAATTTGTATTTGACTTCAAGAAACTACTTTGCTGTCCTTCCTTTCATGAGCAATTAACGCCTCCTCTAACATCTAACAGGAAACCAAAACAAAATGAGGCTTCACATAACCTGGAGTGACACGATGATGACAGCCGTGCACAATATTAGACCAAACAATCAACACTTTCCACCTCTGTGCAGCCCACATTAACAGTAATGGCTATAGGAAGCTGTCACACATGGGATGACTTGCAAGTTCTGACAACGTGGTGTTGCAACCCTGTTTGTCAAGGAATGTGATCTTTAAAAAATAGAAAAAAAGATCATGTGATGATTAAACAGGATGGATAAGGAGCAGGGGATCTGAGGGCGCAGAGGTGTGGGGGAGAGTCCAAATGAAAAACATACGCTCCAACTGCATGACTAAGCCTCCTTGGGCCTGGTTTGGCGGAGGGGAGGAAGGGGGGAGGATGGGGTAAGAGGGAATGTGGGGAGCAAAGTGGGGGGGGAGGGGCCGGGTCAGTCAATAGTGAGGTAAAACGTGTGGTGGTGGGAGTGGCTGAGACTTAAAGGGAGCAGACAAGCAATCCAGCCTAGCACTTTCACTTTGAGCTGAGTGAGGATACACAGAGAGGCCAGAGGGAGAGAGAGGGAGAGAGAGGAAGAGGAGGCCAGAGTCTCTCCTGCTTTATCCATTGACCAGCTGCGAGAGAGAAGGGGGCTGATTCAAATTAGGCTGTTCAGGAAGATTCTAGGTCAGTAGGGAGAGAGAAGGGAAAGGGAAAGAGATATAGGAACAAAAAAAGGACTAAACAACAAGCTTTTATAGGGAAAAGGCTCTAGCCACTCTGGCTTAAGTGGGAAAATCCAAAGTGAGAGAGCAGGATGGCGTGAGAGGATAAATGAGGCGTTTTTGCGGAAAGTACCAAAGGGACTAATACTGACGGAGTACATAAGGGATGTCAGCAAGAAGACTGAAAATAAAGCTGTGAAAAGAGGAGACACAGCAGCGCACTCAGTGTCAAAGACCTCAAGAAACGTCACAGGAGGAAACTTTGCCTTTCACAGACTGACACAGAAACCACTGTCTGCAGAGTGACTGCTGTCAACAAGAAGAAATGGAGAAGTGTCCCTTCTTAGAAAGATAAAAAGGATGTCACTGCCAGGTGAGAAACTGAATGGAGTGCATGTTAATGGGAAATATTTCATTACAGAACTAGTTGCTCTTTGGTCAAGTTTAAAAGCTGAATTAACCTGATTGTTATCGTTACTTTAGCATTTTCAGCATTCTTTTTCATCACAGCTGTTTCAACAACAGGCAACATTTCATGATGTTTGTTCTGCAGAAACACCTAATTGAGGCAGGATGTGATGTAATGTTTCTGCTTGAACAAGCTACAAAACCACAGAAAGTTTCCATCAATTATCTGAATGTGGTCTGTCTATTGTCTTTTTCTCGCTCATGACACTTACAGTTTTGCTGTTGCTATCACTCTTGACTGTCCAATGTGGTGGATGTGACTTTGACTGGGAAGGCGTGAAAAACATTAAAACAACCATCGACTCTAATCCAAGTGGATTTGTAAGTTGAGGTCCTTTGATGCTGTTTATGATTTTATGTGGACCATATGGTACTCCTTAAGTGAAAATAATCCTCTATCAAGTCTTTAATAACAATACAAAAATCATAAATCATATAGCCAAACTTATGATTACTTTAGAGGAAAGTCTCTAACTGAGCTTTAGGTGTTTTAAAATGAATATCTGACAAAAAAAATACTATTTATAATGATCATGTATCAGATGTAATCTGATAACCTAAGTTTTCTGATAACTATTCATCTTTTTGATTTCATTTTTTAAAGTAAACTTATTAAATTAGCATAAATGCTATCTAATTAAATCATTTGAGGGTTTGTTCTTATTTTGTTGTTTTTGTTTTTTTGTTTTCTCTCTCAGCGAAAAGTATTTCCAAAAGATTACTATGTCGTGCATCACTACACAAGAAGCATGCTGTGTGACACTGATCCGGTGAGTGTATTATCAGATAAAATTAGGGGAAGAGAGGTTTGACATGCAATGATAGCTTCCTGTATTGCAAAAATAAATTTCCTCAATCTATAGCTATTTAAAATACACTGACTTTAGTTTTGCGGCTCCTCAAAGATGTAATCTAATTGCTGTTTATAGTTAAAGATATCCTTGTTTAACAAGCATGGATGTGGTTTTTGTGATTGTCACGTGGTTTGCATGCTAAATTGAACCTTGTTTTTTTTTTTTTTTTCTTCACTATTTCCCTGCAGTGCTGTGTGTTCCCTGCTGCAGTGGTCCTCCTGGATTCCTGGCATGTGCTCCTTAGAAACCTCTGGGATGAGCACCTAAATCACTCTCTCATCCTGGACCTGAAGCAGACACTGGATAAAATTATAAAGAAAAACAAAAACACAGAGGTGAGGTTCCCATCTATATTTTTCTAACCCCACTAGTTTGCTTTACTCTGGTAAAGAAAGTTGCAAATATGTTAATGCATTTTAAATGGTAATGTGAGTCACAGTACATAAAGAATGTGTTTTTAAAAGCATCTCACCTGATTCTGAACATCTTAAATTTCCCCATATGTCTCGTACCAGAGGTTCCAGGAGGAGACGGACCTGGGCCAGTTCCCCACATTATCTTCCCCTCCTGAAGAGCTCCTCAAGCTAACGTCAGAACTTTTTACCCGCTGGCTCAGCGTTGGCTGTTCGTCTGATATCGAGACGTGCTCCTTGCCCACGTTGCCCCCTCCTGTGGAGAGAAAGGACTACGGTCCCTCGAGGGCCAGACTGTTGACCACCCGAGCCGTCAGCAGTGAAGAGGACTCTCAGCTTGACAGGATGTTAGACAATACACAGCTGCCGTCCAGCGGTGGCCCTCCAACATCCCCAACATATTACGCTCCCGTCTGGAGCCCTCTGCTATTCAGACTCTACTGGGGACTGTTGCCATAGTGACTAAAAGGATCTTTTTTTTATGCTGCACACAAAATGCAAAGACATTTCCTGGCACTGAATGTTTGTTTCTTAAATTTGTGCGTGTGTTTGAACGCAGTAAGCTTTTTTTATTTGAAGTGACATGCACAGGATGCATTTAATGTCCAAAGCTAGTCCACATAGCTACGTTCACTGCCCAGAAGTGCTCTGTAACAAATGATATCACACACATATATACCTATAGCCACCGTCTTTGGAGCTAGCTACAAGCTAAAGCTAGCTATGTTCTATATGCTAACAAGTTCAGATAAAGCCAATGCACATAAGCCATCGTCTATTGATGTGGAATTCATCACTGTTTACAATGATTTTTATGTAAATGTAAGATATTACATTCTATGGGTGTTTACTTTTGTACATACTTTAAATTAAAGACATTTAGATATATAAATATACACTGATGATTGGTTTAACTTTCTGTGGGTTCTAAACGCTTAATTTATTGTGGTTTTGCTGTTTGATGTCAGTGATGAAAGTTAATTTATTCAAGTGCAACACTTCAGAGTGATTTTAGCTGCAAAGGAACTTCAAAAGATTAAACTATAACAGGGATTTTTAACCCACTATATCAGTAAAATGCAGACACTATACATTTGGTATGACTACAGTGATTTTGGAACCAAAAGGGCTGCATTTTGAATTACTTTTAGTGCTTTCAGTGTGACATGCAATATAGGTCTGTGTTTTCAGGGTTGTTTTCAGTAAAATTTTACTTTTTTAGACTTCTACTTTTTAAATTGTTTTATCACCTTTTGAGTAAAGCAGTATTTTATCATCCTATGTCAGTAGGACTACTGAAATATATTTTTCCCATCTGCTAATGGAGATTGTGTTGTGTTTATGATTTCTGCATTCCAGTAACACCACTCACAGTTTGTACTGGATCCATGTGAGCTCAGCCATCAGTGCTGTCTATCAAACAAGCCATCCTTAGTGCTCAGATCCTTCACAACTATTTTGTAACTTTGATAAACAGCAAAAGATGAGTTGCAGATGAGTAAGGAATGCACTCTGGATGGTATAGGACTCTGGGGACGTTCTGACTTATGTCAAGATCTGCACAAGGAATAAAAGTGAACTGTTTGCTGCTCACACTTGCCCCTGCTTGTAAACGCCCACACATGTTATGTGCACCATTGTCCTCACTGGATCCTCCTGCAAGTTTCATAACCCTGAAAACACAGACCCAGACATTTGCTCAGGCCAGGATAGAAAAAGAGTTTTGGCTTGCACTTCTGTCTTTTGATTTCTGACCATTTTCCATCATAAATGGAGAGGGTGAGTCAAATGAGAGAATAGAATAGAATAGAATAGAATGTACTTAATTAATCCCTGAAGGGAAATTAAGTGATACATTATGATATAATGATACATCTTCATACAAATGTGATACATCATGAATGCAAATTAAGTGAGAAAATTACTGGACTAAAACAGTATTTGGACAAATTGAGACAGAATCTCAACAAAAATCCTTGCTGGGGCACTGATTTGTGCAGGGATGGCATGGGGTTCTCATTCAGAAAGCTTCTCTCAGCCAGTTGCAGAACAGTGCAACTACTTTAATTGAAGTCCTAGCTCAGAAAAGGCAGAAAGCCAATAATAGTTAGGGATTTAAGGGTCGACAACAGTGGTGGCCAGTCAGATTTTAAGGGAAAGCCAGCCGATCACCCCTGATCACCATCTGAAACTGGCTGCTACTACTGTAAGTAGTAGGCAGTTGGTCTTTAAACAGACTACCTCCACCTTAATGCTGCTGCAAAACATTTTCCCATCAGCTTTACAGGGGTTGTTAATCCCAAAATCGGACGTAATTTGACTCACTTGAAAAAGTAAGAGATCCTGTCTGGGCCAGCACATGACCTAAATGGTGAAATGATTCATCTGGTTCCTCAAACAAATCTTGTTCTCTTATGAGGGGAGATAACACTGAACATCCACTTAATAACCCGGATGTTTAAGTACCGTTCAGTTTCCCACACAAATATTTGTAAGTTTGATTTTTTTCCTGGCAGCAACGCTATACACGAGGACAAGCCAGCTGAATTCCCGTAAATGGAGGCAGAGAGGGGAGAGAGGGAGGGAAGGATCGTGCAGGGTGTTTAAACCACGTGGCCCTTTGGCATACCGGAAGAAAGCAAACTCTTCCAACATGTCTGCGCCCGATGAAGACACGTTTGCTGAAGAAGGAGTCGAGATGGAGGAGATGGACGAAGCAGGCAGCGATGATGATGAAGGGGTAGATATGGAGGAAGAAGGCGAAGACAGAAATGCGGAGAAGAAGGTGTACGTCCCCGGGATCGAGCCACTTCAGCCCGGAGAGGAGTTAGAGATGGACCGGTCTGCTTACCGCATGTACCATGAATGCCAAACAGGCAAGTTGGAGACACTAAAGTTAGCCCATGAGGACATCTGTTTTGGTCACTTTACTCTTTCTGCAGTGTGAATTCAGCAACCGTGTTTTGTTATTTATGTTAAGGTGCTCCGTGTCTGAGCTTTGACGTGTTGAAAGATGGAGATGGGGATGGCAGAGAGCAGTTTCCTCTCTCCATGCTGCTTTGTGCAGGCACACAGGCAGACACAGCAATGAGCAACAGGTACACACTCTACACTGCATACAGGTTGAAAACGCTGTGCCCGTGCAAGGCGTATTCAGGAGGTCTTGGTAACCGTCTGCACTAAATGATTCACAAAGTATGCATATGCACAAGTTAAATTTACTTATGGAAGAAATGGCACCACGATGGACATATAAGAACTGAATAACAAGAATTGTCAACAGGAATATGTCCTATACAAATTCACTGAAATGGACTTTGTTATACTCACTGCAACATTTCAAACCCCATTCATTGGACAATGGATTTAGTAAAGCATAATCTCTACCCAAATAAAAAAACAAACAAACAGGCTAAATGATTCTGTATCTTTGAAAAATCAAGTAGGAAGGAATTTCTTATCTCAGAGAAACTTACTGAAGTAATTTTAATGAAAAATGGGATTCAACACAATGTAAAATATATTTCATAAAAGCAGAATAAATGAAATGTAAACTGGACATATGGAGTAATGAAAGCACAGAACATATTAATAAAAATGGAATAAAGATATGATATGAAGACTTAAGTGACAAAACAATGTTGAAGAATACAGATTACACAATCTACAAGAAGTGTAGCCTGATGCAAGCAGAGGGCACAAGGCGAAGCGTTCAGACAACAGATGCTTAACAAAATGAGGCAGCTGTACCATGGTGCATTAATTCTGAGGCAAACTATGGTGCACCTGTAATATCTGTCTGTTTTGCTTTAAAAGCCAGTTGCTGTATTTGGTAAAATTTTAAGCAAGTTAAATTTTGGACAAATTTAATGATAACTGTATTAACAATCTAATTAAGTGTTAGGAAACTCCAAATATCACATTTATAAAGCAAATATGTCAAAAGAAAGCATCATACTGGAGAAACATTAACAGAGCAGCAGCTAGTTTTTGTTGTTGCAGTTTTATTTCTGCAAGGGCTTTATCACAATAGCATGAAAGAGATATATTCCTCATAAGAAAGACTTTAAGGGTCATCAAAAGGGTGATGGATAATTCAGCAGATTTTTTTTGCAGTGTATTTAAACTAAGTGTTTTGATAAACATAAGGCCATGGTGGATACATCATTTTTAAGTTGTTTGTTATCCAGATATTCTATATATCTCAATATGATATGATATGGCTATATTACTATGGTTGAGCATTTTTTCAGAAAAAAAAAAAAAGCATACTTTTTTGCAGACTTCTCGTAATGCGCATGCACAACCTTCATGGAACGGAGACGGAAAAGGAGGGAGAAGAAAGCAGTGATGAAGAAAGTGATGACGATGAAGAGGATGCAGATAAGAAGCCACAGATGGAACTAGCCATGATGCCTCACTATGGTGGGATTAATAGAGTCAGGGTATGTTGTGTATCATTTTTAACACACTAAAACATCTTATTGGCTGGATTAAAAGCCTTACAGGTAAAGGTTTCTAAGTGCTGATTTTTCTCTCATGTTTCCAGGTGACGCAGCGTGGAAGACAGTCACTGGCTGCTATCTGGTCAGAGAAAGGACAGGTGGAGATATTTGATCTCCAATCTCAGCTAGATGCAGTCCACAGTGCTGCTGCCATGGCAGCTTTTGTCAGTCAGCAGAAGGAAGCCACAGCTCTCTTCAGTTTCTCAGGACACATGACTGAAGGCTTTGCAATTGATTGGTCACCTACAGTGCCAGGTAATTCATGACTTTACTTGGAATGTAATAATGACAACATGTTGATTGCATACATGACATACAGGTGGGAAAGTTCATCTATTCAAGCAGTTCATTAAAAAAAGTGAAACTCATACTATATAGATTCAGTATGCACAGATTGTAATATTTTAGTATCCATTTTAAAAGTGATGATTATAACTGGACTATTGCTCAGTGATCCTCCTTCAGATGGAAGTAATGTTTGCATGTTATTTGGGAGTCAAGGACCCAGAGTCTGGAGGGAGAGTGGAGAGGCACAGAGTGTCAAGTTTCCACAGTCAGTGATCCACTTTGTTCTCTGTAGTCCAGAGTAAACGCAGCTGTTTACAATGATTTTATTTCCTTGTGAGGCTTGGCACCTGCCAACATGGCCAAAAGTACCAAAATCTTATTAAATGACTATGAAATTGCTGTGCTTGACTGCCCAGCAAACTCACTACCTCAAGTTCAAGGCCACTATCAAAACAACCTGGGTTTCCATAACACCTCAGCAGTGCCAATGGCTGATCACCTCCACGTCACACTGAAT
Organism: Labroides dimidiatus; assembly: GCA_030710495.1. Taxonomy (NCBI): domain Eukaryota; kingdom Metazoa; phylum Chordata; class Actinopteri; order Labriformes; family Labridae; genus Labroides; species Labroides dimidiatus. The sequence goes on from CM061148.1 coordinate 13,751,707, forward strand.
CGATGCAGTATTTCATGCAAAATGAGCCCCAGCCAAGTATTTAGTATAAAGGCCAACATTTCTGTATTAAAAACAACAACAATTTTTTTTTAATTGCAAACCATAATTATCACATTTAAATTAAATAAATGCTGGACACTTTACTCCATGTATAGTAAATCTGTATAGTATGAGTTTTATTTTTTCAAATGTACAACTGAAATGAGTTAACTTTTCCATGAAACCCTGTTGAGATTTTTTAACATATCTGTACTTCATGTATGCGTTTATCACCAGCTTTGGGGGATGTTACATTGTGAAAATCAAACAAATCTCTTAAGTATGGCATCACCTATAAAAGATCTTTTAGGGTTTTATTGTACCGGCAGAGAAGAGTAAAAAGAGTACAAAGAGCAGCAGAATCTTTCGGCTTCCCATAATGATATAATTCTGTGACAGTTTGATTGAAACATTTGAGCTTTGTACTTTTTATATTACAAGGAAGGAAGTAGTCCTACTTATTTGATGACTTGATGTTTTAAATTTATTTTTTAATTAGTCTGCTTGACTCCAATGGACTTCAAAGTATAAGTCTAACGCTGTCAAAAAAGATGTTAAACACTTAAACACCCAAACGAATGGGTTCACATGGTTATGATTGTTTACCCTTGTTCCTACTGCATCACCTGCTGCAGTGTTGCTTGATTCCTGAATTAAGAGTAACTTTCTCTATTTGTTTAGTTGCATAGTTTGCTTCTCCATTGACAGCAGTCTTCTTGATTTTTGAGGCTGGACATGTGCAGAAAACAACACCTCTTTATATACAGTATACATGCTCATGGGTAGATGAATAAGCCTTTGGTTGACCAGCAGAGTTTATAACCACTGTCATGTGACCTCATAGCACGCTTGCCCAGTCAAGCCTGTTAATGAAAAGACATCCTGGGTATGTTTAACCCGCTTCATAGCACAAGCTTCAGGCCAATTTTTCAAAGTGAAAGTAACGAGATGAACTGTGTGTACCCAATGGACATGTCCGTCTGATTTCTGTACAAATCTCAAGCTGTAACAGTTTTATTCAGAAGATGGTCAAATCTCGTTGTATCAAAAGATGTTGAGTTGTGGTCGAAAGAAAAATAAACCAAATGCATGAAATGCTCAATGGGCAGCAACTTTTAAGCATTTAGTGCCCAACACCTACAAGGACTTTGATCCAGATCCAGAAATTACCCTAACTCTTTACTCCACCTATGGAGTAGGAGTAGGAGCAGTTTTATAAGTGACTAGCTAGAGTAACTCTGCTAAATTAACAAGCCAATTTGCAAACAAACAACAATAATTCATTGTGTCAAAATAAACTCAAAGAATCCAGTTCAAACAGTTCAGGATGGAACATTTCAAAGGGGGACCCTCATCAGTATGATGGGAAAAGAGCCACTTACAAGAACAAAAGGATTGTTTCAGGCTGTTTTTATTGAAATACTTTATTTTAAATAAATTATGTTACAAATGGTGGAAAAAATCAAATTAATTGACGCTAAGCTCTATAATTTCTCATGTGTTTGCATGGTCTCCATTTTCAGGTCGCCTTGTGAGCGGTGACTGCAAAAAGAATATCCACATTTGGGAACCACAAGAAGGCGGGAATTCATGGCAGATCGACCAACGACCTTTCAGCTCGCACAGCAAGTCTGTGGAGGATCTGCAGTGGTCACCCACTGAAGCTACAGTATGTCTGAAGTAAAATAATGACATCATGGGTCAGACCGAGGCTCTGTGTAAAATACATTCAAGCTTTATGTCATCTTCTATCAGTCTGCATTATGACCAAAATGACACCCTAAAAGTTGGATGATTTATATGAGTAGTGTAAGAGTTTTCATATAGATTAAAATGTCAGCTTGCCTTCTCACCGGTGCTTTTTTCCTGGTGTCTTAATGGCAACCTGACCGAGTGTTTGAGGGCAATGAATGACTGGAATGAATAAACGTAGGTTTAGTTGTAAATCACCACCTGTTACACTGTAGCTATGTGCAATGACAGAGTGTCAGTCTTAAGGTATATGATATGTTCTTACTCAAACTATTCAGTCACCGAACTTGTTTATGGTATGTGGTTTGGAATCTTACAGTCTGTTTGCTTTTTGTTATCTTTTGCACATGAGTGCACAAAATTTGCATTTTGTCAGGCTGACTTATGCAACCTAACTGGTGTTGACTTTATTTTTTTTTTCTGCAACACAGCAAGAATGGCCAGATATATTTATACCGATTAAGTCTCAAACACTCCTTCTAAACGATAAAAAAGGGGGAAAAGGATGCACAAGAAGTACTGAAGTTAGCTTTTTCTTTTGTATATATTTTCCCTTGCTTTAGGTTTTTGCATCGTGTTCAGTGGATCAGTCTATTCGTATCTGGGACATCCGTGCTCCACCAAACTCGATGCTTTCAGCAAATGAGGCCCACTCGTCAGATGTCAATGTGATCAGCTGGAATAGAAGTGAACCGTTCCTCCTGTCAGGGGGAGATGATGGGCTTCTGAAAGTCTGGGACCTGCGTCAGTTTAAGGTAAGGTTTCGTCATTTTATTTTTTAAATTTGACTTTTTTCATAACCAATCCAACTCATTAAAAGTCATTTGTTTCCATACTGCTGTGACTCATAGCTTGCTGATGTATGACAATGAGTGAGGATTTTACTGGTTTGTCATTGTGTGTCATCACAACATAATAACCCCACATTAAAACTGCAAAGCAAACAGTGCTAAGTCCTTTTTGTATTACGCCATCACTTAATCAAACATCATCACAGTCAGGCAGCTCCACCTAACATTTGTTATATTTTGTAACTGTAAAACAATGGTGTGTTCTTGCCCCACCCATTTAACTCCTGATGCAGGAACACTTTTTTTAATCTACATTGAAAAAGGTTCCTGAAGCAGGTCACTTTCTGCTTTTTAAGAAAAAGAATATCCAGGCTGATGAGCAAACAAGTTTGTATTGAAGCTTTTGTGTCAGCACATGATAAAAAAAAAAAAAAAACATAACACTTAAAACAATCTCTTGTTTCACCTGTACCTGTAGACCGGGCGGCCTGTGGCGAACTTCAAACAGCACAGTGCTCCTATCACATCCGTGGAGTGGAGCCCTGTGGACTCCAGCGTGTTTGCTGCCTCTGGTGCAGATGATGTCGTCAGCCAGTGGGATTTGTCCGTGGAGTCGAGTGATGTGGGAGCCAGGGTGGAGGGGTTGAAGGACTTGCCTCCTCAGCTGCTGTTCCTGCACCAGGGTCAGTCAGAGATCAAGGAGATCCACTGGCACCCACAGATCCCCGGAGTGATGATTTCCACTGCACTGTCAGGATTTAACATGTTCAGGACGATATCTGTGTAGCCTGTGTGTGTGTGTGTTTAAGAGAAATAGATGTTTGTTTTTTCATTTTAAAGAGGACAACACATCAGTTTTATAATCTGTAATTCCCAATATGTGCAACATTGTATATAATCGAACTGTGTAGTTACTTGTTTCACTTTGACAGTTAATGGCCAACAGAGTGCCATGATGTGTTTAAATCTCTAATGATAAACCTTCTGTATGTTTTACAGATATTAAATTTTTCAAGCATTCTTTATTTCATGCTTAAAATAAAGTTTATCATTTTCTGTGTGTGATTTAAGAGAAATGATTTTTCTTGTTTGTTTTGTTACTGTACTGAAGGAAAACACAAAATGACTATTTCTAGAAGGGGTTATACAAAAGATTCCATGCCTCAAGATCCCCATATACACAGTAATTACTTTTCTCTTGTTTGCACTTAAATCATTTCTAAAGAAAAGAGGAGTCTGAGCAAAGGAGGGTGAATATTTAAATATCCCAATGACTGCTTTATTGTTCTCACTTTAATCCTTTTGAAACCACAGGGTTAAAAGAAAATGTGTCCAAACCAGCATTTTCATCAGATGAGCAGAATAATCTCTCCCTTACAGCATTGTGTAACAAAATACTTCAATAAAGAGCACTGTCAAAGCAAGAGACGTGCAAATATACACCACTGGTCCTTATTCACAACTGACCATCAACTTTCCCAAGATTGTCTGAGCACTTAAGTACAAGTCCGTAAACAAAAGAAACTCTTTGGTATGTTTAAACATGCTAACTAAATACAAGAAACAACAAAAAAATATCTGATTTTGAGAAACGAGACGGTCAAACTGTTGGATCTGGAATGTGACAGATTCACAGTATTTAATTTAACACAGGATTATTTTATTTCCTCACTAAGTCTTTGAGAACCACCTGTAAAGCTGAACACAGAGAGCACATGGAGACTGTAATAAACATGCATATGAGATACAACTATAAGACACAGATAAGGCACAAAGTACATTAATATAAGATTATGACTATTTAAGGCACTGAATGTAGAGCTCAAAATGTGTGTGCTTTTAAGACAGCAAATCTAAGACACTGGATCTTAACAAAGCAAGAATGATTAATTTAGCTGAAATCAATCTTTCACCGAGCATCAGTTTCACAGGTAAGCATCCAGATGAGCATTACGCATCAAAGTGCTATGAACCTTTCACTGCTGTCATCTTAACTACACATGGAATTGTCTTTTGCAAATCTGTTACCCATGCAGATAAAACGAAAAAAAAAGTCTTTCCTGTAGAGCAACATCGTCAGACTGAATGCTCCAGAGTCTTGATAAAATCCAGCTTGCATTCTTTTGAAGCCTTCCACTCAAATGATACTAACGTAACGGCTTAGGGAACATACAGTATGCTTGATTTATTTGACAGCAAAGATTTGTTTCAAAGGGGAAACTGTGCCTGTTCCCTATAGACCAATTTCATCATCAAACTCATCTTCAAATGTGTAACCCCGTCCTTCCCCCTCCTCGTCCTCCTCTGAATCAGTCTCTGAGTGGCAGCTGTCAACCCTCCTTCTGTCTAGTAAGGCCTCACCTTCATACTCTGAGCTGTGAGAAGAGGCAGGACTGGGTGGCAGATCTACTCTGTGATTGGTGAACTCGGTTTCACCTTCACCTCCTACACTCCCACCCCTCTCACCCTCACCCCTTGTTGGACTACGACACTCCAGCTGATCCTCATCCTGGAAGTCGAACCCTTGACCCTCTTCCTCTTCAGATGCGTGGCGAATGATCTCCTCTCGTTTGTCACTGAATCGCACTTTTGGTCGTAACCCTTTGGGCTTCATCCCATTCCCATCTGGTATCCTGCTGTCTCCCACCTGGTTCTCATCCAAACCAACCGAGTCCTTCCCGTTCAGCTCATTCTGCATGTTCACAGACATTTCAGTGGGCCCTTTTCCCAGCTTTGAGCCCACCAAGGAGGGGCCATTTTTGGGACTGAACACATCTTCCTCATTGGAGTCAAACCCCAAACCGTCCATCACTCCTAGTACATCCCCCATCATGGACGGGCCCAGATCTAGATCCAGGTCAAAAGAAGACACAGACTCTGAGTGCTGAAGCTCACTGTTCTGTGGGCTCCCAGAAGCCTCTGTGTGTGGACCACTGTGGTTGACCATCACCTCAGACTGAGCTTCAGTTCCTGTACTCCCTGGGTCATTGCTGGCCTGTCCTGGGCCAAGAGTGGACAGGAAAGAGGTGTCACCAAAGGCGTCGCCTCCCCTCCCAATGTGCATGGTGTGGCGAAAGTCACCTAATGGGGCTGAGATCATGGTGGGGTCCAGGCGAGGAGCCCGGGATGATTTGTGCAGTGGCATAACTGTACAAAAAAAAACAAGGAGAGGGTGAAGTCGTACTTAAAAATGCTTGCAGAGCGTAAATGGCAGACATGGCACTCTGAGAAAACAAGATAACACAGTGTAACTAAAAACTAGCTAAAAACAACCGAAATACTGGCCCCCAGCCGCCTGATAAGACAGATGTTGTGCAATGTTGGGGGAAAGCAATGAGCATTTTGGCAGCTCTGCTGTGAAGGCCATGCTGAGACTTGTACTTGAAACACACTCATGCAACGCTAGCACATACTTTTCTCTTCCCTCAGGGATGTATGTGGACCAAACAAGACTGTATCTCTCGCTAAAAGAAGAAACTAAATGTCTGACACCAATAAGTCATTGAGTTGTACAGAATTTTATGGGCAGCAAATTCTAAATTTAACATGATAAAACTAGGCCAACAAGGACTAACTTTATAGTTAATCATCATTACTGAACGTGAAAGCTGGTATACATTCGATGATTTACAAGTCCAGTGAGATTAATACAAATTACAATGAATCTTTCAGTTTGTTACACTTGAAATCAGAGTAGGCCTTTACATTTATAAAATCATGTTGGTTATTTGTGAGTGAGTAACATTTGGGAGAGGAGGGGGCTTTGCGGCCGACCCCTTGCGTCAAAACTTCCAAATAACACTAATAAAGAAATGTTTGTGATACAATTTTATGGGTAATTTATGACCACAAGGCCGAGAAAGCGAGGGCTACACTTATTGACAGAGTAATGAGAGTCCCGTTCGGATTTATGTTAAACCAATCGATTGATCTGACTGGGAGTTACCGAAACATTAAAACAGCGTAAAAACTTACTTTAAAATGAATGTTCTGCTCTTTGGTCGGCTCCCTGACAATTATCCAACTCTTACATCTGGCTTTTGGCTTTCGCGTTCCTCTCGACTTTTCCCTCGCTCCTTTATCTCGCCGTCGTTTGTCTGTGTGAGTTTTCTTTTTCTTTCCAAAGGGATGGGCATGGAGCGAGGAAGTGACGCGACGCTTATTGGTGAAAGCTGGATCAAAGAAGATGTTGACTTTACCAGTCAGTGCTCAAAAAGAGGCTTTCATAACAGCCTGTACTTTATTTGTAAGCTGTATGTTATGAAATAACATCGGGGCAGAGAACATTTTTGTGGGTAAAAGATATCCCACAAAAATCAAATTTAAAAATGTCAATGGTGTCGATTTCACTGTTATGTAATTGGGGAAAAATCAGACTGCTTCTAGACTTTATGATTTACTTATCCATCTTGCATCAAATTCATGCAACTTCTGATGTGGTTTGTTCTATAATGTTTAACTTACAGGTTCTTTTTTAACTTCTGTTGCCCATATCATATTTTTATGGAATTTGCTTCGGGCTTGAGATGAGATTAATTCCAATTAAACAATCATATCATTATTGCTATTTTCATTCTTCACTTTTACAATTGGTTGTACAATATTGTTTAAAATCATATTTAAGAGGTTAAATTCTTTATTATAGTTAATAAGCTATAGGGCTTACTTTCAAACTCATGGCCCATTAATTCTTCCTAAAAACGCAAATCTGCATAAACAAATGAATAAAATTTAAATAAATAAAAAGTGAGGGACTTTAAAATGGAACCAAAATTAGGGACAGCCTAACTTGGGACTAGTTTTAATTTGAAAGTAATACACACATTCTGCACTTTCTTGTAGTCGAACATATTCAAAATATACTACACAGCAATTTTTAACATTAAGGCCACAGCATCAGGCTGAAACAGAGACGTTTGTAAATGTCTGCTCCATTTAATGCAAAAATATATTAAAATGTGTTTAAAGTGTTGTAATGAGCCTAAATTATGTGAAAGTTGAATATATTTCCCTGAAAATGCTTTAATCCCCAGTCAATCAGACGTTGACATTGTATCAATTTAGCCTGTGCCAAAGTAGATCTTGATTTAAAACCTGTATACCTAGCCAATGTAATTTCACACTTAAACAGCCATGAAGGGTTTGACTTACAGTCGCCTGCAATTATGGTGGAATGCAGTCAGTGAAGTAAAGTCATGCTTGCACCTCTTAGCTGACGAAATCCTTTAGGGTGTCAGTCTGATGTAAAATAAACTTACAGAAACAACCCAACAGTTGATGACATAAAAACTAAAGAACCTAAGTAATGAATCCACTTCCACATTTCTGGTCTAATACAGACATAACGTGAATAAGAACTGACAGTAGGATCTGAGAAGAGATATATTTTTGGTGTCTATGCTATCCAGCTTCCTCCCATGGGTTAAAGAAATAAGCTTGACTTAACAGCAGGTACAAACACAATAGCAGTGGCCCGTGAGTCATTGTTTGTGAGATCTTGTCACAAATGCTCAGCATATTTGTGTGATGATGTAGCCAACAGGACAATTAGAACAAACTATTCATTTAGCAGGAACAGCATTCACTGTGGGAAATGGGCTGGAAATTATATTCACCACAGTATCTCATTTAAACATTGTGCAACCACATCTCAGAGAGGACAATGCCCTCTAAAAAAAGAGTTCATATTTTTATTGTAACTTGACTTTAATGGAAGACATTCAGTGTTTACATCTATGATACCTTTTAATAGTTTAGTGATAAGAGGATGTCAGCTTTAACTTCATGACATATTTGTGTTTAAAACTTGAAAAGTAATGTTTCAGATAACAAATGAAAGTATCATGAGGAGACAACTTAAGCCTTTAAAGCCATATATTGCTAGTCTGTTTTTTTATCACATTTGATAAATTTGGCAGTTTTGCAACTTTTACTGTTTTTTAGTAAATTTACATTAATTCAATGCAGAAAATACTTATTTTTAAAAATTAGTAAAAATCAAAATGTTATTCTTACCGCAACGTCTTGAAAATTAGCAATGATTTCCCTGCAACAACACAAAAAATGCGTGAATAATTTCATGTGAGCAGTCATTTTGAAAAGGGCCAAAATACAGCTTCAACTGCCTGCAGTGGATTGAAGGTGGTAGAACACATTTTTTAAACTCGTTTTTAATGAAAATATTTATCATGTTGATGGGATAGAGATCTTTAAAACCCATGTGTGATAATAATACTCTCAGAAATAAAGGGTAAATTAAAAATAAAAAATAAAAAAAAAACCCGAATGATTTGGGTGTTCAAACACTGGAGAGACTGACAGGAAATAACTCTCTCGGATACACACTCACATAAGGTTAACAATTCACACATCCTACAGCTGTGTGTTTCACAGGAGCACAAAGGAATGAGTGAGTGTGTAGTACTAAGTATAGCATATGACTTCTGTCAAAAACATATTCATACGATACAACGTATTGATCTAGTAATATTGCAGTGTCCTAGACACTAAATATGATCGTGGAAAATAAAATTCTTACTAAATTTAAGCCATGTTTTAACATGTGCAGTTGCGTTAAGGCTATCTTTGGGTAAAATAGATAATAAATATACAGTGGTTCCATTGCTGATGAAAGTTGTTAGGAAACTTTTTTCGTTCGACAACTGTATGAATAACTTATCGTAAACCGTACCCTGTATTTTGTCTGTCAGGCATAATCGACCGATCCTGATCGACAGCCTAGTGGAAAAATATGGTTCTGACAGACAATCGAACTAAACCGAAGTATTTTATTTGTGGATCCCACAGAGAAAGGTGGGAGCAGCTACGTATTTTTTCTTCTTTTCCTGTGAGAATATGTGCAGGGAGAAAAAAAACGCACACCTAGCATAACGTCACTTGACTTGGCCAAATGCACTTATCTGCCATTTTGTATCTTCACATACCGATCAGACGAAGTTGGCCGTTAACGACAAGGAAAGCAAAAATGCAGTTTTCTGTTATTTTCTTGATAAAATATCGAATCTAAGTATGATATAGTTTTACATGTTTGGAGTGAAAGCTGTAACTGCGCTCTGTTAAGTGTTTCATTTCAGGATTTACCTTGTTTACCTTTTCTTTTAGCAGAAGCGCTAAGGCTAACGACGTTAGCTCTGTTTTTCGCTAGCTGGCTAGCTTAGCTGGCTTCTAACTGTACCAACGCTAACTATAGAGAGTGGCGAAATGGCGGCCAACACGGCACAAGCAACACCTTCAACAAACTGGTAGGTCACACTTTATAGTGCTGTATGATACGCTAAACAGGTGTTTGGAAGTATATGTCGCTCATCTTAAAGCTGTTACTGTTACGTGTTGTGTGGTTTAGTAGAATGTTCCCCTGAAACTAGATGTTTATGAGAAGTACCTCAGCACAGGGTGTTGACAAGCCCAACCAGCTGTACAGGCCAATGGTTTGTGTAGCGGAAGCTAACCTGATAGCCGGTAAATGTCAACGGTGATATTGTTCTAATATGACTATTAGAGGTCACATTTCTTTACTAGTGTCAGTATACTAAAAGGGTAGCTTTTAGTATATCTCATCTTTTATCCTTTGTTATGCATTGGTAGGCTTGCTGCCAAATGTCAGTTGTTCAGTAGAAAGCCGTTTAATGGCGGTTAGATAAATCCTTACGTAGCTGATACTATCTTCGCGTTAAACAGAGAAAATACCAATCTTTTTCACTTCTGCTTATATTCATGTGTTAATCTTAGGTCTTTTGGTGCTTCTGGAAACGGCCAGGTCCATGAAAACCCAGAATGGGAAAAAGCAAGACAAGCACTAGCGTCCATTAACAAGAGTCAGAGCTCGGCTAAATCTTCACAAGCCAGTCGGACCACAACAGAGGTTTGCTTTTGTGTTATTATTTGTGATGTGCTCTTGTCATTGAAAACTTTTAGAGGTGATTTCAGATCACAGGTACGACCATAGATAACAGTATTTTAAGAAGTTGAATTTTTAGTGAACTCATTTCAGGTTGAACAAGTAAATTCATCCCCACCCCTTCAAAAATAAATCAATAAATAAAAGCTGAAATACTTTACATAGTGTCACCTTATTACTAGACATGGCATTTGTGAATACCCAGGGATTCCTATTGGTAAATAATTTGAAGCATTAATGGTACAACTGTAGTATTGTTTATCAAGTGTTTATACTGGGTGAGCTTCACAAATATTATTTGTATGTTCTTGTCTCATTGTTTTCTTTTCTGCTCCATTCGGAATTCATTTCAGGCTGGTCAGTTCCAGCCAGCGGTATCTGATTCTACAACCATTCAGCAGCAACAGCAATACTATCCATGGTACCAGCAAACTCAGCAGCCATATCCTGGATATACTTACCCCTACAACTACTACTACCCAATGGCTCCAGTAAGTACTCAGAGAAACTTTGTTCTCACATAACTGCAGCATCTACTAGTTCACAAAGCATCATAATCAACAGTTCATGGCGATATCCAGCTTCTATATCTCTGAATCAGCTTGAAATACGACCGCAACACAGTCAGCACCCTCCGGTCTAAAAATGGAAGTCAGTGACACACACTGTACGGGGGATGAAGTTTTTTATAAGTTTGCAGGTTAGAAGATATTAAGAATGCAGTTTCGCCCAATCAGAGGCACAGCTCAGCTGGCTAACAGGCAGGTGCCCTAGAGCGTAGGGGTGGGAGAAAAACATATGTTTCACATAAGTATTGTGATTTTTGGTTTACAGTTTTAACCCCCCCCCCCAATTTAAATTCTTCACTTTAGTCTTTGTTTATAAGCTGGGTTGAGAAAACATTACAGCTTTTCTCCAGAAGAGCGCGAAATGTTTTTCTTTGACTATCTCGCAAAGACTGACTTACATGTGATTTTCATTTTTGGGGGAAATACAGCTCCTGATGTAGTCCGCAGATGACACCATCATTCATCTTTACATGGGCTGGTGTTAAATAAGGGAAGTAAAATAAAGACCCCATAAATTGTAAAAGAATCAAATTGAGAGAAAAGTGCATCAACCCAGCCCCAGTATAGCAGTTAGTGTGGAGGTTCAAAGTCCGTCTTAACGCCTGTTTATACAATCTGTGTTGCAACATCACTGTTAGTGGTTTTGGGAAAGCTTCTTTAGTGTCTGAATACATTTTCTCATAATTCCCAGTATGGAGCTGCATACCCACCAAATCAGTATGGAGTTCCTCCAGGGCCTTACCCAGGACCTCCAGCCTCTAATGGACAGGTGCATGTTTGAACATTTTTGCATATCTATAGTTGTGTCTGTGTTTAGTCTAATATTGTGTCTTTTAAAAATGAGGTGTGAAAAAGTTTTGTTTTATTGAAAAGTTAACAATAACATTTATCTTCTCTTTTTCATAGCCTCCCCCAGTGCCAGGAATGGAAGATCAGTCCCCTAGCTACCCACCTCAACCACAACCTCCTCCCCCTGCTGCACCCCAACCACCCCAGAGTCCAACCACCTCAGACAACCCCCCTCCTCCTCCTCCACCTCCTATTCCTCCCCCACCCACTTCCCAGTACCCCCCTCCTCCCTCTCCAAATTCCTACAGTGCCAATAACTCCATGCCATATCCACCAGGTGACCCCAACCAAATGCAAATGTATAATCATACCCAGGGAAGGCCCAACTATGGACAAGGATTCCAGGCCCAGAATACCTATCAGCCCTCTCAGACTACCACACAGCACCAGCAGCTGCCAGGCCAGTATCTTCCAGGGCTTGGCAGAGGAGAGGCCAACAAAAACAAAAACCAGAAACAAGGACAGCAACTGTGGCACCGCATGAAACGTAAGATTTACTTCCGTGATGTACCTGAGGCATACAACCTTTTCCTAAGCATTTAAGCTATTGCGGTATCTCTCCAGTGCCACTCAGACAGACATCTGTCACATATAAAAGCGACAAAAGTTGGATTTGTTTACCAGTTTCTATTCTTGTATCAACTAGTGCTGTAAACTATAAGACTTTTAAATTGACTGTAGGTCATAGAAATCGGTTCAGACAAAATGTAGAAAATATTCTTAAGGATGTAGATTATGTCATTAGTGGCCTGGTTTATCTGTTTTCTAAAACTTTTTCTTTTGTGTTATTTTGTTCTCACAGAGGCACCTGGGGCAGCGTCTGTGAAGTTTAACATTTCAAAGAGACCCTATCAGGTTCAGTGTGGTCCAGTTTCCAATCAGAGTTTCCCTCCAGGTGAGCAGCCTTCAGGGTTAAATCCAGCTCCATCCTCCCCAGCTAGTGCCACAGCTTCACCTGGAGGTGCTCAGACAAGGTGAGAACTTTTCTCTTTTAAAAGTTTCCTTTTCTTCTCTTTTTTTTGTTTTGTGTGTATGTTTGTAAATTTTGGAATAATATAAATGAATTGTTTACTTACAATCTTTGTCCTCCAGGCCTCAGGACTGGCCTCAAGCCATGAAGGAATATGTGCAGCGCTGTTTTACAGCCTGTGAGACTGAGGAGGACAAAGACCGCACAGAAAAGGTGCTGAAGGAAGTTCTGCAGGACAGGTTAAAGGATGGCTCTGCTTATACTATCGACTGGACTCGTGAGCCATTGCCAGAGTGAGTGGAACATTTGTCTGGTGTATGTTTTTATAGATGTATACATATATAAATTTATATATATAACTACTGAGAATTTTTGTTGGTGGTGTCTGCTGTTTGACCTGACATGTATATCTGGATCTTTATTTTTTTCTTCAGACTAAAAGTCAAACAATCTCGTTGGGAAGCAGTCCAACCCCAGAGGGCGTCAGACGGCGCTTTAAGCCGAGGTGGAAGTACAGCAGCTGCAGCTTCAAGAGGCAGGGGTGTAGGACACAGACTGGGCAATTACAGAAATATATTTTCTCAAAGGAGTCCCTCCTCTAGTTCTTCTCGTTCCTCCTCCCGTTCACCGTCCCCTTCCCATAGTCGACACAGGGACAGAAGCAATCAAAGGCACAGACGCAGGTGAGTCACTTTCGTGTTTACTTTTGTTATGAAGGTTATCTTCTGTGCGACATTTTAAAATGTTCGATGTTTCTATTATTCCAGTGATTCTGGCTCCCAGTCAGACAGCAGTATCTCTAGTGACCTCCGGCCTCAGCTGTCAAGACGAAGTCAGAGAGGAGCCCGTGGTCGTGGTAATGACAGAGACAGAGGACGTGGAGGTGGAGAGCGAGGACGGGGAAGAGGAGGGAAAGCCAACAGAGGAAGAAGGTAACTTCGGTTGTTTAAAAAATGTAACAGCCCTATCTCTTTACTTGATTATTGTTCCAATTGAGAGGTCAAATTGAGGGCAAATATGTGCTTTAAGCACTAAATTTTGCATTAGAGATGTCTAGGAAATAATCTATAACCTACTCCCACAGAAATATGGAAGATGCCAATTCAGCTGTTGGAAAGAAGAGGAAAGGTGGCAATGCTGGTCTTGATTTCCACGATCCCAACAGAGAAGCCAAGAAGCAGAGCAGAGCAGCTCGTTTTCACAAGCAGCTTCGCTCAGAGCCACTGGTTCTCTCCATTCATACCCTGGATCTCCCCGATGGAACACAGGAGGGCCTCAGCTGGGAGGACTGCCCTATCGTGGGAACATGCCAAGACATCACCAAGCCGTACCTGAGGCTCACCTGTGCACCAGACCCTTCCACTGTCCGCCCAGTGTCTGTAAGTGGTTTTCTTTAGAAATCATGGTGGGAACAGGAAGGGATTGCCTGAGGGTTTTCCATGTGTCCTGTAACTGCTACCAGACTTTGACTCGTATCTGAACTTGTTTCTACCCCAGGTCCTGAGAAAATCCATGCAGGCTGTAAAAACCCACTGGCAAACCCACCAGGACTACGTCTATGCCTGTGAACAGATGAAGTCCATACGCCAGGACCTCACGGTGGGTCATCTTCCTATATATTGACTTATCTTTGTTAGACCTCTTAAAATGCAAATTTCCATCTGAGCTTCTTCTTTCTTTTTTTTCTTTATTTTATGTTAAATTTTTACCTGTCATCATCCAGGTCCAAGGAGTTCGTACTGACTTCACAGTGGAAGTGTACGAGTGTCATGCACGCATTGCTTTAGAGAAGGTGAGCCAGTGCTTTTTTTTTTTCCTCCATTGTTGAGTGAAGAAACTACATTTTCATTACTGACATGCCTGTTTTTGTTTCCAGGGAGACCATGAAGAGTTCAACCAGTGCCAGACCCAGCTGAAGGCTCTGTATAAGGATAAACACTCTGAAAACATTGGAGAGTTCACAGCATATAGATTGCTGTATTACATCTTCACCAAAAACTTTGGAGGTATACCTACACTTCTTTCTTCAAAGCTACCATTAAACATTGTATTCAGGTGTTTTATAGTCATATATTAACTTTGGGCATTCATTCTTGTCTCCAGATCTGACCACTGAGTTGGTATACTTGACCCCTGCACTGCGGGAAGATGTGTGTGTGGCTCATGCACTTGCACTCCGTGCTGCTTGGGCATTAGGAAACTACCGTAGATTCTTTAAGCTGTACCTGGAAGCCCCACGGATGGCTTCATACCTCATTGACAAGTTTGTAGAGAGAGAAAGAAAAGAAGCGCTTCGGGCCATAGTCAAAACGTAAGAAAAGTTTCGGAAGAACTTAAGATGCAAATGTGATATTTAAAACATACATGCTAACCCTTATTTCTTTTTTTCCCCTCCTGTCCACAGGTTCAGGCCCGATGTGCCAGTGCAGTATGTGCAGTCCACTCTGGCTTTCCCTTGTTTAGACTCCTGTATGGCCTTTCTCACTGGGCTAGGTGTCACCTTTACCCCATCTGACCCCCTAAAGATAGACTGCAAAACCAGCACAGCCTCTTTGGCTGCTTCTTGAAATGGGGGGTGGGGATAGAACCATAGAGGGAGGGATCTTTACATTTACAATGCACTTCAGACACTTCAGACAGTAGTTGGCAATGGAAGAAGTAATGAAGTCCCATACAGAAAGAGACATGACATCACTAAGTTGCAAGATTCACAAAAGGCAGATGTAATGTTGACACTAGAGTTATTGTTTTAAACACGAGTCAGCACATACTTTTACACAAACGTTCTCAACTTTCCTAACTCCCATCATATCAAACCACATTTACAATGACAGGGAAGTGAGGGAACAGTTCAGCACAGATTATCATGTAATCTCAGCACTTAAAGACCAACAAATAACAAAACCAGATCAGGGAGACAGTCACTCGTCAGGGTTCCTGTTCCTTTACCACCATCAGATGTCAAAGCTAACAGTGTTATGTCATGTTTTTTCCTTCCTCAAGTCAACAGCTCCAAGACCTGAAGTTCCAAGCCCTGTCAAGCTAAAAGGAAATCTGTAAAGTTTTTCTGGAAGCCACTGAATGAGTCGTCTCCTGTTTGAAGCAAAGCAAGCAATCAGGTCAGCACACCAATTCTTCACAAAGACTCTGAAACAGCAAGGTGAGAAGATGCCAGCGGAAAAGAGTTGTGCTGGTGGTGTGTGAAAGAAGAGTTGGTGGTTTGTATGCCCTGCCCTACACCCCGTTTCCTTCAGGTATCCAAGTTGACCCTTCATCTTGCTTCTCTACTTTTTAAATGGCCTTTGAATGCAATGGACTAAAGCCTCAAGTCTTTTCCTGATTTTTTACAAAGAAGAACACTCATGAAATAGTTGGCCAGCATTTGGGAAAAGTCGTCATCTGAGCATTGACTCTTTAAGAAAGGAATACAGGCAAGTGTTCCTAACCAAGGTGATGCGTTCACTCTCCCAAGCCCTCTACAATGATCTTTATCACCAGATCCAAGCATTCAGAGGTAGAGAGGAAATCTGCCCCCATCGTCCTAAAGTTCTGCCAGTACCTGGAATCCAGCAACCTCTGATCACACATCAAAGAAAAGGTGATGTCCATCCTTCATCCACGTCAGCAGTGTTGTCTTCCCCAGCTCACGAAGATCAGCTGAAGGGGAACCCTTTGTGTTTCAAGCATCATCATTGAGAAAACCTGCTGCTGCTTCAAGAGGGAACAACGAGTGGTTTGTATGCTTTGTGTGGCTCCGGTGTCTGCAAGGCTGGTAAGAGAAAAGGACTTCTCTGGAGAAGGTGGATGGTGGAGCGACAGAGGTGTTTTTCTACATTTCTTCTGTGTTGTTGTGTTCTAAATGGAACGCAGCATTGGCCTTCCGCTTATTAAAATGATCAAGAAACATCGAGGTGCAGAACAGATTTTAATAAAGATTATTTAAGAATCATAAAACTGGATGATTTTCTAAAAAGCAAAAAAACAGAGCTGATAAGACCTGAGAGATGTTTCTGCTCAGATACATGCTGCTAATCTAGTGTTTAAGTATTTAAATGAAAACCCGAGTTTATATTGAATAAAGGAAGAAAAGCAAATTGAGTGAAGACTAATGCTTTAATGTTTATTCACTGGAAGAAGTAGTATACATTTCTAGAATTAAAGCTGCAAGTGAAACTCATTCTAGTAAATAAACCCTATTGAGCCTAAAATATAGTGTTTCCCAAACGGGCAGTGGAGTTGAAAACTAGTCATCTCTCGCGGTGTACACGTGTCTTCACTACCATACAAAATAATGGGAAATTACCTTGGTACCTAAATTGGTAAAGCAGATTGGCATTGTGGCTCACTGTGGCTTTTGTGTATGTGAACAGTATTAAAAGTTAAGTCGTACCAATTTGGACTGTAACAGGCCAGGACAAGAATGGAGGCAGGCGTGCTGTACAATCAACGCGTTTACATGTCTGCTCAGTATATTTTTGTAAATATTGTAAAATACTGCTGTGGTTTCTTTTCAATGGGTGCGTATGGTAGCATTTTGTTCACAAATGGGTAAGTGGGATTTTCAGGATTTTTTTGTTCTTTTCTTTTTAAAGAACATCTGTGGAAAAATGTAACTGCAGGATGTAGTGATAGAGTTGAAGTTTTCCACTTTCCTAATTCCCCCAAGTAAAGTCTAACCCTCTTTTGAACCCAGTTTATGTCTTATACTAAATTTCCAGTCATATCTACAGTTTGGGTTTGAAAATTGTCCTAAGGCTAAAACCGATTGAGTCACTTGCCTGTTGTATGGTGGCTTAACTTTTCGCAGATATTTCATGTGACTCTTTAAAACAAGGGGTGTTAACACCTTGAAGAAAAGTTATCTTTCCATCAGGCTAAAAACACTTTTGTAAACCTTGATCTGAAATTTGTTTTTCAAAAATGTTCCTTGTTGACATTTTGGCAAACATCTTGTAATGACAATGATCTCAACATGTTTTCTTTCTTCCCACTTTCATTTACCTCATCCCCTCTGTCTTTTATTTCTGATTCCTCCCCCCAGTTCCCTACACCCTCCTCTCTCACACCTTCAGACTTCTCATTCTTCAGCTTGTTGTACTGCTGCATTGCAGGAGCACACAGGAGTGATAAGTGGGGGAACAGCCACCTCCAGATGCCAGCCGAGGAGAGTGAATTGTGAGCAATCGAAGTCTTTGTTTGACCCACTGAAGTTGAAGCCATACAGCTCATAAAACACATGGGAGTCTCACTCAATGAAATGTGGAAAGTGTTGATCTGCTGCTAATGTGATTTTGCTGCTAACCCAGATATTTAGAGGTTGAACCTGATACCTGTTGAGTTTTAAAGCAACATTTGATTAATGTAGTAAACGAGCCGTCTTCTGTTTGCCCAGATGCATTTAATGCCGTTGTATTAAAAAACCAATGGTACTTTTGTCTTTCAGTTTATTATAGTGAGGAAGCATATGACTTAATTTAGCGAGAGTCACAGAACTGAATTTATTAGAGCCTTGTTGTGAGAGTATAATTCCTCATCATCAGAAAATGCATCTGGACATACAGAACATGTGTTTTTGAAATTCACCATTTTGTATGTTTACTCTCTGTTTATACACAGTTGTGTTATTTTTTAGGCAGAGTTTATTTTTATAACTGCTGGTGTAAGCTCCCATGCTGAGAATTCCCTCCTTGCTCTCTTCTAATGTGATGAATTTCACTGATGCTTCTTTGTGTATATGTAAAATATGTTACAAGTGTGAATATCTGATGTCCTAGGCTTTCAGCATTGAATCAGCCCAAAATCTTTGATTTCTATTTTTTTTTAGTGGAAAATTCACCCCAGACGACTAACTATACACATTTTCATTCTAGATGCATTTGTGTTTTCCCTTTCCAATGCCTGATTTATGTTTTCAGAATTGTTTTGCTCCCATGTTGCTGTATACCCCCATCAGTCTTTGTAATTCCCTCCCGTTAGAACAACTCCGGGCTCCACTTCTTTAACCCCTGCTCATTTTCTTCTGCACCTTTTTTTTTTTTTTTTTAAATACTTCATTGTATTTTTTCTTTCCTCACTTAATCACATTTCTTCTCCCTGCATGCTGTCCTCTCTTCTCTCCTTTCAACTTTTAACCAGTATTACTTCTTTTCTCATCCTTTTTCCCTTTAATGTTGAGTATGTTTGTGACTAGTTGAACTCTGTACAACTAGTCACAATCACTAGTAAGTATTGTTTCCTCTGCAAAGCTTTAATAGTTCATGTTGCAAATCACTAACAACTGAAGCTGAAAGTTTATCTCCATTGCCTCCATCCTATCCTCGTCCTCACTCCTCTACAGATCTGACATGAGAAACTGCCATTTTGTAAATATTGTGTACATTTTGAACTTGAATAAAATTCAAATATAATAAGCATTCATTATCTGAGAATTTTTGAGTTTGGATTGATGTGTACTTCACTTTATGGATAGGCATACAAAAATGAAGTCTGAATAGAAGCAGCCTTTTAAGACTGAATTTGTTGCCAATAATTTCAAACTTAGACAAGCTGAGGCTGGTAAGAAGGACGATAATCTCTGCTGCTGAACGGTTCAAGGTCTCTTTTTGGCATGTTTCATTTGATGATGAACAGCTCAACACCTGGACTATACCAGGAAGCCCTGGTGGTGTAATATGCACTGAATGTAGTGTGCGTTATTGCTGGAAATAGGTATTAAAATCTCAAAAATCTGTTTATTGTTTGGTGCCCTCCCATATGTTTGTGCTACTCATACTATGGGCATTCATCATGGATTCTGGCCTTTGAACTTGTGCTGGTAACAAACTGAGTGGCCCCTCTACCTCTATCCATATCAGATAGGTGTTACCCCAAAAAAGGCACCTGGTGTTTGTGGCTGGTTTCTCCTCTGCGTGGTATGATTACCTACTTTAGCAGTTCAGCAAAGAACTGTATTAACATTTTTGGAGTGATTCTGAGCCCATGTGGGGTTGTTCACTATAGTTGGGTCATGTCTGAGGACCCAAATTTCATGACCTTTCAGTAGTGGTTTTTGGCTTTGTCCCTTTTGTGAAGGAACAACATTCTATTTTATTATTTTATATGGACTGAGGTGGTGTCGCCAATTGTATTTGACATTTTTTGAAATCATGGACTCAGCATCCTGTGCTCCAAAGAGGAGAGGGACCACCTGCTGTTTTTTTTTTAATCATAACTTGTGTGGTGGTATGGGGAAACATCTGGAAAGAAGACATCAATGCTGGACAGTATTCAGTACATGTTGTATGTAACTTGCTGCCATCCGGACTAGAAAAAGCCAAACTACACTCATGACACACACTGATGATAGAGGCTCATCAGTTATCACAGCCACCAGGGGACATATGAGGTTAAGTGACATGTGGGGAGTATGACCTGAGATCCAGTGTTTCAGTTAAGAGATAACTGGCCAAAGCCCTCCCATGTCAGCTGATTGTTGGATATATGATGTAAAATGATGAGTAACTTAAATTTCTGCTGTTGTGGCAGCTTTAGTGGATTAGAAATGTAACTAGATACAGAAATAGTTACAGCAAAAGTAGTGTACACATGAATCACAACACTGCATTTTACACTACGTGCTAACGTCTTTTCTTCTTTTGTAGAAATAAGTCAGAACAGCTGAGTGAAGTTTTACATGAACAATTTATTTTGAAATATCGAGTGAGAGGCATCTGTGACACTAGGTTAAAGAAAAAACAAGTGGTTGATATTGTGTTTTTAAAACAACTTTGTTTGCCAGGAAAATCTGAAAGCTGGGAAAAGAGCAATACAACTGCAACATAATATAGACCAAAGAAGTAAAGCAAAGAAACAAGTACATGTTGTTATGTCAGAGTATGACTGAGCTCATTTAAAATAGAAATAGGAAATAGTAGTGGGAGAAGTTTACAGGTTTATGACATAAATAAAATTTGGGGGGAAATTAAGATTTTTCAGAAGAGCAGGTTGAAAACAAGAAAATTTACTGTTTTCACTTGAGTTGCCTCATCATCCTGACGAAGATTAGACTTATCTTTTGCCATTATATAAAAACATTGAACCTCTTAAATTAATAACTACAACAACAAAAAACAATGTCATTGCAGTATGGCTGAACATTTTCAGAGTTTGACACAGAAAGGTTTATATATGAGAAACATAGATGTTGTGTAAAGAAAAAGAAACCACTAAGACTATTAAGAGCTACAGAAAAACCACTAAAGAAACTACATTAGGAAGGAAAAAAATAAGAGCGATTAAAAAAAGAGAGAAAACAGAGACAGATTTTGCCACTACAAGGCAAAGAGGGAAAAAAAAGCTAAAATAAAACTCCTGTGTAGAAGTTTTGTGCTTGTGTGGATTTTGGCGCTTCCTGTGGACAGAACAGGACACATCTTCATCCTTGCTTATCTTGTGCAAAAGAAATGGTTTTGACAAAGCATATTTATCTTTGATGATATTTGTAATATTATTTTTGGCTGTGAAAATATCTTCTATATTTCTAAAGTCTGTTTTTGTGCTGTACTGTAAATCTTGATTTCCCTTGACAGGCTTTAATATTAGCTGAGAACTCTTCACAGAAGCTTTAAGAACAAGAAAAAGAAACCAAGTCCAAAAGAAAAGGCAAGAAAAGAAAATGAATATAAATCATGCAAAGAAATAGTCATCAGCAAAGGTTACTGACTATACGAGAGCAAGAAAAAAGTTACGAATGTCTTCTACTTGTACTACAATACTGAAGAAGAGAATGAAACTGGAAAATTTGGAAGAAAATAGAAAAGTAGTCAAGAAAAGCTACATTGAAAATATGAGATGTGGCCAAAAAAGGGAAGAAAGAAAGGAGTGGGAAAAAAAAAGAAAAGATGAAGACAAGCTTGAAAAAGAAAAGAGGTTGAATACAAGAACGGAACAGAAGTAAGGAAGAGGAGTCACTCTAACGCAGGTGGGGTTAATGAAAAAGCAGCTGTTAAGAATAGACAAACAAAAGCAGGAAAATGTCCTGGATCAATAAAGGACAGAAGAGAGCAGGAGAGAAAATAGATTTTATTTAGAGGTAAACATCAAGCACACCAACTAAGAGTGAAACAGAAAAAAAGAAAATTCAGAGAAGAAATTATCAACAAAAACAACTCAGAAGGCATTTAGCAGCTCTGAGAGAGAACAGAGAGGGGAAAAACGTAGAATGACAGTATGGAGTGAAATAAGGCAACATTAGATGAGAGAAGAATCACAAAGGAGAACTGATCCACAGCACAGGTCTATTTATAGATGAAGGTAAAAGCCCTTGAGCAATGCCTTAAACGCTAAATATGTTTAGGTTAAGGCAACAACAACAACAACAACAACACACTGCATAGCGTGAATGTAAAACAGAATTAAAACAGCTCAGAAAATTCAAACTGCCCTGTTGGGAGGTACAAAAATGAGCCAGGAAACAAAGTGAAACTGTGTTAGTGAGGATTTTAAAAGAGCAGAAAAGCAAAAATTGGAGAAAACTCTACAAAATCAAAAAAATATATATTGATACAGGATAAGAAACAATGGCTGTATTTAGAGCTAGAAATGTGAGAGGTAGATTGTTAGAAAGGCTAAAAAACAAACAAAAAAGTTCTAATTAAGTCCAAAAAATAGTTCTGTATTTGTAATAAGAGTCACAGCTGTCTCTCAGTCGGTACACACACCCACACATACACACATGAATACACAGTCACACACACACTCAAACTGAGATTTAGTAAATATCTATCAGTATAAATAAGTCAATTTGCGCTGTATAAATGTTTGTTTTTTTGTACAGTTGACCCGTGAAAGTTGAAAAATCCCAGATAATACTCAGAAAAAAATCAGTCTCACAGTATATACCACCTACTACCCCTCCTGTCATGTGAGCAAACATCTTTAAATAAAGAAAACAATAATCCTTCACAGGTTTTTAAGCAACTGTCCTATATGACATCCTCCTCCAGGTGCTCAGTATTCATTGGTAGAACAATTCCTACAGTATTTACAACTTCAGTTCATTTAGCCTCACGAGGAGAGGATGGTGATGGGAGCAGGAGGTAAAGCCATTTCCACATTTACAATTTTTAAGGATCACATCATCTGTCCTGCAGTGTTCATGGATCAGCCAGTCCCCGAGTTCAAGAGGGATGTTGTCCCTGCCCCCTGCCAGATAGCTCAGTACGGGGTGAAACGGTTGTATCCTCCTCTGTACAAACTGGCCTGTTGACAGAAGCAGTTGGACAGAAACTGTGGTGCATGTAACAAGACAGCTATCAACAGGTGCTGTGGGTTTTACTTACCATTGTACCAACTCCATATGTTGTTGTTGGTCCAACTGAGTGGTGATAGGGATCAGCAGCTGTGGCGTAGACCCGTCCATATCTGCTCAAAAACATCAGAAGAAGAGGCGAACTTAACCACAGAAGTTTGAACCACTTCATTTCTTAAAGCTCTTGAGAGGAATTTCCTGTGGATGAACGGGTGTCCTGTACATATGTGTTGTAAATAGAGTCTTTAAAGAAAGACCCTTACCCTGATTTATTTATTCTAACAGTAATTATAGCCATGGAAAATGTTTTGACAAGTCACCTGACACCTACCCCCTGCCAGTGGTCGTGAACATGACCAATAACTGTTTAGTGATGATTAATCTTGCCAAAGACAGTCTTGTTTGCTTTTATAGGCCATAAAACGCATCAGCATTAATGTATGTCTGTTTAGTAACCAGCTAAAAACTACTTACTGTTGCTTTAATTTGACTGCTTCATTATGCTTTTTTATGTGAAGGCAAACCCCAAACCGTGCTCTTATTGCCTCAAAAGATTTAAGTGAAAATCTGAACAACATCAAGTCCATGTCAGCACTTCTTCTGGGGCCACAAAGACAACAACATCCTGGTCAAGAGGTCCCCTTTTTTAACTTAACATCTTCCTTTACTACCCGTGTCCACCATCAGGTTCTTAGGTTGCTCCACTGACATGCACTAATGACCTTCGCCATAACTCTTAGTAGCTACTTAGTTGTATTTTGACAAAACTAAATATGTCAAACTATATCTTGGCAACACTGTCTCCTTACAATCTCACTATGTTCTGGCTTTTCTTTGGTGTAAAAAATATATGTGAGCACTGTGTGTGATGCCTACCCATCACTAAAAGTTGCTGTGGCAGCTGACGCTGACTGAGCCACTCTGTAAGCAGCAGGGTATCCTCCCTGTGCCGGAAAAAGTCAAATAATGTAAATAAAGATGCCACACTTAAATTAACTTCAAAGGAACTGTAAGAAATGAGAACAAACTTACATAGACTTCTGCTCCATACAGTCCATCCTGATATACAACACTGATGAAAGTGGGAAAGCAGTATCAAACGGTTAAGCAGTGAATAAAATAAGTGTAGAGCTGGCTGTAGCACTTGGTAGCAGAGTCTTACCCGGGGTATGCAGGCACAGTGCCAGGTGTGGCAGCAGCTGAGCGGATGGTGTTGTAGACCGCTCGGCCTCGACCACGCAGAGCAGAGCCGCGGTAAGCCAGGGTGGGAGTTGCTACAGGATATGGGAAACTGGCAACTAACAAGAGGGAGAAAGAAAGAACATATTTTACACACATATTTCAAATAGGATAAAACTACAACAATTGTGTTGTTATGGTAGTTAGAGCTCAGTGTAACAGAGAAAAACTTACCTGTATAAAGCTCAGGTGCATACATAGCTCCCATCACAGGGTTGATCTTCCATCCAGAGGCTACACAAAAAAAAAGGAACGAAGTCATGTCTGGGAAGTTTTTCAGTCATCCAGGTCTGCATACTTATTAGTTCACAATCTCAGCGTAAGCATTGACTCAAAAGAGGTTTGTCTTACTTGAAAGTTCACCGTTCACAAGAGGTGTCTGGGGCTTCTTAGTGACTACTCTTGCAGTTGCATTGTTAACCTGAGGAGGCACAAAACAAAGAAAAAATATCAATAAAAGGAACACCATGAAAATATTATGAAGGAAACCTGACATCAGTCAGAAAGTCCTCCTTACCTCAATCTTTCTCCCCTCCACAATCGTCCCGTTAAGCTTTTCTCTTGCTCGATCAGCCTCAGTTGCACTTTCAAAGGTGACGAACCCAAAGCCCTGCAAGTTACCATAGTAACACTCTATTCTGTTTTTCAAACATGATGTTTCAGGAATTATAGGCCTGCAATGCTCACCTTTGAACCCCTCTCGTTGAAGATAATTTCTACATCAAGGATTTTCCCAAATTGCTGGAATTATCAAAAAAAAAAAAAAAAGAAGACTCCATGTGATTTCAGATTTTAATAATATAAATATTTCAAGGTGTAGATAGAACTCATGGAATATATACCCCAAACATCTGGCGGAGGTCTGGGTCTCTGAAGCGAAACGGGATGTTGGAGACATGGAGGCGTTTTGGCTGGGCCTTACCTGACCCCTCCTCCTCACTTCCACTTCCTGCTCCACCCCCTGATGACACCGACACGCTCAGAGACTGGGGATCAGAGCTCACAGGGGCCAAAGCATCCTCCTGACAGTAATAAAGAATGAAAACAGGGAGGACGAGAGGTGGCATGCATGTTGATAGAAGAATGGACAGAAAGGAAGTGGACGTGAGAGAACAAACAAGAACAGAAGGATGGAAAAGAAAGATAGAAAAAGAAGAGTATAAATGAATAGAGTAGAAGATAAAGAAGTGAGAGAGTATCGAAAGAAAAGAAGATGGAGGAGATAAAGTGAATTCAGAAATTAGATTCAGCAGAGTATGTCATGAAGGCTCTTAAAGTTCAATTGCGTAAGCGTCACATCATTAGGCAAAGATAATTTTCATAAAGTGATTCAAACCAAAGAGCATTCAGCAACCAGTGATCCCTCTCAGGCACCGCACAATATCAGAGTATATTACAGTATCTAAAACTAAAACTAATCACTTAAGTTGTTGCAAAGAGAGTTAAATCAAGTTTATCCTGCTCAGAAAATGAGGAGGACTGTGACTTAGTGCAAAGTTTGCTTATGAGTAACATTACTTATGTAGCTGTAATATTCTGAATAAACACATAAAACTGCTTTCATACTAACTTATCAGAAATGACCCATGCAGCAAAAAAAAAATCAAGGCCTAAAGTGGCAAAACCGAAACATTCACTGACCCACAATGCACCACGATGCTAGTGTGTGCACGTGTACGTGTGTATGTGTTGGTCAACCATAGCAAGAATAGAAATGTTAAGGAAATGTTTTTAAGACAGATGAATGAGTTCAAACGAGAAAAGAAAAGAGAGTTGAAAGGTCTGCGAAGAAAAACAAAGTACATAAAGCTTCAGCAGTGAGAGCAATAAAATGAGCAGAGTGCATTGGAAAGAAAAAAAAACGGAAGCAGAGGAAAAATATCTGGGAAAATATTGATATGTGCCAGGAAATTGTAGTTTTATATGCAGAAGTGAAGACTTGATTATTAGCGTTCTAGTACCAAGAGGCAAATAGTGGAAAAAGCCTCAATGCAGCAGTAAAGAGTAAAATTAAATGACACAAGGCAAATAAGGTGCGTAAAAAGCTTGAAAGGGTGATGGGGAGGAAGGCAAAGGGGGCAGAGATCAAAACTTAACGTTCCAATAGGGTCAGTCTGGGGTCAAGGTGCTGCTTTTCTACCAAGGGTTAAAGGTCATTTGTCAAGGGGCATAATTAATGAGTTTGAGATAGAAAAAGAGACACATTCGTGAAGGAGAGTAATTGATACACATAAACTCACACAGGCCACTGGATTACACTACACTGGCTTGCTGTAGCTCAGTACTGAAAACAGCAGACTGTCACGTCCACTCACACATACACACCACAGACAGGCTACAGTACAGAGGAGAGACAGGGAGGGAGGGTTGAGTTGGGTGGTGGTGTCATGTCACGATGCAGAATAATGTTTCTGAACCTGAGCGATATTTCAGAGGGGGAAAGGGGGTCATCTGGTCAGCATCCCCCTTTGACCCCCACCCTCCATGGCGGCGTCTCAACTTTCCTCACACGAAAATCAGCGCAGACCCAAGTTTGTCAGGGGCTCTAGTAATAAAATATATAGATGGGGCCACAAAACACCATTTATAAGAGGAGGCAAAGAGATTGGTAGGAGCAGGACAAAGAACTGACCTGCCAAAAAGATCAGACTCAGTACATCTGTCCTGGTCCTGACAGAGATTTGATTAGTGTTTGTCAAAGCTCAACAACACTGCAAAAGAAGACCTATCTTATTTCTGTTTAATTCATTAAAAATGAATCTGATTATAACTATTTAAACAAAGTTTATTTAACCTGAGTTCTTAAAGTCCTACCAAAGCGTTTGGTTTTATCATGTTAGCTAAGATGCCATTTCCTGGTTAGCTAATTGCATTAGCATGCTAAAGATTTTGACTTGGTGATGTGTTGCACTTTTCACAGCAACCCATCAAGTATGGGTGGACTTTTCATCCGAAGCAAAAAATGGACAAACCATCAGCAGTGCTATGAAATAAGCAGAGCAGAGGTTTCTGAAGAAAAAAAATCCTCTGTAACTTTGATTCAAAACAGGCTGAAATGATCTTACAGCCCTGGTATGTGCACTTACTTTTAAGACTTAAAAATTTTGTAGCATATCAGAGATGAATGAGGGTTATGACAGGACTATTTTAATGTAAAAATACTAGAATGGAATTATTCAATTAAGATACAATTGATTTTATTCCATTATAAATACCAAAATTGACTTTTCACTTGTATGACCCATAAAACCGTAAAGTACAGATTTTGTCATGTTCTACCCGCTTCAAACTATCAATATTTACTCAACACTAGACAGCTTGAAAAGTGATCTTTTTTATTGGTGGCTAAATAAGACACAGGGGAAAAGGAAAGTGGGGATTTATTTTCATCAACAAATCCCCCCTCAGCTGTCCCCCCGTCTCTGCTGTAGTGTGAGCTGAATTCCCGTACATGGACCGCACAGTGGAAGTGGGGCTCTAAATATAGAGGGAAACTCTATCTGTCCATGTTTCTGTGATAGGACATATGGATGCACTACCTGCAGCAGCAGGGCCTCTAGTCACATTTAACTCAAGAGAAGATCATATTAAACCAGGGCATGAATTTCTGCAGTGAATTTTCTCTTACCGTGTTACTGGTTGTCAGAGCCTCGGCCCCATCGAGCTGAGCACCCTGATAGACTCTAAGCTGAGGATGTTCAGGGTACTCTGAACTGGCATGGGCAGAGCTAAAGTCAAGAGGTGGTAGTCTGCCAGCTGGTGTTGGCGGGCCTTGACCTGGTGGAGGGTAGGTGGGGGGAGGGGCGTAGACCTGGGGCAGGGCGGGGTCACCGCTGCCAGGGCCGGCCTCCTGTGTGGGGCCCCCCTGAGGAGAGAAAGAGAGAGAGAGAGAGAGAGAGAAATCAGACAAGGTATAAAATGTAAGCAATATAAACAAACTAACCACCATGCTTGTATTGTTTTCACAGTAATGAACTGCTTGACTGACATGACTGATCTTTTACTCCATGGCACTAGTTTAACATCTACTCTATAGATTCAGGTAAATAATATATATATATATATATATATATATATATATATATATATATATATATATATATATATATATATTATGAACTAACCTTATGGACTGAATTAAGCAATTAAATACGAAACAGTGTTAAAGCATTTAACGCCGCTCCAGCCTCATAAGATGTAAACTTTAAGTGATTTACAACCTGTTGTATCAGTGGCTAACCTCCAATAACATTATGTATAGAAAATTACAGTAGATTGCAATTCAATATTTATAACATTTTAAGCAGTAATATGCCTAAAATACTTGATCAATAATCATTTATTTAATGTACAAAACTTGCAGTATTACATTGTGTTTCATATGAAAGTTAAGCAAGAAAGTGACCCAGAGAAAGCCACAACTAAAAGAAACTTGACTAACATTTATGGCACTCCAGATAATAAAAAACAAATGAAATAAATGAAAAGATACATTTAGTACAAAGATCAGTAGTTTTGCACCACTCTAAAAGCCATCAAGTTTCAGTTTACATGGCAGAAACTAAGATTTAGACTCAAAGAAAGCTCTGCTGAATATCACCTAATTCAATCAAATCCCAGAAACATGTACAATGAATCCCTTTAAACAAGAGAAAGACATGCAGAGGTGAGAAATGTTAGTGTTGAGATCTGAATTCATCTGAACTTCAACAGAGGTGAAAATAAGCCGATACAGCTTTGCTACAAGTAAACTATCCATTTAAGAGCTAAAGCATTGTCTTACCCCTTTACTGCATTCCTGGACCTCTGCTGCATTGTCCAACAGCTGCAGCATGTTTTAATGCCAGCTGACCACCCGCCTACTGCACCATAAGTGCTACTCTTCCACCAATCACATCAAATGATTGTCAGAGCAACAAGACTGAGGTGGGGGCCACACCACTTGTGGTCATCTGTAACTGTCAATCACATTAACTACCCTCACTTTAAACATCCATGAACACACACTCAGCCCACATGGCAGACAGAGCTCATCCCCCTAGATGAGGTATCTATGAATGTAAATGCTCCTTCAGTTGCAAGTCAGTACATCATGCTAAAGGTCGATTCCAAGAATATCACGTAGAGGGGCCAACGTGGTTTTATTACTTCTACTGGAACACTTTTCAATCAATACACCCTATGTCCCTCCTGTTTTGTGAATATGCCTCATTAACTTTTATTCCAAACAGAAGTTTACATTTTAATGTTTGGTTTCTGTTTATTTGTAAGTGACATATGTTAAATAGGCAGTCGCTGTTTAACATCAGATGTCTCCTGGAGTTTATCTTGTATGCTAGTTTACCTATGACCTATGGTAAAGCCACGTATAAGCCGGTA
Organism: Labroides dimidiatus; assembly: GCA_030710495.1. NCBI lineage: Eukaryota > Metazoa > Chordata > Actinopteri > Labriformes > Labridae > Labroides > Labroides dimidiatus. The sequence continues at coordinate 13,781,501 of CM061148.1, forward strand.
TATCTACCACTGAGGGCAAAAAAGAAACAGATGTACTAAAAATGCATTGGGTTTTCTCAGTGCATAAGTAATGTTTTCTGACAGCTATAAAGTCAAAATCCACGGGGACGTTTACTGTACTAAATTACAGAATAATACAGTAAATAATAACCTTTAGCCAGCAGTTTGTTTGCTTAGCTTAGTGTAGCATAACGACTTCAAATAGAAGAAATCAGCTAGTTTACCTCACATTTTGTACTCTTTGCTTGTTATGGGGATTAATAAATCTTGCTGTTTTCCCCCCATTGTTTACAGTGTCTATGTTAAGCTAAACTAAATAGTTACTGCAACTCCTTAATGTAGTATTTCTTTCAGGCATTTTTCTGATTTCCTCTCTTCACCTTCACTCAACTGAAGGCTCACAGAAAGTTCTCCATCACTGAAACCTAACAGACTGATTAATGCAAAGACACACATTGCAATATTAGCAAAATGCCATTAGTGTATCACCCAACTTAAGGACTTAAAAGGATCTATTTTAGCTACAACTCCACTGCTGCGCCTAGAGGTGTGAGAATAGAGATATGCAGACACAGATTGTACAGTTAAGAAGGAATTAGAGTTCAGAATAGTGATAGCAGGTCAAATTTTAAAACCCCAAACAATGACATCTGGCTGGCACTTTTTAGTAGCTATGTTGCATGCTAAGATTTGATAATCTCCAAAGTCAGGTTAAGGGATGTTGTTATCATGAATTTGTTTATTAACTAAGTATCCATTTTAAGAAAACCCATCCAATTTTTGTTAAAATATTTAAGTTTAAAAGACAAACCTGCTAATTTACATTGCCATGCTGTAGGCTGTGGTGCTATCAGGCTGTCCCCTTTTATGTTTGTGTATTCTTCCTTATTCTGTAAAGTATGAGGCTGGAATTTCTTTTTTTTTTTTTTTTTTTTTGACTTTTCTCAAAGTGCCAGTTCAGTTTTATAATACTTTATATAAATTATACTATGGAGGTATTAGCCAGCCTCGCACTGCCTTACCAGACATATCAGATCATCCGTATTGTGCTCCCCCATCTGACAAATGTGGGACTATCTCGACACTACAGGCAGATTAAATAAGTGATATGAGTGAAAATCAGTCTGATATCACTTCCAGTCCTCACTCCTGCTTTACATTCACACACACTGTAACTACCAGCCACTGTGTCTGATCCAGTATCACAGTGTCAGCAGGCATTCAGACTCTGTCCCCTTGCTCCTTCTTTAAGTTTTTTTTATTTGCTCCCTCTTTCTCTCGTCTCCTTCTCCAGCTGTCAACTCAGGGTCAGAGGTCAACGGCTCAGAGCCAGGTGCTTGTTGGGACAGCTGCTGCAGGATTTACACGCTGACAGCGACATTAACTGCAGATGTGGCCTTTAAGTGCTGGAGTTTCAAATATTAACTGACAAATAGCTTGATTAAATGATACAAGATGTTTCTTTTCTCCAATATTTACACCCTGCATCTTACTTTTCTACTGTAATGATTTAACTCACACATTTAGCTTTTATCAGGCAGTTGATAGTAAAGGTGATAAGATGATGGAAGCAGAAGGCAGAGACTGACATTTGACAGAGCCCCATGAGTCCAGATTTCAAAACCAACTTCCCTTATACAGATGCTGTTTTACAATCATACAGATATTCTGAGCAAAAAAAATCTAAATTATCTAAAATGCAATTTAAAAATCTAAAGTGCTTGAAAATTAACATTTCAAAGAAGTTAAACGTTAAGTGTTTGCTGGGATGTTACATTTCAATCCTCTGGGTCTGAACTTTTTTGTCTGTTTCATCTTTAAACAGCACCTCTGTTGACACCTGGTTGCTCCAAATCTCCCAATTTTATCTAAAATACCAAAACGATGTGAACAATATCACAAAACAGCTAAAATAGTCATAATTTAAACACACAACAGGCAGGTTTCACACCTATTTTAAGTAGAGTTTACTGCAGGCAACAAGATAGGTGACAGAATCTCCTCCAGTGATTATCTGCTCAGAGGAGGAGGGCTAAAAATACAGCTGGTGTGAAGCACAGAGACAAGGTAGACACATACCAGATGAACTGTGGCACTAATGGTATGTCAGGGACACTTACACAGGCACACACACAGTGACTGCTGGCATCATGACACACGCAGACTAAAGATAACCCTAATGTGTCCTTACTTTAAAATAAATAAGAACTTTCACAATCTGTGTACTTCACCAGGGTCCAGCTGGGGTGCTTACTGCCATGACTCCTTCCTAAACATAAACTTTTTAGACACTGATAAAAAACCCCATTACTAACTATGATAAGATGTAACTTGTAACACATTTACATAACATGAAACGATTCTTTGTTTTTTTTCTAGAGGTGAAATATCTCAAACAGGGAGTTGGTTTACGTGATTTTTAACAAACATTCATAACTACCTTACAAGATGAGTATGGTGGACAGATTGAGTTGATTAACAGGAAATCTATCATTTTGTGAATGATGAAATTTGTGACTTACTAAACAAACAAAAAAATAGTATTTATATAGTAGTATAGCTTTAAAGAGTCATTGGTGTGAAAGTAGTTTGCATTTTTCTTTTTGTTTTTTGATTGTGATTGTTTTTATCTTTGGTTCATTGCATTTGGTCAGATTGAAAAAAAAAAGTTTTACTGGATAAATTTTCATTGTTTTATTATTCATTAGCTGAGAGAGACTTTACCTGAACTATGCTGGGGTAGCATGTGGTTGTCTGTGGGTAGACAGGGAGTCCATAAGGCTGGAGAATCACAGTGGGTGAGGAGAGCATAGCCCAAAAACCACACACAAGGAGAGAAGGAACGTTTGATTATAAGAGGAGAAGGAGAAGCAAAGCAGGAAAAAGGTTGATATGCACACAGGTCAGGCAGCCAGGCTAGGAAGGAGGAAAAATCAGAAAAATCCCAACAAGAGAAAAAAAGAAGATCCAAGAGGGGGGAGGAACTTTAAGACTGTATATGCTCACAGACAATTCAAAGATGAAAATAAAAGTAAGTCCAAAAACAAGCAAGATCCTGTCCAGAAAAGACAGGATATAGAGCAGTGAAACAGAAAGCAAGTGAGCTTCTGTGTGTCCATCCGTTGATCATGCGGCCTGACAGACAGAAACACATGCTCACGGGGTCCCATTTCAGAGTTGTATAAATAGTCGCCCATGTCCTCTCTGAGTTTACCACCTTACCACCTTTACTCTTTGACATGCAAGACTTCTTATTGCTTGTACACACTTACACAATAACAACCTACAAAACTGTGGTTTTGTGTAATAAAAGCCTTAATCTAATGTAAATCATGCTGACTCTTTTTGCACTGTAACATTGCATATCAATTTCTGATGGAGGATAACAAATCATGTTTAAGAAAAGTGCAGTGAAAAGTGCTGTGAGTAATTTATTGTACCACTTTTTATAATCTTGACCCATGTCTGATTGAATAGACAATAAGTCCATGTGAATCTTCTTTTCAAGGAACCTCTGATAAAATCTCAGCAATCTAGCTAAGCCTTGGGCTGTAGATGGCTGTTACTGTACATTTTAAATAGACAAAAAACGTATTCTAAAAACCCCATGATAGAAAAGCAATGAAAAGTATGTATCTTCAGAAATGTTTGTTTGTCCAATTATTATTATTACTTTATCACATAACTTGCAGAACTTATTTACTTTATTTATTTTCCTAATTCCTGTAAAGAATGTTATCTTTTTCTGTATTATACCTAATTTTAAAATGTCTTTTTTGTGTTGTTGCTGCTTTTGTTGTTTAAAAAAAATGCAAAACCACTGTAAATTAAGTTTTAAAAATGTGATAATAAATAAATAAATAAATAAATAAATAAATAAATAAATAAAAACACATCCGCATTTTGTTTGACCAACAGGATGCGCCAAATACATCTTCCCAATTTCCGTTTCGACCACCAGAAGCACGATGGGATATGTAGTGCGCACGTTGGCCCTATAAGTGAATGGGAACTTCCTTCTACGTCCTCTTTACTGCGCGAGCCTGAGCGAGACAGGTACGGAAATGATCCTCCTCAAAAATATAAGCAGATGTGTGAAGTATTTTAGACTTAAAATGCACAATAGGTCATGGGAAGTTAAAATTAAAGGTTGTTTTACCGGAGAAACATCTTTGTACAACGCTACGTACCATTTCGAACGTACTATTGAATCGGAAAGCTAATTCGGTTTAGCTAGCACTTGTATGCTACATGTAACATGTGGTGAGGTGCAGTTGCGGCCTAGTCGTGTGGCAGAGGAGTTTGTGCTTTCATCGTGTATTTATTCCGATTGTCATTATTTTTAATATTTAAATAAATTTGTTTCGCTGTGACGGTTATTCCCCACTTCATTGCCTTGTCTCACATGTCCTCACTCAAATGATCGACATTTCAGCTAATCGAAATGTGAACAAATTAAGGTGCTAGTGTTGTCTGCTTTGATGCGTTTATAAAGCTCAAGCTGAATTACCCCAGTGAATTGGATTAAAGAGTTCTGTTTATAAATATGAATATTTGGGAAATTGAAGGTAGCTGTCGCTGTTGCTAAACTGGGGTTGCAACATTTTATGTAGCCACATGCGTCTTTTTTTATGTCTGGCCATCCCTCCAAAACCTTTGGAAGCTTATTTTGATTGTACTTTTCCATGCCTCTATATTTCTAACTGCGCTTAATTTGTTGAAGTCAAGTCACTGATGTTTAGAAATCACAATAACCCGGTTTTACGATTTGATGCATTAAGGTGTTGATGCAAAGTAGTACAGTACAGTACATTACATGTATGTGCAGGGGTTTTATTTTGTCGGAATATAAACTCTTAATCTGTTTCTATTCAGTTTCTTTATGAGAAGGAACCATCGTGGCTCACACAACTGTAATGTGCTGCAGCTCCTTTATTTGTTGATATCGTCCATTATGAACATATAATGACAAACTCCTGATGTTACAGGCATTTGTAAGCCACCATGCCCGTTGCCAGGAGTTGGGTTTGTCGCAAGACCTATGTCACCCCCCGTCGTCCCTTCGAGAAGTCCCGTCTCGACCAGGAGTTGAAACTCATTGGTATGTGATTTTTGTTGCTCTTCACTAATTTGTTTGCTTGAAATCCCTTTGTTTAGTGAAGCTGACTTTTTTTTTAATTCACTTTTGATAGGCGAGTATGGACTGAGGAACAAGCGTGAGGTGTGGAGGGTCAAGTTCACCCTTGCAAAGATCCGCAAAGCTGCCAGAGAGCTGCTCACTCTTGATGAAAAGGACCCCAAGCGTCTGTTTGAAGGTATGTTGAACAGTTTAAAGAAAAATGTGGTGTAATGGCCGATGATTTAACTATCAACTTGTCAGACTTTCTTATGGTGTCATGAATTCCTCGTCAATGAGGCCAAAATTGTTTCCACTGTTCAGTCAAAGTAGTGGTCTTCAAGATTTTGTAACTAGCTTCTGTTTGGTCCGCCAGGTAATGCCTTGCTCAGGCGTCTGGTGAGGATTGGTGTGCTCGATGAGGGTAAGATGAAGCTCGATTACATCCTGGGTCTGAAGGTTGAAGATTTCTTGGAGAGGAGGCTTCAGACACAGGTCTTCAAGCTTGGGCTTGCCAAGAGCATCCACCATGCCCGTGTCCTTATCCGCCAGAGGCACATTCGGTAAGTTTTAAGTCTCCTGAAATGCAAACATAATAAAGGGGGGAGTTTATTGCTCACAAGAGGGACTCATTAGAAACTCTCAATGCTTCCTCTTTCATCAGAGGACCATCAGTTCATAATGATCGGCGCTGAGGTCAATTTTAACTTTTCAGCAAGGTCAATTCGGTATCAAAACCGTATACCTTGTCAGTAGACATTGCCCAGAGCCAATCCTGCCGCTGAGGGCTTGGACTGTGCCACCCGGGTGTTGTGGCTGTTAGGTAAGGTATGGGGGATTGCACCTCGGGCAATTAAGTTGTTTTATCCTAGTTAGTTACTCAGGCTGATGATTTAAGTATAACTTTCAGATTTTCTGTGGTGTCAAGAATTCCTCGTCAATGAAGCCTGCAGTAACCTATCTTATGTTAAATACCTTGAACATAATATGATACTTAAACTGTGAAAATGTGAAGCAATGCATGCATTTCCACCCATCTTAAAATATCAATCTCTGTCTGCAGTGTGCGTAAGCAGGTGGTGAACATTCCCTCCTTTGTGGTTCGCCTGGACAGCCAGAAGCACATCGACTTCTCCCTGAGGTCTCCATACGGTGGTGGACGCCCAGGCCGTGTCAAGAGAAAGAACGCCAAGAAGGGCCAGGGTGGAGCTGGAGGAGCTGACGACGAGGAGGAGGATTAAGAAGGATGTTGTCTAGGGAGTGTGGTGTTATACTTCCTGTTCTGTCAAACTTTCAATAAAAATGTTGGGCTGACCAAAAAACTAAGTTGGAGTTTTTATTCTCATTGAAAAGTAGAGATGTACGAGTATTAATACTGAAGCATGGCTATGAATTAATGTTGAATTGAAAGGTAATAAGTTCTTTGACACTGAAGTCAAATACAAATGTTTCAGAGTTTGTGAAAGGTAGGAGCAAGAAGGTGTGTTGGACATCCCTACAAGCAGAATGGTACAGCCCCCACCACTTTACAATAGTACAGTCTATCACTTCGGGGGCGTGTTAAATGTCCAGGAAGTAAGCAAGCTGTGTTAGACACGATGCATGCTGTATGAATGTGTAGCTGTGTGAGAAGGGCTCGGCCAGAGACTACAGCATTACACTGTGGTGCATTCATTCGTTATAAGTGTGAGTAAAAAGCTCCATTAACCGACGTCTGGTAGTTTTTATTTCAACTACTTTGGTAGCAGCTAGGCTACTGCCTGGCTAGCTTGAATGATGCTAACGTTTGCTTTGACCGATTAAACAGTCAATATTGGTAGTTTAACCCTGACTTCTTATTTCTGTTTTGTGCTCTGCCACTTGTTGTATGACCAGTTAAAAAACTGTGAATGTTGGATACAATACCCAATTCTTGTTTTGATACTACGCTACTGCTAGCTAATGTCACCACTGAAACAGGGATGGTTTAAAAACGCTTGTGTATGGTCACTCGCACAGGTTTTCACTCCTTTACAATGTATATTAACAAGGTTAAGTTGTTTCTTTAAAGTTCAATACGACACACTCTCATACCATCCCCTTAGAAGGTGTTACGAGCTAAATAACACACCGTGTAGCAGTTGCTACAGTGTGGCAACTCAGGAAGTTACCTTGATTGGGGAGTTTCCTCTTGCTCCACAGGTAGAAAACGTTAAATAAACCCAACGGACCTGAAATTTGCAAATTTTTAAAACCAAGATGTATAAAAACAAAGCATCTTTAAGAAAAAATACATCATTTGAAATGATTGTTAAACGTACATATAAATATTTATAGATACTATCTTTAATTTAAAAAATAAAATGGAGAAACAGCCAAATGGCGTTTGTATGCCAGACCCCTCAGGTATATTTGGTGTCTTTAAACCTATATTTTTACTTGTATGTATCTTCTTATTTTTGCTAAAGCTTCTTGAAGTGAAAAGCTTCCAAAAACCCTACTATAAGATTCAATATCTGGAATTTAATCTCCTGCTAAAACAAAAAGCTTCACCCATAGGCTTCACAGATAGTATTTGTTGCATGATAATGTGATAAACATTTATGACTGATTATTATGCAATTATGTTTCCTTTTAATATGAATGTACAATTCAGAGTTTTAAATCAGAGTTTTGAACTGATCTGTGTGTCTGTGCCAACAGAGCAATGTCTCCTGATGAGCTGGTGTACTTGGGAATCCTTGCTGCCTCCATCCCTGTAGGATTTCTGTTCCGTTATCTCAGTGAGTATTTTGGTCAGGTTACATTTTAAAACTAAGTCACAGACATGAATTGAACACTAAACTAACAAAACATTTTTTGTTGTCATGTTTCTCAGTGCTGTTGGTGAGACACTGTGCCTCACAGTCTCAGTAAACAGTACCTCAGTTTATGAAATAAGATGTCTTTAAAAATTTAAGTGCTCTTGCATGCTTTACATTTTGTCACAGGAAGTTGTAGGAAAAAAAAAACACACACAAATGAGATTTGTACACATCAAAAAACAGACAAGATATCAAACACAATCAATATATTGTATTTATTTACATAAGGAAAATGGCTCTTAAACTATAACTTAAAACTTGCTCCTGATCCATGTGTTCGTATCTGTTACTCATCCTATGAGGGCATTCTACTGTAAGGAAAGCCTCTCATCCTTTTCAGGGGTGAGGAAGGCTCCAAAATTCCTTTTTTCTAGGATCGTAAAAAAGCTGTTTTTCTCATATACTAACTTTCAAAATAAACAACAACAAAAAAAAATGATTTGAGATATACACGACCCAAAATGAAACCATTATATTTATAGAGGCATCCGTGAACCACTTAATATTTCAGATGGACATATGTGTATCGTTGTAAGAAGTGACGGCGAAAGTCCGAGCTCTTCTGTGCGATGATGGACTACTAAATACTTTGTTGCAAGAAACAATGCAGTGTATTCCTCAAAAAATGATACATTACAGAGCACAAAATTCCACTCCTGCTAAGGAGAAACAGCAAGATGAAATAGGTGTTATATTTAGACATAATAAAATGTCTTGATCGGTCATTCAGGTCCCCAGCACTGATGGTGGCTGGGGGAGACAGTGGACACTCAGTGTACTGTAGGAGGTCATATTTGTCAAAAGTGAATATACATTATTTATTGGAGGGTGATGATATGCAAGACCTGTCTGTCGAGTGTAAACAAATGTATTGCACATGTATCTGTATACTTTGGAAGAATGTTAAGATAATGTAGCACTTATTCTGGTTGGCAATGTAACTTCATGCAAAAGCGCTAAGCTGCGCCTGTCTGTGTGTTTTTATTTTTTTGATGTTGATATGATCTTCTAACTGTGAAATCAACACAGTTTGTCATTACGGACGGTTTATGAGGTCGAATGGATCAAAATCATGACATCACAGGTCGGGATAATGTCTGTTACTCTTCACTTGGTTCCACTTGTAAGGACCTGCTGCTTTCACCACACACAGTACATCTCCAGAGCTGACTCTGGTTTGTTATTATTTTGATTGTTGATGAAAGAAGTCTGATCACCAGAGCTCTTTCTCTTTTAAACTGGAAGAGTCAAAGCTTGAAGCATTTTTTTCCACAACAACTGTGGTAATTTCCTTCTGCTTATGTGGTGGATTGCTGCAAGTAGCAAAAACTTATCATTTTACTTTTACCTCAGGTCCTCCTGTGAAACAAGGGGCAGCTCTTCTTCTGGGCCTCTCCATCACTATCGCCACCTGTAACATCCACACACTCCACTCTCTGGTGACAGTGATTGGAACATGGATTATCATAAAGAGCAGCTGGCGGTGAGCAATAAAAACAGACTCTTTTACGACGTTTGGTCATAGAATAACACTCAGTTTGTACAAATGTCACAGCAGCATGCATGCCTCTAGTAATTATAGTTTGTGAATTTTTTTTTAAGGCATGCACCAGCTCTAGGTCTCAGCTGGACTTTCCTCTACCTCCTTTTCTTCCGGCTGGCCATTCGGTTCGGGCTGCCAGAGCCAACACCTTTTGCCAACGCAGTCCAGCTTCTTCTCACTCTCAAGGTACAGAAACATTCCCAGTGGATACATCTGTTGCAGTACCAAACAGAATCTTTACATCTTTCTGTTGTGTGTAATCTGAATTTGAATGCAGATGGTGAGTCTGGCTAATGAGGTGCACAGCTTCCACATCGAGAAGAAAAAGGAAGTCAGCTCCTTTGCCAAGTCTCCTGTCGTAGTCGGTCTGTCCCAGGAGCCATCTCTCTATGATATACTGTCCTATAGTTACTGTTATGTCGGACTAATGACCGGTAAGTCTGTGGAAACATCTGGCACTTTGTACATTTTGTTCCATTTATATTCATGTGTGTTGTTGTTGATGTTTATTTGTGTTTGCATGACTTTTAACTGATGTCTCTCTTTGTCTCACTCGCCGCTTCTTGTCCAATATTGTGAGTCCATATCGTTTTTGGTATTACAACGTGATTTTCTCATACTTCTCTTTTTGCTTTTCTTTTGCTCTCCTGTCCTACCGACATCATCTTCTCCTTTTTGAACCACACTGCCCTCCTCTGGTCCTTTTTGTGTCTTACATTTCCCCAATAATCCATTTTTGTTGATGACTGTCTTTATTCCCTTATGTCATCCCTTCGTTTTCCTAAAGGTCCATTCTTCCGCTTCCAGACGTTCGCTGACTGGCTGAAGCAGCCAAACCCACAGGCCTTGCCCAGCTGGGAGCCATGCCTGCAGCGTATGAAGCTGGTTCCTGTCTATGGCGCTCTGTTCCTGGCTGTGAACTCTGTTTTTCCTCTTTCCTATGTTCGCACAGACGAATTCCTTGATCGAAACTTTTTCTTCAGGTACTTTACCAAATAAGTTCCTTTATTCTGCTTTTTAAAAATGTTAAAGATAACAGATATTTGAGCTGTAGGGTTTTTATAACATCATTAAAATCAAATAAACTATTCTCTACTTGTGTGTTTTAAGGCCATTAAAAACCTTAGCATGAAATGGTATGTTAGCATTCACTACACTTTTTTAAAGCAGTGAAGAAAATGATTTAAATTCCAGTTATTACTTTAGATTAAAACCAGTTTTCCAGAAAAAAAAGAAAACCAAAATGAAAAACTTTTAGTATCTGCTGTAGGGGTCTGAAAAGTCTCATATTAGATCATGTTTTCTTGTTCATTTACCAATAAAATGTCTGTCATGAAAGATCTAAAAGGTTTACTCTGCACAGTCAGTGCTTGTTTATGTTGAAGTTTTTTTTTAAATATCAAAGTGTTTTTTAGATTGCACTGAGACTTAAATAACTCTGAGCTTAATCTGAAAAAGGCAGCTTGGACTTGGTAGAATTCTTGAAGATGTTTCACCTCCTCCAAAAGGCTTCTTCAGACATAAATAACTTCAACTATAGTCTGCTGATTGTACATCTTAATTTAGCCAAAGCAAACGGTGATGATTTTCTCTGATAGAGATAAAATATTTTTCTCTCTTTCTCTTTGTCACCAGGTTCTCCTACATGATCATAATCTTCTTTGTGTTTCGGATGCGTTTCTATGCAGCCTGGTGTGGAGCTGAGGCTGGTTGTATCAGTGCAGGTCTGGGCTGCTATCCAGAGAAAGCACTATCCAAACCTGGAGGAGGACCCACTGTGAACTACAGGTACATTACACCAGAAGAACAAGTTTAGTACAGAAGGATGTGTCGCTGTTTGCTCACTGACATCTTGAGATTTAGTATTCCTACTACTTTGTTTTCTCTTTTTAATGTAATTTTCCTCTACCTGATCAGTCCTGATCCCTCCACTGAAGAGAAATATGACTTCAGAACCATCCAGAACATCGACTGCTACAACACCGACTTCTGTGTGAAGGTTCGACATGGCATGCGTTACTGGAACATGACCGTGCAGTGGTGGCTGCATCACTACATCTACCCAAATTCCCCCTTCAAATCCTACACACTAAGGTGAGGCTTTATGAGCCAGAAGTGATGAATCCTCCAACCTTTGATGAGGTGGTGTTGTTGATATTCTATCGTGCTTATTTTCAATAAAACTATCGAAAGGTCAAAATCAACACAACTTTTGGCACCTCCTGTCAGTGAAATGTCAATATTTCACTACTACCTCTGCGCTGTGGGTTGAACTCACTCTGACTATGGATTTATCATTCATCATAAACTCATCTGACGACCTAATGAGATCACTAAAGAAGGCGAAGAACAGTGCCTCCCTTAATCTTTGGCAAACTGCTTTCCTCGAGACGTGAAACAAATATTCTGGACGGTTTACAGCCATTGATTTGTTTCTCTAGTGAGTATTTTTGGCAGCAGCAGGTGGACAGAAGTGTAGGCTTTAAATAATGACTACACCAGAGTGTTTGTGGTAATGTAGGAAAGTCTCACAAAGTGCGACAGATAGGCTATTTCTAAGTTTGTCATAGACAACAATGGAACAGGGAAAGTTTGTGACTAAAACAGGAAGCCAAATGAGGTTTAAGTTCACTGCTTGTTGCCAATAAGAGGAATACAGACTATCATCATATTACTTTGCTGAATACTATTTCTTTCATTTTATTTGCTGAAAGACATAAATACAGGAGGGGTTTTATAAAATGTTGCTGACAATAATTAATGTTTTTTTTTCATTCAGAGCTGGCTGGACCATGTTCATCAGTGCATACTGGCATGGACTCCACGCTGGATACTACCTCTCCTTCCTCACCATCCCCCTGTGCATCGCTGCAGAGTCTGCCATGGAGTCCTCAGTCCGATCCAAACTGGGTCCGCGAGGACAGAACATCTTCGACTGGGTTCACTGGTTCCTAAAGATGCGGGCGTATGACTACATGTGCATGGGCTTTGTGCTGCTGAAGGCCTCTGACACTGTCAACTACTGGATGTCCATCTACTTCACCATGCACATCATCGCTGTGAGCTGCATCATCATCGGCAAGCTCCTGAAAGGAGGGAAAGGGGAAGGGAGGAGAGGGGAAAAGGAGGGAGAGAAGAAAGAGAATGTGAGAGAGAAAAGTGGAGATAAGAATGACTGAGCACAAAAAGAAGGAAGTGGTTGGATTCAAGGTACAAGAACGGTTAAAATTGACACAGCAACATTCAGCTTTATAGCAGCAAACTTCACATACATACAATGAGAGCTTGTCTGAAAAATTGAGTTCAGACAGATTTTATTTAAACTACAACAAATTAGATTAAACACTAAAAAGGCAAACATTTTACATACATGTACATATGCATCAAATGCTGTGAACACAGGGAAAGAAATGTTTACGCTCACTGAATGTCACTTTCATAGTGTGAATGGAGAACGGGGTTTCAAAAGTGTAAAGCTCCCGTCGTCTTTGTGTCTGCCTGTACAGTACGAGTACTTTTACTACATCCCAACATTCCCAGTTTGAAACAGGTCATCGAGCTGTGTGCCGGCTGAAATGGGGTTGTTAAGCTGCAGGTCAAATCTAACATTAAACCTTGTTATAATCTTATAAGTTATTGAAAATAAGACGTGTTTAATTTGATTTCCATTGAAGAGTTTTCAGAAACAACAAAACATTCCAACAACGCTCATTACAGTGCATTAACACTGGAGTAAAGGATGCAAACACCAGGAGGATATTTTCATCCCCAGGGTTTGATTTTCACAGCCTGTGTGAGAGCATTGTCAAAGTTTCCTGCTTTTTGATAGTCAGGAAATAAATATTATCCTGCCATTTAGCATCCTAAAACTGCATTTTTTTTCTTTTACACACAAATATGGGATCATTTTCCTATTTATTGTAACTTATGACCTAAAGTAAGGCCCATTACATTAGTTTAAATCAAATAGGTACATATGTAACATAAAGCTGTTTGAAACTCAACCATCCTAATAACATTTTTTTTGCTTGTCTATGAAATGTATTTTGTTTCAAGGTACCTCAATCATTTACACAATTGTGATCCAGTGAATCCAACTTTTTGGATTTTTTTGTCTGAATTTTTCTGCCTGTATTTGGGAGCAAATAAGATCTCTTTGGGAACATAAGCACAGTCATCTCTAAAGCCGTGTCAGAATTTTTAAATGTGAAAGAAAGTCCATTCACTGCCAAACTGTCTCTCCGTACTGCCATCATGGACCATTCAGAGATGGGACCAAACATTTGATAACAAAACTTTGTCAGTTCCAGAATCGTAACTACAAGCTGCCAATGTTGGTTTTGAATTACAGCACAGTTAGAGCTGGGAGATGTGGTGGAAATCCAATTTTTAACTGAATGTCATGTAAATCTGGCTGTGGGTTCCCATAATTCTGCTAATACATGAGCAAAATGATTCAAAACATCCATCATTGCTTACATTATAAACCAAAAGTCTTAATTGGTATTTAAAAATAGACTTGTATCATGGTATGCTTCTGCTAAAAGTTTATAAAGGGTAGTTTTGAATGATCACCCAGCTCTAATTAGCTTGTTCCTCTGCTACTGTGTCAAACTGATAACTGTGCTGCATCTCTGATTTCAATGAGCTTGTCTGGTCTCACCAGTTGTTATCTGATGTAATTTGAAATACAAACATACTGTGTTTACTCTCTGTGTACCAAAATCATCCCTTTGTTTTATGTTACAGTGATGACGGTGATATTAGTTCCTCTGTTTCCTTCTTATCCAGAGACTTTTCAGCCTCACATACCTCAGCGACTGTAACACTCCCTGCTTTGTAACAGTTGTCAAATACATATCAGCTTTTCCTCGTAAATATAACTTGTTTACCGTTGACAAGATGAATATTGTGGTTAAGTTTTTTTTCATTTGCCAGATGGGAAAGTTATTAACTCTTTAGCATCTTTGGACGCAAACACACCTGCAAAGTTTCCTCCTAAAGTATTTCATGTTCAGCTTAAGTAAGAAAATGCTTATATAGTGGAAAACAACACCTTAAATGTAACTTTCTTCTGCTGGTTTAATCATAATATTAACATTTGTATGATGTTTTTTCCATTACTGCATAGAATTATAATTCGAGTTCTCACTGCACGCAATATCTCTTTTGAACCCTTTAATAACAAATACCTAAATTTAATCTTCTCGATGTTTTCCCTTATGCTTTGTATTCAACCTTTTAAGCGCGTTGTAACTGCCTCTTTGTAAATAATGGGTTAAATCACACAAGGAAGTACCTGTGTGGTCATTTACAGAGAGAGTAAAGTCCACGAGAGAAGAAGGTGCGGAAGAGAGTTCCAGATTTCGACATGAAGAGCTAGTTTAATTTGTTTGCTGCCGGTGAAGTCGTCAATGTGTTGACAGAAGAACGTCTGTGAGGCTCATTGTTTAAACCACAATCCAAGAAATGGACCCACCAAGACAAGACTTAAGGAGCGTGAACGACTACAATGGAGGTGTGTCTGTTCTTACAGCTGATCACATTTACATTTTTAACAACAAAGCCAAATGACTAAATAATACTATTCTCACTTTGAATCGTCTTTTTTCCTGAAACAGGAAATAGTTACCCAGGTGAGCAGCAGTCACTCCGATTACGACGTACTGAATCTCGAGTGTCCAATCAGAACTACCCTCAGTTTCCCTTGAGCTTGAACCAGGCAGCTGGGACAGGGGAGGACGGTGATGGTCTTTTCCGGGACCTCAGGAGCAGCCCTCTGCCCATGGCACTAAAAAGAGCTGTGAGGTATCAAACTAACCTCTCAAAGTTTAATGATCTTTGATAACAATCCTTTTCTGGCATGTTTCACTTAATGTAAACAATATGTAAAGGTTTAAAACACCTTAACCATCCACCCATTATCTTTTTGGCATTTCTGCCTATCCATTAAAGCCCAGTCTTCAGTTTTTCTCTCTTTATCTGTCCAGCTGTGTGAGGATTCTCTAGAAGAATGTATCAGATAAGCTTTTTGTCTCTGTTACCCATAATGAAACCCCACATATGACCTCTGAGGACTTTTTTGGGAATCATTTAAAGTAACTGAGCAATAAAATGAATGTGTGATTCATAATTGTTAGCCGTCATACAAGTGCTTCCTCCAGGCAGGTGCAGCAGATGCAGTTGCCCGTGGTTTCTGCACAGGAGTCCTGGAAACTGAAAAGGGCCAAATACCTCCGTAAACTCAAAGACAATGCCAGAGAATTCATCTACATTTTCGCCCTGTGGAACAAGTCCCTGCAGCAGATAGGAGGTAAACCTTTAACTGCTGATTTCAGCTGAAGAAACTCTGTGAGAGTAGAGACGAGTCATTATGTGTACTGTTTTCTACTAAAACCATAGTCTCAGTAAATTATCTGTAAATGTGTGATTTATGTCTGTTTGTCCAGTTTTCTAACATTTATGGTCTTTTTCCACCACAGGGAACTTCGGAGGTGGCGTCCAGTCTTATTTTATTTTCCTGCGATTCTTGGTGGTGCTCAATTTTGTTTCCTTTTCACTGATCGCAGCTTTTGTCATCATCCCCAGCATTGTTTTGGGATCTGATGGGGCAACCCTCGGTAACATCACAGGTAATGATACACTCAGGATTCTGCATTTTGATAACATAACACAGTTTTGTTTGTCATAATAGGAATCTTCCAAGAATTTCATGAATCTGTAAACAGTCTTCAGAGACAAGTGTAGATCTTGCAATGGTGCTCCAATGCGACTGATGTGTATGTTCCAAATATGGGTCTAAATATCGATCTATAACTTGAGGTTTGCCTGTATGTATGAGTGTAAAATACCAAGCTCTGAGTCATTCTTCTTATATATTCTTCTTTTTTTCCATATGAGCAACTTTTCATTCCATTAAAGAAACCCCTTTGAGGAAGGTTTATCTAGATGTAGGGATTAAGACTGTGACTGTGCCATATAGTGAACCACAGGCCGGCACTTATCACCACTGCAGCTTTCACTTTCCTCCCTCTCACTCTCTCCCTTCGCTCTTTCTGTTACAATGACTTCATCATTCAGAGTGTAAACCTGCTTAAATACAGTAATCTCCGAGAATACATATAGAGATCATAAAGCTGTACTCTTATGGTGTTTTCAGGCCCAGAGGAATGCATGCAGTATGACCCTAATCCTGAGGGCCTGGTGCTGTTCTATAATTACTTCCTTGATGTACTTTCAGGAACGGTAAGAAACTGCAGTATCACATTGACCTGCAAAGATTTCTGTTTCACCCCGGTTTCTGGTCTTGATGTGAAGCTAAAATAAAAACTTATGGACTTATGTTTTGAGCCACAGGTGGAAAAAAGTTGTTCAGTCCTGTTTTTATCAGTTTAGAAATACAGGAAAGGTAAAGTCCCTAATGTTAGCAAAACATTTTGAGAAACTCATTCTCACTTTTATATCCTTCTGTCTAGATATCACAGTTTTCTCATTATAAGACAAGTCTTTGCAAGAGATCAATCCATTGCCTTTAAAAGAACCAAAAATGTGCTCTCACTCTAATCTAAGATCATCTCCATTGGCTGCCTGTTGCTTTGACAGTTGATTTAAAGGTTCTTTGAGGCATGTTTTAGTCCAAACATGAACTGACCCCTCCTTGGATATTTCTGAACTTTTTTCTGGGTATGACCCTTACAAAATGTTATATAACTTTGAGCGCACCCTCTGAACAGTGAGGACATCAGACATGCTAAGCGGCTGTCTTCTTCTCTTTTTCCAGGGCTTTTTGGAGTACTCCTACTTGTTTTACGGCTACTACACAAACACATTGGTGGACACCAGCATCTCCTACAACATCCCACTGGCTTACCTCTTAACTGCCATCTTTTATTTCTTCTTTTGTTTTATTTGCATTACTGCACGGTAAGTTTCACAACAGTAACAGTCATCATATCCAAATGGATAATACATAAGGACCTGAGTTTAGAGTTCAGTAACTTTGACCCATATGGATTCATCTCTCCTGACTGGCTGCTCACAAAACAGCATGGGGACTGCAGCTCGAGTTGCTGTGGCAACAGGAGGCAGCGCTGTGGGCAACTACAGCATGATCGTGTTCACCAGCTGGGACTACGGTTGTCTAGGAGACAGAGCTACCAAACTGAAGCAGAAAAATATCCACTACCGGCTGCAGGTCAGGAGGGATGTGTCCTACTTAAAGTAATGATGAGCATGTGGCAGCATTTCATAATCACAGATTTTTAATACCCCCTCACCTCTTCTTCTGATCTCTCTCTCGCTCGCTCTCCATCAGGTGGATCTGGAGGAGGAGGACATAAAGAAAAGAGCAGCCTCCCTAGGTTTATTTCAAAAAGTGTTTTTATACTCCCTCCGTGTTTTGCTGTTCTTTGCTTCGTATGCTGCCATTGCAGCAGCCTGCTATGGCATCTTTGAGGCCACAGAATTCAGCCAGGTAAATGATGTAATAGAAGATAAGTGACCATGAATTTCATGTCATTTTTAAGTTTTTGGTAATACTTTGGCTGTCATTTCTTGAAAACAGAGTCAAAGTGGGAAGGACGGGGTCCTGGGTTTGATTATTGAGTATCTCCCTTCCATTGCCATCACAACTGGAAACTTTCTGGTGCCTTTACTGTGTGACGGGATCGCCATGATGGAGCGATATTCTCCCAGCACCACTGTCATAATGGCACTATTCAGGTTTGTGCTGGTTTCTGTGTCTGAGAATTTGTACTTGTCTGTTTGTGGTTGTGAATGATGAGAGGCTGATGGGGGCACACCTTAAAACCTTTAGTGAAGTACGAAACAGTTACAGTCTTATGAAAGCAGTTATACCTTAGTGAAAGAAAAGGCTTATAACCAAAACAAAACCACAGGTATCTCCTAAAAGTGTGACAAGATTCTACTTTGTTCCTAGGTCCTAGATTTTTATGACCCCTCAGTTTCTCATATCTTTGAACATTTATTTAAATGTAACCATGTCAGTGATTTAGAGGGGAAATAGCCCTTTAATGAATCTGTGTACAACTCAAATATTTGAAGCCTGACACAAATGTTACACATTTTTCACTTTTCATAAGTTGTTATTTTTGTTTTAAAAAAGAGTTGAATAAAAAAATGTAAAATGTGTTTAGGGGCTCAGCTTAGCATGATGGCAAGATCCAAAACTGATCCATATGCAATGAATGATAATATTTATTTGCTCTAAGTAACTAAAGTGGATTTGAAGTGTGCAGTGAAGTGACAAAAAAAGCCTTTGGTTTAGTGGCTGCACTGAGATCTCTTCTCTTTCCCATGTGTAGGGCTGTGGTCCTTCGGCTGGTCAGTCTGGGTGTCCTCATCATCACCCTGTGGAGTCAGATCACCTGTGAAGGGAACAAAACCCTTTCAAGCTGTTCACTGTGTGAATACAATCATAAAGACTATCCGGTAATTGCATCCATGCATCATCCAGTACCAAAAAGATGCCAGTCTCTCTGTTAGTTGGATTTACATAAGCTAAGAATTCAGTTTTTGAATCAACAGATTGGTTAGGGGTTTGGTTTGCCCGACATCTGTGGGTCTCAAGGACAAGATGTTGATAAATAAACACAAGAATTTATCAACTGAAGTAGATAACTGTCTCATTTATACAGACTTTTAACAACATGGGTTACAGCTCAAGTTTAATGTCTGTAAGGAAAATACACAAAGAGTGTAAGTTGGTATGATTCAGGAGTTTTGGAGGAACACACAAAAAAAAAGATTTAACATGTCAACTTTTTAAAATGTTCTTCTGTTTGTCTTATCATGTAGTGCTGGGAAACTCGTGTAGGGCAGGAAATGTACAAGTTGACACTGTTTGATCTCCTCGTTAACATTGCTGTGCTCTTCCTGGTGGAGTTTCCACGCAGGTAAAAACCCCTGTTTGAGTTATTTGTTTCTATAAGATAATACAGTAATTGTGATAATAACTAAGCCCAGTCAGCTGTGTGATTTACTGTGTTTGTGCATGTGTCAGGCTGGTGGTGGACAACTGGTCCCATAAGCTGTCTTCGTGGGTAGGTCGACAGGAGTTTGTAGTTTCCTCCAATGTGCTTGGGCTGGTTTACAGTCAGACCGTGGTGTGGACCGGAGCTCTTTTTTGCCCTCTGCTACCGCTCATCAACACTGTCAAGTTTGTCATCCTCTTCTACTGCAAGAGGGTGAAGATATAATTTCAACCTGGCACACATTTCACACAATGAGGATTGTTATTCACTGTTTACCATTCATTCCTCACCCTTTTTCCATGTCTTCGTTACCCCTCAGATTACACTCTTCAACAACTGTCGGCCAGCACTGAAGACTTTTCGTTCTACCACCTCCGCCTTCTTCTTCCTGTTTGTGCTCCTGTTAGGTGGGGGCCTGGCCACAGGTGTCATGGTTTACAGTCTTGCTGTGTGAGTGCTGATTGCAGCTGCCTCCTTTTCCTCCCAGTAACAATCACAACAGCAGTATTTTTAGCTTAGCTCTGGCAGTGACAGATCATTATATTGAAATAGGAGTTTTGTTGATATGTAGGTTTGAAGAAGAAGAAGTTATATGGAAAACCCTGGATGAAATTATTCTCAGTGCTTCATGAAATTTTTATGTGCGTTCTTTATTCACAGAATCCACCCCTCTTGGGGTTGCGGTCCTTTCCGTGTCTTTCCCAGCATGTGGTCAATTGTTCCAGCTACTTTCTTAAGCCTCTCTGAAACTGCACAAGAGTTTCTCTTCTTCATTGGTTCACAGGCTTTCTCCATCCCTCTGTTTGTGTTAATATGGTAGGTAAACTTTTCCTTCAGTAGGAGTATTATTGTAATATTTAAAGTTCTGAATGTTAATCTCTAATATATAATACAGCAAATGTTTCACCTTTTCAGCTATTGTGTAGTTGCCTCTTTTAATACAATATGTATTCATGGTTCCTTTCTCTCTTGCAGTGTGCTGATGTGCTATTTTGTAGCTTTAGCATCTGTTTACGGTAAAAGTGTTACCCTGCTCAAAAGACAGCTTAAACAGGTAAGTTGGGAAGAGTCTGGCATGCTTTTCTATACTCCCAAACACCCAGTTTTATTAATGCAATGGTGCATCTGTGGCTTACAGGAAGGCCGTGACAAGCAGTTCTTGGTCAAGCAGATTGAGGAGCTGAGTCGAAAGCTTCACTTACCAACTCATGCTGCAGGAGTACGGGACTAAAACATCACAAGGGCCATAAAATAAAATTTGAAAAAAAAAAATCAAGATGAGGCATCCCAAAGGAATACATGCATCTATTTTAAATAATGTGTCATATAATGCTGGCTGAGGTAGAGCAGACAAGGATTTTAGTGTTGTGGACAAAGTAGTATGACTTCTTTCTTTTCTGATTTTGCTGTGTACACATTTAAGTGGTTTTTTTTCTGATAAAAATGTCACCCTACAATCTTTTAAAAGTCAAATGTATTACTTACCATGATTTTTTTTCTGTGGAAAACATACAAAAAAAACGTGCAGTTGTGTTAATTGTATGTTCTGACACCTGCTATATTACAGTGACTCCAAACAAGTAGTAACACAGAAATAGTCAGTCTTCATGGTAATAGCCTTGCTGGCATGGTGGGTCAGAAAAGACATAACTATTCATTTCGTGTACTAATTAGCTTAAAAACTCCTCATAGGAGCTAACATTTGGATCTACTTTTTATTAAAAAAAAAAAAAAATCAAAGAAAATTATATATACCTGAACTTCCCTTCAGGGATTAATAAAGTACATTCAATTCTATTCTATGTTGCTAAATTGTAAGTATAGGGTAATTGTAAGTATGGTTTAAACTTAGTCACATAATCAGTGGGGATCATTTGCAATCTTTGAAATTTTGTTAGTGTATCATGTTTTTTTTAATTATTAATATTATATAACTCAATGATTTATCCTTTATTGACATATGGTAATATTGTCTGGCAAATAGTTTTCCATCCAACTTTCAAAAACTTTGTTGCAATTTTTGAGATTGGCAACTTGGCAATCAACACAAGCCTCTGTCCCACCTTTAAAAAAAACTAAATATTCTTATTCCATGTTACAAGATAAATGTTCATCGGGTATGTGCGTTTACACAAAATGTTTTTTTTTTCTTTTTATTAACCTTTATCATTTGGATTTTTTCTTAAATTAAATTCCCATCTTCATTCATAATTTACTACACAGGTTGGTTGTTTCCATATTCCTTATTTTAAAACCAAAACGGTCAGTTTTCTCTCAGAAGTAATGGTGTACAAATATGGAATGCAAAAAAATGGATGCTGTTAAGAACTTATTGTCTAGAATTTTTTAAAAAGAAAATTGTCATCACATATAAAGCATGGTTTCTGTGTCTTCACATTTAATTCTTTCTTCATTATTTCTAGTTTTTATTAAGCCATAAAATTGTTTCCCGTTTTTACTGTCATTAATCCGTTTTAAGTTCAGTCATTGTAGAAGCTTACATTATGTTTACTGTTGCTTTAGTGTGTTTTGATTGTAGTTTTGTCTTTAGACAGGTTAGGTCCTTGGGCCTTATGGCTCCTTGACCTCTCCTGACACACTCTTTTTAACAATCCGATCTTTTGCAGTTTTGTATGTGCGCAAATAAAATAAAAATTAAAAGCGTAAATAACTTTTCCATTAAACTTTTTAGCACCCTCTGGTGTCATTTGTGTGCTATTACCCAAACTGTGTAATGTTTACTTCCTGTTTGTGACTGCTTGTTCCCGTGAGCTGCTCTGCAACTAGAAAGAGCAGTTTTCGATGAGCCAGTAACATAATTTATATTCTGTTTTAAATGCTTGACACTCGAATTGATACGTTTGTTTTGCTGGGGCAGGTAAAATGTCTCTGCTCACAGATGTGTCGTTGAAGTCTAATGTTAGGAAGCGTTAAGTTAGAAAATACAGAGTAGTGGCGTTAGCTTAATTGCTACAAGGCAAATCAGAAATATAGGCACCACTTAAACTGGTGTACTTCTCTGTTTTTACCCTATGTGTCGTTCCCCTCGCATCACTAGACTGTATTTTGCCGTTCTCCCCACTGGATTTCTCCTCAGTCAACGCAAGCTCTCTGTTCATTTAGTAAACGACAAACGCGTAGAATCAACCGTCGGCAAAAATGAACATCCTTCCAAAAAAGAGCTGGCACGTTCGTAACAAGGATAACGTCGCGCGTGTGCGGAGGGACGAGGCCAACGCTGCAGAGGAGGAACGCGAGGCCAAGCGCCGCGTGGAGCGTGCCGAGCAAGAGGTAAACCGGTTGTCACCATGCACCTTGACATCATGATGCTACGGTGCCCACTGAGAGTGACAAGTTGGAGCTGTTTACCGTGAAGTGTGGAATACTGTGCTTTCCCGAGGTCTTAGTTCACCACAGATCTGTTACATCATTATTATCAAACATTGAACGGTTATGGAATCAAATGTGGTTCCCCAAACGTCTGCAATCTATGCTATGGAGTATTTGAGCTAGTCGTGAGTCATTTGATGAGTTCATGTTTTATTTGTATATTTGAATCACGGAAGAAAGACAAAGAAGCAAGCTATCATTGGTTGTCTACTAAAGCTGTGTTTGAACCATAGGAACTTTCCTCAGAATGTGCATTTCAACTGTCAGAACTCGGGTGCAAATGTAGTTACACCTAAACCTTTTTATACTTTTTTTTTTTGGATTGTCCAGGGGACTGTAGGGGTAGGGGTAAACTGGAGACCTTCACCTGAACGTGTCAGTAGATGCAGAGTTTACAACGGAAGAAGTCCTCGGGAGTCCGCCCTAGTTTGTTTTATATATATCAAAATATCCTTATCAGATGAGTATTTAATGTTTATGTAAAGCTGATGTAGAAGGATGCACCCCACTGAAAGTTGTCTATCAATGGGGTCATTTGTAAGCTGAAACATGGGTGTATAGACCTATAGACCAGATAGCACATTCAGGATACAAGATAGTCTTTCAGAAATTACACTGTTGAAACTATGCGTAATCTGATGAGGACAGTCTGTAAATTGGACCTTTGAAAAACAGGTCAACAGTCTTTATAACTTTTCTCTGGTTTCTCTTATTTCTTTCCCTGCATCTTTAGCCACTGAAACATTGTGAGGAAGTCTTTATTGTTTTTGGATTTATTTATTTAGACTAACAGCTGCTCCTCTCCACAGGCACGTACAGAGTATCTGAGAAGAAAATCCCGAGCTGCTCTCCAGTCAGAAAGAGGTCAGTATGATGAAGATGAAGGACAGAGTAGAGGAAGCAAAGCTTTGGAGCATCTCAATCTTTTTCCCCTGGAGGAGTCCTCAGAAAAGAAGGGGAATGAGGAATATCTCAAAGAAAAGAAAGATGAAAAGGTGATTGTGCATACTCTTTTCAGTAATCATTAGAAATATTATATTTGATACCATTTTGTGCTTCACATTGAACCAGCAAGACTGGAACTTGTTAAAAACCCCTGTCTGCCTTATTACTCACTATGGTTGCAATGTCATTCAGTCTGCATATTTTACAGATACTTATCAAATATTCTCACTGGTTAGAGTTGTAAACTTCTGAGTATCACTGCTTTAAAGTAATCAAGAAAATATCTGGGGGATTTCTATTTTATACAAATTGACAGACCTACGAGTATCCCTGCCATTGTTTTTACAGGGAAAAGTGTCAACATACGAAAAAGTGCAAGGTTTTAAATCTTAGAAAATGTCACTCAAGAAAAATCTTAAATTCTCTCTGGTATCAGCTAGAGGACAAGTGAGCAATTATTCAACTTTCTTTTCCTCTACCTCAGAACTCTTAGGTTATTTAAATGTTTTTGTATTTGCTTTTTTCCCCAGGAGAAACATGAGCGAGCAATTGGCTTGCTGGTGTCCCTGGGACCCCAACCAGGGACTGAGGTCACACCTTGGTACCTGAAAACCAGCCAAGAAAAAGAAGAGAGTAAAGATAAAGAAAAAAAGAAAGAGAAAAGAAAGGAAATTAGTGAAGAGGAGAGAGAGAAAAAAGATCGAAGACTGAAAGATAGTTTGGACCCATTACATGACATGAAGAAAGCACTGGCTGTGAAGGAAAGAAAACACCACAAGAGCAAGAAATCTGAAAAAAGGAACAGACAGGAGAGGAGGAGCAGTGGAGAAAGGTAAAATGAAATTTTATTTATTCAGCACCTTCTTACTCATCGGTTTAACTCCAGTAAAGAAACAGCCCAGCTTTGTCAAAGTTAAACCCTTTCAAAGCTAAATTTGAACACCCTTAATCATTTCTTCAGTTTACAAAAAGCAGTGTGTACTGTTTTACAGCAGTGTGTACTGTTTTACAGCAGTGCTTCTGCTTGTTGCATTGCATGACCTTCTCAAACAGTCGTTTTCATGTGGATGTTTACAAGTCACCTGTTTTTTTTTTTCCAGTTCCATTGAAAGGCTACGTGCTGAGCGTTTACAGAGGGAGGCAGAAGAAAGAAGGAGAGCCCAGGCCTTGCTTGACCAGAGGAACAACAAAGGAAAGGAGCCAGCGAGGGAGCTCACAGAGAGAGAGAAACCGTATAACAGCGCATACTTTCCAGAACTGGCCCGAAAGCGTCAAAGAAGGGATCGAGACAGCTGGAGAGATGAAATACTAAAGTCATGAACTATTCGTATTGGGGCGATCTTTTATGCCCTGACAGCTGACATTTATTTTGACCAGAATGTTTTCAAACGTCGGAAGTTAGAGATAAGGCCATAAAGAAGACAGTAACATGGAAGACCAAGACCCAGAAAAATGTTGTACTTGTAACCTGGTCGATAACCATTTATTAGATTTTTACCCAGAGGGGACAGTGCTTGCTTGAAAGTCAACCACCAGGTCCTGTTTCAGCTTCATGCAGAAGGTGCAATGTTTGCTCAGCATCATGTCAGCCAGGCAGGTGGTTGCTTCACAGGGGGCTTCAAGTCCAGGCTGTTCATGAAGAAAACACTCGGTAACAACTGTTAAAATTATTTTTGTGATGGAAAAAAAATCTGCAATTACCAAATAAACCAGTCTTACAATTCACATGTTGTACTTTTTAGACAAAGTATTGGTAGAGTAATCAATATGTCGTTCAGAAGAAAATTAATAATTTTGCGAATTTTTCAGCCAAAGGTCGCAACCGCTCTTGTTCAAGCTTCCTAAATGTATTCAAGAAGTGTTTTATGCTGTTATACCGATATTTTTTTTCAATCAGTGTTCTGCTGTTTTTTGGTATTAAAAAAATCACAGTGTTAAACTGGGCATTTTTAAGCTCATTTCTTACATAGCTGACAAAAAACTTGTGTTAACTGACAATGGAAAACAAATAATTTTAAATAACGAATAAAATTTGGGGCTGGAATTGGGTTTGAAGAGTTGCTTGCTTTGGAGGTGATTGTTTCAATAACAAGAAAACTGAAGGTTCAAACTGTAGACTAAACAGTCCTTAATGTCATATTTCATAACACTGGTCTGACCTTTCAGTTATTTTGTAAAACTATAATAGAATGGACGACTGATGACTGGGTTTTTGTAATTGTAATTCATATATATATATATATATATATATATATATATATATATATATATATATATATATATATATATATATATATGATAATAACTTGTTGTATTAAAACAGTTTTGTTTTTGTTTTGTTAAAATACTTATTTACTAATAGAAACTGTTAAGTTTTCTTTAAAGTATAGTGCAGTCCTCAGGTCCTTGCCAGCCCTTAACATATTTATTACCCCAAAGAGAGTGACTATTAGTAGCCCTTTATTTTTATTTTAAAGAACACTGAATGAATACTTCAAGGGTTTAAAATCCAATTTGGGATCAATATAAACCCACCTCTGAGCACCACATACACACCGTTATCTCCCTCTGGGAATATTACCACAGATTTTTTTTTTCTTTTTTATGGATACCATTATGATGATCAAGCTGGACCATGACAATGCGCGCCGTGTGAGTCTGACGTAGGCAGTCGGAGAAGAAAAACACAGACGACCCTCAAACACTTGGAGAGAAGGAGAGAGGAGGAGAACCAGTAATCTTTATTTATAGAAGAGGAGAAATAGCGGACGGTTGTTTTCATCGGAGCTCCGCGCAGACGGTGGCAGAGGATGCACAATAGAGCATCTCTCACACCGTGTTTAATTGCGGATTAGAGAAGGGGGAGGAGGAAAGAGAGAGAGGGGGGAGGACGGGGCACAACAAGGAAGGCAAGGAGACGCTCTTTATTATTAGGAGAAAAATCGGAGAGGAGGGGGGAGAGACAGAGACAGCGCGAGCCCGGAGACGACACAGACCGTGGCGGGGGGGAACGGAGAGAGGAGGACACCGACCCCGACAGTCGGCAGCGTCGCTCGGATGCTGTTGTTGTTGTTGCTCCGGACGCGGCGACGATGCGGCCACACTGCTGGGTGATGGTTGCGCTGGCGGGGATCATGTCGTACCTGAGCCCGGAGAGAGCGCTCGGAGCCCCGCAGAGGGAAGGTGAGCGAAGTCGGAGGAGAGGAGGAGGGGGTGATGGAGGAGGGGGGTGTTGAAAACCTGTCAGTGATGCTGGAGAAAGGAGAGAAAAGGGGGTATGTAGTCTGTCATGAAAAGGCCGCTATACATTGGGGTGATACTGTATTATTAGCCAGTGTGGCTGAGACATAATGCGAATTATCAGTGCCGTAGCCTACGTGGCTGGCTTAATGAAAACAGGAGCGAGGCTGATTTGGAGATGGGTAGGGTACCATATTTGCATACAGTGATGAAAATATTAAGGGGTGTCTCGCTCTCGGGCCTCATCGATGGCATTTAATGCAGCATACTGTATGAATAGCAGGCTAAAATCGTCGACCATTTAGTCTATAAATAGCCTCTGCTGGGCACTTGAGATGATTTAGCCTATTAACCACTGCTGGCATCTTTGTTTTGCTCCATCTGAATATGCCTTCTTCTACCCCTAAGATCTGGTAGTGTTGTGTTTGTGTAATGTGTGCAGTCATTGTATTGTAGTGTATTGTTTTGATAAGAGCTGCTGGCACTGGAGCTGGCGGAAAAGGCCCTGTGTTAGCTTCCTATTTATATGCAGTGTCTGTCTGGACATCTGTCTAGGGTAAGATGAAAGAATAGCACTGCTCAGGAATTATGCATCAAGATGGGATTTGTATGTTTGGGGAGCATGTTTAGGAGACCACTCTGACAATGGGGTCATATAGTTTTCACATTTAGCCCCTGTGTTGCAGGTGCTATGATCTGTAATGAAGAGTAATGAATGAGCCTTTTATCCTCAATGTTGTGTTAAAACTCATGTGTGACTGACTATCTAAAATATATTGAAACCCAGTCGTTTTGGTTTATTAGTCACAAAGTGGTCCTTGCCTATTCAAAAGTGCATTTACACTCTGAGCACATCCTAACTTACATTTGCTCAGCATATGGATCCAGTGGATCCTGGTCAATCTATGTTATGCATGAAAATGAGGAGAATACAAGAAAAAAAGGTGCTAATAGAAACAAAGCCCACATATTGACCTTGCGAATAAAACAAACATCACCTCATGTCTCAGATGGAATGCTGATTCTCTTTTTAAAATATTTACTAAGTCAGTAAATTATTAAATGTACTTTGGAATTTATGTATGCAGTGTTTATAATATCATGAACTTATGAATGAATGTATTTTTGGATCTGTGCAAGGATGCAGAAGGAAGTTGGAATATTTTAAGACAAGACAGACTTAGAAACAAAAAGCTAAGTCATGAATGTATATGTAATGATTTAATGTTGATGAAAGTTCTTCCCATTACATTTTAGGACTTTATTATGCTTGCAGTTATTTGAATTATTTTAACCAAAAGTTTTTTTTTTTAATAATTACAATTTTTAGGAAAAGAAATAGGGGCAACAATGTGTCACATGGTGATATTTTGGCTAAATATCTTACAAATATCACGGGCCTTTAATGATGCTCTGCTCATACTTAAAAACAACAGGCTGAGTCATGCATTCCCAGGCAGAGTTTTAAATATTCATGTTTATATTTTATATATAAGTCCTTCACCCTTTCAACCCATCTGCTGTTTTTTTAAGGTGTCACTGTTGCTCTCTCTTGTAAATCTTTTGTCATGAGTGATGGAATGTTTGACGTAGTTTGGCTACAGTACTGAAATAGCTTTAATCTGAAGGGTATTTAACCACCCTGCCCTGCCCCTTTTCTTTTCTACAGATGGTTCACTTCCCACAATCGACCACTTTGAGGTACAAAAATCAAATGTCCCGATCCCTCCTTCTCTCACCTGAGTAGTCAACCTTCCTGATTTGAGTAACTCTTTCCAACCCTTCCTGATTCGCGCTCCTTTATTTTACCTAAATGAAACTCCAGCCACCCCTCCCTGCTTTTTAACTGTGTTTCCTCAGTGGAATGCCCTTTCTGATATTTCCCTTTCCCTATGCTTTCTTCCTCACTGGAATAGTCTACTATCCCATTTTCAATATTTATTCCAGTCTCTATCTTATTTATTGATTTAAACAAATATTTTTTTAAACTTCAAATTAGTTTCTTTCCCGCTTTATCCCAAACCCCGTGATGCAAGCTGTCCATTGGGGTTCGCACTGTGTCCTAAACCTGCTGCTAAGAAAATGCTCCAATGGTTTCCCTCTAAAAAGAAAAAAAAAACCTATGCAACAAGATTTTACACTTTTCCAATTCAGTGAATACTCTTCTCCATCTCACTGACTCAAACCTAACAGTGTGCCCCATAATATTTGCACAAATACTCTGAATTTACTAAATTATCTCCTCCTTTGTATTTTCTCACTATCTCCCTCTCAGTCTCCCAGACCAGAGCTGCATCCCTCTCTCCTCCACCTTACGTCGTCATCCTCATCTCTTGCTCAGGGCTCGTCTCTTTTGTTCTTCTGCTCCTGACGTGCCTGTGCTGTAAGAGAGGAGGAGTGGGGTTCAATGTAAGTCTTCCACATGTAAGAGATTTATTCACTTCTCCCTGCTTTCTTCAAGTTTTCACATCTTATTTTGCATGCTGACATGCCTTTAAAACAAGCTCATGTTGATAAACTGTATGGAAATTGAAGAAAGGAGTCAATAATCAGTGTTTAATGAAGTAGAAATGGTCAATAATCATCTGTCAGACTAATCTCGACTAAGCATGCGTCTCCTGGACTTGCTGTTGCTTGCAGACAGGGTGTCATTAGTTCAGAATGGCTGCTTTTTCATTGTCTGTTTAAATCCTACCCTGTCGTTAAAAAAAAGTTAAGTGTTTTCCAGTTTATGCCAGTTTTATGATTTATCTTTGCTGTTGGGGATGAACCAGGAGTTTGACAATGCAGATGGGGAGGAGTGCTCTGGAGGCTCCAGTCCCATCCAGGAGGACAGCCTGTCATCATGTCCCTCCCTCCCTGAGGTCTACACTCTGCCAGTCAGAGACAGGTCCAACTGCCCCGCCCTGCAGGATGGAGCAGGTAACAACCACAAACAGCTCTAAATCTGCTGGAGCTTACACCCCCTTGGGAAGAAGCTGAATTTCTGTCCTGCACTGACCTCCCTCACGGTCTGTTGCCTAAGTCGCTGATGCGGATCCATTAAAGGTCTCAAACTGGGTGTACAACCAGATGCTGAATTTCAATGGAGTGGAAACTATGATCTGAGGAAATTCTGCCTCAGTGCTTCTTAACAAGTAGAAATGGCTGGAAATTTGCTGAGAGAGAGGCAAGGATGATATCAGCACAGCTTGGGAATGTAGTACACGAGGTTTTGTCTCAGAGAGAGTTTTGTGGCCCCTCACTCTCAGATGCATTTAGCTACACTGAGATGTTCAACCCTCACTGTGCAGAATAATGTAAAAAGAAATCACATGCTGTGTTTAAGAGGTGTGATTATGACAGGTGTTTTGTGTAGTTTTGGGATTGTTTAAAGTCAAAAAGCAATTTGAACAAATGAGATGCTGAAATGGGAAATTTCCATGTTGCAATCACTAAAAATCTTAGTCAGTGTGGAAAAACAGATGTCATGACCTTCAGCATCCTTAATTGATTCTGGGGATCAAAGTTACGATATATTTGCTCACAATGCCCAGTCTCAGAATAAAGCAGAACATCTCCAGAATATTTTTGTGTCTGAAAACATATTTTGCTAACAGAAGTGGCACTTTGCATTTTGTGTAACTGAAGAGCTGTAAATGATGATTCGATCACTTTTAACAAGGGTTTTTTTTTCTCCTGTTGAGAGGTACAATATCAATTCAATTGTGAAACTAAAATTCTAACACCTGAGTAACCTTGATGTTATTTTTCTTTGCTACAGACTCCAAGTCCCAGTGCTTCAAAAGACAAACTTTGAACTACCTTCAGGAGATAGGAAATGGCTGGTTCGGGAAGGTAAGCTGATCGCCTCTCAAGCCCAAGTATCACTCATGTAAAATACAACCAACAACATATAGTTTTCTTTCCCACAGCATGCTCTTCTGTGTTAAGTTTAATACTAGCTGTTGACTAGATCAGGAGTCCTAACTCAAAATAGTTCTTTTCCCGTCTCTCCTGGGCACTCTTCCATATTATTGTCCATCGATCTCTCCTAGGTGATCCTGGCTGAAGTGCTGTGTGACTGCAGCTCCTCTCAGGCCGTGGTGAAGGAGCTGCGGGTCAGTGCCAGCCCCCTAGAGCAGAGGAAGTTTTTGGCTGAGTCTGAGCCATACAGGTGAGGGAGAATGGTGAAACTGTGGTGGTTGTTTTTGATACTAAATGCAAGACTGGGAGCAAAGAATATTCCAACGTTCAGACAGAAAAAGGAAGTCAATCTATTACAGCTAAAATCATTATAGGCTCCAAGGAACATGGCAACTTCTGTGACCACAAATGAAGCTAATGGAATAGGAACACTTAGATTAAGAGTAACAAAAGTAGACGAGTGATTTCAGTCAGTGAGATGATTTTAATCAGTCTGTCGTGCTATGTTATATAGCATTAGCTCAGACTAGCCAATGAAAGCTACTATATAATGTATTATAATGTATAATAAAACAAATTAACCTTTAACCCAAAAAGATGTGTTTTCTTCCCAATTTCATTTTAGCCAAAAATTGTTAACCTTAGTGGACAAAAACTATGAGAGATTAGATAGAAGAAGGCTCGAACCAAGACAGTTAAACATATTTTATCAGAACATATGTCCTATCTGAGCTTACATTAGTGTGCTGTCATAAGCAACTGGTCAGAGCAGAATTACACTCTACATTTATGATAAATAAGCAGAAAAGTGTGTTTAAAGCTTTTGTGCTAATATATTGGCATTTTTTGATCAGGTACATCATGATAACGTGAAAATTCGAGACTGAACCAGCTACAAACTATTTGGGCTGTAGTTTGGTCATCCTCTCTCTTTCATAAACACACAAAACATGCACGCACACACACACACACACACAGAGAGAGAGAGAGAGAGAGAGAGAGAGAGAGAGAGAGAGAGAGAGAGAGAGAGAGAGGGAGACTCAGGGGAAGCATTCAAGGACGGGTCTGTCTGTTCTTTTCTCTGCTCCTTTCTTTGGGCAAAACTTAACACACTAAAAAACAACTCTTAAATACACATAAAATCTAACACACTGTTTACACTGTTTCCTGTTTTTTCCACTTTTGCTGCTGCACAAACCCTCCGCTTGTCATGTGTTTGTCTCACTTTGTGCCGGATAAAAACACACACTAAATTGTGAAAACACTGATACGCTTCATTTAGATTTTCCGTCTTTCATTCACACTTAATTTGGCTTTGCTGTGGTGCTTCACGAGTTTCTCCTCCACTCTGCCCTCCTCTCTACATTAGAGCGTGAGGTACTCAGGCTTAAAGCTCACTACCCATCATATATCTGTCTATAAAGTGAGACTAATAGTTCTTTAAGTCATTATTCCACTAACGTAATTTTTTCTCTATCCCTGGTTTCTCTTCCTCCATTCAGGAGTCTTAAACATCCAAACATCCTTCAGTGTTTGGGGCAGTGCAGTGAGAGCATCCCCTTCCTCTTGGTTATGGAGTTCTGTCAGCTGGTGAGTGCATCTGAGGAGTTTAAATGCTTAAAGATAAAGGTTTATAGCTATATTTTAGATTAATTATTCATGTTTCAGGGTCACTGAAATTGGTTTCGCATCCCTTCAGTTTGTTTTCCTTCCCTTAGCTGGCTTAATCGCTGACTGATTAAGAGAGCCGTATGAGTTGACTCTCAGGCCAAACAAAGACACACACAGAAAAATTAGAGCAACACAGTGAGGGAAGCCAAACAACACTGGGGACCTCACAGACTGCTATTACCCTGTTTGATAAAGTCTTCTATTGTCCCTTTCCTCTCAGATAATTCCCGTCCTTTAATATGGGACCCATTTTATTCTGTGCCCTTCCTAAAGCACAAATGACAAACACAAGGCTGCCAGCTCATTAACAATTCCCCTGGTGCTTTAGATGCTCTGTGATGGAGAACACCTAAAAAGAGACATGTTTACTGCAGAAGTCACTAATGTGTTCTTTGCCAATAGGATGTTCCTGGTAAGTTTTATGCCTCTTTTAGGGGAAGGATGGGAACTCGGCACACGCTTCAGTCGACCTGGCTTGATCTCAAACTCTATTCTAAGTCTGCATGCCAGTAACAGATTGCACTGTGTCTTCATGGTACGGCTAGGGTGACCTGAAGAGGTATCTGAGAGCCCAGCGCAAGTCAGACGGGATGACCCCCGACCTGCCGACTCGAGATCTCCTGACTCTGCAAAGAATGGCTTTTGAGATCACCTCCGGTCTGCTCCATCTTCATGAGAACAACTACATCCACAGGTCAGTCGGGGGCCTTCATCTCTGTCAATAAACAAGATTGTGTCTGTCTGACAGGAAAAGTGTGAATGTCTCTGATGACTGCGACAGATTTTTCAAGGTTGTGTTTTGCTCTGTACAGTGATCTTGCTTTAAGAAACTGCCTGCTGACTTCAGACCTCACTGTCAGGATAGGTGACTATGGCCTCTCACACAACCATTACAAGGTTTGTTGATATGTTATGCATAAAAACAGTCTACCTTTGTAGAGTTTTCACTCCTATTTTTTAATATGGAACATAAAAACACTAATTTTAGTAAATTATGAGTAATGAGTAGGGCACTTTTAAATAAAATTTATTATTTATTTAATTTAATCATGTTTTTAAAAAACTGACTTCTTATTGGTGTTTCTATAAAGGAGGACTATTACCTTACACCAGACAAGCTGTGGATTCCACTCCGCTGGATTGCTCCAGAGCTGCTGGAGGAGTACAGAGGATCTCTTATTGTAACGGACCAAACAAAGACCAGCAATGTGTGGTATGTTTTAATGCTGTTACTGCTCTTTCTGTTATTGAGTGCTGCTGAAAAAAACTATCAATGACAAAACAATCTGATTACATCCGTCATGTCCAACAATAGAAATATGCCATAAAATCAACCTAAAGTTTGACTTTTATAGTACACATTTCAACAAAATTCAGCTCAGTAGAAAAAAAGCATCACTTCACTACACAAGGAGAGGAAAACTAGTCTTTGCTGGCAAAGCAGATAAGATATCAGAAATTTAAGAAGGGTGTTTACCATCCTATGGCTTCACCAATTATTGTGTTATTCTATTAACAAAGCCAAGAGAAAATCTAGATATCTGTTTCCTCTTGTTACCCTTCTCGGAGCTGTCTTCCTGAGAGTTGGATTTCTGTAAAGGTGTGACTGTAAAAGCATTATGTAACAAAAAACAAAAATGCATTTGAAGACTAGTCTGACACCTTCTCTTCATGTGTTTCTCTCTTCCAGGTCCTTGGGGGTGGTTATATGGGAGCTGTTTGAGTTTGGCTCTCAGCCCCACAGACACCTGAGTGACGAGGAGGTGCTGACCTTCGTCATTAGGGAGAGGCAGATCACGCTGGCCCAGCCTAGACTCAAACTCTCTCATGCTGACTACTGGTCAGTACTCAACTTAGTGTGTTGTGCAGAAATGATGGTTGAGTAAATGTTAATAAATAATGCTCTGAATTTACCTTTCCTCTCTTCAGGTATGAGATCATGCAGTCCTGCTGGTTACCTCCTTCTCAGCGGCCCTCTGTAGCAGAAATATTCCTCCTCCTCTCCTCACTCTTGGCTGCCGAGCGAGGTATGGTACGGGGGAGTGTCGGGGAAGAAGATGAAGAGGATGAGGAGTATACGGATGGCAGAGGAAGGAGAGGAGAGAGTGAGGAGTCGTTTGAAAGACGCTGGGACCTACTCCGTCCTCCTGCTTTCCAGACTGCAGCAAATGAGCGACATAGGGAGAGAGACTATGGCAGGGAAGACAGAGACCACTCCTACCCGCTGCTTGACCCTGTGGGAAACTGTATCACCCCGTCCTCATCGGAACTGGATGACATCCTTACAGTCACTGAAACTAGCAAAGGCTTGAACTTTGAGTATTTCTGGGAGAAGGCTCATGCGAGACGAGGCTACAAACCTCTTCCTCCCCCTCAGCCAATCCCAACTGTGAACAATAACCACAGACAGTCTTTGGACACACCCACTGTGGTCCCAGTGATTAGTGCCCGCAGCCCCTCCCTAGCTAGTGAGTACTACATCAGACTAGAGGAGCACACTCCCCAGGACAAGTCACCAACTCTTAAAGGAAAGACCGCATCGTCTTTCCGCTCTGATTCGATGTGCCATGGAGACGTGGAGCTGGTGGAGATTCGCAGTGGAATGCTTGGAAAAGAGCGAGTTCCTTATTGTTCCTCTGAGAGGTGTGGAAAGGGCCTCCAGACCATCAGATCAAGCGAGGTTCAACTCCAGGTACCAAACACAGGTGTGGCTGAGTTCAGAGACACTTCAAGTAGAGTGACTGACTTCTCAGTGGTTGATTTAGGAGATGATGATGAAGAGGAGAAGAGGAAGAGCAGCCACGCTGATAAAAAATCATCCACAAGTTGTCAAGCTCCGGTCCTTCCTCCCAAGCCTCGCTCCATGTCAATGTCATCCACCAACCATCTTCATTCCCGCCCTCTCCCAGCCCCTCCGCTGGGATACAGAGGACTGCCACACTACACTATCGGTGGAAAAATCGAAACAGACCCCCTTCACATGAGCAGCTGCCCACCCTCTACCTTTGATCACCTAGGGCTCCACAGGGCCCGACAGACTCTACCCCCATCCCCATCACTCTCCCCGTCCCTTCCCCCATCAAGCCACCCAATTTACCCTCAGCCTCCCCAAATGTGTCCCCCACCTCTTCCTCCCCACTCCAAACCACAAAGAACCTGCCCTGGCTACAACACAGCAGAGACTTATTCCAGATACAGTAAGCCACAGATGCAGAGATCCCATAGAGACCCACTCTCTTGTGACTTGTCCGACAGAGATGGGGGTTCCAGGCCCTCAGCATTATTGCACAACTTCAAGGAGACCTCTCACTCTCGTGTTAAAGACTTTGACTCCCCTGTACGTCGAGAAAACCCACTGCGCCCCATTTATCGTAATTTACCCCGCCCTCAGCCAACAAACCCTCAAATTGAAAGGCAGTCCTCATCAAGTCCCACCTACTCAGATGAAGATGACTCTCCCTTCATGTCCCCTGAGAGACAAAGCGGTGGGACTACTGTCACTCACTCCAGCCTATCCGAAGATGCAGACCCAGCCTGTGCAGAGCTTTTCTCAAGGGGAATGAAAAGGACTCAGTCACGCCTTGACACCATCCTACCCACAATTTGGAGGGAAGATGCTGAACTTCAAGCAGAACGTGTGGCTGCTGCCAAGAAATCCCCTATGCATCTGTTTCTGACAGAGATATCCACTGTGACGGATTCTGGTGAATCCAAAAAAGGGAACTCATGGGAGGGAGAGAAGGCAGACAAAAAAGATGGGGAGAGATGGGGGAACTTTCTGCTTCCTAACAGAGGCATGCGCCGTTCCCAGTCATTGATCACAGAGTTGGGGTCAGCGACTCATTCTTGGGGTTCTGAGAAACAAAACGATAAGACAGGAGCTGAGGATGACGATACGGTCAATAAAGAATCATTCCAAGGGGATCTTTTCCTCACAGAGATCAATGCAGGCAGAATGGACTCAGATCTGGATGGGGGAACAGATCCAGTGAAGTACCTCTATCCAGCAGGGTCCAGACTGCGGCCCTATGTCTGTGCCCCAGGCCTCCCAACATACACAGAGGCTGAGGAAGCTTACTCAAAGGGTATAAGGAGATCCCGCTCTCTCCTCTCTGAGATAACCATTGGGAAACAGGAGTCAGAACCGCAGCAGTCAGAGAAGGAGCCCCAGAGAACAGAAATGACGAGGGAAGAGTTCCTGAAGGAGATCCAATCAGCAGAGACCTTCCTGACTGAAATCATATCCAGACAAAATGCTACTGCAAACAAAGAGGAAGCAGACCCTTCTCACTCCCCCACTCCTCTGTCTCCAGAATATGAGTCCATATGCATTGACCCAAACTCTGCTCAGACCATCAGATTTCAGTCAGAGAGCTCCATACGAGCATCCAGCAAAGGAAAAGATGACACTCAAACTGAAGCAATCTACGCCCAAGTGACCAAGCGTGCCAAAAAGAGTGAGATAAAGGTATCTATGAGACCTGGGATCCCAGTTCTTCATATAGGATCCAACAAACAACCACTCAACGTCGACAGCAGTGTGGACCACTGCCAATCTGACGAGTTTGTGTTTTCAGAAATCATGCCCAAAAATGGTCTTCTGCACAACCAAACACTTAGTTGTCAAAAAGAGGAGGAGTGTGCAGATGGTCCAGCTTTACCTGCCAGGGGAGAGCACACAGATCTCTTAGATCATTCTCCTACCAAGTCCACAGAGAGTGTTAAAGAATTCAACAATGTGCTTCTGTGCAAAAACAAATCTCGCATAGAAAATGGCACAGATATTCAAAAGGTTGATGTAATAGGGAATGGTGAGATAATGAAAGAAGACATGCAGGCCAGCAGCCCAGAGAGATATCAAACATGTGGAATGACTGATACCTTGGCATCAAAGGATGACAAAGAAACACACCACAGTGATGAAGTTTCTCCAATAGATTCTGAACACATCACAGCATCTCATGACTTGCAAAACACCAAAAATCTGGTTTCTCAAAGTAATGAGAAAGGCTTTGGAGAGACCAAAAGAGAAAGTTTACGGCCAGAAAATGATGCAGGAAGAGAAAAATACTGTCACAATGCCCAAATGGCATCTACTCCTGCTGCCACTCCAACCACTCCAGAGTGGGACCCATCCATGGAAGCCTCACTCATCACACCCACTGACTCGGTCCTGTCACCTCTAACTTCCAGCTCAGCTGACTGCCTCACACCCAGTGATTCATGGACCAGTGCTGGAGGAGGAGGAGGAGTGGGAAATGGTAGTTGGCGAGCTCTGGGAAATGAAACACCACATCGAGACTCTGCCTACTTCTCAGACAGTGACTGGGAAGGCGATGGGATGAACCGAAGGAGCAGTGATGGGACTGTTTCATCGAGGCAGAGCAGCAGTCGAGCCGGAGATCGGGGAACACTGACAGGGATAGAAGAAAAAACTGAAGAGGAGGGAGAGATGGGAGACAAGAGTCCCTTGAGAAATAGTGTTCAGACATTGGATAACAGAAGGGAAACTGAAGAAAGTACAACTATAAAAATATGTGATGAAACTATTATTCTGAATCAAGATGTTCCAGAAAATATCATCTCTCATTTAGATAATGACAAAGACATTCTTCACAAAGGGCTGGAGTTAACACAGAGAGATGATTCCGGCATTTTTCAGAATGAAAGCATAAATTCAACCATGCTTGGGGATGATCTGCAGGTCAAAGACTGTGTTGACTTAATTGATAAGTTGTTCTCAGACTTAGATGATGAGAAAGGGCTCACAAACTGTGGTGGGTATATTGACAACCACCTCACAGATGGCATTATCTCTCAAATAGCAGACTGCAAATATCAGGACTCTAAAGAAAATGATGTAAACCTTCATTCTATGAGGTTTGCAGAGACTGATATTTTGATGGACTCAGTTTCTGGCAGCCAGTCAAAGGATTGTGCGTTAAGGCCAAGAAATAATGATTGCACAAGCATTACTAAGACAGATATTGATCTCCTCTCTGCACTGGACTCCAGCAAATGTGGAAATGACACTCTGGAATCTGTGACACCATCCCAAGTATATGATAAGGAGTCAAGATTATCCAAACTGCGTGGCATTCAAGGAGGTGAAGAGACCCAGTCAACAGTTGAGTCATGTGATGATGAGAAGGCTCCTGAAGAGCTGAGGCAACATGAGGAAAGGCCCAGTATAGATCACAACGAACTGGGCTTGAGAAACCTCTACTGCCTGGATGGCAGCAAGAGCAAAAATGTCACCACAGAGACGGATAAACAGCTGGCTGCTGCAGAGCTTAGTAACGCCATGAAGGCAAAGTCACCTCTCAGAGGTTCAACAAGTCAGAGGGAGTCTGCTAACAATGTGGGTAAGGATTTCTGCGAGGGCTTAGAGGTGAAGGCCAAAGAGTTATGGTGCGCCCTGGAGGAGGATGAGGAAAGTCCAGGATCTGGTGTTGTCAAAGGA
Source organism: Labroides dimidiatus (assembly GCA_030710495.1). Taxonomy (NCBI): domain Eukaryota; kingdom Metazoa; phylum Chordata; class Actinopteri; order Labriformes; family Labridae; genus Labroides; species Labroides dimidiatus. The sequence goes on from CM061148.1 coordinate 13,820,610, forward strand.
GAGTTTGACTGCCACCGTTTTCCACAGTTTAAAGACTTGCACTTGTGGCCTGATGAAAATGACCAGTGGGCCTCTCCAGAAAGGAGGAGCCAGGACTCTGAACTGAGATCTGAGTTTTTCTCTCAGTTCAGCAACAAGGCCTGGGAGGTGGGGGAGAGGCTGGTTGTGGGTCAGGAGTTTTGGGAGACTGAAGAAAATGACGAACTTGCAGGAAGTGAGCCTCACCCTGCCATCTTAGAGGGCTGTGAGGAAACCTGGAATGATGAAACACAAGGACTGCCTCATCATCTCACCATGAAGGAAAAGTGGGACGCTAAAGAAGATGACCAACCCACCATCCAGCAGGAAGAAAATATCGAGAACTTTGGAGTGACTGGAATCTGTAACCAAGAACTGAAAAGAGATATTGAAGTAGAGAATGAAGAAATCCCTGACCAAGAGCCCGTGGATCACCTGGGGAGAGACATTTATTCCTGCACAGAGGCAGTCAGCAAAGAGGGAGGTCTACTCGACTCCACGGTGACAGGGGAGAATCAAAATTTTAACAAATGGCCTCAGAATCACCTTTGGAACATGCAAAAACAAGTGCAGACATTAGTTGAGCACACTGACAATGGCACAAGTTCAGACTTTGAGAACCATCTCAGTCACACTTTAGAGAACAAAGCAAATGCATCTGTTAGCATTAGCGAGGCTTCTCGTGTCTTTTCAGACCCACAAAATATTGAATCAGGCTTAGATTCAGAGGGTGAAATAAAACCGTGGCCTGTTAAGCAGTGCAGAGAAGATAGAGTAAGCATTAGTAATGTCGAGGAGGATTACAGAGAAATGCCTCTTTCCTCCAATCCCATCTCTTGTCCCAGTGACCTTGATGTGCAGGAGGAGGAGGAGGATCAGTCAGACCCACAGGTAGACAATTTCAGCTCAGTGGATTTTCCAAGTCCTCCACCGAGCATAGACCTTGATGTGCAAGATGATAAATTGGAGAGTTTAGATGACTCTTTTCCAAGTCCACCTCCATCTGTTGTAGAGTCAGAGGAGTTTATTAGCCACATTAATCTGGAAGACTTTATTGCTAGTGAAGAGACAGAGCCATATATTTCTATAGCTCAAGACACAAATGTCTTGGATCCACCCGCTACAACTCAGAGTGCAGGAATCTCAGCCAGTCACAACCTCCCTGATGTGCATATTACACTGGATGACAATAGCAGCCATGCATCAAACACAAAAAGGCAGGATGACCAGAATGATCAGATCCAGGAAGTCTCATCTGACAACTCATCTTTACCCCAGGCTCCTCTCAATAATCTTCCAGAATTACTGATTTCTGAGTGGAAAGATTTGGATGAGGAGCCCCTGGAGGATTTTGAAAAACTGGAACAACTTTGTTGCATATCTGGAGATGAGGAAGAGTCTCTGGGGAACCTTTTTCTTGGGAACCTGGAACTTCTAGAGTCTTTAAAGAAAACACCCGATCAGAGAGTTACTAGTGTTGGTGAAAGTGATTCAGCTGAAGAGGTATGTGGCTCATCTACTCCAGAGGGAAGCATGTTGGTTTTGATGGAGGGCAGGATTTCTGATAACTCTGATAAGCTGGCAGAGTCTGTGCCAGACGTCATCCTGGACGCACAAGACAAACTATCACCTCAAGAAGAGAGTGGGCAGAGATCCCATGGACAAACATCGGATGTCAAAGACCAGGGATCGCTCTCCAAATTGACGACAAAAAACGGCCTCATGATGCAGGTGGGCAGGGTTTTTATGTGGTTTATTGTGCAACTGCTTCTCATATGGTCTCTTTTAGTTTATTTACCAATTCACATTGTTTTGCTCCGCTGCTTCAGGTGTGTGAGGAGAGGCTGCAGTTTTCCCTCAGTGAAAATGTGAAAACAAACGTGCTTTGGGGCGCAACTCTTACAGACACAGTGACGCTTCGGCCCTGGGGGGAACAGATCACGGAAAACAACAAAGAGCTAGTCGCTGTGGAAGAACAAAAAGAGGATGAAAGGTATTAAAAAAGCCTTAACTTGATAATCGTATTCAGAATATCAGAGGATATATTAGAATATATTGATTCAAAGAGAGTTTATTATGAAGAGCCCTTAAAGTCCTTGGATGTGGGTTTTTTTTCTTGTACTTTCAAGGTAGACTTCTCCTTTTCATTCTTTTCTCATACTTGCTGATGGTCTTGTTTACTTTTTTTGGTCATGAAGAGACAGGATTGTAAATTTCAATCTGTTCCATAAACACTTGAAAATTAAGTTTTGAGAAACAATCTATTCAGATTATAGCCCGACCAATATGGGATTTTTAGGGCCCAATTTATGAAATAGGAAGATTGATATACATATGCTATATACTGTACATGATTACAAATTCTTATAAGACCCAAAAATAGAATTCAAGACAGAAAAGCAGAACACTACTAAATTAAAATAAGGAATTTTTATTAGTAACACTGTCAACATAAGTACTGTAAACTTATTTCACAAAGATGCAACTTGCGCAAATTTAAAACAGTATAATTGTTGTGTATTAGATAATTATGGACACAAGAATTAACAGTTGCGTAAATCTTTGTTTATCTCACAAAGATAGTTTACACAACTTATAAATTCTCTGGATCCCAAACCTACAGGAAGGGTCAAAAAAACACTTATTTTCAAAAAACTGGCGACAGATCTCCATGCAGCAAAAACAATAAGCCTGATGTCTATTAATTGATGATACGCTATAAAATTGGCCCAATTGGCTCTAATTTGTATATTAGCTCATTTAAATCTAAGATTTCTTCTATGTTCCATCATCAAGAAGGTTGCAGCAGAAATCCCAAAGATCAGCAATAATATCAGGTAAAACCAAAATAGTAGCATGGCTAAACACCACATGAGGTTAGTTTGATTGTTGTTTTGAAATATTGTGCACTGGTTCTTTTAATAATTAAGTTATATTTATTTTTGTGTTGTTTTTTTTTTTTTCGTTTCAGCTTTGATGAGCAGGAAAGTTCACAGAGCGTTCAGGCAAACACTGAGTCTGATGAAACTAAAACTGAGCCTTTCACTGTGATTGAACAACCTGAGGTCATAACCCCTCAGCCCACCACGAACCAGGCTATGAAAGGTACATGAATCCAGCATGAATTGTAAACCTTCACGCCAGTGATAATAATATTTAAACTGGCATTCATGGTCTGTTAAATAAACTGTATATCTATATGTTTTTGGTTATAAGTTATTTGCGTCTTTTTGTAGTCATTTTTTTTCTTTGTTGTTGCTCTCACCTGTTTGTTTTCTAATGTCCTCTAAGTCCATGAGGGCTGAGCAACCTTCTGGTGCAACTGCTGCTCTGCTATCTCAATCATTTTGAGAAGCTTCCTTTCTTTGTTGTAAAATTGTATTAGTTCTAACTCTATTGAAAAAAAAATATTTGTACTGACTTTATATAGTTTGTACAAGTAGGGACTATTTGCTCAGTCTCTTACCTCTCTTCCTCCTCTCATGTTTTTGTTTTTCTCACCCAGCAAAACTAGCTCGCCTGTCTCTCGCTCTTCCTCCTCTTGCACTAACTCTTCCCCTCACCCCAACCGGCAAAGGGGGATTTGGGGATGGATCAATTGGAAGTCGGATTGGAAGACGGAGAGGCCTGTCCTCAGGAAGTGACCAAGACGAGGAGGAAGAGGATGAACCTGAGGATGAAAGCTCTCGAAGGGTCATTGTTGTCACAGAAACAGACGTGGATAAGCGAGTGGGGCTAAGGAGTCTGCTGAAGTCACCTAAAGAGCCGATGGACAGAGAGAAGGACAGAGGGAGAAATGTGTCCTTTTTTGATGATGTCACGATATATCTATTTGATCAGGTATTTACCAAACATGTTAGGATTTGTTTATAAATGATACTGTCAGATATAATTATACAAGGCTTTTATGTCTCATTCTCAACAGGAAACTCCAACTAATGAGTTGAGCTCTTCAGCGCCCACTACTCCAGCCCCAGTGTCCGTCAAAAATACCAAGCTGGGTTTACGTGGTAAGACAAATACTCCACATCCACAGAGAAAAGATGGTCACTCTCTTAGTTGGTCCACTGCACTGAAATATCTCAACCACCACTTGATAAATTGCTTACAGGTTTTATTAAACCAGTCAACAGTAGACAGATCTCCTGAATCAAGAGCAGCAACATATCATATTTAACATGCTGTTAACATTGTGTGACTATAGATCAAACATGCATTAAGTCTTTTTTTCAGTATAAATGTTTTCAAACTTACTGTCCACCTTGAGCAGAGGAATGAACATACCCAGCACTGAAAGTCTAACTTATTCCCACCTACCTACATGAAAAAACTCAATTTCTACCAACTCCTCTCTGAAAATGCAGCCAGAATTAATCTTCTATAATTATCCTTCTCCACACTTTGACACATGGAACGAAGCAGGGACATAAATCCTGTGCTCAACAATGCAGGCCTAAGCTGTGTTTCCCAACACATTTTCATTTGATCTCTTGACTTGCTCTCTTCATCTCATGCACCGATCACCTCATTTCACCGAAAAATAAAAGTTTGAGCTCACAATGTCCTAAGGGTTGTGCATACACACACAAGAGAGAGAGAGAGAGAGAGAGAGAGAGAGAGAGAGAGAGAGAGAGAGAGAGAGAGAGAGAGAGAGAGAGTAAATGGAAGAAACTCCAAAATTAGATGCTTTCATGATCTCTCATAGTGTTCACAGTTGAGACTTCTGAGCACCAAGAAAAGATGCTCTGTTCCCTTTGAGTTATTTATAAACCAAAACCTGTCTTGCATTGCACCCGTGTGATTATATTAATAGCTAAAGATTTTTCACTTTTTTTTTGTTTGTATTTGGCTGGTTGTCAGCAGTATTAAAGGCACACAGGTCTCAGTAATATACATCTGATGAGGTAGCAACAGGCCCCATGGCATACAGACATTTTTAAGGCTCTAAGTTCTCTCTGTCATAGTGTCACATGCAGACTCTGCAGGAAAACAAGATCGCTGATGCTGATGATTTAAAAACTAAACCAGAAGATATGTGTAAACTGCACCCTGTAGATTTACCGGTGGTTGTGATTCCAGTTGCTTTAGTAGCTATACTAGATTTGAATTTAATGTTGCTACGGTGTCCTTGTTCTGTGCATAATACAAAAGGAAAAAATGAAATATTATCAATATGTATTCATCTCACAGACACTTGATATTAAGTATTTATTATAGTGCAAATTTTGACCAGTAAATAAGAACAATGTTTAAAAAGAAATGTTTTCTGACACTTCAATAAGAAGCTTTTTCTAGTGTACCATTAACCCTTTTGGTCCCCCGCGCCTGTGCCTCAGAGCTCCCTCCATGTTTCATGGAAGATGCTTAAACATTAAGATAGCTGAAAATGTTTTGGGACACCACAAAGGTCAGACACAAGAGGCACATCAATTTAATTAGTTTATTTACCCCAATATCTGTGACAGCTCACTCTTATTCAAACTTGCAAACAAACATAACTCACTCATTTCTCCAACAAACTGCCGTCAATCAGAAAGTGAGACTCACAAAGACGAACCAATCAAAATCAGATGGTTGAACACCTGATAATAAAATTGTGTTAATTTGAAGTGATGTGATGTGAGGAAGAATTGTTCCCAAGGGGCACCTGCCAGACTTTTTCTAATTTTGTTTTTTTTTCCATCAGGGCCAAACATTAAGAGCAAAGAGTCAAAAAGAAAAGAGGATTTATCAATCAAATCAAGGTCGCCTGTGGGGGCTAATCCAGTGACATCATCGCGGTTCACTGTCAGCCCTGCCAATGACCCCCACTTGGTGTGATGTTAAACCTTTAGAGTCAAAACCCTCTTGGACTGGCCAGTGAATTAATCCCAACAACCAGCCATTCACCCAGAGGCTATTTTTTTATTGAAGAGGAAACTGCAAGAACAAGACTCCCGATCTAAAAGCTGGACCCATTCCAGGTTTTATCAGCGACAGGATTTTGTATGACAGGGGTTGTTGTGCTCCTGCCTACTTCTATTTACAGAGTTTATTCACAGCCATTGGCTACAGAAGTCTTTGGTAAAGGCAGCATATGTTAGAAGAAGAGGAACCTGGAGCTTTGTGAAATCTGAAATAAATTTGACAGCTATGCAGTGGGAGTCTTGCTGTGTACCAGCTAACCTTCTCTTTTTCTGCTTCATTTTGTTGTATTGTTCCCCAGATGAGCGGGGATGTGCTTTGGTTGGTCATTCATCAGTCTATGTAAACTCTTGGATTCCAGTCCTCTCTTAATTACAGATTTCATTGCAGTCGGAAAGACCTACATGTGGGCAGCAGTTTGGAACAGCAATCACTTGACTTCTGAGAATGAGGATACTCATTTGCATTTGTACAATATCATAAGACAAGTGTATACAATATAATTTTAGAGCTGTTTACTTTTAGATGTATTCTTAGACTGCACGAAAAATGAAACAAGCTATGCTTCTTTACTTTTTATTTCTAATGAACTATCTCACTTTAAAACTATTATTTAATATTTGTTATATTGTTTTATTTATTAAATTAAAGCAAATTTCCATTTATTTATTTATTTATTTATTTATTTATTTATCATTCAATTAATTTATTTGCTGCTCTCTGGTTAATAGATAAACTTAGCTATAATTTGTTTGGGACAGAATGCATCTAGGTTATACCTTCTGTAAGATCTTCATAACAAATAAATCAAAATATTTTCCCAAACGTCTTACTTGCTAAAAGAAAAAAGTATTTTGTATAATTTAACTTGTTAATATATGCCAATCTGTATGGAACTATGTCCTGTAATGTGTACTTTTTTTCCAATGTCTATGAATTTTTAGCTGTCTTGTCATTTTTTCTCTTGTTTAAAGACAGTTAATGTAGCTTAGCATGAAAAATTGACGCCTTTCATCAGTAAATAACTCCATTTGTTAGTGTATCTGTTAATTTATCCCATTTTCTACTAATAACAGTCCAACATGCAGTTCAGGTCCAACTAGTCAGTTTGTTTAGTCTGTTTAAATGTTGGTTTAAAACCTGTATTGTTTAAAGAATGGTTTTCAAGGGATAATGTATAAAGGAGGGGAAATAAAAACTTAAAAATGTGAACCTCTTATTGAACTTTTTTATTACAATAAATTGTACTGGTTTGTAATCCTAAAACACTCCATTTATCACTAAGAAGATACTTTCGATGCCTCAGTGGTCGCTTTTCCATTGTATTGACTCCATATCCCAGAAAGCCATGCGAATACTGTGACGTACTTAGCCGGCTGCGACACAACAACGTTACACCAGTGAACAGTTGGCTGGCTAACCTCGCATAACGGGTTTTTTTTTACCTAAAAACAGAAGAAGTCAGAGCCTCCATAAAATCTACGTTATCTTTCCCGTAGACGGCTGAAGTTGAAGCTCAAAGGTGAGTTTGTTTTACGCGAATAAGAACAAAAATCGTTTTGGACCTGATTACGCCTGGCTAATGTATGCTTACTAGATGCTAGCTGGCTAACATGCACCAAACGCCAACGTTTGTGTTTGATTCAAGTAGAAAATACTTTGCCAGTGCCAGTTCTTCAGTTTAAATGTTCAGTTGTGATTATGAGGTGTAGCATTTGTTGAAATTCACAGAGAGTCCTAAAACAGGACCTCCGTTGTCCTGAAGTTATTAGCTACCTTTGCAAAACAGCCGCTGTAGTGTGATCGATTGAGGCATTTCGTTGATTGCAGTCTCCTTTAGCATAACAGCAATGTGGATGTGACAATAATTTAACATGATACCCTGAAGAGTTAAATAAGAAAATTATATCACACAAAATAAGACAAGAAAGCCAGCATTAGACTTTCATCACTCACCTTTACAGAAACTTTTAGAGTGTCTTAGAACGAGTTGGGTCTTCAAATGAAGGGCTGTGGTTCCATCCCTACTCCTACTGTCACAAACTAAAGTGATGTTAGACAAGACCAGGAACCATAAAATGCTTTCAGCTGCATAATTAACTGTGTGAGTGTGTATGAATTGAATGAATTGATTTTGTACATTCCTCTGCTGTGGTATCCACTGCCATCAGTGGATTAATGTGGTGTAAATGAGTGGGACAAGTACTTTTGGTGGGACTAGAAAAGATATGTTAACTCATAACCAAGATATTCTCATAAATAAATCAACTTATGTGCATGTGAACTGCTGCCTTATCATTTCACATCATAATCACGGTCTGTTTTGGGGATTCGATCTTATCAAGCCGCTGAAATGTATTTTCTTTAACCCCTGCTGTTGATTTTAGATGTCCCTGGCGGACGAGCTCCTGGCAGATCTGGAGGAGGCTGGAGATGAGGGAGAGGATGGGTTGTATCCAGAGGGGGAGGAGGGGGAGAGTGATGGAGAGGTGACACAAGGAAGAACAGAGGGAGGACTGGAAGACATCCCAGAGGAGATGGAGGTGGACTATAGTAAGGCTGAGAGTGTCGGGTCAATTGCCAAACTCCGCAACAGTAAACAGGTGGGTACCAAATGAAGTCATTACCCCATGTGATGTTTGTACTAATGTGCCAGTTATTTACATGTTATTCTAACTTTGTCAACAGTTTTCAGAGATTATGGAAAAAATTTCAGGGTATGTTGGCAAGCAGCGCAAGAACTCAGAGGGTGAGTGTGACAAATTTACGTTATCATAATATGTTTGACTGTATTAAGAATATCTTCGGTAGCTGAATGTTGACCAGATTTTAAGTACATTTATTCTGATAATGACATGTTTTTTTGTTTCGCTTTAGTTTCAGGCCCAGTTGAGGCTGACCCAGAATACAGACTGATCGTAGCAGCCAATAACCTCACAGTAGAGATCGACAATGAGCTCAGTGAGTTGCCTCACTCTGTTGTGACTGGGGGAAAAAAATCAAATTGTCAAATTAGAATAAAGCTTTAAATGTTTTTAAATGTTGCTCTTCTCCTTATAACTTGTGTTTCTGTGTCTTTGTTTCAGATATCATTCATAAATTTACTCGGGACAAGTACTCCAAGAGGTTCCCAGAGCTCGAGTCTCTGGTGCCAGATTCTCTGGATTACATCCGCACAGTCAAGGTGAGATAGTTTGAGATGTCAGTTCACCTTTTGTACTACCACTCCAAAATTAGGGTAACTCTATTTAGAAGCATTAATTTCTGCTTCTTTGATTATTTGTATATTTAGAAGTACAAAATATTTTTCTTTTTGCAGAATGGATGATAACGTAAAAGCAGTACAAAATGATGAGAAAAGCTATAAACTGTAAAATGATAAGCTCCACTTTGTTACATTTTCATAATTCATGAATACTGATTTGCTTCTTTCCTTTCACTGAAACTTTTCCTGTGGTCTTCAGATGTGTTTTTATTACTGTTATGTTTTTGGGACTCTTGCTCAGGAACTAGGAAACAATCTGGAGAAGTGCAAGAACAATGAAACTCTGCAGCAGATCCTAACTAATGCCACCATCATGGTCGTTAGTGTCACAGCCTCAACCACACAAGGGTAAGTTAACAGACTTTTTATGGTCTATTGATTGAAACTGCTGGGACTGACTTTGGCCATTTAAGGACTCATCAATACTGTGACTGTGTGTGGTATGTGTTTTAATGGTTTTAGGACCCAGCTAAGTGAGGAGGAATTGAAGCAGCTGGAGGAGGCATGTGACATGGCTCTGGAGCTGAACCAGTCCAAACACAGGATATATGAATATGTAGAGTCCAGAATGTCCTTCATTGCCCCAAATCTGTCCATCATCGTTGGAGCGTCAACAGCAGCCAAAATCATGGGTGAGAGATCTAAAAGATCTAAAGAGAGTTATTAAAAGAAAATTTCTGTTTAAGCTTGATTTCATTATCACTCATTTCTCTCTCAGGTATTGCTGGAGGCCTTACAAACCTGTCCAAGATGCCTGCTTGTAACCTCATGCTGCTGGGAGCTCAAAGGAGAACTCTGTCTGGCTTCAGCAGCACCTCCCTGCTGCCCCACACTGGCTTCATCTACCACTGTGATGTCGTACAGACGCTTCCACCTGTCAGTAAATATGTTCACGGAACACAGCCAACGTTTGTGATTATACCTCGACTTGAGGACCTAATAGGTTTGATTTTTCTCTCCAGGACTTGAGGAGGAAGGCAGCTCGCCTGGTGGCTGCAAAATGCACGCTAGCAGCCCGAGTGGACGGATTTCATGAGAGCTCTGATGGGAAGGTAAAAATCCATTCACAGTGAATGAATAAATTTAAGGAATAAAGGTGTTCAAAATACAACTTGTACAATCCAGTTCCATCAGATTCTGGAGCATGTTATCATGGAACAAAAATGTGAAAACCTGAATTATCACAGTGATGGAACAATGTTTCAACAAAGCAATATAATCAATTTCTTTTTACTGAAATCTTAATTTGTACTTTTTGTAAAAAGCACAGAAACATTTGTGATTCATTTCTTAATTTTAACTCCATGTTTCTGTTTCTTGCAGGTTGGCTATGATCTAAAAGAGGAGATAGAGAGGAAGTTTGATAAATGGCAGGAGCCTCCACCTGTGAAGCAGGTCAAACCACTGCCAGCCCCATTGGATGGACAGAGGAAGAAAAGAGGGGGGAGGAGGTATGGAACCTGCCAGCTACCTCACACATGCATATAAATAGGAAAACATCGGAGGGAATGTGTAAATTATTTAATTATGAAGTCATTTATTCATAGACCTTAAAGTAAAATTAAAGCAAACAGCAGAAAACTGAGCTACAAATTCAAGGACAGCTCGAAGCTTACATAATATGAGCCCCCAAGTTTGGAGTACCAGCATCATGTCTAAATATATATATATTTGATATAACCACCTCACTGCTCCTGTCTCTTTTCCTAAAGGTACCGAAAGATGAAGGAGCGTCTCGGGCTGACTGAGATCAGGAAACATGCCAACAGAATGACCTTTGCAGAGGTTAGATATTTTTTACCATGCCTCCTTTATGCCTCTTTCTTCATCTTTTGTTTACGTGTGCTCCCTGCAGATTTAAACTCGCTTCAACCCAGCGTTGCTTATTTTAACTGATACTCTGTTTAGTCCTGCTTCCGTGTACTGTTTTTGTACAGAAGGAATGAGCTTTTCACACAGACAAAAGCAGCTCATTTGACATAAACTGATGATCTCATTGGATGTTCTTTCCTTCCGGAGCATCTTAATATAAACAAAGATTACAGCACTCAACATGTTGCTCACCTCAGTTTTAAGTTCTCACTCCTAAGAATAGTCGCAGTGCTGCCACATTAAAACAGATACTACATCAAGGCCTGTGGGACACAGATTTTCCAGTATTACAGCCTCAAAGCAGAGTCACTTGTAATGTTGACAGCTCAGACTCTTAAATAAGAGATGGGTCACTCTTGGTCCTGGAAATTCTGGAAATTAATAATGTAGAAATCATAGTTGGTGACCAGAAAGTGATACAAGAAACTATACAGAACTCTTTTTGTGGAGAAAAATTCTCGCTCCCAGGACAGGAATCTCTTTCAAATATAATACTAAAATGCTTTTATTGGTCTGATATGGATTATATTGACACTTTTGTAATCCTTGTTTGTTCCTGTATTTTGTCTTTTACCTGAATATTTTCTTTTAGATTTTATTTTACTGTTTGTACATTCTTGGTATCAGCAGCCAAAGCAAGGCTAATTCAATCTAAATCTCTGATCTGTTGCGGTAGATTGAAGATGATGCCTATCAGGAGGACCTGGGCTTCAGCCTGGGTCAGCTGGGCAAGAGTGGCAGCGGGCGTGTCAGGCAGGCTCAGGTCAACGAGGCCACTAAAGCCAGAATCTCCAAATCCCTCCAGGTAAACTCATTCAACTTATTTGACTTATAATCGCTCAGCAGATTATTTCTTTTCCATTTCTTACGTCTCTGTTACTTCTTTTTTTCCCAACAGAGGACGCTGCAGAAGCAGAGCATGACATATGGAGGAAAATCCACAGTCAGAGACCGCTCATCAGGAACCAGCTCCAGCGTGGCATTCACTCCTTTACAGGTAAAATAAAAAAATCCTTGTCTTCATTCTTTTTCTTTAAATATTTCCTAAACAATGTGAAGGTTTTACTCTAGAACTATTGTTCTGCTCTTGTGTGCAGGGGCTGGAGATTGTGAACCCACAGGCTGCAGAGAAAAAGGTGGCTGAAGCCAACCAGAAATATTTCTCCAACATGGCAGAGTTCCTCAAAGTCAAGAAGGATGCTAAGATGTGAAGAGACATCCTGCACATAGAGAGTTGCACTGAATACTACAGTGTGATGGTGTATTTCTAATTAATTTAGCATTGTTGTCCCGAATATAGTGCTACTTTTTTATCTTTGTTTTTCTGTTTTAATAAAATGTTATGTTTTCACCTGGCATCCTGTCACTTTTTATGGAAAGACAGTTCCTCTGGAATGAAATGTAAGCTTAAACAAACTAGGATGATGATCTGGATTGTTGCCCCTGTGTAAATGCATCTCTATCTTTTTTCAAACTATAATCTTTTAAAATAAAATGAATCCATGTCACAGAACAAATGAAAGTCAAGTTAATGTAAAGAAATGAAGACTTCATTGAATTGACCCCCATAAAGGAATAACAGACCTTTACATCACACTGACTTGTAATTTCTTAAAAGTATTTATTGAAATTTTACAATCCTGTTATAACCCCATTTTTATGACATCTCCCATGCAGAACTGTAATGAGAAAAATTGTAAATATGTCTTGAAATTCACATTTTAGCAATTTCTTGACTGACCTTCGCTTTCTGAAAACCTTTAAACGCCCAAAAATAGAATCTGTAGAAGGCAAATCTCTCATAACTTTGCTTTGTTTTCCTTTCTTCCCCACATCCTCCTTCATCCCCCTTTTCCCTCCCCGCCAAAAAGCCTGAAAACGAATCACACACAACAAAAAGGCTTAGCTGCAATACAAATCTTACGTTTTCATGTTTTTTTTTTTAAATGGAAAATTTTGATTTAATACTTTCCCTATTCTAAGACTTTCAAGGAACAGCGGGATCTGTCCCACTATGGAATCAGAACCAGATTCCATGTTCTTTTGTTCTTTAGGGTAGCACGTAAACAACCACAGCAGAGATGAGACATTACTCAAACCAACAAGTTTAATCTACCACCAGAATTTCAGGGTTTCTGTGTTTTCTCTCTACATGTAAACAGTTTTTCAGTGCACATTCACTGTATAGGGTTCCAGTTAAATATCAGGTGGTAAATTGAACACAGTGGCTCTTAGGATGACGTAACATCAACAGAACTGAATAAAACCTTAACTAAAGCTGGGAAGTTTGACTCAAAGCAAACTCAGATCCGTCGTCTAATGCTGTGTATTTTCAGAGTAATTCAGAGGGGATTAGGGTGCAGGTACATTCACTACGCTTAGCGTGGCTCTTTGCAGCGAGGCTGATGAAAATTCCTCAACGGTGAGAAAATCAAACATCAAGGAAATTTCTCAAACCCTATTTTTTAAGATTTATTTTACAAGTTTATTAATTTGTCACAAACATGAATGCGCCATAATAATGCAATTTCTTTGACATGTTAACTTAAAAACATTTTATTTGTAAAGAGAGGGAGTCAGAGACCAGTTCAATTGCATAGCAATTTAATCCATGTCCAATAAGGACTCTTTCCCTGTCACAGGGAGAGGCCCTGTGGTCACTCTCAATCAGCGTTTTAAATTGACCAAGACAATATCAATAAAACTATTGATAAACGCTCACTATCCCTAATAGTGACCATATTCAACAGGCATCGTAGGGTCTTAAAAGAAGCCAGTCCTACACACCATGACTAAATGTCTGCTGTACCTCCACTTTCTAAACCACCAAATTACAGTAAATACAAGAAGGGCAGGTTACTCAACAATCAAATCCAAGGTTTGTTTTGTGTCAAGTCAAAGGCTTCCAGGCTCATGTTGGGTAGGTGGTACAGAGAATCTTGTTGAAACGGAGAAAAGAAAACAAAAACATGAGAAACATGCATGGGGTAGGCTTTCCTAATGCCACATACTGAGTGTGCACACAGACAGGCACAAACGCAGATCTCTTGTGAGAGCCCCCCCAGGTTGTGCAGCGCCAAGCCTTTTGTCAATCCCACAGGGCAGTTTTTTTAAAAACGCAAAGCGCTGCACAAGGAGCGAGGGTGTCACGTCGAGATGCAGCCTATACAGACACCAGTCTCCATTTCAGGAGAGGATTTCTACTACACATCACAATCTCTATCCACAGTTTGAAGTTCAGTCTCGGAATGTCAACAGCAGCACGTTTTGTCTCTCTCCGTCCTCTTGCGTCCGCTCTGTGCGTCACTGCAGGTCTCTGTCCTCCAGGTACCTGTACTCAAAGGTGAACCCCTCCTTCTTCCTCTGGCCCCATTTCTCATAGTCAAAGTAAATGTAAGTGCCCTGTGGGGATGGACGAGTGGAAACAACAAACAAAGATGAGAAACTCAACAGTAAAACCACGAGTCCTTGTTTGTAGCTCAAAAAGAGAAGATGTGAAGCGTATTCAGTCTGCACCTGTTCAAACTCGTCAGTGATAGTCTTGGGCTCCTCGTGTCTCTGGAACCACATCATGTACTTGGTGTGAAACCTCCACGACTGTTTCTTTAGAGCCTTGGCAGACAGATACTGAGCCTTGGTGCCCTGGAGTGAAGCAGCAGAAATACACCAATAAGGTCAAAACGTCAGGTTGGAAAACATCAGTCAGTATGTTTACATGCAGCTTCAGAAATCAGCCTATGAGCTTAGTCAGCGTGAGATCAAACTATTGAAACGCATGTAAACAGCTTAGTCAGAAACAATATGGACTGTGCATAGCTCGAAAGACACACCTAGATAATGTGATTGCTATTAAACGGCAGCTGGACACGGCAGGTTTCGATACGCCTCCATATTCAGCCTAAAGAGGAAGTAGATCACTATGATAAATAGGGTTGCGGCGCTCATGCAGTTTATGGCTCCAACAAAACAAACACCATCGCACATACATAAACAAAAACATGACAAGCTACAGCTGCATCCATCTTGGCCATCGTCGTTAGGATGTTGTTTTCTCTTCAGGTGAACCAAAACTAGTTTGATACGCACACAGCTTCGCTTATCAAGTATAAGGACACCGCGCTGCCTATCAAAGCAGAATGAGATGTTCTCTGTCAGAAGTCTGATTCTCTTTTCTGCATGTATACACAGACAAGACTGACCTTAGTCTGACCGCTGCTTGCATGTAAACATACTGACTGAGTAGCAGAAAAGTGGACGTAAACATGGATGGGTGCATGATTTCTTTGTGTACCTCCAGGTAGTAGAAGATGAAAAAGAGAGTCTCTGTGGACAGTCTCTGGTAGAACTCTATGGAGTCAGAATGGTGCGGTGGTACCTGATGATGGAAGGGCAGGGTGGGACATGGATTCCTCATCAGGTATTGCCTGTGGAGCAGAAGCACAGACAGTAAGATATCCATGGCAGAAAAGTAAAACAGGATCTGTTTATTTTGACAATAAAATCCACACCATACAATCTGAGATATATGTAAAGTCTGCTCCTGCTGAAAATTTTTGTAGCACTCAGAAATGTGCAGTTTGTCAACAAATGTACAAGGCTCAACTTCATCTTCAACTCTGTTAATAAATCCCACAGACAGATTAAACAAAACGTATGATAGACTGCAGCTCCAAACCCCAAATATATGAATGAATGCTGCTAACAAAGCAGTCCACGTGTTGAGAGGCTTTAATAGATTTTTCATGTTTTTGATAATAAAGAAAATGAGTAAAACGTGAAAAAGACAATACTTTTCTCTATACATGAAAAAATGCTTCATTTCTTTATTTTATCTGTTGTAAGAGCAAGCAGCGAACATGTATCAGCCAAGACAAACTTTTTTCTTTTCATTTTTTTCGTTCTAACCTGTTTCTATTAGAAAGTCATTTATTTCTGCCTGGGTATGAGTGGAAATTATAACACGCCCTCACCTGATCCTCTCAGAGTCAGAAGGGTGCGGCATGTGTGTCCATGCAGACTCCTGCATGGCCTGCTGGTACAGCTGGTCCTTAGGTAGAGGGGTGGGGCCAAGTGGACACACCCCAAGCGAGGGGGGGATGCTGACCTCTGACACAGACGGCTGAGGTGCGGCAGGTGTGCCGGGAGCTGCAGATGAGCCAGAGAAGATATCTGTTGGATAGAGAAAGATGGAAAGGTGAGTGACACAAGAACAGAAGTTCTACAAAAAAAAGGCAATGTGTTCAATATTCCAGCACTCTGGCTGATCACAAAGGAAACCAATTTGAAACTGAGAGAAACAACAAGTGAATTTGTATGATGAGGTCATTTATTTACTGTGAAACCAGCTTGTTATAATGGAAACATCTACTTCTGCAGCTGTTTAAAGTTTGCAACTCTTAAGAAATTACCATAAAGTCAGTTTAGAGGATGCTGTGTGTGACAACTTCCATTGCATTGAGCAAAATCCTGAGTTCTTTGTTTTCAGCATGTGAAGTCTGCAGTGCTGCTAGACACACACTGCAGATGATGTTTGATATATTACAGATATTTGTGAGGTGCTGCCCATGACCGATTTGCCTGGAGTCACGCCACCAACCTCCTGTTGTCACTTGTCCTGAACTGAAGAGTCTTTCCAGTCAAATCAGCACTCTAAAAATGTTTCTGACATGAAACTGGACCACAGTTTTCTTTAAATGCATGATTACAACCTAATAAGGGAGAGAAGATGTTTGAAACGGATGCTGTCAGTCTGGTCTATACTGCTGTGCATGCTTGGCACGTTAAAGCTGCCACTTGCGTTACACCATGAATGGGCGTCAATGTCAAACGGCGTCAGGTGGCGAGCAGTGGGCGACAGCTGCACTTACAGTCACGGTGGCAAATGTCCTCAATGAAGTGTTACCTCTTATTGCACTATCTTCTGGATCAAATTCCCATAATGGAACAAAATACCCATTTATAGGATACAGCCTACACTTCAGAACAAGCGTGTTAAAAGTGTATCTGATTCAGTAAATCTTAAATGAGTCGAGTCGTGTAAAGGACGGTTTAGTGAATGTAACCGATGGCTTCTTCTTTAATGACAGTGACCAAGTATCTGACTGTTCTGACCTCTGTCTGTTAGGTGCAGGTTGGGAATCTCTCCATCCAGGCCTGATCCCAGCGCTGCTCTCTCAGCCATCGCCTTCAGAGAGCTGAGAGGCTCAGGTGCCTGAGGTGGGGACAAGACAGAGACAAGATCAGAACAAGCGGACGGACCGGCAAAGGGCAGTGTGTGGAAGAGAAATGTTTTCTGGCACTGCTTAATTACCGTAACAGGTTGATAACATATTTTATAGATACAGCGTCCGAGCAGACTTCATTATGGTATTTAAGATAACTAGATGTGGGAGTATGCTTCAGTGAGTCCGAATATATCTTGGCATGACTTCATTTTTATCTAAACATACGATTGTGTATGTGTGAGCTTCTATACGCATTAAGCCATGAGGGCTGCTGAAAGTTCAGAATACAGCGATGAGAGGTCTTGATATGAGGTCATCGCTCCTGGAAAACTACATGATAAATGATAAAAAGCATTTGTGTCTGTAGTTTGAAAACCACAACCTTTAGCTAAGAGGCTGCAGTAACACCTGAACACAGTCTTGTTGGTTCAAGTGCCAGTTTCTGGTCATTCAATACAAAAACCCCTGCTTCAACATCTCACCTTTAGGCCCTCAGAGGCCTGTGTGTAGGAGTGGGGCCCGTTTAGAAGACTTCCTCCTCCAGGTGTGCTGTCTGAGAAAGAGGGGGACGGAGAGCTGGGAGGCAGGGTGATGGAGCTGATTAAACTGGGGCCGTTGTCCATCCTGCACAAAGCCCGGCAGGGACAAAAGAAGTTAAAACATCTTGTGGAAAATGAGAACAAGGTTGCAAAGTTTCACATGAAACAGAGAAAAGCAGATACTTACGGCTGACTGGTTGAAGAACTGAGAGATGATGGTTGGCTGCTTTGTGACTGGCTCGGTGTGCTCAGAGCTGATTCTGTGGAGCTCTCTGCCACCACAGCACTGTAACCTGTTGACCGGTAAAGGACAGGTTAGGAAATATGAACAAAAGGAAATGTTTAAATAAATTAAGAGTCACACAAGGTAACGTACTTGTGCTTCCATTTTGCTTCAGTCCACTGGGTGGTCTTGCTGGGGCAGCATTAACTCCTACTCCTCCAACCACGCCAACACTACCTCCATTGCCCCCCATCATGCCAACCACCCCAGGGGTAGTGCTGACAGAACTAGGTGGCACCTGAGAGGCACCAGGGGCCAAGTTCTGCCCAGGAACCAGCCCCAGAATACTCCCGCTCAAAGAGCTGTGAGCCGGGCTAGAGCCCAGCAGACCAAGCCCTGTCCCTGCCCCGTTGGTGGTGACTCCACTGGAGCCAGAGGTGGGGATGGAAGTGCTGCTCTCCACTGAAATGCTGGACTGGGTGGTGCTGTTCAAACCCAAGCCTCCTGGTGCTGCTGCCTGAGCGTAAGGGGCAGGTGTGGAGCCCGAAATGAGCCCTGCTATTGTATTAAGAGGAGTGGGATGGCCACCAAGACCTAAACTGGACATTTGGCTGGCGCTGCTGGTCCCCGTCATACCAACTTTGCTCAATCCCAGCCCCAGCCCGAGTCCCAAACTGGATGCAGGTGTGGGTCCTGATGTGGGCAGAGGCTGAGAATTGGGAGTTGATGAAATGGGTGTGCTGGGCGTGGAGAGAGAGGGGGCAGTTGAGGCAGGAAGGAGGGGGTTTGTGGGTGGGCTTGGGGTGTTGTTTGAGGGGACAGAGGGTTTCGTCTGAGGTGGCTGCTGTTGCTGTTGCTGCGGCTGGTTTGGCGGCTGAGGTTGTTGCTGCTGTTGCGGAGGCGGATGCTGATGTTGCTGCACCGCGCTGCTGAAGCTCCCTATGAGACTGCTGCTTGTTGGAACTGCAGAAATACCTCCAACTACACTCGCCATGGACACAAGGGAGGAGGATGAGGAGGACCCAGAGGTGGTGGAGGAGGAGAAGGACGATAACAGGGAGGGGGTGCCGTTCTTCACAGGTGACTGAAAATGACAAAGTATCAGAAAAACAGGATTTAATGCTTAACAATCCAGGACAGCTGCAGCTGTAAGAAGTGTACGAGGACCAAAGTTTACTGTGAACTATAAAGCCCATTTAAGCAGGAGATGGTACAAACTAAATCAGGAGTCTCCAACCATGGTCCCACAGAGACAGAGCTTGGTCCTTTTCGGTGCCTGAGAGGCCAAAACCCTTCAGCCACCGAGACTCTTCAGGACCAAGGGTGAGGAGAGCTGCACTAAACTGTTCATCTACTGGCACAGCACAGATGAGAGCCTCTCACCTGACTAACTTCACTGTCTGTCGACCGTCCCCTTTTCTTATCGTCCTCTGAGTTCTCCTATTGGAGGAGATACCTTGATATGACAATCCACTTTTTGAAATGTTGAATCAGCAAATTAGTTAGTGGATTACACAACTGGTGTCCTACAACTAAATGCATTGTGTCAGAATGTAACTTTTCAACCCAGCATCCCCTTTAACTCCCAAAGCCCAACATCATCACACAAAGAGAAGAACTTACAGCAGTGCAAGTGGCCGGGGATGGAGGGATGGGTGAAGAAGAGGTGGTGGAAGTGGGAGTGCTGCTGGAGTGAAGATACATTTCATCTTCCACATTTCCCTGACCTGACGGAGAAGTTGCAACTAAAGCTGCAGCTGTGATAGAGACAGGACAGAGTTAAGTGTATTGTTTTCCTTAGGAACCCCCTGAAATGTACTTTCTAAAATAAGGGAGGAAAAGCATCCCACAACTTCACAATGATTTACTCACGGATGTCCTCCAAGTCCAAGTCATCATAGAGGAACTCGTTTTCCTCAAAGTCTGGGTCTTGAGAGGAATCGATGTAGTATTCTACATCGTCCTTGATCTTCTGGATCGAGTCGACTGGTATAGAGTCATTATCCAGCATTCGTAAAATGGTCTCCAACATTCGAATGTGGAATCGATGCCTTTCAATCAACCGCTTGAGCTCATCAATACGATCTTGTTTCTACACGACAGACAGAAGGTAAGCTTGTGGTTTCAGACAGAACCTTACAACGTTAGTTTAGACTGGACCACAATGGACATATAAGACATTTACCATCATTCTCAATGGCTGTATTAAAAGAAAACTGTTGCAAACATCGAGGCTGAAAGGCTTACCTCCTTATCACCCTTTTTCTTCCTCGTTTGAACTGACAGAGATTCCACCTCACTTTCAAACTGATCCACCTGCATATTTAGAGTGTCTATCGTATTCTGCAGGAAAAGGTCAGACAAAATAATGTTAATCGCCTTCATGTAAATTTCCTTCAAAACTTAGAGCAAATTTTTTTAACAAAAAAAAAAAACATATATTTCTGTTTCTCTTGACAACATAAAGAAAAAGTAAGGTGAATCTATTACTGTAAGCCACTGCCCCGTTTCCTCCTTTTCCCTCTGAGCTGGATCCACTTTCTGAGCAAGCCCCAGGCCTTCTTTAGAGTACGCTTTTGTTTTTGTTTCCCGTTCCACTACCTTGAACCGCTCCATTTGCTACAGAAAAGCAAAAATCACAACATTCATGATATAATGAACCCAACATTACATTGCAAAATTTCACATTAGCAAAAATATCAAATAAGAAGCCCTACCGTCTCTATTAGCTTGCGGTTCTCGACTAGCTGCCTTTTGTCTTTGATTTCGTTTGAGGCCACCCATGTTTTTATCTGATCTCTCAATCGCTGCAAAAGAGGAGATATGGTAAGACTAAGGAAAACATTACCAAGATAAACCATACAAATTCCTGGTGAAAGATGCAGAAAGTGAGTAGGAAAAAGACACTTGTTTAGTATTGTTTTACCTGTAGTTTTTTAATCTCTTTCTTGAGGTCAGCCTCATATTTTTCCTTCTGGTTTGCATTGGCTGCATTGTGGAGCTATATTAACAAAAAAAATGTACATTTAAGACTTTAATGCATCAAAGAACAAAGAAACAGATTTTCAAACACATCCATAACTAAATATTTACTTACCTTTTGCCAAATATCTTCGAATTGTTCTACACCTTCAGCTACTTTTTTCAAACATCTATCAATCTCACCTGTGGGGACAGAAGATGTAGCCCTCAACATGAATAAATCCAAGCAACACAAAAAGCTCCCCATAACTTGTATAACACAAGTAAGTTCAAAGTGGTAAATAATATCGTCCTGAGTCTGTGAGAGACGCCAGGCTGGATGGTGTGATGGATCTTGTGCAGCATTAGTTTCATACGGAGTTTTACCTTGAAGTTTTCTCTTGTCAGCCATGGCTCTGACTACGACAATGTCCACATTCCGTCTGTCACACAGGAAACTGCACAAAGAAAAGTGTAGCAATATGTCGTTCAAACATAACTTAAACTCATTCAAAAGAACTACAATACCCCGAGAGTGGATTTGACGTTCATACCAGGTAGCTCTTCATCACACGTTAGCAAATAAATAACATTTTCTCCAATAGACTGAGTGCATTTCCTACCAGAACTTTGGAAATTACATTTTTCTGCCTTTTTATTGAATAACGTTGCCGATCTCTCTGTTACTGACGTGAATGTGAGTTTAAATTAGCCACCTAGCCTGCTAACGTGAATACTAGCCTGTTACTTAGCTCGTACACCTCGCTCGCCAACTAACTGGCCCGTTTCAAAACAAGTAACACGAAGCATGTTGATGGTTATATTTTGCATATTCATGCATAAATGTTTTGGGGTCCAGTACGGGTAATATATGGTGGTTTTGCATTTTGAAAGGCAAAAATATCAGAATCCGTTTTAATCGTTAACCTGTAAGCTAATATTGCTAACTGTCTGGCTAGCTAATGCATAAATGCTAGCTAGCAGCTTAGCTAGCCTGCTAGCCAAATTTAGGAAAATGGGAAACTGGGTCAACCCGACGAGCTAGATGTATAGTTGATTACGACAATTACCTAGGATATGGGCTTTCGTTTGTCTTTTTTCAAATACAGCCAAAACTTATTCCAGCAAGTCTTCTTTACTTCCAAATTGTGTTTTCTTTTCGACAAGCTCGCTCACTGTAATGTAGCTGAAGATGGACGGTAGCTATGATCCAACCTCCGCGTGAAGGCCCCGCCCTAAATCAAATCTACGAGATGTAATTGGATAGAACTTACGCCTGTCACAAAGGGACATCCGGTTGAGTGAGGGCCAACCTATGGGTCCAACCGTTGGCTCAAGCGTCTGAGGAATTAATTGACAACAAAACCATAATTGCCAGAGAATCTTCAAAAGCCGCCTTCTTCAATATTTAAAAATGCAGTATCTTTATAATGTGAAAAATCATTGTAGGTGAGTAACATACATTGATAGTGATGTACTTCTTTTTTTCCACAGGATAATCATGTTGCTACCAAAATATCTGATGCAGTTGGTACAGCAGGATTAGTAGTACATTTAGCTTAGTCAATCTCTCTGTGGAAATGGGGGCTGCTCAGCTATTTTTACTGTTGTATAATATACGTTTTAGTGTAGTGTACCTCGTTTTTGATGTTTCAACATTGCACTGTTAATTTCACTGTGAAAGTACTCTGTTGTTTAGTGATCATGAACTCTGGTGCAGTTAAATGGCAGAAAACTGTCCCTGTAAAAATAAACTTATAATAAATAGATTAATCCCAGTGAGAAGTGAGCCCTTTTTGTGAAATATGCTTGAAAAAACTTAATTTTTATAACAGAAACAGTTTTACAGTGTTTTGTTAGGTAAAGTCATAGCTACCAATGCAGATGTGAAGACCAGAAAAAGTGACACCTTTCTCTCGTATTTTTCTGCCTGCAATGATTATATGATGAAATACCAGTACTCTTTCAACATTTTTGATACTTAAAATATAAAAATGTAATTAAAACAAAGTTTAATGAAATGCCAACGAATCATACCCATTATACTTCCAATAATGTTTATGATCCCCTTTGCCCATTGCCACTGATTTAAAAATAAATGAATAAATAAATATTTATAAAGGAATTTTAAATGTCTAGTACTTTTCTTCAACTGTACCTACATTGCTGAATACAAAACATAAAAAGATGTTCATGAGCATGTACTTTATTACTTTTAATTACTATGTGTTGTCAGTAGAAAACATGAAATTAAAAAAAAAAAAAACATACTTAATACAAATGTATAAATGAACCAGGTGGGTAGCATCATTCTGAGTTCATAACATTCAAGTAAAAGTACACAGTGCAAAACCTGGCTTAACAGATGAGGCTGGATCTTTTGAACAGTTTAAGAAGCTTGGTGCTCTTTTATCACCCTCACTATGAAACACATCACCAGGGAAGTGCAATGATCAGTGAGAGAGTGAAGTTGGGCTGGGCATTTCTCCAAACTGTGTCTCTGCCAACACAGACATGTCGACTTCAGGCTGGAAAAAGAAGCAGAAAGTAAGTCAGAAATCCTTCAACACTGTCAGATAGAAATTTGTACTTTTGTATAAAACCAAATGCATTTTCAAAAGTACATTTGAGAAAGTAAACAGTAAATAAAAAAAAAAAAAAACTGGGTTTACTTGATCTTTATTTTGGTCTTGTCGTAAAATACGGTGCCTCCGCTTCTTCGGTCCTGCAGCATGATGCAAAGATGCAGCCGACGCTGAACCAGACACACCGTTGAGCCGATCATCCTCAACTCCACATGCAGGATCTAAATGTGCTCCTGACTCTTCCTGGTGCAAAATCAAGAAACAATTTCCATCATGTCTAAGAGGGTGTTCAACTACCAGATTAATTGTACTGTGTGTGTGGGTCTTTTTCATCTCAATTTAAACACAATGACAACTAAAAAGAGTTCAGCATTATTATCCAATCTTGTGGCTCTACCAAGCAGAAGGGTCCTGTGTCATAGCAATATGAGTTTATACTAAGACCCATGCATAAAGCATCCATTTTTTAGGGTCCTCATTTCAGGTTTGAATTCAATAATTTAGCAAAGATAACCTGCATCTTAGGTTATATGGGAATTATTTCATTATCTCTCTAAAAAAGTTTGCTGGCTTGCATACTGCAAAATGTAACTGATGGTAGCAGGACATTCTGGTATTTTTCCTGTATTGCATTTGATAAACATGAGGCTGTCTGTCAACGTCAATGCCACCCGCTAAATGATTTGACAGACTGAACAATGGATCACAACCCTGATTTTGTTATGACATGGATGATAACAATACAAAATATTTATGTGGCCAATAAGGTATAATTTCACCTCTAGAAGTATCGTGAGTTGGGCATTTCTGTAGTCATCTCCATGAGCATCTAAAGTCTTCATGAGAAACCTTTAAAGTATGAAAGTTATTTTAAAATCAAGAAGGAAACATCTTAGACAAAATCTTAAGTGCTTATGTGATGGAGTTTCATACCTTCTCTCTTTCTTTAAGCGACGTGTAATTCTTTGTATCTGATGAAGGCGACTAAGTATCTTCTGATTTACCTGAAAAGGACAAAATTGAAAGAGATTATGAGTACACTGTAATCCATGCCTGATGTGGGCTTTAAATAATATTATCATTTGTGTTCCAATATCTGGATGTTTGTTGGAAAAGCTTTTATATCTTTCAAGATTAATCAAGATAAAGATAAAGCAGTTTCAACAGAATAACAAGCTGTATCAGTCTTTATTTGAAGAAATCATATTATTAATAGACATATTTGTAATATAGTTTACTTTGCTCTGTATGAACAGTCCATAAAATTAAATCTGCAGATGTGGAGAAGAACATTTCAGAAATATCTTTTGGCCAAAAAACATTCAGGTGCATATCAAGGAAATTTATGAACAAGCTAACGTTAATAAAGACAAATACATATCTAAGACAGTGGTTAATTTTTCATGAAATAAAACACCTCTCTTAACACCTCTGCAAATGAAAGCTTGAACAAACCTGTTCAATTTCTTTGCATCTCCGGCTCAGAGCGAGATATTTCCTCTTATCAAGAGCTCTTCTCTCTTCATCTTCTTGTGCTGTACTCTCCAGCAGCTCATCGCTTCCTGGACCCAGCTCCACCTAGAAAAACAAACATACCTGTATCCTTTCTGTTTGGCAGTCTGGGTCAGTAGTTCAAACCAAACGTTAGAACAAAAAAAAAAAATGTTGCTGATTCTTGTATTATTTAATAATCATGTTTAATGTTGGGTTGACATCATATGATATCAACACAATACTAAACACTCAATACACAAATGAGACCTGGACGCTGACTAATGTATTTGGTCGTAGCCTCTATCTTTAGCTATAGTATCAAGGGGATTAGACACATGTGAAGTGTTTCCTAATGCTTTGTGCTTACAGGGACCACTCGTTTCAGAGACCCCCTAAAAACTGATTTGTCTTACTTAAGTCCTGCATTGGCCACAACTTTTGTTCGGGGTTTTTCATTTTTTCAATATTTGAATGTAATTTCAAGGATATAATAATCATTACATCTGAATAAAAAGGCTTTAAAGCCTTGATATAGTTTAAGCGTAATAATTCACATTACCTCTCCTGGTCCTAGCTCCACACCACCAGGCTCCAGCTCTGCCTCCAGTATGTGTCCTCCAAAAAGAGGAGGGAGAGCCAACCCAGAGAAATCCTCCATCATCTTAAAGACATTGAAGATTGCACAATTATAAAACTCCCCCTATGTGGGTTAACTGATTAACTTAGATTTTGACTGGTTTCTCCTTGCTGCTGTGACAGTTGAAGACCGAGGTCTCGACTTTAGTTCATTTTCATAAATCCAGGAGAAATTCAACCGAGTACAATATAATGCAGTCGACTATAATTAATGCAACATGCCTATCATCTACACAGGAACTCACACTATTGAGAAATAAGTCCAAAATCACGGATGTCGGCTCAGCAGTAACTACAGCTAGTTTAAATCACCGCAGTATATTACAGACTACACTTTCAGTTGAGGTTAATAAGATTAAGAGTAGTTAATATTAATTCATAACGAGACAACAATTGCTCTTCTTCCACAATTCTTTCTGTTCGAGTAATGTTTTTGTGCGTCAGTCGCCGTAAATAGACGTCATTCTACGCTTTACCAGCATATCCCAGAAGCCCTCTCGGTTGACAGCGGCCCAAGTCAACATGGCGGGTACGTGAAGATTTTGTCATCTTTTGTACTTCTTTTGTGTAAAACAGGCATTTACACGAAGCCCCGGTGGTATTAGTATAAACATTAAACATGTGAAACTCGGCTGACTTGGGCTCAGATTTACTTTAACACTGCAGTATCCTTGCGAAATTAAACGTAATTCGTGACCTTGGCTATGTTGCTAACTTTGGCTAACGCAAGCAAATATATTGTAAGTTGATTTTAACCCTATTGTACAGTCTCTGTTTCTAACGCATTATTTCACTACCAGGAATCGGAGCGTTCCTGAAGAATGCTTGGAACAAGGAGCCTGTTATTTTAACGTCATGTGCTATTGGACTAGTAGGTCAGTGGTTTCTAATTTACTTCAGAAATGTATGTGATTGTAAGAGCTCAGCATTGCATTGCATTATCTGGGAAATACTTTCAAAGCTAAAATACCTTTTCTGCTGCTAAACCATTAACATTTTTAAAGCTGACCTTACCGCTGTCCTATGCATTAGAACGTTTGTACGACAACTTGCAACAAATACATACAGCCAAAATCCTAGAATGAGATCACATCTGTGTGAGAACATGTACCTGGTTAAAATGCACAATAGTACACTAAATAATCAATAAATAATATTTAGCACTTTTCAGAACAGGGTTAGAACGTACTTTTCCACAATAACGAGGACCAAACATTTTAAAATTGCAACAACCCACCATCAGATAAAAGGAAATTAAACTACAGAAAAAAAAAAAAAAAAGGATACTGCCTAAGTATTAAAGCAGTGTTTTGAGAATTTAAGTATGCTTACTTCTTAAATACCTTCAACTTTACAAATCTCTCTTTACAGTCAACTCCTGTTCTCTCCTCTTGTTCATATGCTTCTGGGTAAATGGGTTTGCATGATAGAGAAATGTGTTAAGTTGTCCACAGTGTCCAGAAACTTCCTGGTACACTGTCAGCATGAAAAACAGATTACTTGAATTTAAAGCAGTAGATTTGGGAATAGTAGTTGGGTGTTTCCCTCTCTGGTCATTTTGAAGTGTTATTATTATTATCATGTCAATATGATGTAAGTGTGTAACAGAATGTTGTCTTTCCTCAGGTCTTGTTCTTCCATTTGTCAGCCCCATCACAAAGTATACAGCGATGTTCAACACAGCTATACCTTACAACTACCCAGGTAAACACTGCTGCTGATCATTGAAAAGCATATTGTGTAAGACAGTAACGGCTCTTTTTTCAACTATAAGATCAAAAACTGATGCTTCTTATCCTCGTTTACTTCTCTGCAGTTCCGGTGCGGGATGATGGAAGCATGCCGGAAGTTCCTGAGCATCCATGTAAACCTAGTGGAGACAACATGGAATTTCTTAAAAACCTCTAACTGTAACATTCTCTCACTCGACACCTGTTCTGTTCTCTTGTTCATATGATTTTGGGTAAATGCTCCTAAAAGTGTCCCAAAATAAAGATTCTTTATTTAATTCAACTTTTGTACCACATTTATTTAATTTGGGAATATTAAACAAAACAAAGACTGAAGGTATTATTTTAAGTACATTATAATACTCATTAAACGGCCCAAGCTGAACAAGTTTAAAACTGAACTTTTGGAATGACAGAGGCTTGAATTTCATTTAAGAGTTTTACAATGTGGAACTCGCTAAAATTTGCCCCTCTTGTTTTTGTTCCATAAAACAGTCTTCCATAAGAGTTAACTTCACATCTATCTTTATGTAGACTGTTCAAGAAAAAGTTGAGGCCCTGTGATAAAAAACACAGGCATTTTTATTGACATGTTGACAACAGTGATTTCATTTGCACTTTCCTAAACTGAATTATTTCTATGTTTTGTTTTGTTTTTTTTTCACAATTTAAGTTTCTCTGTTTCTTTGCTATCTCAACTTAAAATTAATGAACTAGCATTGCATAGTAACTACATACATAAAACCGATCAAATTTCTTTGACAGAAATTATAACTCGGTGTGAAGACTTCCATTTGATTTTCCTGTGCAGATCAAGAGAGTTTTGAAACTAAGCTTCAGCACGACCCTGATTCTTCAAAAGAGGCTTAACTTAGGAAAGCTGGACTGAATTCCTTGTTTCATGCCTGCATTAGCCTGTTTGCATGAGTAATAGAGACAGCTTAACAGTACAGAGCTGTATCCCTTAAACATAGCATATTAATATTACTTGAACTCCACACTTTAAGTATATATAATAATAAACTATTAACGAATGTACGTTAAAAAACATAAAAGCTACTGTCATGAAGTCAAATGACAATATTTTGTTTATTTGATGATGGAGGTTGATTTTTGAAACAAGAAGGTGTACATTCTTCTCCATCCAAAAATACTGTGTAGTTTTCTTAACTGTGTAGTTCATCTTTGTCTATATCAGGTGTGTTGTGTATAACTGTGCTCAGGGTTAATTCTGGTAAACAAAAACTCTTATCAGTGACTGTGCATTTCTTTCAGGTGAGCTAATTGAGCCGGTTGGTAAATAGGGGTCACTACACTTATGAGAAAACATGTTATTTATAAGAACTACATTAGGCAAACATTTTCTTCATAGGTCTTTATTTCACATCACATCAATATTCAGTGTTTCAGATGAGGAAAGTGTTCTTCAGCAATGTTCATCACCAAGATAAAGTATCTTCTGCTGTCAGCAAGATTTCATGCTGATGTAGCTTAGAAAATGGATTTAAATAGCTTTATTTTATTTAAACAGAACAGTGGCGCTGTGTAAGATGTGTGTACAATGTAGTAACAATATTACACGATGGCAGAAGAGTTTCGGACTGTGGTTGGTTTCCTGTTTGTTGTGGCATAATCAAGAAGTTAGAAACAGTCTTGTTTTGTACATTCAGCCGTACATATACATCTGAAGCTGTGATGAGAGGTCTGCACACAAAGCACTTCAAATCAACATAGAAGACCGAAGACTAGCTGTTAATTTGCATATGATTTGCCATTCATTACTTGTCAAATACAACATTTTTAGATTCAATAGCGTTCTCCTCAGTTTTCTTTTCTTTTTTTGTACAAAAATTTTGACAGTAAGATTTATTTCTGTTTTACATTTGCTTCAGAATTAATCAGTATCATCTTATTCAGAATGGACTTGCAGTGGTGAGTGGAAAACTAGGATTCAACTGTCACTTAAGTCCAAATGTTCTACCAAAGCGAAATATCATACATAAAAAAGAAGTAAAATAAAAGTCAAACAATTGCTCATTTTTGCATTAACAAGCATGAAGAGGAATTAGCTCTACCATTTACTGTCACTTTTATTAATGATGCAAACTACTCAAAGTCGGATCAGTGCTGTTAGATTATTTTCTACAACGCTTGGAGGAGATACCTTAAATCCTCAAGGAGCTACAAGATCACAGAAGCTCAAAATAAGTACAACAAGAACATAAACCATTTCAGTTTTTACAGATGCAGTTTTATCTGAAACCATACTTCTCTAAAGGAAACTAAGAGCTACAGGGTATTACTTTGGATTTATCTAGTTTACCACAAACACTTGCTCAGACGCTGGTCAACTTTCTGCTGCACTTTCATCTTCACTTTCATCGACACATTTCCCCATTTAAAAAACCCTGTCATCTGTACCAGCTTTCACATCCCCTCTTTGAGATTCTACTCAGTCTGACTGGTAAACATACAGCTACAAACAACTAGCCTAGATGTTGTTTAGCTTTAGATTTGGGATTGAAAAGGAATCAAGAAGACGTCAAATCCAAAGACTAATCAGGCAAAACTTTCATACTTCACACTTTGAACCCTCAACAATAAGCAACTTCCTGAAATATACACTTCTTTCCAAAACACCATCATCTAAACGTTCATCTATTTATAAGACAAAGTTTGTTTCTGTGGAGCTCAGAAGCTTTGTTGTGCGATTTTCTTTGTTAAGAAATTCTTCTGAGAGCCTACAACTCTTACTGATCTATTATTTGAAAATAAAGGGTAGAATTCGTTTTCACTTTATGAGGCCAGTAAAGATTAAATTGTTCAAAAAAGAAAAAAAAAATACTCCTTAAAATATTCAAACTTGAAGTTACAGCAGCAGAATGTGTCGTGTTACCTGTAACAAAAAACTTAACCGACAAGCACTCAAATACACGAACAGCTTTGTTCGGTGATTCTAGAAACAGCTCAAAAAGAACTTTTATGGCCAATTTCATCAACATATGCCAAGTCTCTCTTATACAAAAACACTTTTTGTAATACAAAAGACACTTGGAATAGATGCAAAACTTTAACTTCATTAAAACCAAGAAAATTCCACAATCTGGCAGCATTTCTAAAAATAGAACCTATTTATAGCACTTTTAGAGTAGGAGCCTGCCCTCTTCCCATAACACTTTGTTACAGTCAAAGTTCATAACAACCCGTTATTAGGAACCAGTCCCTAAATCAACCACACAAAGAAAACAGTTATGAATATGGCACAATAAAACCACCAAATAATTCGATCAAAGGTTAGGTTGAATTGCACAATAAGAGAAGTCAGAGGCATCTTTCATATTCCTGACAGTGTTAGTCATTCTGGACATGCAAATAAGAGCTCAAACACTACGCTAAGTACAGCCTAACATCACATCTTCTGTGTCTTAAAAACTCCCCTAACTTTACGCACACATTCCTCTCAGATATTTTCAAATATAGTTCTTTGTCTTCTTTTTTTCTTCGCTAGTTTCCAATAATTACTCCAAACTTAAATGGAGCAAAATCACATTTAAAACAGATTCTTAGACATAAAGTTTTTATACTCGATTTAACATATGTATCAATAAAAAAAAATCAGTATCTTATTAATTTCAAAAAAAAGGAAAAGGAAGAAAAAAACATTATCATCAAGAACAAAAATGTGTGAATATACCAGTGTTTTGTTTCCAGGATTCAACCTGATGTTTGAAAAACTTACAGACCACAGAGCACATGATTGCTGCTGCTGCTGCTGCTGCTGTGTGAGAAATAAAAAGAGTTCACTCAATGATTGGAGCAGAGCGATCGTTGGTGACAGTTTTTCTGAGGCGGATGTGAGCAAATGGATTGATCCTGTAAGGAGGAAAACATGAAAGGTGGGAAAGTAGCACTTTATATATATATTAGGTACTTTACCATGTTTTACTGGAGAAGTCACGGTGGAGGGACGTAATATCAGCATGGTGACAAGTTCACAATGTTATTGTACTGACAACAGCAGGTATAATTTAAATATTAATCATTTAAGTTAAGTGACTTGGACATGCCAGGATTTCCTAGTTAGCATAGCTGAGGAAGTTTGCAGGTTTAGGACTCAAAATGCATGAAATGTTTCAATTCTGAAAGGAAAAAAAATCCAGTTACAAATTTCATGGCATTCCATCTAATTGATGATTTTTATCTCAAATAATGTTGTAACATCTTATTGAAACCTGTCATCTAAAATCAGACAAAAACGTGTTAGCAGTCAACCATTTATCTAGTGACCTATAAAATGTTATACAATGCAAAAAAGAGGGAACTTAATTTTTTTTTTTAAATTGCTGGTTTAGATCTATAAAATTGTTAGACACACATGGAGTATCTTTGCAAAGCTAAAGTTACCTGGTTGGAGAAGGTGGTGGAGAGGCCAATGCAGCAGTGATCTGAAACAAATCATCCATTCCTCTTTTATTAATCCTAATATTCACTCCACTGAAGCAGTTCTCTAAAACTCACAACCTCCCCACTAAACATCTTTTAGTTTCTCACCTTGTTGCTGTCAGCCATGCTGTACGGGCGCGGGCGGAAAGTGCTGACCCTCTGTGGAGGAAGAGAGCGCTCTTCCTCTGACTCTGGGGTGAGGGCTGCACTGGCTTGGGAGCCCAGCTTGTCAAGCTGACCTGTACTTGTGCTGTTAGCCTTAGAAAGGAAAAGGGAGCTGAAGAGAAGGTTTATGGATGGAGCGGGCAATAAAGAACATAGAGGACAAAAGACAAAAGAAAACCTGATTAGTTAGGGTTATAAAGCATCTAAAATGATAAGGGAAGCATTTCTGTTATAAACAGTTTCTTAAGAACTTAAAAAAAAACATGTTTTTCTGTCTCAACTTACCTCTCAAGGTGATCCAACACACTGTGCTGGGGCTGAGTGTAGGAGAAAGGGAACCAACCTTTCCTGTGGAAGAAAATTACACTTTGTGGGACTACAGCTGAACATTGAAACAAGAAGTTCAACGAGAAGGACAAGTGTATGTTGGCTTAAAGAGTGATTTCTCTGATGTGTTTTGTTTATAATAGTCATGACCCTTTTTGATGCCATTAAGATATTTCAAGTCTTGCATCCTTTTGCAAACTAATCAACATGGAAAAAGTCCCTCTGCAGTGAAACAGTGGTTCTTTTTTGTGACACGAATTCTTCCTCTCTGTGATCTGCTAAACGTACCTTCCAGTTCGTTCATTCTGACCATAGTGCCACCCGTCTCTGGGCTCAGAGATGAGCAGAGCGATGCTGTCACCCTGCTGGAAATGCAGTAAGCAAGCTCCACCCCCACCTCCACCAAAGCCCTCTGACTCGCCAGGTGAGTGGGCAAACATGGCTTCCACACGAGTAGGTCCAGATAAAGGCATGATCCTGGGGAGAGTGGAGCCTGCGTAGAGGACATAAAATGTTATATACTTTGTTTATATACTTTAAAACCAAGTATCGGTCATGATATGTTCAGTCAGCTCATTTTGAATTAACTGTTCTGATTTTCATTAAATCTTTTCATGGTGGTTCTTACCGTTTATTAAAGTCACTCTGTTTTATGATATGATTGAAACTACAAGTCCACAAAGGAGGGACTTGAGATGAGGCATTAGTAGGTAACTGTTGAGTGTTTAAGTCTATGACAGCTGTATTTACTAACTGCAAATGCAAACACATCATTTCCTGCAGCTGCTGCCGGACAATAAAAGCTGTTATCATCAGCATTTCATTTGTAAACATTTCAGGACAAATTGGAAAGATCACCCAGAGCGTTGAAAGGCTGCAACTGGCACAACTCCAACCTATCTGCAAGTTAACCCCCTCTTTTTTTCACAAACTCTTTGTGTCATCACATCTCACCCTGAAGGCCTCCCAGTCTCATTTCACTGTTGGGTCTCCGAGGCAGAGGAAGAGTCGCCGTTGCACTCATTTCAGGAGTCTTCAGCAGCCTGGGGTTGTGTGACGGTGATGAAGTGTTGCTCCCTCCTGGTCCCACTTGTTGGTGCAGAAGCTGCACAGGAGTCATGGCCCTGGAGAGAGGAGCACTGTGGGGCAGTGGAGGACTGTGGGGAGCACTGTGGGTAATAGGGAGGGTCATGCCCTGCAAGGAGCTGCTTGGTGGGGAGATCTGGCTTAGTGACATCACAGTGGAGGGGATGAGACACGGAGAGAGATTGGAGGTGTTGGTGGTCAGGAGGAGAGGGCTTTGCAGGCCAGAGGTGCTGGACGGGGTGGGAGTAGATGCTGCAGGGCTTGTGCTGCCACTGGTTCCACTTTCATGGAGGAGGCTGGCTGATGTATTAAGAGGAGTGCTGCTGTGTTGAGGGGATGCTCCCTGTGATGAATCTCCAGCAGCTGCCCCAGAGGAGAGAGAGCAGAAAGTCTGAGGGGAGCCCTGAGGAGGGCAGGTTTCACCCTGGGAGGAGGAGGGGAGCTGGCGCTGCTGCTGCTGGGGGCGACTGGAGTCTCCATTCAGCATAGTGGGGATCTCGAGAAGAGACAGCCTCTGAAAAAAATGAGGACATTGCACTGTTTACTTCCAGAGAAAAGAAATCACATAAAACTGCTATTACAGATTCTGAATCCTTTGATTTTTAGGTACCAGAGGAGAAGACTCTGAACAAGTCTGAAGAGTTGAGTCTTAACTTCTGTGATTCAAAATTAGCTAAGCAGAATAAAAAACACTCAGGCAATAAGGGTTTGACTTTGACACCAGAGACTTGTGACTTGAAAGAACTAGATATCATTTTCGTCCTCAGGAGACTGAAGTTTCTAAAGACTTATGAAGTTTTCTTAGCAGCCAAGATGTTGTCTCGCAGACCTCTAAACTAATACACAAACACTCTTGTCCCAATAGACTTGTTTTGTACTTGACCACAACAATAGCTGTCTGAGTTTATACGGTAAAGTTTTGAAATAGAGAACAATAGAGAATTAGAGATTATAAACTTAAACCAAAGCAAATGTCTGACCCATTAAAAAACTCAATAAACAGAAAATTAATTTGACCTGTTCTGGCTGAGCAGAGCCCAGCTTGGTGTGACGGAGGACCTCGGCTATCCCAGCAGCCCCTGAGCTTTGAGGCGCAGTATGACGCAGCAGATTCAGAGCTCGCTCTGGTAGTTTTGTGGGCAGAGAGCAGGACACCTGCCATGATGACAGTTTCTGTGACAGGAGCTCTCTCACCTGGATGAGATAAAAAATCACAACGTGAGGAAACCACAACACTGTCAACGAATAAGGCTGGAGTGAATCTGTCCTTTAATCTTCACCAAATAATCCAAAAGGAGACCAAAACCTTCAAAACATTCATTTCAACTTCTCTGTCTATCTGTGGCTCTAAGAGCAAAGACCGTTACCCCTTTTCCACCAGTGCTGGTTCAGTGCTCATTCCAGGCCAGTACCTGAATCAGCACCAGTTCTTTCTGTTTCCACCAACAAGCACCGGCCCGAGGTGCAAAAAACTGGTGCTCAGTGAGCCCTAACTCTTTGCTGGGTCAGAGCAAAGCAACAACTACGCCAGGGGGTGGGGGCGGGGTTACTGTGACCAACAATCAGCGCGAAGAACAGCCATTCATAAAAAGAAAAGACTGTGTTTCCTCATTAAAAACTTGAAATGGAGGCAAAACTGAAGCAGTAGTGCATTACCTCTCTTATAAATCAAGACAATACTTTCTTTATTTATCATTCTAAATAGCCTTATGTTATTTATCCTTCTTAAACAGAAAAGCTGCCGAGCAAGTCGTCTGTATTTTTGTTGGCGTTTCCTCATTCAAAAATTGAAACAGAGGCGAAGTTGAAGCAGCAGAGCATTATCTCTCTTATAGATCAGGTCTATACCTTATTTTATTGAACAGACTAATTGGTCTCATGTTTTTCATCTTATTTAAATGACAGGATGTCTTTTCTGCTTCGTGGTTGTGCATTCACATTTTTCCTCTGCTCTCTGCATCGCACACGGCAGAGTTCCGCACACACCCTTACAGAGAGACAGAGAGAGAGACAGAGAGAGACGAGTGCACTCCGTGTAGCAGACAGAAAAATAAAGTCACAACTACCACAGAATACACGGATAAAAAGAAAATCTCTGTCTTTTTTTTAACCCGGACTTTGGCTCCAACTCAGCTCCTTGCTGATGGAAAACCGAACCAGTTCTCTGTAAGAACGGGATCAGAACCAACTAAGCACTAGCGCAAGCACCAAACCAGTACTAGCACCAGCTTGGTGGAAAAGGGGTATGATGTTGTTCCATTTTAATAAAAAAGGTTTTGTGATTCATAAAACCTGCTGGGCACTGGAGTTTTCAGCAAAACAAAATAACAACAGGAGAACAAATGGAAGTATCTTTCTAAGGGTTAAGGCAGCACTAAAAGGGGTCAAAACAAAATAAGCTACAGTACTTCTGTTCATCTAGTAAAATAACCCCACAGTGATATTAGAATTAACGTTTAGTATGGTAGGTTTTATCTGGATTTCAATATTTCAGCATAGAAAAGCTAAAATGTCGCTAAGTAAAAACATGGTTAAATGTAAGCCCATCACCTTGGAGTGGTAGCTGATCAGCAGTTTGGTGACACAACACTGTCTGTCAACTAGGAAGCAGTATCGTCTCCTCTCCTCAGTGAGCGCAGACTTGTATCCTGTTGCCACGAGCGCGTCCAGCTCACCTTGTCGACGACTCATTAACTCCACAAACTGAGGGTAAAAGTCAAAGAAATGTTTATTCATGTTTCTACATGAATTTAAAGACAGAGTGACCTTCCATACTTTTTGTGTGTGTGTGTGTGTGTGGTGGTGGTGGTAAAGGGGGGCAACAACAAAGACACCTGAAGGAGTTACATAATGCTGAACTCAAATCACAGAACACTGTTAAATGACCTTGTGACCCTTTGCCTCTAACTTTATCCTTAACCTCATCCTTAATTTCTCATTTTCGCTTTCCAGGTGGCTAAATCAGTTCATCCTCTTATGTCATTCTTATTTCCTCCATGTGTTTTTGCACTAAGTTGCTTGTTTTCTGAAAAATCAGCTGAGGCAGATTGCTCTTAATCTTATTCACACCAGCTATTTCTTACACAAATGCTCACATAACCCTGGTTTTTAATCTGCTATAATGCTGAGTTAGACATTCCTATTGTTAGGAGGATTTTTGTTTCTCAAAATAAAAATGATCTCACTGAGTTAAGCTTTACTTGTTTGAGTATTTTACTTTCTACTTGTATGTTACTCTCACTTCTGGGTTCCTCTCACCTGCATCTCTCTGTCTCCATATTTGTTTGGGTGCCGACTTCCTTGGCTCTTCCTGCGGAGTTTCTTCAGCTGAGACTGGCAGCGCTCGATAGACTCAGATTTAGACCTCCGCTCACTTTGATACTTCTTCAGAGTGGCCTGAGAAGAAAAACAGAAGATTTATGACAAGAATCAGTGTCACAAAGATGAAGCGCTGATTGATTTGTGCACTAGGTCTTGTGTGATATGATTTTATGCAAAATATTTAGACCTCACAAACAGAAACAAGAAACATATTTATACCTTTTATCACTCAAGTGTCTTCACCAAAGAAACAAGCTCTACAGCTTGACAAGCATTGCAAAAAGTTTCTGCTCACTTACTATTTTTTTGATTTCTACAACAAAATATTTGATGAAATAAGTCCATCTTCTCAGCACAAAGTTTTCTAAAATAGTTGATTTAATTCTGAGTCATCGTATTCAGAAAACTGTGGTGAAGACTTGCAAATGAGCTAAAGCACCAGTGCTTCTGTACTTCTTCTGTACCAATCAAAACAACTGTTGAGAACTGACTTTTATAAAATAAATCTTAAATAAAACAAGATTAATGAACTTTGCATTAAATCAAATACATGTTTTCCAGCCAATAAACTAAGGGTGGGAGATTATAGCCTGAATAAAACTTACTGTGAGGTATTTGATATCCAGTTCCAGTTTCTGCTCCAACTGAGCAAGTAGCTCCGAGTGAAACAGCTTCAACTGTTGATGAAAACATTAAAACTTAGCAGCTAAAACCAGGAATACAGAGTCTGTGACATCCCAGTGAAGCCTCAGCACCGTCTCCAAATTGCTAACAACATCACAGGTTTAATTACAACCAATAGACACTAAATACTAATTGCAACTAGCTAAACTCTTGTCCACACTGTTAAACTCATCATTATTTGTCAGAAGGATTAACTGAAGTGTTTTTGTGCAATCTTACCACGTCTTCCAGCTGCACCTGTATCTGTCTGTGAACCTCAGCCATCTGAAACAGTGTGTCCCCTGTGAGGAAACATGATGTATGATATGGAGACACAAACAAACAGCCCTTTAAATAGTTTTTGTGCATGCAGGAAATAACTATGCTCTAATATTCTAATAGTGATTTTAAAAAAACAGCATCCAAACGCTGAGGACACATCAGTAGCTTTAAACTTTCTGTTTTCACACAGTTTCTCATTTACAAAGCGGCAGTCAGCTGTGAGTGCCTCCCTCAGTCACACAGCGCTGTAGTATGTGGTGGCTGGCATCTCGCCCTCCGACTCTCCTGCCTGCCTCCCCCGCTGTTTTCAGCATTACAATGAGATCATGTGGTGTTGTTAATCTCCCAACAATGACCCTACTCTCTCCCTTTCCCTCTGTTCTCTCTCCCTCTCTCTGCATTTCCTCGTCCCCTCTCGTCTTCCTCTCCTCCCGCACCGACACATGCAAGCAGACTGTTTTCATCTTCTCCTGCAGCTGTCAAGTCCACTCTCTTCACTTTATTAGGTGCCGCTGCAGATTTATCTTTATGCCCCCCACAACACTTTCCTCACTCACCAAGCTCTTTGGAGCCTTGGCTGTCGCTCGCCAGTTCTCCCAGTTTCACCAGAGCGTCAAAGTAGCCCTTGGCAGCCACAGTGACTCCTATAGAGGACAGTTCATGTGAGGAGAAATATTAGTTGAAACAGAAACGTTGCCTAAAATGTACAAAATGACAGAATTAAAGGCCTGTGTTGTGCTGACCTGTCAGCGCTCTCTCATAGTGTTTCCCCATAGTCACAAAGTTCTTCAGACTGGGATTAAACTGGTCCAGAATCCCCTTTTGGCAACAATATGAGGACATTTCTTACGGTTTCACAACCCATTGTTCTGTGTGAGATTTTGTGATGAAAATATCTGAATGGTGTTCACTGTCGTGCCAGTTACGAGTCTTACCTTGTAGACATTTTCTGTCATTTTGTTCACTTCTTCTGTTCGAGACATTTTGCTTCTTGTTATCACCGGCCTCTTAGTACGTCTGAATTGTTTTTTGCTGTTGTTTTTCAGGGTCCTACTCTTTACAGAAAACTGCAGTCCACTATGAGAGAGAGGAGGAAAAGTTACCGTGAGCACCGTGAATGCATCACTATGACTTTTACGTGAAGAAAAAAAAAAAACAGGATAAAACGACAGTCTCAGGTGTTTTAGGTTTCATCTCCACAAAAGTAAAAGTCAAAGCACTTTTTTTGTCATTCTGTTTTAATATTTCTTAGGGCCTTTCACCCTTTTTTGTGAAAGTTCAGCAATAAGGGAGCAGTCAAGGAACAAGTGGTACAACGCTCAAGAAAGGTCACAGTAACCAAAGGTGCTCCCACTGCACCCACTGGGCTACACCACTGACGTTAATCCACAGGTAATATAAGATTAAAAACAGCAAACACTCACTCTTTCTCGCAATTCGTGTGCCTTAATTTCCAGTTCTTACTGATACCAACTGAAACTGATAGATAAATGTTTGGGCTTTTGACAGATTTATTGATAAAAAGGAATCTAAAGATGCCACTTTGTACCCTGATTAAAAAAATGATTGACAATTTAGCTATTTTTGTTGTAACATAGGCAAAACTCGATGGGTACAGGATATACTGTACCCATCGAGGAATCTCTTCCTCCCTCATTCAGATGTCACAAATGTAAGATCAGGGTTTCAAACAGCCAGAGGACTTTTAAGGCAATTCCTCCATCACAACAAGGGATGAGGATATCAGACCGTCTTGGGTTTTGTCTAAGGGCAGCTCTGTCATTTTCACACGGCTCTCCTCTGCGTCTCTCCCTGCCAGTTTCTGCATTATCGCCTCCAAACATTACGGCAACCCAAATATTTCTCCAAGATTTAGGGGCCAAAAGAGATATATCATTCCAGATAAGAACAATGGATTCCTCCGGAGCGAGTCATAGGTGTCAAAGTGCTGAATAAACACGCGACAATGATGCTTCCTCAGCCAAGGGGACGATTAAGGGGAGACTGATCCGGGGTCAAAGGATTTCCAGTCTGGATTTGATTGCAAAATCCTCGTTCTGTGTTTTCTCCGAGCAGTGCTCCTTTGTTATCACAGCGAGATTACAGAGAAAACGGTGACCCAGATCAACTAATGGTATATGACACAAAGAAAACATTTCCAGACTCTTGCTCATTAGGGCCACCCTGGTGTAGTCTGGTGTAATTCAGCAGCAGTAGCAACACTAGTCTGCTGTTCCGTGGCTAGTTTATCAAATACTTTAAACACTTAAACACTGTGCATGTGGCTTGAAAGATGAAGAAACATACTGAAGATGGATGAAGCACGAATAATCACCGTGATGTATGGTTTAAATCATAGATATGAAATGTGGTTTGTTTGATTCTGGATGCAACAGAACTGCCTGCAGGTGTTTGGGGAGCTGATACAGAAGGTGCATTCATGTGGTTTGGGCTTTGTAAATGTATTCAAATAGTTTGGCTTAAAATTAAAATGTCACTTGGAGCAGTGTTTGACAATTTAGAGACATAATCTGTAATTATTTAAAATAAAATCATTCATGCCACCACTGTTTGTCAAAAAGCTCTCAGTTCTGGTTTATCATCCTAAATCAAAATGCCCGTC
This sequence comes from Labroides dimidiatus, assembly GCA_030710495.1. Classification (NCBI taxonomy): domain Eukaryota; kingdom Metazoa; phylum Chordata; class Actinopteri; order Labriformes; family Labridae; genus Labroides; species Labroides dimidiatus. The sequence continues at coordinate 13,860,971 of CM061148.1, forward strand.
TCAGTTCTATGTGATAAATTCAACATCTTTTGTGTTTGGGACTAATTTGCAATTTGACATTTTCATCCATTTTGTGACATTTAATAGTCGAAGTCTTAAGGTCACTGCAACACTGTTTAGCCTTCAAAAAAGCACAGAAACTTCAAAGGATAACAATGAGAGTTTACAACCAATTTACTTTGCACATAAAGTTTAAGTATCTGTTTGTTTCATACACTTTCCTCAGGCATTGATCTAAAGATCAGTCAACAGTTTTTTAATACAGCTACAACTGAACTTCCTTCACAATCACATCTAGTTTTAACAAATACACTGAAATGTTTGCATTACTGAAGCCAGAAGTAATAAAGAAGAAGAAAAAAAGAAGAAAGACCTTTGTGTAAGCAGATTAATAAATGTAAGAGTGGATGTTTCCATCTGTGCACCCTGCCATTTGCTCGCACACTGCACTTCACTGTAACAGCTACCTGTTGAGCTCCAGTTTCATTTGTAACAGTGTAACAAATAATTCAGCCACTTTCAAATAAAAAGTTACGTACCTCTTCAGATGTCATTGTGGGAAATGAAAAAAGGCTTCCTGTGTGTCTTAGAGTGTTAAATGAAGAGTAAAACACCCCCTCCTTTCTTCCTATTAGGCGACTTTCCCTCTCCGTTAGTTAGTGGGGGGTTGTTTCATCCAGCAGAGCACTAAATCTCAGCCTCCCCTCCACCCCTTTTTCACATGGCCCTCTCTCTCTCTCTCTTTTCTCTACCTTTTTCTCCCCCCTCTCTCTCTCACACACACTTCCTCCCTCTTTCTGCCTCTCTTTACTCCCAGGAATTGGGGTCAGATATTTGGTGCTGTTCAGTACCTCTCCTCATTACTGAGCCGATTACCAACATGCCTTCACGCCCGCAGAAAAACCGACCACCGACTACAAACCCCCGCCCAGAACAAGCAGCTCCCAGCGCAGTCAGCCTCGCGCTCTGTGTCCGCCTCCCTCTGCCTCTCTCTCTGTCACTCGGGCAGAATAACAATGAGCCAACAGGACCTCGTCTGAATAGAAGCAGGAGGAGAATAATGACTTGAACTTTTTAAGCCACAGCACAGGCAAAGGCCCATCACTGGCCTACATACACCCAGACCATCACCATGTTCCTGCTTCCCATTTCAGAGGGGGACAGAGGAGGAGGGCCTACACCAACTGCTACAAAGATATTCATTAACTGATGTTATGCATCATGCAAATGGGAAAAATACATGAGATGGAGAGTTTTGCTTTCTTTCTCAGGTGAAACTTAAAGTACTCAAGTACAACTGTGAGAATTTGTATTTAACTTCTATCTTCAATAGCCACACTATGTATCAATGGAAAGAATAAAATTCTAGATTATTCTTTACTTTGTGTCATGTACTACAAAATCAAAGTTACTATAACTCAACAATCAAACAACAAAGAAATGGGGCATCAATTTGTACACAAGGGGCACCAATATAGCCACAAAGTAAAAGTTCCCCACAGGAACTTAAAGGACTGGTACAGGTTAAAGTGGTCAAAGATTTTTAAAGTTATTTAAACCACCCATGCTTCATGTACTTTTTCCCCTTAAACATTTTCCACTCTTTAATATCTGAAAAGAAAACTTTTTTTCAATGATTGTAATTATTTTTCTCAGTTTGAGAAAAGTCAAGTTTATAAAGCAATGAAACATTCATAAGATGTTCTTCCATTTTTTTAAACTAAACGTTCAACTGAAAAGTGCTTTCCCACACAACTTTTTTTTTCATTTTGATATCCAAATTTTTGTGCTTTTAAAGCTGCATTAGTCAATTTTGACCAGTAGAGGGCATAATAACACCAAAACAACCCAACAGCCCTATATCTGATCTTAGTGCTTTAGTTAAAAGAACCTTCACAAATTGACGTTTTTCTACATAATATATGACATAACTTTAGCTTAAAAAAGCACGTTTGTTTTGGTTTTAGAGACTTACATACAAGTTATATTTGTACATCTTAAAAAAAACCCAAAAAACTAAAATATATTAAACCAAATACAATGGTTCCAACTTCAAGAACAATGATTTCTAACTTCATTTTTACTTTATCCAATTGATTCTTGACAAATAATATGTTGGGACAAAAGAAATCCATTGTAAAGGTGACCAATTGTCATTTTTTTCATTAGTTAAGGCGACTGACTAAAGCAGTTTGTGGTGCAGTAAAAGGTTTTCCCCAAGAGGTGGCGATAGTGGGATTTCACATTCCAGCAGCATTTCCTCAGATGAGAGAAGCTGCACAGCTACACATCTTAACTCTGCTTCACAGAGCAGAGGCAAATCACATCACATTATTCCAAAACATTTAAATACAATGTTGACCAGTAGACTAAGATTTATGAAGAGCATAAGTGTGCATCTACAGCTCCAACATAAATCCTCCCATTTCAGGTATGTTTTTCCCAGCCCTCCTGTTTAAATCTTTCCTTATATGTCCTCTCCATAAAATTAAAAACTCTAGTTAAAAGTATTTCCCATTGCAATTTTACAAAAAACATTATAAGAGAGAGATCAAACATCTTAACTCAGCAGAAGCAGGCCGTGTCACACTGGGTCGGTCATCTCACCCTTTAGAAGATGTGACATCATCTCTTTCCATCATCCCAGCAGCCTCCAGTTTGGCAGCCATGACAGACCATTGAGCCGAGCTTTTTTGGGCTCCGGTTAATTTCCATCACTGCAAAGGAAATAGCTGAATCCTATGTGGTGCTGTTTCTTTGAACCTGATCCGTAAAGCTGTTTGTGACGTTCCACTCTTAAGGCCTCATTTACTCCAGATAAGAAGATTGAAAGACAGAAGAACTTGGCTCACACCGACCTTAAAAAAAAAAAAAAAAAAAAACCTGACTCATGTACACGCCTCTAACTTGCCAATCCTTGCATCTGCCTATCTGTCACACAACTTTCACTGGAGACATCAGTAAAGCGGATATGCGTCTTTACCTGAAAATAGACCACACAGTTGATCTTTACTTCCTGGTTTTCTTAAAGCTCAGTCAAAATGTGTCGCAAAAACTGTTTGAGACACATGTCCCTCCATGGAAGCAAAGACAGAGATAAAAGTTAACTTCAGCTCACGAATCTTTGATCCAGTTGGAGGAAGGATGCCCAGGAATGGATTACTTGAACTTAAATATACACTGAAGCTTGGTTAAGGAGAATTGACATGTACAAGAGCAAAAAGGTTGTCTGCATGAACGTAACTTAGCTCCGCTCGTGCTCAGTTATTCAACTCTTTTCCTTCCTTAGAGAGTTTTCTGACAAAGTGACCTTAAGACAGAATGTGTGATGCTGGTGATTCATCAGCAGCACTCTGTTTTTAGGGATGTATGAAGAGTGACAGTAGTCTGCATCTCTCTGGCTCTGGCTTCCCACTTCTTAGTTAGAAGATGCCAGTAAGGACAGTGTCAGCCAAACATCTTAAAGAGGTATAAGTGGCCCAGCAACAGCAAAGCCATTGTCACAAAGATTCAGTGATCGCTCAGAATTCTTTTGGAGTAGACATAAACTAACAAAAAAAGTTGGTAACTGGTTCAAATTGAAACTAAAAAATATTTTAAGTCTTCTTCTGCAAGTTTACAGATGGAGTTTATCCATTTTAAGATTATCTGATTCAACCCAAGTGACAAACAAGATGAAGTTAAAGGAAAATCTACATAAGTTTATGGACATTTAAACCAGATTTCACAACATTTGGTTTGTTATGTCGTTACAAATATGACATCAAAATAAAGCTTTAGCTATGAAAATATCAAATAACATGAAAGCTGTAATGATTTGGTTAAATTTTCATCCAAAAAAGGGACATCATGTTGAGAAGAGAAAAGAAAAAACTGTGAAGTAGTAGTAATATGTAATGAGACAGATTGAGTGGTACAAATAGAGTAAGGGAATGAACTTCACCCCTACTGCTCTAACTGTCTTTTGCAAAACAAGGTAACCACACTGGTTTAGATTGAGTGTCTGAGAGTGAATGATTGCAAAAGGAATAACTGCCAGTAGTTTGTAAAACCAAATTTTTAGAACAGAAGAATAAAAGTTACTTCATTTCATCACTTATCCGTCAACATGTCCTATATTGTATCACTCATTATTCTGCTAGACCAGAAGATAAAAGTTTGCTGTATTGAGGTTAAAACCAGGTGCAAACAGCCCTGATATAGCACAACGTCAGAGGCTGACATATGCTGGTGTGTCTGAACCTGTTACCTAATGTTGATGTGTAAGTATGCGTGCCTGATCCTCTAACAACATGCCCACTCCATTGTTTGTGTAGCTCTGTGATTTCCTCTAACCCTAAAAGAACCATCTGCTGTCCCGTCGCTGCTGCTCTGGCTGTCCCATCAAACGGGAAGAGACAAGTCACTAATCAGGCTAATTACTCACATGTAGAGATCTAGGTGAGCTGCTTGACGTCAGACCGGATGTGCTGAGCCAGCGATCTCTTCCTGACAGATAAGAGAATCCATTAAGTGATCAAATTTTACAATCTAAACTTTTACATACCAGCATGTTATTTCTGAAATCAGCAGATTTTGGTGGCACAAATAAATACAATGCTGTTTGAGAAAGATGGAAAACGTCAAAAAGAGCGGGGCAAGAAAAGAGGTGTGGTCTTCCAAGTAAAACACAACGAGCTGATGAAGGGAGGGGAGGGAAGAGGAGACAATAAAGGAGGGACACAAGTGTTCAGCTAAATCTCTCCCAAGCTCATCAGTGTGTGGAGGAGGCTAACTTACTTCAAGTTCAGAGTGGACACACAAGCTCCGCTCACGAGGACAGAAAGGTAAGACTATTTTCTTTTAACAGCGGTCTGTTTGTTGTTGTTGTTGTTGTTAAATCTCAGTTCAATGTTTCGGAAAGATAAAAAAAAAGCCAAGAGTTGCTTTGCCACCAGTTGATGAAGGGAAAGCCTCATTTATGGTGATCAACCATTGAAATACAGTAACTGATAATTAGTTGATATTAAAAGATGACATAAAACTTCCAATTCTTTGTTGTTGAAAAGTGTCTTTTCAACAACACGCAAAGCTGGAAACATTTTTTAATTTTTTTTTTGGTTTTTCTTTTTTTTTTTTAACTTAGATGTGACTCTTTAGGAACTTAATGTAGTTGAGAGATCCTCTATGACTCAGCTGTGTGGCACATGTGACTAAAATGCATTTTTGAAGACATTTTCCTCAAAGTTCGATGGACAGACTTATAAACATGAATTTGGGCCTTTTTTTCCCAGATATACTGGAGGTTGATATTCTTTTATTCAAAATTTTGTTTTCAAGTTCAAGTTAAATGAACCAGAGTAAAAACATTAAATTGATCTGAAAATGTTGAAAGATTTTAAGTTAAAAATATAAAATTTTGGACCAACATACAAAAGACATTACTTGATTACCACAAATAGTTTTTCAAATCAATTCAAGAAGTTAGATTGGCAAACTTACTTTGAAAGGTAGCATTGAAGACTTTTTGTGGAAAAAAAAAACTTAAAAATGTTAGGGTAAATTGTACATTTAGAAATTCATTTGCTCAATTATTAAATGAATTGAAGATTAAGTAAAATACATTTTGCCTTATAGTAAACACTGAAGAATATAAATCTTTCTTTATAACGACTTCAATCAAGTTAAGCCTGTTTTTGTCATTGAATAGATTTAAGTAAAGACATACTCTAACAGCAAGCAGTCAACAGTGCTCACGGCATGAGGAAGATGACAGTTTAAGAGGAAACAGAATGTGATTTCGGCTGAAGACTTTTCTTAAGCTTTTTGTGCCTCAGATAGTTGGAAAAACCTACTGGCCAAACAAAATGAATCTGACATGATCTTGTAAGGCACCGAGATGATAAGAGATTTAATGCTGCCTTTTTCCTGTTTGCAAATAAAGAGCACTTTATTTGAAGTGTCAAGTGCTTTAACCAAAGCTCTGACCACAAGTTGTCAGTTTTTAATTGGAGACTAATCACACTACTTAAATATCCACCTTGACCATATGGTACAGGGATGGTGCTCAGCCCGATGTTCATCACGGATTACCACGCACACACACACATTCACACAAGAAGCCCACTTATCTTTGGCTAAGGTAGCCAACACACTGCTTGCAATTAGGTTAATTGAGTGACCTGTGGGCGATAATAAACTTAGGGCTAAACTGTGGGGATTGGGTGTGACATGCTTCTGTGCCTCGACCATCTGTCCCTCCTGTAAGCTGCGTAAACACAACTGGAGCTGCAGAACATGTACGTGTTAAAGCTCCAACGCTGTAATGATAATTCATGGTACAAGGAACACTTTTATAAAGAATATTTGGTTTTAGTAAAGGTAAATAATCTTCTTCATTGTCTGAGGATCAATAAGTCATTTTTGAATTTGCTTTTGAGTAGATTTAAATGATTGCAGGCATCAACTTTGTCGTGCAACAACTCCTCAAAGGGTTTCATCACTCTGTTATATTATTGATTAAATACATTAAATATTGTATGAACTTCTAGCTGAATCGCACACATACACACACACAAACACTTTAAAAGCTGGTCAATGCAAGCAACAGGTGGCCAGGAGGTTTAGCAGCCACCTCACGTGTTTGCCATTTCTAAATGCCGACCCTGTATAATAAAGGACATGTTAAAGTGCTCAGAGGGTCAGCAAACCTTTATGATATAGACCCAGGGAATTATATATAAAGATAAATGTTGCAGGGATTGAGCATCATTTAAGGATCCAGATTTTAAACGTGAGTAAATTATTATTTTTTTTACAGTCATTCAAAAGGTCAAAGACTGATCAAATCTAACTCTGGATCTTTTTCTCTCTCTTTTTTTGTTTTGTTTTGTTTTGTGCACCATAAAGCTGCCCTCTTCTCTTGCCTTAACCCTGAAGCTTAAGTTACAGACTAAAGTATTGCTGGCTGGAGTGGTCAGGATGTCACGACTCTGATTTGGACTAATCCTTGTCTGGACATACTTTGGGTCTTCTGGCACATGCGTACACTACGCAGAGTTAGTGGTCAGACAAAGTAAAGCTTACTGAGGTCAGAAGAGTCAACCTGAGGTGTTCATCCAGCCTCAGATTCAGGCCCAAGGAGTGTATTTGCCAGGAAACTGATACAACAGCAATGAAGAAAACTGTGAATGCAACAAAAACACCTTCATTCAGCGTCTCACATTTCTGTTTTGCAGGTTTGTTCCATTCCTCAGGGCAGTAAGGGAGAGGAAAGGACATGTTCCAAAGAAGATACATTTTTGATCTAAGTGTGATTGTCCCCCACAGTTAGAGGATACTCTGTGTTTTTGTTTTCATGCACCCTGATGTCACACAGAAGTCAACACAACCTCTGCATCAACTGGCCTCTCACATATTGAAGTGAAGCCAAGCTCCTTAGTCTAACTGGCTGAACTCAGGATGAAGATCATGAGGAACTATCGGTCTCTACACCTGTTCTCTGTTCCCGTTTGTGTTTTTTTACTCCCCCTCTTCCTCTGCCCTGTGTCTACCACCTCCGAGCCTGACTATGACTTAGGAGCCCACCCACGCTTTATTTGCACTCCTATCCCCGTGGACGCAGACCCCGCCTGTTCTCATGTGACAGGTCCAAGCGTAGGGGCTTCAGGGCCCAGTGGACCAGGCCATCAAAGTGCAACTCCTGCTGGCTGGTGGGGGGCGAGCGAGGAAGCCAAAGCCACCATCCTCCACCTCAGGGAGAGCCTAGTCCAGCAGAAAGAGACCATCCTGGACCAGAGAGAGACCATCAGGGAGCTGACAGCCAAGCTGGCTCTGTGTGAGGGCCTCACACGGGGCCCCATGCCTCATGAAGAGCATCATGGTACAGCCACGCAAACCCTGCATGTAGGGCTGGCCGGCCACACTTATGCAGACAACGGGCACTATAGCAACCACCAGAGTCACCATGGAAACAGCAACCTTATTCCGGACTCCTCTGTGGGGGGGCAACGATCTGATGGAGGGCATAGCAGTGGCAGCCAGGGGAAGGATAAACATGTGACAACAGGGGACATCATATCATCACCTGAGCACATGGAGAGGATGCTGCAGGCGCTGAAGGAGAGGCTGGACAACCTGCAGGTGAGCAGCCAAGGGAGAAAACTTTCTCCACTAGCTTTATATGGGATCACTTTGAAAGGACTGAAAGACAGCTTCAAATTTCAGACTACTGAAGAGAAAGTTTATCATTGCTGAGTGCTTCCATATCAGTGGATCAAACTAAGTTTTTGTAAGTAAATTAAATCGTACTAAAAATAGAGTCTAGAATAATAACAGTTAAGTATCTACCAAAGGTCACACAGGAAGCAGGAGGCTGGTGACGTGCAGCTTGCCTATTGTTGCCTTCCTCTTTTAAACACATTAATGCTGCGGTCATCAGTCTCTCTAACTAGTAATTCAGCCAAGAACTCAAGTTAACAATGAGTTACTTAATCTCATAAAGCTTTGCACTACTTTAGCAACAGAACCACTTTGATGTCCTTAAGTGGAAACCGCAGCGCAGCAATTGGCTCAGAGATGGATGTCACTTATGTAAGGAACTCTTTAAGAAGGTTAAAATGTGGTTGGAGGTGCTTAAAACGGGTGTTTTCATCCTATTCCCATTAAGTTAGTCCATGCTTGAACATTTATCTACCTTTATTTCCTTTCTTCTTTGGGTGATCATCACAGCCAGATGTCAGAAGCAGCTGAGAGTGTATGCAGTGGGGGGAGTGCTGCACAGGTCTAACATCAGTTGTAATTATTGTGATCTCCCTTGACAGACTGGTAATCAGGGCATGCACCAGAACAAAGCCTGGATTACCTGGGAGGTAGAGAAGCAGAGACAGGAAGACGTTCAGACTAACAGCACACAGAACTGTTGCATCTGATATAATTAAAATTCAAAAAGTAGGAAAATAAAAACACACTATAGCTCCCCGAGGCTTATAAACGACAGGTTAACAGATTCTTCCATGATTCCATTTGGCCATTTAGAGCTGATGCTCCTAAACAGGCACAAGTACGGGGGAGCAAGAGCTGCTCTTTCCATGACTTTACGTGTTTTTCTCTCTCATGGCAGAAGAGGAACACATCCATCACATACTCCAGCTCTCTAAAGGAGCTGCTCCAGAGGAAGATCAACGCTCTGGAGCTGCAGCTGCATCACGGCACCGCCGCCCTCAGCAGCCCTAACGCTCACCACAACGATGATGAAAGTTCCCACAAAGGTGACGGTGACCACCATGATGATGACGATCATCATGACAACGACGGACACCATAATGACCACAGAGACAGTGGTCACAGTAACAGTGGGGACGACACCGATCATCACGGTGACGGCCACAGCAATGACCATCACGACACAGATGGAGACCATCACAACCATGAGGATCATGATGTTGGTCACCATGAGGATGATGATGATCATGAGCACCAGCACAATAATGAAGCAGACAGTCACAGTTACTTTTCACACACAGCATACAGAGTACCAGGCCCACGCACCGGGTTCCACTCAAACAAACTGGAAACCATGCTCAACCAGCTTCACCTCACAGGTACACGACTGCTGTGGCAACTTTAAAATGTGTATTTCTGACAGATAACGCCTCACATCAAGCTACCATTATTTAGAAACTATAGTTTGAGTCTAAGACAAAAATTCTAAAGCAACAGAAATCACGAAGGGGAAAGATGTTTTAGGACTTCACTCAAACAGAAAAATCTTTCTGCTTAACTTGTCAAGCCGTCTTCAGTTTTGGTTTTTAAGGATACTCTTTACAGCCAAAGTGTGTATTTTCTGCCAAAATCATCCTAAATTTGTATTATTGTTTTGTCAGCCGCTATTTCAATATTAGAAATAAAATTTTAACTTGATTTTTTAAAGCCAATAGGGAGGTGATGAACACAATCTGAACATCTTCAATGTAATTTCATGAAGAGTAATAAATGTTTCTGTAAGGGAAGCTTTTATGGTACAACTGAAAGCTGCAGATCAGAACAGTGCAAGATTTAAACTGAGACTCAGATTTTGTTTCCTTGCAAAACAGGTTCCAGCAGCAAGAAAATCAAGAGTCCTGATGCTTTCCAGATCAGCTTCCCCATGAGAACCAACTACATGTACGGGAGGATGAAGAAGACTCTGCTACAGGAGATATTTGCTCTGACTTTGTGTCTCTGGATCAAAGCCGGTGTTGGGCCCAGCATGGGGACGCCTTTTTCTTACTCAGCTCCAGGACAGGCCAATGAATTGGTGCTGATCGAATGGGGGAGCAACCCCATGGAGCTGCTCATCAATGACAAGGTGAGGGAAACAAAACACAAACACAGCAGCATCGTTATGCTGAATATAACTCACAGAGGTGTCTGCGCGTTATTCTGGCTTCTCATCAATTTTCAATCCACTCACAGGCTGTGACGCTGCCCCTGTCCCTGAGTGATGGGAAGTGGCACAGTGTTTGTGTAACCTGGACAACAAGGGATGGGCAATGGGAGGTGTACCAGGATGGAGTGCAGAGAGGGTCTGGGATAAATCTTTCCCCCTGGCATCCTATCAAACCTGGAGGTGTCTTCATCCTGGGACAGGAACAGGTAACTAACACAGTTACTGTATAAATGTGAGACCAAACATCTACATTTGAGATTACATTACACCTGAGCTGTCTCACAATCTCTTTAATATTTTTAAAAATCTTGAGCTTGAGTAATCCAGCTGCTCACCTGTATACATTTCTCTGGTCTCTTGTCTTCAGGACACTCTGGGAGGCCGTTTTGATGCCACACAGTCATTTGTTGGCGAGATGTCAGATGTGCACATGTGGTCACATGTCCTGAGTGCCAGTGACATCTACAGCCTGGCTTCCTGTGGCAGCCACCTGAGAGGAGATGTTCTTGCTTGGTCTGAAGCAGAGCTGGAGCTTCATGGAGGTGTCTCCAAATACCCCTTTGATCCCTGTCACTGAAAGGCTGCAACATCCCTAAAGAACATGGAGATATCCTGGAATGTACTGTGAATATATAGGACATATCAACGGTACAGGATTTGACAAAATTCCTTTTGACTCCTTGTTATTTTTAGGATCACCTCCACTTGGAATCACTGCCTTTCTTTAAACTGCTTCAGTGACTTCTCAAAAATAAAAAACACCTTTAAAGGTAATCTGTGTTTACAGATACTCTGTAGGGACTTATAAACTAGTCATTTAATTTACACTAACAGGTGCCGTGTGTGACAGTCATTTTGTTCATACAAAATGGTCCAGTTGTTGTTAAATGTTTTTAGTTTTAGAAATGTGCTGACATAGCAATTTATAATCTGGATACCTTTTCAAAAATGGTTTCCAGAAGAAATACAGCTAATTTACCAAAGAAAAGGTAGCATTGATTGGTGTTATACTTTTTTTTATTTAGATACTCTATCAGTCATAGATAAGTTGGTGTTTTGTTTTGGGAGATAAGACTGTTGGAGAGAATTCAATAACAGCAGCCTTTGCTTGTTTTTCAACTTTTTAATGGACTTTATGGTACTGTAATAAAGCAATGTTGCTTTAAACATTTAGTAAAGGTTATGCAACATGTTTTTTTTTACCCTGTATCTGTTTGTTTGGTGAAAACTTGTTGAGATTTGTCTTACTTTTCCTCTAAACAAATATATTTATCTTTATCAAATCTGATAATTTTGTGCAATCATTTTTTTTCTTTTTATTTAAATAATCTGGCCTTGACTGTACATTTGTTATGTATGTATATAGAACATGGAATTCAGGCCAGGATATTTAATAGTAACTATGAACTTTTGTTGCCTATTTTTTATGTTCAAACGTTGTAAATAAAAGTGTGAAAATTCCTGTCAATTTTTGTATTATTTGTCAACCCTAAACCTACAATATGAGCCTAAGTTTCAACTTAAACCTTTAGACTTTACTATGAGTGAGGTTTGCACATCTTACAAACTTCATAATCTTCACAATGTGAAATGAAGCGGGAATATCAACAACCGAGACGCCTAACTTTTCTTTAAATCTTTACCGTTGAAACGCTAGTTCTGTTTACAACGGTTGCTTAATTCAGGTTTCGAAAGTTCGTCACAAACGTACACGAGAATAATTTAATTTGATTCTATTCACTGAGAAACGACGTATTTAAGTAATGCAGTGCGGGTAAGGGAAACTTTTACCGCCAGTCAGATGCACAAAAACAGATGGACTCTGCCTTATACCTGCCTAATACACACGGTTCTATTTCATTCTTCCTGACCGCCAGAGACGGTATGCAATACCTGGATATCATCGCGCGGTGGCGCATAAGGTCGAGACATAATACCAACAAAGTCACCATGTGACCTGGGTGACGAAAGCAATCTGATAAGAAGCCCTGTCACCCAGCAGTCATCTCCTTTTCATCTTCTCGCCATAGCGCGCAGGTCGAAGAAGTGCTATTGCTATTTAGCATCTAGCCGTCTATGCTAGTAGCCTCGTAACCCATTGGTTGGAGCTACGTTCCGTCCTTCAGAGGCTGCATAGCCGGCGTTCGTTGTGGGACCGGGAGTTTTGCTGGACATTTACAGGTAAGTATCACCTTTTCTCCCGGCGGATATTGTTCGTTGCCGTACAGCGTTCCCGCTTACGACGGCTAACGTTCAGTGTGTTGACTTGCTATTTTCGGGTGTGACCGACTTAGCCAGGGCTTCTTACCGTCCGAACATCGTTTAACCGACCGGTCTCGCTGGGGTGCTCCCGCCTGATAGTGACGACGGTACGGTCTGTGGACAGTAGCGGAGAGTGCTCTCGCTCCATAGCTAACGTCCCACGGTTGAACTTCATATGACGGTGCGGCTGAGTGTGATTCGCTCTTGCTGCTTCGCTAGCTGAAGTGTTAGTCCTATATTGTTCGAGGTGCGTGTGTAACGGAGTGTTCCCGCTCTAGCCACACATCGCCTCTATACTGGAGCTTCTACTTACTTATTAAATAGCGTGCCTTGGCCCGCAACCTAATTGAACTTTCGTGCCGACAGAGGCAGACGAACTCAGGTTCGTATTACGAGCATGTTCCCGGTTTGCGCCGTCTGTTTGACCCCTCTCAGTGCGGAGGATGGTCATGACACTTGCCCAATGTGCCTCGGGGTTGAACATCTAAGGCAGGCGATGACGGACCAGGCCTGCACTAATTGCAGCTGCATGCCGCTGTCAGAGAGGGCCGCTAGACTGGCCAGATATGAAAATAGCTTGAGTGGGACCCCCTCTTTGGGCCCCAAACGCAAAGAAAAACTGAGCTCCACTGTCCCCAAGAAGAAACAGAGGCGTGATGATCCTCTGGCCCTCAAGGTGGACACGCTGGCCTCTGAGTTTGCCCAGATCAAGGCTCTTCTCTTAAATTTACAACCCCAGGCTCCCCCACTAGGAGCTATGGTTGCTAGCTCTGTTGCTGCAACACCACCTCCTGCAGTCTGTGACGGCGATAGCTTGTCCTCCTTGTCCCCTGTCGCTATTCTGCAGGAGGAGGATATCCTTTCTATTGCAGCTTCAGGGAACTGCTTCAGTGATAGAGAGAAGGGAGAGCAGGAGGATTTAATGAGGGTGCCCTCGCACTCCTCAGGAATGGACTCCCTCGGGTCGGACCCCTTGAAAGATGCTGAATCTGGGCAGTCAACAGTTAAGTCAGCCATTCAGCTTGCTATCTCTCGGCTTGGCCTTGATGTTGCCCCTGTTGAGACGGCTCCAGTCAATGCCTTTTTTAAGAACACGCCACAACCATCTTTCTTCCAAGTACCTCATTCAGTGCCATACATTGATGAGCTTAAGAGATGCTGGCCTGACCCTAAGGCATTCAGCCACCTGCCTAGTGACTGCAGGGTTTTGGCTGCTATGAAGGATGCTGCTCAATGTGGGCTAGACCAAATGCCTGCCATTGATGCTTCTATTGCTTCTTTGATAGTTTCTCCTGATGAAGCTCTCCGGCCAGATGCTCGCTGCCCGCGCCCACAATGCAGGATTACTGATGACCTCCTTATCAAGTGCTATGACATAGCAGCTAGGATGGGGCGCATTGGTAACTCCTTATCCCACCTTGTTCTAGCTCTGTCACAGACCCTTCAGACCACTGGTGCTGACTCCCCCACACAGAGCCTGAGTGATGCTTCGCTTCAGGCTTTTGCTTTCATGACAAGAGAGCTTGGCAGACTTATGTCTACTTTGACTTTGGCCCGACGCCAAGTTTGGCTGGCCCAGTCTCCCTTATCGGAGACCTGCAGGAAGACCTTACGCACACTGCCGGTTGTTCCGGGACAGATGTTTGGGTCTGCAGCCCAAGAGGCCTTGGAGCGTAGTGCCCAAGTTAATAAGGTCAGACAGCAGTTTGCTGATCTGCGCCGAGCACCCCAGCCAAAACAGAGGCATGCAGGCGGTCATCGCCCGATACCCAGGACTCAGAGTCCCCTGGGGGCTAGACGCTCCTCCCCTCAACTGGGCCATGCTCATCAGCCCCCTCCACAGCCTGCCTTTCGAGCACCAAGGGACAGGGCCCCCAAACACGGGGCCTCTTCCAGCCGACCTCATAAACAGGCAAAAGGCTATGGGGGTCGAACCTGACTCCCATGCCATGGGCGCCAACCGCTTCTCCCCACAGAATCTCAGCCGCTGGGAGGCCTTTGTTTCAGACCCCTGGGTGTTGTTGACTCTCTCCAGGGGATACAGTATTCAGTTCAGACGCCGACCTCCAAAGTTCAACGGCATCAAGATGACTGTTGTCAACGACCCTTTGAGATCTCTGGTTCTAAGAGAGGAGATTGCGGCACTTTTAAAGAAAGACGCCATCGAAACTGTACAAAGTTCTTGTCAGATGAAGGGTTTTTATTCAACTTACTTTCTCGTTCCCAAGAAAGATGGCGGTTTTCGCCCCATTCTCGACCTCAGGAAGCTAAACGAGTACGTAAAGGTTCTGCGTTTTCACATGCTCCGCACAGCAGATGTTCTCCAGGCTGTGTCAAAGGGAGACTGGTTCACAAGTCTCGATTTGAAGGATGCTTATTTCCATGTGCCAGTGGCACCCAAGCACAGAGAGTTCCTCCGCTTTGCGTTCGAGGGGAAGGCCTATCAGTTCCGGGTGCTCCCATTCGGGCTTTCACTTGCTCCTCGGGTCTTCACCAGAATTATTGCAGCTGCACTTGCTCCTCTGCAGGCCAAAGGCATACGAATTCTTCCATATTTAGACGATTGGCTGATATGTGCTCCAACACGGGAACAGGCATTCTGCGACACGGAAATCCTGTTGTCTCATGTGTTGGAACTGGGGTTCATGGTGAACCTTGCAAAGAGCTCTTTGACTCCCAGTCAAAACATCACGTTCATCGGGATTGTTCTCAGCTCAGTGTCAATGAAGGCGTCGCCCTCCCTTCAGAGGGTGGACGATATCCTCAGCCTTGTCTCTCGGTTTCAGAGGGGCGTGAGAGTGACATACAAGTTGCTTCTCCGGTTACTAGGGAAAATGGCTGCAGCAACAACAGTCATCCCCCTGGGCCTCCTATCGTTACGTCCTTTTCAGATCTGGGTCAACAGGTTGGGTCTCGATCCCAAGAGACACCAAAGCAGGACAGTACTGATATCAGGCCAGTGCCTTCGGGCCCTGGAACCTTGGAGAGACAGAGCTTATTTGTGCGGAGGAGTTCCCCTGGGTTCCCTCCCCTCTCGCAGGGAGGTTGTAGTGACAGATGCCTCCCTCTCTGGTTGGGGGGCTGTGTGGCAGCACAGGACAGTCAGGGGGACTTGGAGCCCCTCCGAGAGGCTCTGGCACATAAATGTGTTGGAACTGCGTGCAGTCCATCTAGCACTCAGACATTTTCTCCCCTTCTTGGGAGGCAAGCATGTCCTGGTGCGTTCAGACAACACGTCTACGGTTTATCATGTGAACCACCAGGGGGGAACCAGGTCCATCCAGTCCCTGCGAGAGACACAGAGGCTACTTCAGTGGGCATCACCCCGCCTTGCAAGCCTCAGAGCTGTGCACCTGCCAGGGGTGCAGAACGAGGCAGCCGACATGCTTTCCCGCCAGAAGCCTCCACCAGGCGAGTGGAGGCTCAATCCATCAGTTGTTCAGACGATCTGGGAAAGGTACGGCAGGGCGCAGGTCGACCTATTTGCGTCAGAGGCCTCAACACATTGCCCACTGTGGTTTTCTCTCTCGGAACGGACCAGCCCATTGGGGCAGGATGCGTTGGCACATCCCTGGCCAGACTGCCTCCTATATGCCTTTCCCCCTCTTCCCTTGCTCATGCTGGTCCTTCACAGGATAGAAACGAGCAACCACGCCGTGCTGCTGGTAGCCCCATACTGGCCCGGACGGCTCTGGTTCCCTGTGGTTCGTCGGCTTCTCAACGGATTGCCTTGGCCTCTCCCACAGAGGCAGGATCTTCTGTCCCAGTTGGAGGGGCGCATTTGGCACCCTCGGCCGGGACATCTTCAGCTGCATGTCTGGCCGCTGAAGGGCCTGGCTCCCTGCTGGGTTCCTGTGAGCAGGCTGTAGTCCAGACCGTACTCAACTCGAGAGCCCCCTCCACTAGAGAAATGTATTCCAACAGATGGAGACTGTTTTCCAGTTGGTGCACGGATCAGCATGAGGATCCGGTGCATTGCTCTGTTCCTGTAATACTCAGGTACATGCAGTTGTTGTTGGATAAAGGTCTTTCTGTTTCGACTATTAAGGTGTATGTTGCTGCTATCTCAGCTTTACATGTTTTTGTGGATGGTCATAGCTTGGGTTCGCATCCTCTGGTGGGTCGCTTCTTGAAAGGTGCCCTCCGGTTACGGCCTCCAGTTGTGACACGGGTACCTTCATGGGACTTGCCTGTTGTCTTAGAGTCCCTTTGCTGCTCGCCATTTGAGCCCCTTGATCAGGCTGAACTCAGATGGTTATCTGGTAAGACTGCTTTTTTACTTGCTATGGCCTCTGCGAAGCGTGTTGGTGATCTTCACGCCCTCTCTATTTCCAGTGACTGTTTGCGTTGGAATTCTGACAACTCGGGGGTTACCATGTGGCCCAACCCTTCTTTTCTTCCTAAGAGGCTTTCTGCCTTTCATGTCAACCAGCCTATCAACTTGGCGGCTTTTGCTCCTCAGTCTGGGGTGGTGGAACCGTCCGCCAGCACTAGCCTCCTCTGCCCGGTTCGGGCCTTGAGACAGTACATTCAGGTTTCTGCGGACTTTCGTAAATCTGATGCACTATTTGTTTGTCATAGTGGTTCCAGGAAGGGACGAGCCTTGTCAAAACAGAGGCTCTCTCACTGGATCACAGATACTATTTCCATGGCATACATTCGGAAAGGCCTCCAGGTTCCTTCTGTGAAATGTCATTCAACCAGGAGCGTGTCTACATCTTGGGCTGCCTTGAGGGGGGTTCCACTCAATGACATATGCGCTGCAGCTGCTTGGGCTTCATCCTGCACTTTTGCTCGGTTCTATCGGGTTAATGTGGCAGCCCCTCATCCTGTGGCAACGGCAGTCCTGTCTGCTTCTTCAGTTCCTTGCTAGCAAGGTAAGTGTGTGTCCTCGTGACCTTGTTGGTATGGGTCATCCAGGTATTGCATACCGTCTCTGGCGGTCAGGAAGAATGAAATAGAACGAGAGTTACAACTGTAACTGAGGTTCTATGAATTCTGGATGACCGCCAGAGTTATCTGTCACTCGGAATCTTGTCGAGAAGATTCTGTAGGAGATGACTGCTGGGTGACAGGGCTTCTTATCAGATTGCTTTCGTCACCCAGGTCACATGGTGACTTTGTTGGTATTATGTCTCGACCTTATGCGCCACCGCGCGATGATATCCAGGTATTGCATACCGTCTCTGGCGGTCATCCAGAATTCATAGAACCTCAGTTACAGTTGTAACTCTCGTTTCCTTTGCTGCCTAGCTTGAAGCTAACTTTCGGTCCCTACATTTTTTTTTCAGCGCATTTGGCAGATTCAGGTGTCCTTCAGTTGCCTATACACCACAGTAAATAAGTAACACCACATAGCAAGTAACAAAATAGCCAAAAATGGAATCAAATTTTTTTTGGGGGAAAAAACCCGTTGGTTTTACCTTCCATGATTTACCTTCCGAGGCTTCAAGGTTTCGAGGCGTCGATAACAGATGACGTTAGGATGATTTGTGTTCACCATCTTTATTGAAAATTGACACTATCGATAATCCAAATATAATACAGAAGGCTTTTGCCTCTTTGCTCAGCAAGCAAAGCCTACACCCGATGTACAGAGCTTTTTGCTCTTAAGGGACTGGTCAAAAGTTCCTGGTCCAAATGTACAAATGAATTTGGAATACATTTTAAGCCTTTGCTGCTGAAGTCTCATATTTGATACACCAGTCTCACAGATCTCTGGCTTATCAACATCATAAATATTCCATTCAAAATCTGTTAGTTTTTTATGTTTTCTATTCCCTTGAAGTTTACATTTGCACTTCAGGCAGCTGAAGTTGTATTTTGGCCCTTTTTAAAATGGCTGCTGTCATAAAATTATCAACACACTTTTTTATAAGGAAAATCATTGCTAATTTTCAAGAAGTTGTAGTAAGAATGACATCTAAATTGTTACACATTTGTAAAAATAAGGATTTTCTGCATTGAAAGAATGCATATTTACCGGTACTAAAAACTTAACTAAAAAGTTGCCAAAACTGCCCAATGTGTTAAATATAATACAACGAGAAAAGCACCATAAACAAAATGATATCACAGTATTTTCTGGAACCATGGAAAATAAAAACAAATGAGTCCAGTGTATCCTTTTACTCTGTTTATTGTAACACAGTAGTTTACTGGCACCAGTGTGTTGTGGTTTTCCATTTGCTACATTTACAGACGATCTGTTCATCTTCACCTCACAGTAAATAAAAATAAATAAATACAAAATTAACACATTTTTATGAAAGAGGTGGCTCTGGGGTCACATGAATCAGAAACAGAGGCCCAGTTCCAATCAGATCATTTCAATATCCATTCATTTGTTGTAATCTTAACATCTGTTGTTCCGACATTACTTTTTGGCAACTTTGCACATCAAGAATACCCAGAAGTTGAGGCCTGCAGACAGTCTATGTATTATGTAGAAGCACTTACACAGAGGAATTCAGTTCGGCCTTAATCAGTTAAATGAGAGTTGAAGGCAATCCCAGATCTGGATTTTTCTTTTTACCTCCTTCAACTTTAATGCAAATCTGCATGATCTGTTTAAAGAGAACAATAAACCATTTCCTTAAACAGGGTGAGATTAATTAGGTGACAAAAAATATGCTAACAGTACATGTTGGCCAGAAACTGTTGTTGCTATAGCTGGTGCTGACCAGGAGGTGGCACTGTACAGTATTTCTACACAGTTCATGGTTTATCCTTCAGTATATTGCAGTGTGTGTGATCACCAGCAGAGGGTGCTACAGAGTATTGAAGTAATGTCAGTCAAAGTAACAGCATTTTCTCCAAAATGCTGACAATTGATAAAGTGCAGCAGACAGTTATATATTCACTAATATCTAAAAAGGCCAATCCAGTAAACTACTAGGAATAAGTTTATGAACTGGATGTCAGGCAAATCTATCACTGGACACATAGCTAAAAACTTGTTACTGATTCATTACCTTTGAATAATTTTACTACAGTATAATGAATCGAGGCTTTGTTAGTGTTCCTTGTTTTGTCTCTTCATTTTTAACACTGCAGCATGATGTAAATTTCAAATTACTGCATTTGAATTATTTCACAACACTTTAAGTGGACTGGGCAGCCACTGACACTTAAAATGGACATTAGTTTTAGACTGCTTGTGCTTCAACTGTTTGATTTACTCCTAAACCCAACAGGGTGATAAGATAAATCAGACTATTAAACATCTATTTTATTATCTATATTAATATTAGGGGTAAAAAAAAAAATTAAGACTATTTATTTTCATCACAAATCATTTTCCATAATAAATGCTATTTTCCAAGTCAACAAGGAACACTAACACTTTTTAAATCAGTGCACTAGCATGATCAGCGATGCATCAGTACCTTGACCTTTGCTGTCTAACAACATGCAGTCCTACAGTAGCTCGTACAAAAATCAGGTTTTAACAAAAGATAAAGAATAAATTAAATCATTTCTATGTGTATCGTAAACAAATATGCTAACAACTATTTACAAAAAGTATACATTTAAAATGAGCTGCCTTTGTGGTTTTTGTGAAACTCACTATCATGGACAGACTGAGCTCTAACAGTTATATGTCTGAGAGTAACTACTTGTGAGAGCGACGTTGTAGTGTTTCTTGAGCAGAAAAGAAATGGTTTGAGGCATGCTGGAGTATTAGATTTGAGAGGGGCATGTTTAGTTTCAGTTTAGTGTCACAGGAAGGGTTTACTAACAGGCCTCAAAATAAGCTTTTTTTTCTGCAATTAACCAAACACGATAAGAAACAGGCACAGTAACAGACATTATATATCGTCTCGATGAGATAAAACAAGCAACTATCTGCTTGGAAAGAAGCTGCTTGTCTTTTCCACCATTAATTCTGCAAGTTAATCAACTTTGGCGCCTTAGATTCCAATAGTATTTGAAAATCCACAATAACTCGACTGTTCTGCTCATAAAATGTTTACCGTTTTTAACTGTAGTGTATGTCAAAGCCACAAGGAATACTATAGGTAGCTTTGTGCATTTCTCAGTAATCTGAGGTAAGTTTCTGCTTTGACATCAGATGGTTCGTCCATATTTTCTGTTCAACTCTGAGAATAAATGTTAGAAGTGTCTAAATAGTGAATTCACATTGTTTTCTGGGCAAGCACAATCAAGAAAGGCAAATTCTTACTTTTGGAAATACGAGGGGGGAAAGATTTCACAAGAACTGAAGCTGCTTGACACCCTGAATGAGACCATATTCACACTAATGCAGGAGGTAACCGTTCAGAAGGTGACGATCCACCATAGCATTTTAAGCTGTTAGCCAAACAGTCTGCTCACCATGCTTTGAAATACCAAAGCAAATGTACAAAGTATGCAAAAGCTGCACTGGCAAGAATGCTTACACATTTCTGTTACTTTTACAAAAGACACTCTTGGTTTACAGAACAACTTCATCTGAGACCATGGCAATCATAGCATTCTTGAAACCTCCTGTTCCTGTGTTTGCGATTTGGAAGCATGTGTGTGCATTATGTGAATATGGTCTAAAATGTGTTTCACAGTTTGAGAGTCAAGATTTAAGAGGAATGCTGAGAGACGATGCTGATGAGAGAAGTGAGACTGTGCGTTCTGGTTATAGCGTGGTGGTTTTTTTTTCAACAGCAGTATGTTCAGAAAAAGAGTCTAGAAGAAGAGACAGCTGAGCCCTTCCTCTTAAAGAGATCTTTGAGTCTTGTCGACAGGATAGGAAGTCTTCATGTCGGGAAAGGGATGTTTGGGATCAGGAAAGAGTCCAAACCAAAACTTATGAACAGGGATAAGAAGCAGTGATGTAAATGTGTCCATACTGGAAGGAGAGATGACTGAAGGAAGACGGGAGGAGACGGACGGGAATAACCTATGGCTGCTCTTCCTTCTTCTTCAGTGATATACGTTTCTTCCTGGCAGCAAGCATTTCATAGAAGGGGTCAACACTGACAGCAGATCTGTATGAGTGACAAGAGAATATTGGCTGATTTAAATCAGGCCTTTAAACTGGAGGCTGTCAGGTGTTCAGCTCATGTTTCTCACTGGTTAACAACCCCACAAATTTTCTCCTCTCATGATTTTTTATGTACATACTTGATGCTGTGAATCCATTCGTCCTTCTCCTCAGGCGTAGGAGCTGAGATACGGTACACCATGTGGTTTCCCTCCACTACTCTGCCATCAGCCTCTGTCTTGCACGCCTTGATCAGCTGACCGCGGTTGTTGGGAATGTAAAGCTCAAAACAGTTCTGTAGGCGGTGAGATGAAGAGCATTAGGAGAACAAATAAACACACACACTTAACTGTGAGATTTCCTTTTCCTGTTCAGCAAAAGAGCAAACTCACAGGTTTTCTTGGATCTTCCACCTCTCGGATGCTGAGATTTTCCAGGGGAATGATGCCCCGCGGCTCCTTATCCTGTTAGAGAAAAACACAAACACAGCATATCAACACAGGAAGAGTTAGTACGAAATTAAAAGTGCCTTGATTTTTTTTTAATTCATTTCATCTGAGAAAACGGACTACAAAAGAACAAGGCATTGAACTAATTTCAACATTTTTTCTTTCTATAAATCTTTCTAAAAGATGATAATCCAGATTACGTCAGATATTAACCTTTAATCCAGTTCTTAACTGCATCATTTAAAACCTTTGAGTACACAAAGAGATTTTTTCTTGTTTTTTATTTTTATTTTTTTTAATCTCAGTTGAATTGATGTTCCCTTTGAATGTGTGTGTTTTATGAATCTTTGTGCTGCTAAGGGGTTTGTAGTTCCTCATATGATTTTTTCTTTGCTTCATTATCTCGTGACTAGTCGTGTTTTGTCCCTTTTTCGTGCCCCACATGTGCAAGCAAACCTGTTTTTTTGTGACTGCAGATTTAT
The DNA here is from genome assembly GCA_030710495.1 of Labroides dimidiatus. Classification (NCBI taxonomy): domain Eukaryota; kingdom Metazoa; phylum Chordata; class Actinopteri; order Labriformes; family Labridae; genus Labroides; species Labroides dimidiatus. The sequence continues at coordinate 13,883,552 of CM061148.1, forward strand.
ACAATTTTCCATCCAACCCTCAAGTTAAGTAACCAGATTTCATTGCAGACACAATAAACAATTACTTTTGTTTGTGAGCGGCTGTGTCATGCCAACAAAATGCGAGACTTTATTGCAAAGTAACACATAAATCCAAAATCAATTCCTCAGAGACGCTAATGCAAAAATAGCAACCAATAATTCTGTCAAACTATTTAGAATTATGATGCACATGGACAGAAAGACTTACCGTGGTGTATTCAAAGTAATAAAGGCAGTTGTCTGTAAGTATGAACCATCGCCTTTTCCAGGTTTTCACACGTCCCCCTAAAACACAAAAACACCATCACAATAGTGAGTGCAAAGAGAGGAGAACATTTGTCTACTGGATGTTTAAGTTGAGGAACACTACTCTACAATCTACATGCTAACAGCTAACTACGTGGCTAATACTTCTAAATTTTAAACCACATTGTCAGTACATACCTCCTGAGAAAACAAGCAGCAGCAGTAGAGGGTGGAAATCGCAGGGATGAAGCAGAGACAAAAACAGACCAGAGGATTTAGAGGACAATCAGAGAAAGAGAGAGAGAGAGAGAGAGAGAGAGAGAGAGAGAGAGAGAGAGATGGAAGAAGAGGAAAAAATGAGATCATAAATGTATATTAGTGACAGAGATCACAGGCCCCGCCATGCAAAAGAAAATCAGATTTTAAGACGCTGTGGCGCAAGAAAGTGAGTGCTGGTCACCATCATACCAGAGCAATTTTTAAATTTAACAACACTGATGACACAAGTGTCTAAAGAGCCAACAAACATCAGAGACAGGAGGGTAAGTTCAAAAGAAAATAAAGCCATAAATACAGAACAGAGTGCAAAACATTTCATTTTCTTGTGCGAGAGGAAATGTCTCCTTTTATCTGATTTTATTAAGATGAACTGGACATACATGAGATATGTGTTAAAGCCAACATGTATGGTAAAAACACAACACAGAGAAGCTCCACATGCACCATCTCACCAAGTTTAAGAAGCCAGCCCTCTCTGTCCGGGTTGAAAAAGGTGTGTGTCAGGTCATTGCCGTCATCCTCTGGGATCTTAAAGGGTTCATTCTTGATGCTTTCATAGAGATTCTGTAATCACAAATAATCGTTAAAAAAAAATGAATAAAAAACACATTTGTTTTTTTTTTAACTTTTGACAAGCTCATCATTATTATCATACTCTGAGAAGTTCCTCGGGCAGGTCTCCTCCCTCGTTGATGCCTCGGTTCATCGAGATGAAACGGTCCACTCCAGGTTTGTCCCTCACGTTTGGATTGTGGAGGCTCGTGTTCAGCATAATGATGGCAAATGAAAGCACGTAACATGTATCTGTAGACAGGAGGGACGAGCAGGAGGATTAAATATGCTGGGCCTGTTCCCACACACAGACTGAAGGTGGAGAACATGTGATTCATGTCCTTTATAGGTAACAGTTTTAAACTGTTCACTCACTCACTCAAACTCTCTCTCCCCTCTCTGACAAGTCTGTGATGCAATAATACCTAACTCATGTCCGTGCCTGAGATCAGAGAAAGATGTTTTTAAAGCAACTGTGTGTTCAGTAGTCAGTATGCTATAACCTTAAACTGACTTCATGTGATCTGAATTTTCATTCACTTGTTAGACATCCACACAACTGAAAGATTTGAGTTGTGTTAAATTACTGCTGAAAAAATGCAATCCCATGAAACGACGGAATCAGGATAAAGTCATTTCAACAACAGGATACTTTTATTCTGAAAAAAAAAAGTAAAATAAATGAAATGTTGAATGAACTAAGTTTAAGTGGAACAACAATATAGAACAACTGTCCTCTGACAAAGAGTATGCCGGACTAAAGACAACTGAGTCATAAGCTAAAATAACACGTTCAAACAGGAAGACCTACTGTAACAGAAATGCAAATCCTTGCAGTGTCGCTACTTGTCAACACTTGGTGAGAAGAGAGCACAAACACACCAGATTCCATCATTCTGTCAGTCTTAGTCTTGCTGTAAAGAGGCAGGGCCATTTGGTTAGGGAGCTCTTCCCTACACCAAAGTGTCAGAGCAAATCACCAGGTTCTCATCGTTCTTATGATGTTTCAGTTAATTATGTTGTTTGGCTTCTCGTTTGTTTGTAAAAGCACTTTGTTAACTCTTGTTTTTAAAGGTGCCACATTAATTAAGTTATTGTTATCATTATTACTGCTCTGACTCTTCAGGTTATTGTTTTCTACAACTCTCACCTCATTAAAACAAAAGTCTGGATGTTCTACATACCTCATCCCAAACAATTAAAGGAAATAACTAAAAAGAAAAAAAACTGAAATGAAGTGTGTGTGTTTACAAATTGGCAGACTCTGTTGGCTCACATATCAGGTTGTTTCTGGTAAGAGCCTCGCTGTAGATGTAAATGCACACTCTCTGGAAAATCCCACTTCCCCTGATCCAGGAAATAAAGCTTGTTTTAAGGGAACAGCTCCTGAATTCAAACAGAAGTCAAAACATCCTCCAACAGGTACAAAAAGCAGGCTGCACCACCCACATGACAGTTTTTGGAATTGAGAAGTTGTTGTATTTACCGGTGCTCTGGAAGACGCCGGGGTTGCAGTGACAATATCTCTGAGCAAAGGCCTCCATCATTCTGTCAATCTTCTGAGCCTCACCAGGCAAACGGAAACTCCACAGGAACTGTCTGCAAGAGAGAGGTCGAGGTTAAGAACTAGTAAGAACGAATGCTCCAATCAAGGTAGAGCTGTTAGCTGCTTGAGTCTGGACTTATCTACTGCGTTGTGTTCACACCATCTAACATGATTACAATGAAAGTAAGACTTTCCATTGCAGAGATGCTTTTGTTTTAACAAGAGTGAACAAGACACTTAACAAACAACGCAACAAACAGACTGTTTACCTGAGGGCCTGGACAAGATTGAGATCAGTGAACTCATGGAGGTCAACAAAAGCCTGAAGCACTTTGATGTTGAAGTCATCCCTGCAGGACAACAACAACAAAAAGATCACAGTTACAAACGTTTGACAAAGAAGAACAGAAAAGAGAGATTTTCTAAACATAGCACCTTTCTCCGAGATAATCTCCTATAGCGGTCTTGTTGAGGCCTTCTCCTTTGTAGAGGAACTGAGCGATGTCCTCTGGAGTGTGTCTGAGCAGCTCGTTCTCCACCAGAAACACAATCCCCTGCAGAGAGATCGAACAATGTGTCAACACACCACCAAGGCAGAGTACAGGTGGAGTAGAAACATACATGTAATGAAATAATGAAAAGTTGTTGTTTTTTTTTTTACCTTTTTGGGGTCCATATTGAATTTCTTCCTTCCCATTGCCACATGCCTGCTTTTCTGTAGAGTTTTACTGCAGAGAGAAAATGTGAAAAATGTAAGAAAGAACATCCCACAGAGCAGCAAAATGAAGCTGAAATAATATCTGAACAGTATGTAAAGGTTGTTTACTTACTACAGAATATAAAGAGTAAAGCAAATGCATGTAAGGGTGACGGGTGGTTTCAATGGGCCTCATTCACTAATAAATGTGTAAAAATGTTTTTACTCTACACATAAAATAAGTGGGCACGCAAAATTGCCATTGGAGTTATGACACATGTGTATCAGCCTGTTTTGTTTGGACTACCTTGTGTGTTTTAGTGAATCAGAATAACTCTAAATTGACAAGTGCCAGAAAGTTGGTCGTCATCATTTGTGCCATTTGTATGCACGGTTTGAGAACTTAATGTGCGCACAGTTAGAAGCTCAATGTTATGAAACAGAAAAATTTAAAAAGATAAAGGATGAAAAATTCCAAAACATAAGTGTGATGTGGAATAACATACATATGAAAATTAATTCAAAATTCATGTCATTGCATACTGTGATGATAGATTGATGTACAATACTGTCTTTGGGCCTGCATTTAAAATAAACACCAAATCTTACATTGTTTAGAGCAAAGCAGCAATGTCACTGTTGATATTTGGCTTACCTGCCCTCTGTGCTGGTCTCCAGTCCCTCCACTTCCAAAATTGCCTCTCTCAATTCCTCTCTGAGCCGCTGGATCTCTTGCAACAGGACGCCCTTCCTCCTGCGGATGTCCTCCAGCTCAGAGCGCTCCTCTGGGCTCAGGTCTACTGGGACTGTGAAGAAAAGAAGAATGACTCAGTTTGTGCTGCTGGTGCAGATATTACAAATAGTAACTGTACATCAAAAAAGAAGAATCATCAGTGAAACCAAAAGGCTAAACTATTTTCAAAACGGCACTCTTACTGATATTAGTTACTAATATATAATAATATTTACTAATACCTCGAAATGAGAGGGAGAGAGGAGTTGATGGAAACTTAGGGGGAACAGAGGGTGAGGCGTGTTTTCTTTTTCAAGGACAATAAGCTTCATTCTAAATCAAAGTATTGTAATTCCCTGATTCTTTTATTTAAATGTTTCCCTTTCTGGTTTCTTTTTATTCCCAACTCTTCCTCTTGAAACAAGTGTGCATGATCCATAAAAAAATACAAAAAATTAGCTCACTTTACTGCAACATAATCGATGAAAGCATAAATGGTGTTTCCTTCTTGTGCAGAAAAATATTCTGAAGTCAGCAGAAATCAGCACAGATAGAAGCTCAAGGCCACTGTAAGCCCTGGAGTCACACAGCAAGGTTTAACTCCTTAACGACCCTCTGAGACAATCTTCCAAGTACACGTGGAGTACACGGCAACAATTCAGAACCCCAACAAAACAGACCCAACCTCCGTGAACAGGGATTCCCAAGGTCAAACTGAATATATATTCTGTCATTGCTCCATCATCAATCAGATATAAATGTTAAAGCAGGAAGGTAAAACAGCTTTGTGTGTAGCTGGTGTTAGAAAGAGGATATAAAACAACGGCATTCTCCTGTGCATGAAATGCAAGACATGCTTAAAGTTGGCCAAGATGGATTTTTGGAATGTACCTTTGGAATATCATTTTTTAAGGCCAATAATTAAAGAGGTCAGTTAATAGTGATGTATTAAACTGACAGCACGCTGTTCTTTTAATTTCTGCACCAAGTTACAAACATTTAATGTTAAAATCCTTTATGCCATGGGGTTATGCTATACATTTCAGAATGTAATATATTTATTTTATCATTTAAGGGGTATTAACATTGGTCGACAGCAGCCACACTGACCAGGCTGCCTGCAGGGTCATCATACATTATTTATTTGATTTTTGCTGAATTGGCCCCATGAGTGAAAGCATGGATGCTGGTTACTTCTAAATGCCCTGTCAATCTGTCTCTTCTCTTTTTTCCGATTTTTTTTTCAGCTAGAACATAAGCAACGTTTTTTTTAGAAACATCCATTATTTGTCAAACCCAGCCTTTCTATTTGGACAGCTTATCAATCAAAATTGTTTAGAAGCACAAACAGATTATAATGGACACCTGGCTGTAAATTAAAACTCAAAAATTCAGCCCTACATCTGATTTTACCCCTATAAATGTTGTGGTACACAGTTTTTGTCTTTACCGTTTTTGGAGAGATTCAGAATCAGTAGAAGCTATAGAGTTCTTGCAACCGGACCAGTGTGGTTCTTTAAAAAAAAAAAAAAAAAAAAAAAAAAAAAAAAAAAAAAAAAAAACTTTATTCAACCACATTTTCACATTTGACGGGTGTCTTTTGTACTGATAAATATTCTGCAACACCATGGAGTTTTTAGTATTGTGCAAGTATTAAAAGAGTTAGACATAATATCAGAATACAAAAGAAGTACAATGATACCAACACAGCAATGCCAAACTATCATTCGATACAAAATTCTCATAATTTTCAACACAATGATTCTTAAATGAAGGTGGGTGTATGTCAGAGCTGGATAATCTTAAATTAGTTGCGCCTAATGCTCTGACAGTTTTGTGCAGTGTGTGAAAGCCTAATAAAACAGCCCCATTTAACAAAAAATGTTTTGCTGGAAAAAAAATCTCGTGATAATTCGTGTAGTCCAAGTAGTTAGTTTGAAGTTCAGAATAGCGGCTCGTGATCAGCAGTGGTAGTTTGTAGCCCCCAAATCCTCACGAGACCAGTGTGTGTATTCAGCGAAACAGCTGCTCAAAAACAGCCCCAACCACGCCCACAGTCTGGATTAACTGCACACTTTGATTCATACTAAAGCAGAGCACTGAAGGCATGAAGTGTGCGGTTAAGAAAGTCCAAACAACCCCAGTTTATCAGACCTATGTGAGCCTGCTGGCCAGTCGCGGTTTTAAATGCCCATCAACGTTAGCTGAAAGGTTAGCTCCGGTGTAGTAATCAATATGTAGTTGGCTACAGGTTAAGCTAATTCATCTGTATGATTTACTGTCACCAAAACACGGTTAATATTCAATTAAGTCAGCATAATGTATTATATAAAGTCTACTTCAGATATTTTAGCCGTACTCATCAGTTTATTACACATGAGAAAATAAACTACACCATAAGCTTCAACGAACCGCAGTTAGCTCGCGGTAGCCTGTGCAATGATCAGAAATAACTTACTGTAGTCCAGGTCATCCATTTTGGGCGCTTTACTTTTAGGCATAAATATTTCAGAGTCGACTGTCATTCAATATTAGAAAACTAGGGATATATGTGTAAATATATCCTCAAACCTAAAAAGAAAAAAGACAACCCCTGGTGTCGAAATGTTGGGCCGGAGACAAAGAAGGTGGCGACAACGGAAGCGGTGTCAGACTTTCTATTAAAGTATTTCCGGTCAGTTGATTTCCAAAATAAAGTCACAGACTTAAGTACGCATGTAAGTTACACAAAACAGTTACATACAGCGATGTGTGATTTTTTTTATTCATGTATTTTTAATAATTCCTACCCTTTTCAGTTTCCAGGTATTTCAATGACCATCGGGGGTTGTTTTTTCTTTAACAGAATTTCTGCCTCTTGTGTAAACGCTGAGGTTTGGTATGTCATAGATAAATGGCACATTTTACAGAAAAACAGGATGTCTGCTGTTGAAAAAAAAATCGCGGTACTTCAAAGTATTTTTCAATACTGAATTTGCAATCTGGGTATTTTTCATAGGAAGTCTGAGTTATACTACTGTATGTCATGCATGTTTACCCCATAGTTTACCCATGTACCAAATTTTATGCCACATGCATTTTGAAATATTCACTTAACGACTCTGAAAAATGCTCTTCCAAACCTTTTACCTTTCACTTTTTATGGTCTATATCATATCATATCATATCATATCATATCATATCATATCATATCATATCATATCATATCATATATCAGCTGAGGGGTTAAGACCAGACATTGCCATGTCAGATTGGTAACACTAAGCAGTCTGAGCCCTGGTCATACATGACAAAATGATTAGGATTGTAAACTGCAATAGCTAGTGCCTTCAAAAACAGAGAAATGCAGGCAGAGTGTGTAGATCCTTCTGTTAGTGATGTTACAAGCCTTGACTCAAAGTGCTACACAGACCTCCTATAGCTGTGCAAGCACAGTTAGGTTGTGATAGACCAGCTGCCCCATGTGCTTAAAGGACAAAACAGAGGGAGAAAAATAACAGCCTGATGAGCAAAGAGCTTTACTCCATTTTCTGCAGTCAGGTTTAAACAGTTCTTGATCAACAGCCAGAATTTACAGGCTAATTATACAAAGGCATTCATTTGTCCGGGCATGACCAAGACATATACAGTATGTTGATGGCCCAGACAGTCAGTACATCTTCTCAGTGATTGATACACTGCACATGCTAATGATTCCTCCTTTGTTCAGATGAATATGTCAGCAGGTTTCTATTACAACATGTCAAATATTATTTATAAAAGATAACAGTTCATCGTAGGGTTCTAAAGTATGTTGTTTCATTTCACAGAGGAGCAAGTCATCATGTGGGAGTTGTAATACTCTAGATACTTTAAATTTTAGACCAAACCTATCAGTTACTCAGATGGCCCTGTTGCTGGATGATATCTAATTGTGAACATTGATTTCTCTCCATCTGATTCCACTCCAGATTAAACAATCTGACGTGACAACACAAAGCTGCTGATGCCCTTGTTTCTCTCTGCAGCAGAAAGTATCTAAATGATTATGTAATAAGTCAGTCTTATCTTTCAAACGCTAAGAGTGCTCAAACTGAGACATTCATTTCAGTACAGGAATGTAATTTAACCTATTTGTTACAGAATCTGAAATAGACTGTTAATACTAGTGCATCCATTTCTAGAGCATCTGATTATGTGTTAGAAGTGTCTAAAGATAAATATGCATTCTAGTGTTTGTGATTTCTGTGCTACAGTTACTGTGCAAAATAAATGCACTATTTTTACTATTACTTCGAAGAGGCTTGATATTTCCTCTTGGCTTCCAAAGATGATTACTCAAAAATAGTGATGAACTGTAGACATAAAATAGTGCTTAGGGCAACTGCGTGTCTTTCTGATACAATTCTTGAAACAACTAGTCTTAAACCACACACATTTTTATGTTCAATATGCTCATCATCATAAACCCACTGACTAAGTAAAGCTGGCAGGTTACATAAACATGTCAGGAATGGTCACCGTTCAACGGCCCCATGCTCCTACAAATGATATGCTGTTGAAAAGCTTTCTCTAGCTGCTCTGCATTCAGTCACTTGCACAAAATTTAAGTCATTGAAGTGTAAAATCATCCACATTTTTCTCCACTGTTTCTTAAACCAATGGTGAAGAGCTGCACAAAAATAACAGTAGGTATGTGGGCCTAAAAACATGTCTATTGCAATGTACAAGGACAGGCTTTTTTATAGTGGACGGAAGCTGATAAGACAGATTGAAAAAAATGTGTTACTTAAATGAGAACATAAGGGCAAAGGTACAACTGTACTGTCCAGTGTCAGATAAGGCATTACTATCAGGGACGGACGTTCTTATGATCGTATAAAGTCGAACATTAAAGTGGGCAGGAGAGTAAAGGTTAGGGGCAGATTTGTTAGAATGTTGGCCCCACTGAATTTAAACGATCCACCAAATTTAAGAACAACAGTCTCTGAAATTAATCTGATCTCTTTCTATCTTACTGAAAGGCAACAATCAGGTAGTGCTTATCTTCATGCATACTAATATGTATACATCCAACACATGCACTATCTGCACAAAAAAAAAAAAACATTAACATTCGATTGTTCTTCCCTCTAATTATCCCAGGCTGTGCAGTTTTCATGCTTCTCAGGGTATGTTGAATGTAATCCAACAGCTGTGCAATGAGGCGCATTTTTCATCCATTTTCAAATTTGCTATTAATCCCTGCAGTCATGCTCCAATGACGCGTGGCTTGGTAGGTTATCCCTTTCATTAAGCCCCAGAAAAGCAGTTTCTGCAAACCAGGCTATTATAAGTCTTTCAGACACCACCCTCCCCCTTCAGAAAAAAAAGATGGCAGCACAGATTACGTAATTCAGTAGCGTGTTGTATCTGTCAAGTAGCACAGACAGCCCCCTGATTAGAATCTGGTAATTTTCACTCCGCAGTCACCAACGATGAGACGAGCCAAGGAGGGATGGACCTGTAAAATAACAAAAGACCAGAAAATAAAGTTATTTTCAGCTCTACTTAGTACTATAGAGGCTAACAGTACATCTAACTGAGTCAGTGAAGAGTACCATATGCACCTAGAGGGGTTTGTGACAGATTGATGTCATTAGAGCCAAGGAGTCATGGTGCTGTGAGTCAAATTAAAAGGGAATCTATTCACAGAACCATATTCTTTTTCAATTCAAAACATCAATGTTAAGCGACAATGAAAGAAACCTTTAACATATAAACCATGACAATGGTTTATTACTGTATTGATATTTAGTATACTGATTCAGTTTATGAATTTAAGCTTCATTATATGGGCTTTAATACACTATTACAGCACAGCCCAGTAAAGCAGTTAAAAGAGTAAGTGCATTATGTGTTTGCAGACCTAGTAATGGTCACATCCAATCATCTATGCTTCTCACACTTAGATTTATGTACTTCAGGACATGCATACATCAATGGTACCCCCTTTTCTTCTCTCTAACCTGTGCTTGGAGAGGCCCATAGGGCACCAGCTCTCCATCCACAGTGAGCGTCCCCCGTGTGGATAGAGGCTGCAGTCTGAAGGCTCTGCAGGACACGTGGCTCACATATGGCGAGCTAACAGAGTGGTGGGTTCCTCTTTCCATGGCAAAGAACAGTCTCAGTAGAGTAGCTCTGGAGATCCCTGCCCGCACAAAGGTCAGGTGGATCAGACCGTCGTCAAACCTGGCCTGGGGTGCAGCATGTAGGTCAGCCCCGAGGTGGGTCTGATAAAGGGCCAGGACCAAGACAAAGTCCCCCTCAATGGTGACCCAGTCTCGGGTGGGGAGAGGTTGGTCTAGAGGGGGTAACAAGTCATCTCTAGGGAGATTTAAAGGCAGTGGGACAAAAGGACGATTCTTTTGGGGTCCTGCTGGCTCGGCAATGTCAAAATTAAAAGAGGAGGACGGTGTGCGTAACAAGGGTGAAGGTGAGGTGGAGTTTGGGGTGTTGGGGCGTGGAACGAGGTAGGATGAGGAGTGTGGGGAGGCACATGAAGGAGATGACGGGGGTGTGGGAGAAAGAGAAAGTGAGAGAGAGGGGAGTTTAGGGGGGAGGGAGTTTGAGTGGGAGTGTTGGAGGAGGGAGAGAGGCCTTGGCCGGGAAGCGTTTTGGTTTTGGTCCAGAGTTTTAGGTTTGTAAGAAAAAGGAGAGTGACGGAAGGGAGAAGAAATGGTGAGAGATCGTTCTCGAGCCATGTCCAGTGGGTAGGGCTCTTTCTGGTAGTAGGTTCCATTCAGATCCACGTTGTCCACCCCATATGAAGTACTAGAGTCTGTGTCAGCCTCTTGACTGAGGGGCTGACTGAAGAGAGCATTGGCTATCTGGCTGGAAGGGGCAGAATTCTTTCTGAGTGCCTGTCTGGCTGCCTGAAGGTTATCTTGATAAGCTAAATCCTCTGGCTCTTCATTCATATCTTGCCCCATGTCCACCACGCAGCCTTCTCTCCTCTCCTCTCCAGATCCTCCACTCCCTTCCCCATCCTTCTCCCTATCCTCTTCCTCCATCTCACTGGAGTCTTGCTCAACTCCTCCTTCCTCTTCCCTTTCATCCTTGATCCCTTCCAGTCTTTCCTTTCCCATATTAAAGTCATCCCTTTCATTAGATTCAGAACTTGTCCCTGACCTCTCGGAACATGTCCCTGACCTCTCCTCTTCTGCTCCCATCTCCATCTCCCCCTCCCTCTCTCTGTCCTCTGCCAGGCTGCTTGCCCTCACCACACCAGTTCCCCCTCCCCTGGCTCTTTCCCTTCTTCTCTCCCTTTCTCTCTGCCTCTCCTCTTTCTCCCTCTCCCCTTCACCCTTACGCAGGCTTCTCTGTTCGCTGATGCCCATGTCAGAGCAGGTGCGATGGATGGGGGTTCGGCAGAAGCCCTCCAGGCCTTCAGTGATACTGCGGGAGAGGGGTCTCCTTGGTGGAGGGGGTGTAGCATCTGGTGATGTGCTGCAAATGGAGGGGGGCAGGTAAGAGAGACGACCCTTATATGATCGAAGGGAAGCAATTCGCACCAGGGTGCCCAAGGTGAAGCGCGCTGAGCCTAAGCCACGATACCTGAAATAATGAAACAGTTTAGAGTGTGGGATACAGCACAACAGTTTTAGTTTTATGCTCTATATGTTCCTGCGGTATAAGCATTTAAACGCCCACCTCTCACTCTCTATATCCACATCAGAGACAAAGCCCCAGGCAACAGAAAGGAAAGAAAACAGTCTCCTGGGTGCTGCGGTACGGCTGTTTGGAGCAGGGCTTGTAGTCACGGAGACTAGGTCCATGGGCTGGACACCACCTCGACAGAGCAAGAAGCAGCAGTTCAAAAGAAGTGGCTCCCGAAGGCACATATCATACCTAAGGGAGATAAAAGACAGAGACAACATGTGCTATAAGTACAGATAACTAGAGAACTGATAAACAGATAAAATGTCAACACAGCCCTTTAGCTGTCAGAGGTATCACTGTACCGATAAGCAATTGATGATAAAGCATTAACACTGTGCTCCCATAAAACACAACAGCCTGCGATTATAGAATTAGACTGATCCAACTGTGTACATCAAAATAAATCTATAAATCCAGTGTGATGTTTGGTTCTTCTGGGCTTACAAACAGAAAACTTGTTAACTGCACTCAAGTTTTTTTTTTGTTTTATCTGAACAAAGCAGTTTTTGCGATGGAAACACAAAGCACAAAAATGGTTTTATGCTTAATGTCTCATGGTATACAGGAAGTTATGAAAGCACAAATCAGGGCGTAAACTCTTTGGAAAATTCAAATAAAAATAAAATAGGTTTGGTCTACTTATTTAACAATTCCTGTGTCCACACAGTTTAGTCTCCACTTACCAATGTTCTACTAATGAAAAAGATACATGCTCACCCTGCATTGTGGTTGATGGAACCAGCCAGTGCATTCCCAGAACCACAGGGCAAAATGCCGACAGGTATTTTTATTGCTTGTTCCCAGTCAGGACGCTCCATCAGTCCATTAATAACCTGCAGGAACACAATGCAAAAATTCATCCGTGGTGGTTATGTGTCGCTTGTGAACGATTCATTCAAAATATATGAACTGAACTGAAATTGCACAGGACGGTGTATCACAAACACATGTCTACTACAGTACTACACAAGAGAAGAAGAGGTTGTTCACACGGTTTACAACATTTTTTCACAAATTACTCTACTCTGCCAAGTTTGGCTGCAATTTCACACCAGGAATTGTTAATCTCGCAGTTATCATGGTGAAAGTCAGCATTTATTGTACTTCAGACACAAGGAGCCCCTGCTCGTCTGTGTGTTTCCGTGTGAAAGTTAGAATTTTTCAGAGGTGCACGATGCAGAAATTTTCCACATGAAAAGGACCGTGTGAAGGGGCGAGGCTGTTAAAATGACGTCATTCATCTGCACGAAGTCGTGCGGACCTCACAGACGCGTCAAGCATAAATCAAGCTTAAGAGTCTCCCAAGCCCACTTTCCCTCCCACTTTCATGTCAGTGATACGTAATGACTAAAGCAACAGGGCGGAGTCGGTTGGGAGCCCTGTGTTGCTCAAGCCGCCATTAACATATAGGTGTTGTGAAAATGTATGTGCTTTTACAGCTATTTAAGTGTGGTCCGTTTGCAAACAGTTTACAACTTAATTTATTCAGCTCACTGTTTTAGCACTTGATCATGTTTAAGTCAGTACAGCGTGTGTGTGTGTGACTGAGGCTGGAGACTCGCAGTCTCTCACATTCAAGCTCAGTCACTCAGTCGTTCACTGAACATGAACGGCGGCTCCGCCATCAAGTCAGAAGGTCAGTGAAGGATTTGTGTACTAAAAATAATAAACAGGACAGGGGAAATATATGTGATTGTCTTAGCAGCGTTCAGTTTGCAAAATGTAGCTTTAGCCCACTAAATTCTCAGCTTATTGGCTTATTACTAAGAGCCAATATGCTGAAAGCTGGAAAGTACCGAACGAATCAGTGAACGAATCACTTTACTGAATTGATTCTAATGATTCAGTACACTGAAAAGAACTGTTTTTCACCATCACTTCTCTGTGGGCACTGTTAATGCTGAGCCTATATGAAACAAAATGACCAAAGGACAAATGAAAATCTTCACTTTCATATTTCTGTTTAACCATATACCTCATGCAGGAGACCGTCTCCAGAGACAATGATGATGCCATCCCACTCTGGGAGCGATATCTCTCTGATCAGCTCTCTGGCATGGTTCTGACGTTCTGTGAGGGATTCATCTAGTTAACATCTCAGACATCTTGTTTTATTCATGTGTAGAGTCTGCTTGGTGCTGAGGAGCCAGTCTTGTGTTACCTGTCTGTATGAGGTTATAGCTGATGTTGGCCTCTCTAATCATTGGTAGGATGTGGGTCTGACACCACTGCATCGCCTGGCCCCTCCCACTGAAAGGATTGACCAATAACAGTAGTCGCCTGGGACGAGGTAGCAGACTCCTTGAAAATTCTGTTATCAGAAATGAAAGAAGTGCAAAGAGTATTAAAACTGATGCTGTTTTTGTCCAGAACAAAGACAGGAACTAAAGGTTCACTGCACTTTCAAGCCAACTGGGAGCTGTCATTCCACAGTGTTGCCCAACCCGGACTTTGAGTGCAATCAACCATTTGATCCCCCTTAATTCACTTCGTAGGATCTCAGACAGAATGCACAAAACTTCCACTCGAGAACATGGTCATTTATAACTCATTTGTATTTGGACACGTGGCATAATGTGTTGAATTCTGAATGGAGGAATGATAGAAAACAAGGCTGTAAAAACCAAAAGTGCTGAGCATGGCTAAAAACTGTTCAGGATCTGACCAGCTGGAAGAAAACTGAAACCACTCTTCTCCTCTTGGACATCTGATCAGGTATAAATAATCAATACAACACAATGTAAGGTAAATATGGTTGCCAAGTGGTGCAGGGGGAGCAATGACATGACTGCACTCCCAGATAGCCCTGAGTTATGCAACAAACTACACTAATGCAAATCAACATTACTTCCTACAACTGCAGTTATAACATCCAACAGCATAAAAGTTAACAGAATCAGCAGCCGGTGATTCCCAAACAGAGTGGTTAGGTAAGAGAATCAAGGCCAACTGAGCAGTGGAGGAGAAACAAGGGGTCAAGCATAAAGCTGAGCAAAACAGTCAAAATGTTGCCGCAGAGTATGAATGAGGCAGGAGCGGACAAGCAACAAACACAAGAGTGGTAAGACTTTCATAAATGACAGCTTTATCAATGTTAAGGGGAAGAGGGCTGTGGTGTGTTAGATAAAGTCTAAGTTAAATAAGTGACAGAGAGATTTGAGAGAATTAAAGGTTAAAGATTAGGTCTACAGAGGAAGAAGGAGACAGTAAAAGATGCTGGGGCACACAGTGAAGGTAAACACTTCAGGGTCTTGCTATCTGTTTGATTATTTAGACTGAGGGAAAACAGCGCGTGGGAAGGGGTGGCAAGCTGCAGCAGCCTCACCCTCTCTGTCTCTGCATTTAACATTGCATGATACAGACCATGTGTGCAGGGCAGATAAGGGCAAAAAAGCATTAGGTGAATAAAGTGAAGACACATACATTGTAATGTGACACAATTAAAGTTTGAGCTCAGTCCTTTGAAAAAAAAAATCCAACAGCCTCTTAGCATACATCAGTGTTTATCCGAACACACAGAATGTGTAGGCCTAATATACAGAAAACTCCAAGGCCAATGTGATGTTAAGCTATACTTAGCAAACATTTACAAAGCAGGCATAAGTCAGGCTGGCATCATGCAACAAAGAGTGGTTTCAGGATGTAAACAACAGGAATCAAAGTCTTATTGAAAGATTGAATGAAAAGGTCAGCCAACGTAAATCAAACATTTATCAGCAATTAACTTATAGTGATTCTGTGATGAAGTTAATCACCTAAACTATTTATAAAGCCAACGTGGAACCCTTTATACAAAGGATTCAATGTTGCTTACTTTTTGTTTCTGGGTTCAAATTTATTGATTGTATTTTGTTTTAAAAATCTAAACATTTGGAAGTTGATAATAAACTGAAAAACATAATTGGCTGCCAAAAAGATAGAAAAATGTTGTGAATATAAGCGATATAAAGTTACAACAATCTGACAGCACAAGTGAAATTGAACAAATATCTAAAACATTGGTGGTAGAACACAGATCACTGGCAATTTGCTAGATTTAAATCATCGTACTCTCTGAACCTTTTTTTTTCAAACAACTCTTGACCAAGCTGTTGATCTCTAACAGCAATGTCCAGTATAGTCCATTAATATTTAAAAACCTAAAAATGAAAGCCAATAGCGAGACACACACTTACCCGTGTCAGCAGTGACAGTCACATCCCTGAGTAGACATTGTACAGCAGCCGACCATCTCTCAGCTTCAGGCCTGCTCTCTGCCAGGTACGCCCTTACCTGTCTCCGCCGGGACACCCCTTTCCGTCGTTTGCCTGGCGGATACCAGTACAGCACCAGGAGAGGGGGTGCAGGGGCACGAGGGCAGCTGCATCCCACTAGTTCTGATAAAGGCAGCAGGAGACGGGCTTCCTTTCCAGGTCGCGGTGACAGACGTTGGATGTGTATATGGGTGTGGGTGAGGGTCAAGGCATAGTTGGAGGTCAGAGCCGGAGTTGGGGATGCAGCCGGGGAGAGTCCCCCTGGACCACCAGGGCTGTTGGGGCAGCTATTATTGTTGCTGTTGCTGCCAGACCCCCAGCTGGCAAACTGGCCATGAAGAAGGGCTTCTGCTGTGGAGGGTGACGAAGGCTCTGGGGACCGCATTCTCAGCTCAACAAGAAAGTGTCGTCGATCAAGCTTTACTGCAGTGTTTACTGTAGTACTACCTACAGTTGGAGGCTTGAAGAATAGAGTTTGTCAGATCTTCAAGATTTTCAGGGAAAATCAAAACATGTGTGAACATCAGTCTGAGAGCATTATCCCTGAAATCTCAGAAAAGTCATTCCTCCTCTTAAGTGCTTGAGTTCAAGAAGTCACAAAAAGTATCTGTTCCCATCTGCCCATGCAAAGTCAATCTTCATATAAAAAAAAAAGAAAAAATCCAGAACAATGTCCTCCAGTTCAAAGGGGATTCCGTTTAGAGTACTTATCCAGTGGAGATGGGATCCGGTAGAACCAGTCTTTGTGTCACAGTTTTAAAACTCCCACTGCAGATTGATCTGAAAAGTTGTCAGCTTCTACAGTTTAATGCCAGCAATACTTCAACATATCATAACATCATCAAGAAAACACTGCCTACTGGTGTAAATTTTTCACGATGAGATCAGTCATCCAAGCAAGTGTTCTAGTTCACAAAGATTCCATTAGTGAAAAGAGGTCTATGTTTCAACTTACATTAATGATAACAACACAAGGCAGCTGACTAGCTACACAACATTTACAACAAATCCTTAAATAATTACACAAAAGGACAAAACTAAAACTTAAAGATTCATTAGGTATGACTAGGACAGACAAACACACCGTGATTTGACAAGGAGGCTATGACAATTAAATTAAATAAATGCTCATGTAAAAAAAACTCTGTTAAGTAAGATATGATAAGTGTAGGCTTTTTCAAGACCTTTGATACCTCTATTGCTATCTTTATCTCAGTGATCTAAAGGAGGCAGACAAGAGGAATAGCAAGGCCAGAGCCCAGGACAGTAGTGTTACATATAAGTTACATGCAAGCTAACACTCCTTCATAACTTCAGTTTTTGTTCTTCATATGGAGCAGGTGAACACAAGGTAAGACTGGCAAACATCAAAACAACCAAACCAAACACAAAAATACAAAACAAAAGACAAACAAGAAGACAGTTCCAGGTGGGTCCTTAGTTTATGTCATTGTAAAGTCCTCGAGTCAAGCCTCACGTTCCTGCCCAAAGATCTTTGTTCCTGGACCACAAACAAATGTTGGAAAAAGGGACAACAGTCGTAGTTAAAGTAGGTGAAAGGCAGATATTTGATTTACCCTGCAGGAAGATGAGATGTTAAAAAGAACACAAGCCAAACAAATGAAGTAAACTGACTGTGCGTCCAATTCACCTGTGATTGCACTGTGCAAAGGTTATCATTCCTGAATCCTATTTTCACAATAATAGACAAAAAAGTACAGGGCAGAATTGCCACGATAAGAGGAAGAGATTAGGGTCACAGTGTGAAGCAATACAAGATCTATTATGGCCTCGACCTTAGGTGCATGTCTCGGAACACAATGACTCACAATCACACATCCTCAACTGCCCTGCTGAGACACCACATTGCTATGGATGAAAGGTTGCGTGCCCGTAATGACCACTTCTGGTTGATATTTTCATGTGTAAGGCTTTTATCTAACAAGATCTAGGGGAACAGTAGTCCACAATTTGAAGTCTGCATTTTTCTGACCCAAATAGTCACTGGAGCTTTTCAAACAAGCAGCCTCCTTAAAAAAATCCAACAACTATGTAAAATATTAAAGAAGTTTGGAACTCATTCAATAAACTGCAGTTTCCGACACAGACAAAATAATTTCTGACTGGTTTTATGTTTTTGAATGTTATCCTATGTAATAAATATCACAGTTAAATGCAGTTTGTTATTAGTATACATATTTTAAGTATAAAGGTGTTGGGTTACTGTGATCAAAGCTGAAAAATCAGCAAAACTATTTGGTGTGGCAACACAAAATCTTACTTTGAAGAACTACACAAAAACGTGTTTGCCAGAAGACACATTGTGATGATATGGAACTGCGATTTTCCAACATTTACACAGTGGATTAGGGACATGCTATAGTTCAGTAAGCTAGAGGAGATACAGTGAAGAGTCAGGAGTCAACTGACAGATTTTTACTGATATGGTCATTTTTGAGTAATGCTGACTGCTTAAGTTTTGGTCACTTAAAAGATGACTAGCCTGCATTTCATGTGTTTTTTCTATTTACTTCTTGTATCCAGTGTCATTGAGCTTATTAATATTTTTGGTATTAAGTGGGTGGAAGTGTTTAAGTTAATATGTATTATAATTGTTAATTCTTAATGCTTAACGAAAACTTTGTTAAACTTTGATAAAAAGTTTAGTAGACGTTGACAGAGGAACTAAGTTTAATTGAAAATGTCACATTCTTTGAAGTTTTATAACACTCAAGAAACATTATGTAATTTTAGGTGCAGACAGAATCAATACTTGGCTGATGTCCTGTCTTGATAGTAATTCTCGGCAAAAAGAACCTCACTGATGCCCATTGTTACACCTTACGTCCTTGAAATGCAGGGCGGGGACACCCAGAAAATAATGTCAGCGAGCTAATTCTGTCTCCAACACAATGAGCCTGCTGTTGGGTGACTTCGGGGTGATTTAGGCAAGTTAGGTTTTGGCTCATGCTTTGATCTCCAGAGCATTTCGGTGCTGTTCAAGCACACTTCTGGAAACGCGTGAGTAGTGATAACAATTTGACCAATCACCTCTATAATATATAGTAGAAGAACTTAAACCGTCAAACTTAACCGTTGGTTTCCAATTAAACACCAGCTAGCAGGTTGAAAGGTTGTTAGCCGGCTGACTAACTAGACTCTAGCTGTACTGACAGTTATCTACAAGCTTGAGAGCCTTCTTACGAATGTGCAGTCTGTGGAATACGTATGTCAAAGAAGTAAGTGATAAAAGTTAATTATGTGTTAAAACGCACCACACATTACATCGAGGAGTTAGCAACCGCTAGCCTGTGTTATGGATACAGTCGCTACTGTAAACTGCTACCAGACAAGAGCAACAACACAGCGTTGTCAGTTAGCACAGGCTAGCGGTTTGCGACTTCACATGTAGCCCAAGTTTAAGCCTGCTTTCAACAGAATTAAAACTTCATTCTGTCTGAAATGTATCACCATGGTCAAACCGAGTGAGTCCCATTTGACATTCAAGGCTTAATTTGTAGATAAGTTTAATGAGGTATCAAAGTTACCGCAGAGAACAGCAGATTTCAACGTTAGCTAACAGGCGTAATAATAATATCACTCCATTCTGCAAAGTCACACTAATTGGTGGATAAGTTGTATTTTCCTAGCACCATCTCAGGAACAACCAAGTAAAATCTATCACCTCATCTAACATCTAACTTACCTCATCTTGGCTCCCGTCTGGAGACGACAGTTAGTCGCTTGCTTGCCCTGTAAACTGTGGTACGAGCAGGAAGTGCCTGGAGACGCAGGAGCAGCAGCTTTGAGCGGCGGAGAGGAAATCCAATGGCGATAAGGAAAACATTGCAACACCCACCGACATTCTCCAATCATAGACAGCCCACAACTTCCTGGCCAAGTCATGTTTTCTCCTGGCCAGCTCACATCAATACTGATCAAAGAATCGTGACGCAAGATTCACCAACAACCCTTTGTCAAGTCTATAAATGGACAACAAGGTAGTAAAAAATGAAGCACTTGTAATGACGTTTAATGTTGTCCTCTGGCGCGATGTCAAGAAACATTTACTCCTCTGCATAACAAACTGACCAAAAATTTCAGCGACTTGTCTATTTGACAAGGTGTGTAAGAGGCCAAAAACAACACAAACAGACGACTCAGATTGAACAGTCAATCTTTTATTATCAGATTGCATCGAATACAAAGACACACTAGTTCTTGTAGCCACGGCTGGCTCTGCGACCACGAGCCCTCTCAAACTTCCTGCCCTTGGACCGGATGTAGGGCCTATAGGAGAAAAAAAGACAGGTATATGTTAAATTAATGGCACCACAAATGTAAAATTCATTCCATAAAGCTGTATCCATTTCATTCACTTTAAACTTGGCTTGAATCATCCAACATCAATGCACAAATAGTTCAGCTGACCTGATAATTACCCTCATTAAATTTATTTAGAAACCAAATACCACTATTTGGTCTCTGTAGTGGTAAGTTCTTTATTTCCAACCAGTTTTTGATTAAAAATAGTTCCAGTGTAGGGGTTGGGTAATCTTTTTTTTTAGCGATGTTACTTTACAAATAGAAAGGAGTGCAGCTGTAGAGCTGTACAAAATTTTACTCTCCAGCATCACAGTGTATCCAAAAGTACAACATAGGGATTCAACCAATCACCAAAGGCCTATCACATGAGACTGACATTCAATGATCAAAAGCACAGATGAAAAAGACAAATTCCCATATGATGGAATCCATTAGCATTAACAAAATTAACGGAATAAGTTGAGCTTGTGATAAAAAGAGTTAAACATACTTGGTGTGGCTGTGAGGAGTTCCAGGGGCCTTTCCAAAGTGTCTGTACACCTCTCTGCCTTTGCGGGGTCCTTTGAAAAAAAAAAAAAAATCGTTAATAAAAAATGAAGCATTAAATATATTTATAAATGTTACTGGTGAAAAATTACATTTCCATTCACACATATTACAACATACCTCATCAATAAATGAGCAAATCTTAACCAGCATGTGGACGTAATTACATTTAAAAGTAGTTCATAAAGCAGACCGTTTGACTGAATATTTCTTTGAAAAACCAGAGTGAAAAGTTTGTTACTTGCATTGTTTGTCATGTTAGAGCAAAACAATTCTGGCATCACCAAAATAGAAAAAAACTTTGTGATGAGCAAACTTCACAGCGGAATAGAGACTGTACATGAAGAGCATTAGTGTAAATTTGTTGCAGTTTGTTGCAACATGCTTTTTTTTTCTGTAGACACAGTAGTCTTAAAACAAAAGTTCAGCACGAGACAATGTGGCCCTGACCCTACAAAAAAACACTGCACTGAAAATCATGGGTTTATTTTGACCCCATCCTTGTTTAGAGAAAAGCAGATGAAGCCGAGTTGCCTACAATCAGGCTTAACAACAAAAGACCACCCAAAGGTGTCTAGAACCAGCCACACAATGATGATTGCAATCAACTCAAATTACAAGATGTTTTTAATAGTATGTCCATAAATCCAAAAGTTTCTTTACCTGACAGCAGAACTGTACCCTGTCCTTTGGGAGCAGCCAAAGCCAGCTGGTCAAAAGTCATCACTTGACCACCTGATTTCAGGATTCTGCGGCGGGCACCGTCAGTGACCCTCAGAGCACAGATCTGTGTGACAACAGGATGTTAGGACCATATCTGAGACTGCCAACAATACATGAGAATGAATATGAAAAAATCCCTAGCAGAGGCACGTGACAATTCTTAAAATGAAGAGTTACCTTGAGCTTGGGGATATCCTGAATCCTGACGTCATCAGTGACAGTTCCCACGACAACAGCGGTTCTGTTCTCACGGCCAGGCAACTTCATCTTACGGATCTGGTGACAATTGAAGCAAAGTTAGAAGTTCTAGCATGCAAAACTCGGAGGTCTGAAGAATCAACAAGGCTGGTAGATCAACAGTAGAGATTCATGAACCTTCTTAGCTCAAGTTTAAGATTTCCTGGATCCATACATTTTAATGTCCAGCCAAACAGGACGAAAGTAGACAAGGAATTTGAGTATATTGTTTAATATTGATTTGATGCAAGTGTTTGCTTATATTACAAGTTCTGATATATATATATATATATACACACTGCACTTATTGGATCATTTCTATACACAATCAGATAAGGCAGAGATGCTGTGGTGACGAATCTATGTCAGCTTACAGGAACTGACAGAAGTAGTGTTAAAGTTTACAGTATAGCAAAATATAAAAAAACTTGACAATTTCAGTAAAAAACAAATTGAAAATTATTTGTGATGGGCAGAAATTGTCAATTTTGGACAGAAAATTATTAAGTGCAATTTATTCATGTCTGTATAAAATTAAAACGTGTTTTCTGACAACTAGGGACCAAATTTAAGGTCGAGGCATACTTGCAGATAAATCCAAATATGCAAATGCAAAATATTTATAATTAAAATTAAAATTGTAAAAAAAAAAGCTCATACACCCCTGCACTCTTGCAAATGTATTTCTCAATGTGGTCATCAAGGGATGAAGATTGCATGATACACTCCTAGTTTCGGGTTTCCAAAACAATTCAGTTCTCGTCAAGAAGCCTGTGTTTCCAATGGATTTTTTTCAATCAAACTCTTCCTTTAGACACTGCTCTTGGCCATATGAGCGAAAAAGTATAAACATTTACAGGCCGACTATGAATCTGTGCGCAGTAATGATAGCATTAATAAGGTTTAGCACTAGTACACAAAATCAAATTTATCAAGTCATCAAAACAGCAAAATTCCATTTAAGATGTCATTATGTGGTTTTGACATTGACTTCAAACTTTTAACTGTCAGAAATGCATTACAGGCTCCAAAGAACAATAACCTTCCTTTGAAACACTTTGCTCAAACAATGAAATCTCTTTTATAAAAGAGCATTAATACTGAACAAGAGGAAGAGATGTTTGAGACTCACCAGACGAGATATGGCAATGGGGGGCCTGTTGGTCCTGCTCATGAAGAGCCTCCTCAGGACCACCTTGTTGAAAGGAGCATTAGAGCGACGGGCCAGGAACCTGTACAACTGTTAGACCCAGCAACATGGTTAGTTTAACAACAGAATGTTTCAAAGTTGTAATTTACAAGAAAAACACTTAAGTGAGTGAGTGCAAGTGGTATGACTCAGTGAATGTGATTTACCTTAACCAGGAGCCTCAGGTAGATATCCTGGCTCTTTGGTTCTTTCCTGTGAACCTTACGGTCCTTGTTGTGCCTGATGTCAACTCCCTGGGAGGAAATAAATCCATGAAATTAAGATACTGCATATGAAAGTTATATACATATTACTTATGTACACGTTTGACCCCATCTACAAAAACTAAATTCATGCTCCGTCTGTGCTTTAGTCTTCATACACGCAGACCAATGATGAACCACAATAACAACGATGTTTAACTATAAGCATGGGATATCACTGTGGCAGTCTTTCCCTATAATATTAAACGTTAAAGCACCTAGCATATAATGTTAGCACAGGCCGGTTCACACGTTGACATTCTCCAGCTAACTACTCTAACAAGCAACATACAAAAGAGACAAAATATCTGAAGTCCAGCACAGTTTCTCCGTATAAAAACACATTTTACTTATAGGAATCACAAGTTATTATTTTGAGTAGTGCGCCTTCTGAGCCATTTCAAGGGTCCCACCGATCACGTTAAAGACATGAAGCTAAGTCTATAGACAGCACTTGGCCGGCACAGCAGAGCGTTAGCTAAACAGACCTATGTTATAAATGAACACAAAATCATCATATGTCTGTAACATATGTAATGCTAAGAACCATTTGGGGTTGCGACTGAGATGATGTGACTTTTGAATTTAAAGGATGATCGTGGATAGTCTTGCTATCGAACACTAAAATTTCTATTAGCGTCACCTACCATCTTGGGCTCAGAGCGAAAAGGGAAAAGGAAGAGCGGAGGTCTCGCGATAAACAGTGCGCTGCAGTCTCGGGTTTCTGATTGGCTACGAAGCAAGCACTTCCTGCTGGGAAGAGTCAACACAAGTAGATTATTATTTGGGATGGCACCTCCAGTGGTAAGAATCACGGGAGACCACAACAATCCCCAACATGTTGGGTGTAGTTGGCATGGCGGATTCGAACTTCTGATATTTTCTCTGTGTTTAGATTATGAATGTAAAATTACGAAACAAAATTTTATACTCCACTATTGTCACACAGTTCTACGTCATCTCTTCAAGCACTGGTTTGACTTCTCATCTTAGTTTGCAATGACATGCTGTATTTACGTTGATTTGCATCGTCTCACCCGATTGCTAGTCGAGGTGGACATTTTTTCTACGTTATTTCTTATAATTTTATGCTTTCCGAAAATGTTGGTGCTTTGTCGCGCCTTTCTTAACTGAGCTGAAGCTTGTTTACGGACCATACAGTTTTCTCGAGTGAAAGGTTTCATGACTGTTTCTAAAGTTTATCATCAAATTCAGCACCACACTTGTCTTTCCACACATAGGCCTGTTGGATTTTTTTCTTAATTAAATCGTGACATAGAATACCATGATGAATTTAATTTAAAAAATTCAAGTGAAGTTAAAATTATTTTTTAAGTCTTAGATTTTTGGCTAAAATATATTAGGAAATATAGTTTCAGCATATGTTTAATAATAATTTGACAGTTTTCATGCTTGTTCAAGGAAATTCTTGAAAGAATATTTGAACCAAATAAAAACCCTTAGAATTTATATTTATTTGTTAAAAAAAACTGTGGTATTATCAAGAAAGATATTCCATAATATGACACAGAGAAACAATGAAGAGCAGTTCAGTAAAAATACAGTTATGTTCTTTTCCCAGCTTAAAGAAAATACATCTTCTCAACGTGTAGCAGTTGGGTTTAACTCACTCAGTCATAATTTTCTTTTTTTGTTAGGAAGCCTTTTACTTGTTTCCTCAGACACGTAAAAGCAAGTCTACCCTTTCACTGAACCTCATGTTGTAACTTAATAATTTGCAAATATTTCTCACACACAAAAAAGTCTTTCTTCAGAGAAACTTGCATCATGGAACCATGGATGTCGGGTTTATTTGAGCTCATGGTCAGGCTGCTGTCTGAGGTGACACAGGAAGATGGTGAAAGCCAGAGCAATGCCTCCAAGAAATGTTGTCCGAGCCACAGGAGGGACCAAGGCAAAGTTTACTGCCTTATGATGGAGCAGGACATAAAAATATAAATTTTAAATTTGGCCATGAGGCTGTGAGTGCAAACATATGGCCACTTGAAATATTAAACTGTACAAGAATATGTCACCTGCATTGTTGACCAAAATACAACTCCGGCCTTAAGAGAGAGACAAATAAGTTAATTGATAAGCAGATACATTTGTATTGGCATATTATGAAAATAAATAATCTAATTAGAGAAATCTTTAACTGAATGGTACCTTGTAAGAAGTCCAGAATTTCTGTCTCCAGTCCTCTAGTGGGTCATCTTTCTTCTCTAGTAAACTCAAACCTAAAAAAAAGAGCTGTTTCATAAATCAAACATCACAGATGCAAACTAAGGGAGGAATCAAAGTTCATTTCCCAAAGTTATAAAAGAGTTAATCAATGTTTTTGTAGAAAAAATATTTTTTCCCCTGATGCATAACAGAAATATGTATCTTTTACTGATAACTGATTTTAAAGATATTAGAGGGGAATTTACATCATTCAAAATTAAAAGCATACATACAACAAATGTCCTTTGTCATCCTCACCAATATAGAAGGCACTGATGGTGAGCGGAGCTGCAATCAGCTGATCCACCACAACTTTCCCCATCACCGCTTTTACTCCTCCCCCTGGCAGCATCCTCTCCAGCCCTTTGAGCCAGTGGTAGTTGAAATTTGCATGGAAACAGAAGCCGACAGTCGCTACTCGAGCCGTCTGAGACCAGTCGATCTTTGCTGACTTCTCCGCTGTGGTTTCTGCCCTCTGTTTGCCTCCGAGCACACTCTGCTGTATGAGGTCAGCAGAGGCAAACAGTGTTGTGTATCCCAGGACGTTACTGATGTATGGATGAGCTTTGAACACAGCCCAGGCTCGGTTCATGGTGACAAACTTGATCGGATAGAGTATTTAAGCTAATTATTTTTTATTACCAACACTAGGTGTTACTGCAAAGGTGACACTTATACAGAGAAGAAAGAATTTTAATTTTTTTCCTAATTTAAAAGAGGGTATAAATCATGATTTTGAATATGCTGAACAAAGAAAAAAAAACTGCATAGAGCAAACCATTCACTTATTTCTTAAAACTGAACTTTCACATTCAAACCGCTGTTTACTTGGCTTTTTATCTAAGAAAAAGTGAAACATACCTTTCAGCTAAGTTCTTCTCACCCCGTTCTTTAAAGTTGTAAAGCAAAAAAAATTTTTTTGCTCTTTTCTGATTGGTCCTGTTTGGCAAAGAGGGGGAGGCAGTGACATGAATCTAATGCCTGGGCAACATTCCACGCCCAAGAGAGGGAGGTTTACCAGGTCAAAGTCCTGCCTCTGTTTCAGAGAAGGTGTGATAACACCTTTATCAGCCGGCTGTAGAGGAGTCTGAGAAAACAACACATGTGAGAACTAATGAGCAACTAAGCAATCATCTGCAGCATAATACACAGAGGACATGGAGAAACATTCTGATGGATAAACTTCTTCATATGTAGCATGATTAAGTAGCTTAAATCCTGTTAGCAGTGTAGATGAGCCCACTGCGCCCAGTTTCTGTGGCAGTGTGATCAATTACTCTTCCTATTTATACCTTTAACATTATCCCAATGTCTGTGCAGAACACTTAGAGTTACTTACCCCAGAATAACGTCTGCTAAATTAAATTGTAGAATTTGTCTCACTTTTTAAAGTGTTAAAGTTAAGACCACAGGAAGAAGCTAACCGTTCAGCTCTCTGTCAGAAACATGTGTGGTGTCTAAAAATAGATGACACTCCCACAGACAGGCTCCTTGCTGTGAGTAAAGTTTCTTAAGAAGCACATGTATTTTATTTTGGTCATAATGATGTAATAAAAGGACTAAATCTGCAAATTATTCCGTTTAAAAGAGTTTATATAGTTGTAATCAATATATTTTATTCATAATTTTAATTCTTTTGTTGTCATGACTCACATTTTTTACATTTTCATATATTTTTTTAGTGAAACTTAAACATCAAAGAGGATTTCATGTTAACCTGATTTGAAAAGAAAGAAACAAAAAAGACAGATTCAAACTTCGAACCAAAGAAGTGGAAGTCTTGTCATTTCAAGAGATGGCTGGTTGGCTTAAATAGTGATAATAATAAGTAATTTCCTGAGGCCCAATATAAAATATGAACATTTCTTAATACAGCTGAAATATTAAATGGGGAGTCTAACCAAGGATACAGTTTGTGTGATACATGTTGTGTTTCCAAGTACAGACAGTGTGAAATTTAAAATAATCTAATTAGAAAATATTGGAAAAAATGTTAGAAAATTTATGAATAACAAATAAAAATGTTAACTATAGAAGGAAATGGTTTTCTAGAAATATTTGATGAAACAAAAATAAAAAATAGTTTCTGTATCTTTATTGTTTCTCATCTAAGTGAAAAGGTGGTGGTGCTGCCATAGATATGTTAAACCTTTTTCAATGGAAGATATGCTATTGAACTGCAAAGGTCAATTAAAGCCACTAGCAACCATGTTATCTCTTCCCCCTGAGAATGTGATAATGAGGGCCAGAGTTTAAACAGATCAATTAAGGGTTTGTTAACTGCCTCAAATGGTGCATTTGTCCCTCAGTATTTAACAAGCTGGCTTTCGTGTGGCACACAATGGACACACGTGCACACACCTCCACCAACCATTGACTTCA
Organism: Labroides dimidiatus; assembly: GCA_030710495.1. NCBI lineage: Eukaryota > Metazoa > Chordata > Actinopteri > Labriformes > Labridae > Labroides > Labroides dimidiatus. The sequence goes on from CM061148.1 coordinate 13,911,451, forward strand.
CAGATAATTGCCTCTTTCTTTTCAGAACCTCTCATCTTGTCCCACTTCCTCTTCCTCTATCAATTTGACAAGTTGGATTCCATTCAAACTACTAAAGGGGAAAAAAGGGGGACGTTTGAGTCTTTGCATTGAGCTCTTGTGTCACTTGACTTAATTTGCTGCTCACAGACATACAACACTCACCCTGACATACACAAAGACATCACCACACCTCTCTCCCTGAAGCGGCCTGCCTCTGTCAGTCTTCAGAGCAGTCTGTAGGAAGAGGTGAAGACAGCAGCCTGAGGAGGAATAAGGTAAGAAGGTTTCATACTGTAATTTTCTACCAAGCTGAGCACGATGAAAAAAGGCTTGAACACTTTTTGGATCTGTTGAAAAGATCAGTTTTCTGCTGTAATTATTGTAATACTTCAATCTTTAGTGAAACAGCGCAACGTTAAAATAATCTGAAACAAATTTTAAAAAATGGCATTCTTAAGTTTAGATAAAAGCTCATGCATTGGCAGTATTTAAAATGGGCCACATTGTTTTGTTGAAAATTGCTCCTGTTGCTGATTTTAAAAATATAAGCTGCATATACTTCAGGTAAATAAATAAGTTTATCAGTTGCAAAAACAATTTTGAATAAAAAGCAAAAATTTTCCTCAAACCAATCTGAAAACAACTTCAAATATCTTCAATAATTCATTTTTTTTCTTTTTTAGTAATTAGGTTGTTTTTTGGTATTTTTCATTCCTCAATAGAAAAGCTGAAGACAGGAAATTGGGGAGCAGAGGGGGAAGGGGTAATGCAGCATATTGTACCATTTTAACCTTGGAAGTAATTTTTCCTCTGTATTTATTATCATTCCATATGCAAAGTAGATTCAGTATGTGACATTATGTTTGTCAGTGTGACTTGTTTTATTTGTTTTATTATCTGTGCAGATGAAATGTGTGAGAGAAATTCAGAGAACATTTGAATTGATATTGAATGAGGTTGTTCTCAGTGGAACCAACCAGATTTATGAAAGATTCAATTAAAATATCAGTTTTGTGGCACCCTTAATGTTCCTATTCTTGTAGATTTAATATAGTTTAATGGCTTTTGCTATCATGCATTTACTTATTCGAATACCAAAAACAGAGATGGCTTCTCAAATGAGCTTTTCCTCAGATAATGTTGAAGCAGCGTTAGGAAAGAAGTTCAGTCAATACAACTGTTCAGTACAAAACTAAAATGAAGAGATAAACAACAACTGTGTCACTTCAAACAAATGTTTGTAGTGTGTTTAGTTTCAACAGAGCTATCCATCATTACTGATAAAAATGAATTAGAATTATAACTCAGCCTAACAGCTCTTAAAACAATCATCCCTCAACATTTTTCATAATCATCAAAGTTTTAACTTTGCGTCCCTCCCTGGTTGTCTCATCAGTAATTCCTTTTAAATCCTTTATCTCACTACCTGTTCTCTCTAAACACACTTCTTGACTTCCAGTGTCCAGCTTCTAGTCATGCGTCCGTCCATCTCTTTGACTCTGGAGCCCGGGCTGGAACGAGGGGTCCCATGTGGTCGTGATCTCTACACTTTTGTAACTTCAGCAGCAGGTCACATGATGAGGACCCTTCAGAAACCCAGAAAGAACAGACCATCCAAACGGCAGGTCAACCACCGCCGCTTCCTGCACAACATGATTCAGAGGTGTGTAGGAGCATCTGGGGAAAAAATAGACTTCACCTTACATTAGAAAGAAGTGTAGTCTAAGATGGTAAGATCTTGGTGAGATAAATTGTAGGAGGTCATCAGATGATTAGAGAATTAAAAAACATCTGGTACTGACAATTTAAAGATGTTTCATTATAACTTTAACCTCATCATCATATAAATTAATGCACAACTGCTTTTTGCAGTCATGCACAGCCCTCACTATAACTCTCCCTGTACTATTTGCATAAAAAATATTTATCTCTGATACTTTGGAACAGTTTCAGTCTACAACTGACGTATGTAGACAGATATTATTGTTCTGTGGACTTGTTCAGTACACTGGAAAAAAGGCTAAGCCAACATTTGAAGCAGCTCAGTTCTCGATCCAATGTTTTTTCTGTCGAAGCAACCAAAAAAAAATGTAACCGTTAATGTAAAACAATGAGTAGGGAAATAAAGTGTTTTAATTTTGTATCATTTCCTATAATCTTAAATTTAAAATGAAAAGAAAAATAGTATTACAAACAGCTTAGCTGAACTTTCTACACTAGCAAAGCTCTGCTGCTGCTTTGTTGAGTCACTTTAATATTACGTCACTTTACGTGCTTCTTGCTTTGTGTTGTACATCCCTTTGGACCAAAACCTTTGCTAAATTAAATTGTAAAATTGTTGTTTATATCTTGAAAACAACTGATAATAAGAAATGGGAGAAACTAACAGTTGTATTATTTTTTTTAATTTAATTTAATTTTTTACTTTCATAGCTGCTTTTTTACGGAAAAGAAACAAGTAGCCCTTAGCTTTTAGGGAGCTTTTATGTGGTGATATGGACAAGGAAAAGTTCATTTTTTGTTCACTCAATTATTGGTAAGTAGGCTGGTGAGCATTTTGTGTGAGATTTAGGAGGTTATTAAAATAAATAAAAAATAAAACAATAAGCTACAAACTAAGATGGCTACTGTTTTCAGGCATTTCCAGAAATACTGATGGTAAAATTTACATCTTTCTCCTTGTTTGTCTCTCTCAACAGAAAGTTTGCAGACATAGAAGCAGCAAATCACAGACTGGCATCTGCTCTTAGTAATAATGAGAAGGAGACAAATGTGTTGTCTCTGCCCTCACTAAAGTCAAAGACTCTTAACCAGTCAGTTTTCCCTTCTGAGGATACTCAGCTCCAAGATCAGGCGAAATGCAGCCATCATGCAGGAGCAGATGACATGATTAAGCCCAGGAGCACCGTGTCCGTTGGATCACATGAAGCAGAGACCAGAGAGAGGAACCAGCCAGAAGTTGAACATCTTTGGAAACGACAGCCCAAATCCCAGCACAACATGCGCAACTCTAGAAAGACCGACCGGAGCAAAGAGAAGCAGGGGAAAGAGAGCCAAAATCACAAGCTGGTGGAATTCACATCTTTGGCCTCTCAAAGCTGTCTTGGGTCAGAACAAGTGAATCAGCCAGGGTCAGCCTACATCTCCCAAGAGGACTCGCCAACAGCTCCTCAGGATACCACTTTCTTCCACTTTGGCCAAAATGTGGACATCTCTTCTTCCCTTTCTCCACAACTCTCTCCGTTGTCTCTTGACTCTTGTGACTTCACGATGCAAATGTTTAAAGACGTGTTGACCCAGAAAAACTCTGCTGGCGTTTCTGAGAGTCAGTGGACAGATTTTATAGATGTTTTCAGTGCTGGCAGTCAGGATGTAGGAGGCTGCATGGACGTGGACGCTTATATTGAAAGTATCTGTGCTTGCCAAGGTGAGGATGGGCAGGAAGGCAGAGTAGATGATGATGAATTTCCAGATCAGTCAGACAGTTACACAAAAATCTGCAGTGACGGATCTGAAGTGGAGGATATGCAGACTGAGAGAAGGGATTATAGATATGAATATGGGTATATTTGCTGTGGAAATCAAGGATTGAGCATAAACTACATAAACAAAGAGACACAATTTAACAGTTTTATGCCCTCCCCAGATAATTATATCACACATAGCCTGCTCTACCTCAACCCCTCAGAGCTGCAGACATATCGACACACTAACCAAGAGAGTTCCTGTATGCTGATAAATTGTGAAAACAAGCAAAACTTTACACCATTTGAGGGTGTCGCCCAATCATTTTCTGTCCCAGTTCACAATCCTGAGGACCGTCCAATACCAACACCACCACACGAGGACGACTGGCTGTTCACTGATATCTTAATGGACAGAAAGTCACCTGGCTGCCAGGAAAATGTCTCTCTTCAAAAGTGATGCATGGGTTGATTCCTATGTTGACACTGTGAGTGAAGGTTGAGAGAGTGACCCATCACTGTTACTTCATTTCAAAGAAGAGCAAGAATGAACCATCTTTACATCATCAACAGGTTTTAGAAAAGCTAAGATGGGTACATACATAGTGTACGATACGCAATCTGTTGGATAGAGGAAGTCTGTTTGTACACTGTATATATTCAAAATCTTGTTCTTTTACTCTACTGAATACACAGTTATGTGTCCAAGTCAGAAAATGAAGTTAATCATATCTTCTCCAACTCAGCTTTTTGGCTTTGCTCTTATTTCTGGACCTTGTATGTGTGTAAATTTTAATGTGTTTTTAAATTTGTCTTTACAATCTCAACATGCACACTGCCAGGCAAACAATCCTGGCTCAAACTGAAGAGATGTTTTTATTAGTAAGGCTGCTCATAAATGGGTACGAAACTGAGCTTTCTGGGGCCAAGTTGGGATCCTTCAAAGGGCCTTTCAGGATCCACCCTGACAACATATTGTAATCATAGTTATTCATCTTGACATAGATGATTTTTTCTTGCATTTTGGTAGTTAAAAAAATCTCCATCAGTCAACCCATTGGCCTCAGAGACTTACAATTATCTTTGCTTGCTTTGCAGTGTTTCAGACGCCGCGTTTTTTAAGGATGCAAACTCACTTTTTGTCATATTTGGTGTTCCTGAATGTGTGTGACTCTTCATCAGTGTTGTAGTTGCAGTGACACTGTCTCCAAAACATGAACTGTTTATATTAAAATGGTGACATATTTTTATGCTGCTAATAAACCAAGATAAAAGTCTAATAAATACTAAGGAGTATTATTATACAGCGTGTTTAACTGTCAGAGATGCTGTTAATATCAAAATATTTTGAAATATTGCAATTTAAAGGAGCAAAAAAAAGTAACATATGGAAACGTGAAAAATACTTCAAGAGGTGGTATTAATGGGTTTTTTTTACACATAAGGGTCAAATGTTAGATGTCAACAGCTTGTTCAGAAAAAAATTCACTGAGATCAACGTGAGATTTGTTCAAATTTTGGCATCACCAGTTGATCGATAAAAGGAGAAATTTGTCATTTTTAGAAGAGAAACAAATTTGTTACATGAAGCTGAGATAAAGAAAGAATTTTTGGAGGCATAAATCACATAAGCTAATACACCTGAATTAAGTACAGAGACATTATGATTAAGCAAAAATGTTCTATCTTAAAGACTTGTTTAACTTCCACTGATGGTGTGTCTGTGTGATCGAGTTTAGTTTGTGCCCACAAAAAAAAACACTCAGAAACACAAAGATCCAAACCAACGACATGTATTAAAGTTAACCCCAGTCAGATGTTTTATAATAACAGCATCATCAACCAAAAAAAAAAGGCTAAAACAATAAAACACATTTTTTCAAAATGTTTCAAGTTCCACAGTAGCCATAAACAAACGCAGAGAGAAAAATAACACCTCAGAGAAGCACCAGCCTCGTTTCTTGCTACACATGAACAGAACTCATCCGCTCTCGCTTCAGCAGTTTCAATCCACATGTCCTCTGATTTTGGTCTTTTGAGATGTGAACACAGCCGCCACGTGCAGTCGATGACAAAACTTTTTGAGATAACATTAAAACGGACTTCTGAGTCAGGACGTGTGACGTTAGCTCATTTGGCTTGATGCTGTCGGCCTCTTTGAGATTAATCACAAGCCTCCAGAGTAGACATCATGTGCTGAAAATGTCCGGCTGTGTTTATCTCTACTTGTAATGTGTAAAGTGCAGCTTTTACACAACATCTTAAAAAAACAAAGCCTCAAACAAAATCCTTTGCATATTGCTAAGATAAAAGAATTGTACATTCAGAAAATAAAAAAGAGCCCTTCATCAGGGCATTAAATATACGTCAGAACTCTTTCTCGACCTGACGGGTTTGATCTCTCTTCACCCGAGACTCAGTGGTAATCACGGTGAAGTTGATATGGCAAAACAAAGCTTAAAAGTCTGAAAATATGAATACACATGGAACATAAGGTCTGTGTGATTATTGAGCTTTGATCAGCTTATATGTGAGCTTTGTATTTCATTCAGTGTTAAAACAGAAGGAGGAAGAAGGATTTGCCATGACAACCCTTTTCACCAGAAATCACAGTTTGGTGTCATCAACAGTAAACACCAACACAATCATTTAATCCTTACCACGTGTGATGAATATATACAACTAAAATAAAAAGAACACATTCTTTGCAGTGACAGAAACAGGATATTTGATTTCTTATCAGACAATCTTTATCTTTTTTTAGTTCCAATTTTCAATTAATGCACCAGTGACATTCTTTCAAATTTAAAGAGACAGGTGTTTTGGGAAATATCCTTCTTTACTTTTGCTATGCAGTTTGATGCCTAGATTAATATAGTTGAGACATTCAAGGTTGTTTAATATAAATACTGGAACAAGATAGAAATAGCGAGCATGAAAATTACAAAATCCATCATATAGCACGTCTCAGGCTCTCTATTTGCTCATTTTAACTGTTTTTTAACATCCGTATTTTTAAAAAAGCCTGACGTTTTTGTTTTACAGACAAGCTATGTGACAAATTATTTCTTGGTTTAGGAACTACATCCAGTCTTTGCTTTCCAGGAAATTTTCATTAAAAACACCTCTATGTATTTCTAAACATGAAGTATGTGAATAAATGAGTGACTTTTGGAGGTACTGGAGAGCAGATTATGTTACAGCTTTTACATATTTTCAGCCTTGGTGCTAAGCCGCTTACTTTGGTTAAGATTGGTGTCAATCTTTCAGCTTTTTCCAAATTTTTAAACTATCCCTTTAAAACATCGTCATTTTATGCATCACATGAAGTTCCTGGACAGCCTTAAAGCTCGGACAGGCAAACAGGTGCTAAAGAAGACCATAAGAAAATAAAAAAAACAAACAAAAAAAAGAACATGATATGAAAAAAATATCAAAACAAAATCATTAAAATGAGGAGATTCCACTGAAGGACAAAACAGGTTTCCATTAAACATTATCTGTTTGACAGCAGGGTTATCAAGCTGTGCGTGTTGTGTTAACACCACAAACACACACATAGCTTTTAGAGCTGATAGCTAGGGTAAAAAAAAACAACTCTATTTTTTGTTCTACTTGCTGTTTTGCGTCATAAAAATTCATTCCACTTTGCCTCAATTTCATGTTTTTTTCTAACTCTACTCGTATCTAAAAATGCTTCGAGTCTCATGCTCAGTTATTCTACCTTTTTCTACATTAACAGCGAGCAGAGACTGAGTTTAAACTACTGATTTTCAGCAGTCACTGGGTGAGCTTAGAAAACCTCAAGCCTCCACTCCTGTAATGTAGTTTACTCTACTGCTACTCTACATTTACTACTAATTTAAGTCCCTTTTTCTCATCCGTATGCCCACCATTTGGTTCCAAAAAAAAAAGCTTTGATGATCAATAATTTACAAAGTTACTCAGTAAAAATTACAATGTACAAGATGCTTGTGGAAATAAATGTGTTTATCAGTCTCGAACGGATGAAGATTTGCTGTCACACATTGTCCTGACTGGATAAAAAGGTGAATTTATAAAGTTCACCCTCCAGAGGTTATTTTTTCTCTGGTTATGCTGTCGTGGTTTTGTCTGAGCCATGATGCAACCCAGTTCAGGCCAAAATAATCAGACTAGCACAGAACATTACCTGTGATAAATAACTTAAGTTCACATTGGATATAAATTATACAAATTTATGAAGCAATATGTTAAGACTTTAGTTCAAGAAGCTATCTAATACTACCTTCTGCGGTACCTAACAACAAACTGTTTCTAATCTACAGTAAAAGGATTTATCACTTGATACAACTTCGATGCAGCTAAACTGCATCCAGGCTGCTGTTTAAGATCGTGTGCTTGCATCTCTACAGCTGGACACAAGATGAGATCAAATGTCTGAACTTAGTGTCGTCCCTTTTCAATAATTTTTTTTTTCCAGGCACCCCTTTTTCTATTGCTGAGTCACTCCAGTCGGTCTAATTGTCTTTCTATTGGCTGCCATCCACAGTTTCTCTCTCTCATTCTGACCTTATTCAAAGCTTCCCACTAATGCTTTGTTCAAAACTGACATACAATGTCTCTGCTCCATTTGTGTGTTAGACGTTCATTGTTTTGTTAAATGTTTACAGATTGTCTAAACACCTTTTAGAAATATTTTCAAACTTTTTTAAAATCTTTTTTTTTTTTCATAATGAACTCTTCTCAAAGAGTTTAGACATGGCTTGATTCTGAAATATCTCCTAGTGTAAAAGATTTCACTATCTGCATTCTAATAGCTGTACAGCATCATGGTGTTAGATTCAAACAATTCACGTTCCCATTTGAATTCTGGGAGATGTAGTTAAGATTCCTAGAAGTTCAATACAGAGACTTAGAAATTTCCAGTCTGTTGTTTTGATTTTATGTCACAGTTTGTTACAAAACCAAAATGAACTCCAGTTTCCTCTTTAGTAAAATCTGATTTTTACATTTTTTATGAGTTTGTCACTGAGGTTAAAGCACCTGGTGTATGCATCCTAAATGACGTCATAAACTGGTGTGTTCTCTGTGTATTTGTGTGTGTGTGTGTGTGTGTGTGTGTGTCACTCCTTCACCCCTGAGTAGTCGAGGCTGTGAGAGGCCGTTATCTGTATGTGTGTGTTTCTCTGTAGATGAGTCTATGTGGGCATCACTCAGTGTTGTTGACGCTGTAGGGCGGTGGAGGGTCCAGGCTGTGTTCAGAGGAGGGAGTCGGGGTCCCAGGGAGTCCAGAGGAGGGGGTTGGAGAGGCGGGGGGCTCCTCTGAGTCGGAGTTTTCATAGGAGAGGTCGTCAACCAGTGCTCTGCGTCCACGCATTGAGAGTGGTAACGGTGCACGCCTGGACGAGATGATAGCGAGAGTTAGAGCAAAGCAGTTTGGTACCTCACGAGTATCAGAGCGGTATCACAGTATTTGCTAAAATTTAAGAGAATCTTGACTTTAAAATATTTGTCTAAGATCATACTGTTTCAAACACACAAGTTCTCATAATTGTTTTTTTTTCTTTTGTAAAAACGAATATTGGCATTAATCAGATATTTAATTCTAATTCCCCTCAGAAAATTATTTCATCCTAATTATTAGATTGCTTTTCATTTTGACACTACTTGATCAGGCCTTTTGGTTCTGTCCTTTATGGTTTGCAGACCTGGGCTGTCATTTTTCTGTCTACTTTTTACTAAACATGATTTCGAAAAAAAGAGTCTAAAATGTCTGAGAAAATAGTGAAAAGTTCTTGTTAAAGCTTTAAGGTTCCAAATCAAGATGGAAGTTTGCCCAGTCAACAGTAAGAAATCAATATAATCAATATTAAAACATTGAAATTACTAACAAAGTGAAGTTCATATTTCAAAATCTTGAAATATGACAGCATAACAAGAAACATAAACTGAGTGAATTTCAAATATGTGTTAAACCTCCACCTTTAAACACCCAAATGTAATAAAAAAAGACACACACAGTGACCTACTTATCGGCCCTCCAATCTGGGACGCTGAGAGTTGTTGTGATGGAGACAGGTGGACAGTTTGTCAGTGTTAGATGGACACAAAGAAACAAAGAAACAAAAGAGCAAAACAAAACAAATCATATCAAGTTAATGTTGGTGTTAAAAACAAACAGAACAACGAATGATAATGAACACACCACACAGACACACACAAACAGGCGCACACCTACACATACACACATGTGGCTACCTGAGCTGGTTCCGGAGGGAAGTGATCTCCCGCGTCATGGTCTGGCTGCTGTCGGTGACCTCCTCCAGCTCCCTCTGCAGCTTCCTCTTTTGAGCATTGGAGCGAGAGTTCTCCTCCTCCACCTCCTCCAGCTGCCTCTTCAGCTGCTTCAGACGGACCATGGACTTATCCAGCTGGAGGAGTAAGAGGAGGAGAACGGTAAGAGGAGAAAGAAGACAAGCAATGGATGAAAAGGGGGATTAGTCTGAGTGGGAGTGATAGGGATCAGGAGTCCGATTAAACCTGGGAGATTATCACTGATGATGTTTTAGGAGGAGAGTCAGTGTCTCCACTGTGGGTGAGGGATTTGTTTTTCCAGCATAGACCGCGTTCTACCTTTCTGATGAACACACAGATGCTGGGGGAAGGATTAGGATTAGGCTGGATTGAGCCGGATGAATCCATCATTTTAGGATGATTTTTCAACACTCTGGTGGCTGCAGGCACGATTAGAGCAGCAAGTTCAGCTGCACTAACAAGCAACCAAAGACAGTGAATCACACCAAACACACGGCCTGTGTACCTGTTCTCTGTACTGGTCTGCATGTCTCCTCTCGTCTTCCGCCTGCATCATCACCTCCTTCAGTTTCTTCTCCGTCTTTCGCACCAGTTTGTTGGCGATCGCTCGTTCCCTGGGAGGAAAGAAAGTTTATTATTCGCCTTGTGTTGGATCAAAAAGTTCAGCACATCTTGCATAAGCTTATGCATGAAACATGAGCTACTCGATTTGTTAAAAAGAGATTCCAGATAATTGAATTTTAGGTCATGCTGGCTCCATTTGCAAGTATCCAAAGATGCAAATCTTGCAGATGAAGGTGTTTCTTTTAGTCTGTCATCAAATGCTGTTTTCTGCACGTGTGTGGTGTCTTACTGTCTTTCCTGTTCCATCTGCTCCTCCATCGACTCGATCTTGGCCTCCAGCGCAGCGACGCTGAGCTTGTGCTTGCCCCTCACTGCTCCCTCCATCTCTGCGAGTCGGGTCTTCAGCTCCTTGTTCTGCCTCTCCAGCTGCTCCCGAGCTGCCTCCGCCTTCTGTGCCAGAGTCCTCTCCCCCTGCAGCTGCACAGTCAGAGTCTCCAACTGTGGAGCACAAACAGAGCAAAAACCATGACATTCTGCCTGCATACTGTCTACGAAGAGTGTGTTATGTGTGTGTGTGAGTGCAGGTTATTCTACTCCACCTGTAGAGCAGTTTTCCTTTGTCTGTCTGCGACCAGTTCAGAGTTAGTCTGCTCCTCCTCCAGCTCCTCCTCCAGCTGACTGACTCGTGCTTCTAACCTCCTCTTCTCTTCAAACAGAGCATTCCTGGACAAACACAGTGTTAGACAAACCAAAGACACACTAGTAATGAAACACACATTTGAATTAAAGAGAAACTAACTTTCCAGTGCTGCTGTTGACCATCTCATCAGCCAGCTCGTCTCTCTCCTGTTGGGCCTGTCTCTTTTGTCTCTCCGACACAGCAAGCTCCTACATGAACAAACAGGTTTTCATGGTCACTCTGAGGCTTTTTAAAAAGCACTGAATTTCTTGCAGGGTTTCAGTGAGTCATACACACCTCAGTGAACTGCAGGACTTCTGCCTCCAGTGTCTGGATCTTCTTATCGCTTTCTTTCAACTGTGTGATCACCTCCTCTCGGGACAACTTACTCTCTTCCAGCTCACGTAGAGCTTCTTTCATTTGACCCTGAGACAAAGAATGAGGTATTTTATGTTTTAATGCTATTTTTTTTTCTTTTGTAGCACCAAAATGTAAAACACCTTAAAATATCCAATGATAGAGCACTGCAATGATGATAATAACACTGAAGCAAAGCTACCTCTTCAGCTCCTTTAATAGGAACTTAAGGTTTGTCTTCATTTATGTGTTTACTGTAATCTGTGTCCTTTGCTGCATGTGTGCAGGTGAACTTGTGACTTTAGCTTATTGTGTGCAAAGAAAAGTCAAAAATCAATATTTATGTGTTAGGATTTATCGTTTTTTTTTTACCTGCAGCCTCCTCAGATGCTTCACGGCGTCCTCTTTGCCGCGGCTGGATGTTTCCACCTGGGCCTCAGAGTCCTGCAGTTCTGCTTCCAGCTGCTTCTTCGCCGCTACAGCCTGAGCCCGCTGAGTCCTCTCCTCCTCCAGCTGGATCTCCAACTCTTTGACCTAGCAAAGAGAGGGGGGATATTTTCAAAGCGGGTTGGAGAAAAAGGGAAACCAAAGACCCAGTGGTGTGCAAAGACTTTTTGAACGGCAAAATGGAAAAAAAAGAACATACAAGCATGTTTTAGCCTCCCGAGAGGGCACTTTAGCGTGTTTTTCAACACTCACCTTGCACACAACTGTAAAGACCAAATAAAAGCATTGTTTGTTTCTTCTCTTCTTCCTCTCTCTACCTGTTTGCTGAGCGCCCTCCTCTTCTCCTCTCCCTTCTCCTCACTGCTGCTGATCTCCCTCTCAAACTGAGCCTTGAGCGCTTGCAGCGTGACCTCCAGCCTCAGTCTCGAGTTCTCCGCCTCTGACAGCTCTTCCTCCAGCTCCTGTGTCTGAACCCGCAGGTTCTGGGCTTCTGTTTCCAAGGTCCTCCTGGTGCGCTCAAGCTCGTGCACCTGAAACAAGAGCAGAAAGGAGGATCTGAGTCACTGAGAGGACTGAGAGGGGCACACAGCAAAGCTATGGGTCCAAAGATGGAGACTTACGTTCTTGCCGACGTCATCCTGCTGGTTCACAAGCTGTTCCATTTCCAAGCGGAGCTGCTTGTTGGCCCTCTCGAGTTCTTGCATCTGTTCATTGGTATCCTACACAGACAAAGGAACAGAGTCACTATCATCACAGATACATAACTACCGCTCTTATTTTATCTGTTCTCAGCAGGCTTACATCCAGGGCTCGAGCAAGTGACAGACATCTTGTCTCCTTCTCTCGGCTGTCCGCCTCTGCTCTGTCTCTCTCCTCTGACAGCCGAGCGCTCACAGACTTCTCCTCTGCCAGAAGCTGGAGGAAATGGGGGGAAAAGTTTAAGATCAAGGAGACATTTGAGGAGTATTTATGTAGATAGTTGTTGATAAAGACATAAAAGGGCACTGACCTGGTCAAACTTCTTCTGCCTCTTCTCCAGGGCCATGCAGTTCTGTCTCTCTCTTTGCAGGGCGAGCGCCAAGTCCTCAATCTCCTCCCGCAGCCTTTCCCTCTGCCTCTCCACTCTCTCCTTCTCCTCCTCTCTCTGTTTCTCCCTCTGCGTGGTGCTGTCCAGCTCTCTCTGGAGCTTCCTGCGTGTTTCCTCTCCAGCCTCCACCGCTGTGTTCACCTCCTCTGACTGCTTGCGGAGCTCTGCCAGCTGAAGGGTTCATACACACCAGAGATGTTTCTCTTAAGTATCAAAACATCTTATATTTTCATGTGATTTTCTGATTTGACTTCAGCATCTCTCTTCGTACCTGCTGGGTAAGAGTCTGAATCTGCCGAGACAGCTCTTTGGCCCTCTCCTCCTCTTCCTCCAGTCTTTCCATCAGTCCGTTCTTTTCCTCCTCCAGCGCTCGTACCCTCGAGCCCAGAGCCATTTTTTGACGTGTTTCATCCTGCAGCTGCTCCTGAGAGACAAGAAAACAGGAGAGTGTCAACCAGAGCGGTGTTAGTGCAGGTGTTTCTAAGTCAGGATGCAGACAATGCTGCATTGTGTTACCTTTGCATCATTCAGCTGGCTCTCCAGGCTGTTGACCTCTTTGGAGAGTCTGAGAGATTTGGTGTCGGAGGATGACAGACTGCTGGACATGGTTTCGATCTCATTCTGGAAGAAAAGACAAAATGAGGTCAATTTATGAGATTAAGAAATTAAGGTTGTGTTTCAGTGTTTGCATCCATTTGCACCTGAAGTTTGTGCACTCGCTCCTCCCTCTCCTCCTTCTCTCTGTCTGCCTGAGCCAGTCGGGCGTTGAGCTCCTGTAGCTGACCCTCGGCTCTCTTTCGGCCCCTCTCGCTGTCCGTGCGACCTGCTTGGAGACTCTTAAGCTCAGAGCTCAGATTCTGCCTCTCTTCCTCCAGCATCGCCTTGGCCTTCTCCAGCGACTGACGTGCCTGAAGGGGAACATGGATGAGTGATGGAGCCTGTTCACATGGTTGATACGTTTTTTATTTGAGCGTGTTTCTCTCACTCTCTTGCTGTTGTCCAGCTGTTCCTGCAGGTTGTCTATTGCAGCGCTGTGTTTGACTCGGAGTTCTGAGAGCTGAGCTTCATGACGACGAGTTTCATCTTCAACGCATCGTTGTAGATCACTTAACTCTGCTTCACGACGAGACCTGGAAGAAGACAAGGATTACAGTTGATGTTCCTTTAATGATCTGATCTGCTTTATTTAAGTTTCTTTTATTTACCTGAGCTCCTGCTGGGCAGCCGTGGTGTCCAGAGTGTCCTCCAGTTCAGTCCTCAAAGCCTCCAGCTCCTCCCCCAGATCCCTCCTCTGTTTCTCAGCCCTTTCTCGCATCCCTCGTTCATTCTCCACCTCCTCTTTCAGCTCAGACACCTGGGACATTGCCTCCCTCAGCGATCTCTGAGCCTCTGCACGACGCGCGCTTTCTTCCTCCAACCTGACGGAAAGAGCAAGAGAACAGGAACAAATGCAGAGTGAAAAATCTGTGGAAAGCCCTTCACATGTGTTTCTTTGTGTGGATGTTTTGTTTGTCTCACCGGCCCTGCAGGATGGTGATTTCTTTCTCTTTCTGGACCAGACTGCCCCGCAGCTCAGCAGACAGCAAGCCCATATCAGCCAGCTGCTCCTGGGCTTCCTGGGACTCACCCTCCATCCTCCTCTTCCATTTCTCCTGCTCCAGGCGACCCTGCTCCTCACGCTTCAGACGCTCTGAACACATTAATGAAAGTGCAAATTATATATATCCAAGCATTTTAAACAGTTAACTTACATAAAACCCAACCCAACCACCATGAGGGAGGACATTTACCTTCCAGGTCAGCGATGACAGCTTCCTGTTTGTTCTTAAGTTTGTTCAAGCTTTTGGTTTTCTCTTCTTCCTCAGTGAGCTGATCAGTCACTTCACTCAGACGCTCCTCAAACTGTTTCTTCTCCTGCTCAGAGAAAAGCAACAAAACTTTAGACTTATGAACCATACATGTTCCCCAGGGGTTTATTAGGGTCATCACAGGGCTCATGATTATTTGGAAATTCTTGCAAAGATTGTACAAAATGGAAAAGAGTTTTATTAGACTCTTGAATAAAGTTTTAATTGTGAAGCTCACCTTGCCAAGCCGGTCCCTTTGCTCCACTGCACTCATCAGGTCAGTTTCTAGACTCTTAACTTTTGTCTCCAAAGTCACCTTCTCCAGCAGGAGGCGCTGCCGTGCGCTTTCCTCCTCCTCTAACTGCTCCTCTAAGTCCTGACAAGGTGAAAGCATTGAGAAATACGCAGTGAGCAGGGAGACAGCTCTTTTTTTCCATTCCAGACTTTGTGCTGTTTTATGACTAAGCAAATCTGGCAGGAAGAAAAACTGATGAGTCA
Organism: Labroides dimidiatus; assembly: GCA_030710495.1. NCBI lineage: Eukaryota > Metazoa > Chordata > Actinopteri > Labriformes > Labridae > Labroides > Labroides dimidiatus. The sequence continues at coordinate 13,926,712 of CM061148.1, forward strand.
GAGTCTGTTTCCATTCACACATTTCTTGAGAGGTCACAGTTCTAGCTTCATCTCCTGACCTGTATATTCTGCTGCATCTTCTTCTTCTCATTGGTCATCTGCACACCCCTCTCCTCCTCTTCCTCCAGCCGACTCTCCAGCTCGCCTAGCACCTCCTCCAGCTCCTGCTTCCGGGCGGCTAACCTGGCTCTCATCTCCTCTGCCTCCGCAAACAGCTCTGCCTCAGCCTGCAGCTGGTCGGCCAGCACTGCCTTCTCCTCCACCAGCTGGACCATGACAAAGACAGAGAGGAAGAAAAGGAGGAGGAGTGAGGCCCTGATTCATAGAAAACAGTGGAGCAAGGGTCAATGAAAGGTAGGTTACCTGAGCGTGTTTCCGGTCCAGCTCTGAGTAGTCTTGCTCCACTCTGGTGAGGTTTTCTTTAGCCTTCTGGAGCTGGGCTTCTCTGGCCTGGATCTCTTCATCCTGCCGGGTCACCTGCAGAAGAGGCTTCACCTGGAAGAGACAGAGAAAGTTAGATATAAGAAAGTCTCTAATATTAACCCTGAATCAGCCTGGTTTTATTCTCTCTAAAATCCTTACAGAGATTTTAAATGCAGTCATGTTTTTTTTCCACATTTTCTTTTTGCCTTTGCTTAAGTTTGACTTATGAGATCCAAAGTTTATCAGCACTGGTTGTTTGACATAGTTTATCCCATCTTTACAGTACAAATATACATGTTTACAACAAAATTTCATTAGCTCATTTACCTTAAAGCACACACTGTACTGTGAATTTTCTTGTAAATCAGCAGTTTTGAAGATATTATGGCTATAAGTTTTGCATAATCAGGGGAACAGCTGACTTGACTGACAGATGGGAGCACTGTAGCTGTTAGCAAGGAGGTTAAAGGCTCCCCTCTTTGCCTCTTGTTGTCGACCAAAGTTAGACTGAGTTAGCTTTTCCAATATGGCACCCGCTTCAAAACTCTGCCATCAGGAACAGACGGGTGATGTCACAGTCTAAGATCTTTGAACTGCACCTTTGTAAACAGTCGCCACCACTGCCAGTTCCTGAGTTTGAGGTAAGCAGCGCAGTTCCTCTGCATGACCCTCAGAGCGCTCAGCTGCTGCTGCTTCTTCATGAAGGCTCTGAGAAACAATAAAGACAACATAACAAATTAAGGGTACATCAGGAGGAAATCCTTGAATTTAATCACACTGATTGACAGAGTAAAGGGATTATCTTTTTAACTGTGACGGTTAACGAGACTGTTTCAAAAATTCACGACAGCTTTGACAGCTACAAAGGTTAGCTTTAACTTCCTTTTTTGATTTGCACTTCACAACGCTGCTCAGCGACAGGCAGCTCTATCATACTGACTGCTGTGACAAATATTTGATTGTAATACAAAGTGTAAAGACAAACGAAGGTGCACTTTTAAAAGTAAGGACATCAGCAGGGACACTCGTCGCTTCATATTAACATGTTTTGGTGTTTCCTTTTATCATGTCTGTGAACTTGTTCACTGTGAATTACCTTTAGGCATAACATGTGCTGTACTAAAAGCCCAGAATCTATTCATCATTTATGTTGTTCACAGGTTTCAATCAGCTGTGCCAAATACCTGTCAATGCTTTTTCAACGCCTGAGTCACTGATGAGGGCTGACAGAAGATTAAAAATTGATGCTTCTTTCAGAGCGAAACACAAAACTGCCTCAGTGCTTCTTGAGGATACACCACCAAGTGTTAAATGTTTGTCTGCTTCTATTGCTTAAGGATTAGCCCAGTGAACTGTGTACACTAAACAAACATCTGTCCATCATATCGTCCTCTGTCTGTTTACGTTTCCTCTGGGTTAAAGCTCTTACTTGCGTGCGAGGTAGCCTCTGGAAGCGCTCTGGAAGCGTATGATGGTGTCGGTGATCTTGAGGTCTCGTTCTTCTTCCAGGTGAGCCAGGACTCCGGCTCTGAAGAAAACTTTACTCTGACCCACCCTGAACAGGTTGTGATCCAGCTCCAAAGCTTTGATCTGAATAAGGAGACAGAATCTGCTTAACAGAGGCAGGACGCCATCATTTTAACGTGTTGTGTCAGAAATCATACTCACCATGAGTTCAGATGCTTGTTTGCCATCCATGAAGGTGCGAGGGATAGCGTTAGGTGTCAGGATCTCATACCTGGGAGACAAATGTGAGGGTTTTTTTTAACTGTTTGTTTGATAGGGATGCGTGAGGACGAGAGACGAGCTGAGGTGGTTATGAGAGGTGGTTGCACACTCAGAAAAACAACACACACCTCTGCCTGAACTCCTGGAATGGGATGCGGTTTGGGAAGCCTTGTCTGCAGATACGAATCCCCTCCAGAACACCGTTACACCTCAGCTGGTCCAAAACCAGATTAGGTGCCAGCTTCCCGGCCTGAGCAAGGCAAGAAAATAATCAAAAGTTTAACTCTAGCCTCATCCTCTTCTTATCTGTCTTCTGAGCTGTCTTATCTATCTTATCTGTTTTGCTCCTCTCATCTCACCCTCTTCTCGTGGTTGGGGATGATGCAGCGCAGGAAGTTAGGATTGGTGTTCCTTAGCGTGGCCATCAGCTTGGTCAGAGACTCTTTGTAAAGCTGACCGACAGTCCTGAACATCCCCTTCTTTGTCTTCAGACCTGAAGCTCCGAACGTAACTGGCCCGCTGCTCTCCCCAGAAGACACCTGGTCCAGACCCACGATCCGGTCCACTGCACACAAAAAGATCTCAGTTTCAGCAGCACACACCAACATTACTGCATGAAGAGACAACTTGAATTGCTGCCACTTTATTTGCACGAGTGCCAGACTAATGCTGTTGTCTTGGGATTTCACACCTGTTTTCACATCTGTTATCAAGCTTTGGACGGATGATATCAGATGATGAACAGTGAACTCTCAGCTCATTAGAGATGCAATCATAATGTTGAAAGCAGAAACAAAAACATATTAGCGCTCTTATACGCTGCAAAAACTGAAATCTAAGCAAGTGTTTTCGTCTTTTTTTAGATTCAATATGAGACACATTTACCAAACAAATCCATAAAAATGTCTTATTTCAAGATATTAAAAGACAAAAATAAGGTCTGAATTCTTTATAACAAATAAAAAACTATCTTTAAATGGATTAAGAGAAAAGTTTCTTGTATTAAGACGATAGTCTAATTTCAAGAAACTTGATGAGCAAATTTTTCTCACCCCATTGGTAGTTTTTTTTTTACTTGTAACAAGCAATTCAGACCTCATTTTAGTGTAATATCTTGAAATAAGACTTGTGTCTAGACTTGTCAGCTGAATATGGCTCATCTCCAGTATAATAAGACAGTTTTTAAGAAAAATGAAATGAAAAAGTGACTCAGATTTCTGTTTTTCCAGCATCTCTGCCTCTGAGTGAGTGACACACACTTAACTTTTGTGTTTGTTTAGCTTTGTGCAGGTGCATAACAGGTTTTGTGTCTGACTCTTGAACAAGTTCAGACAGGAGTAACTGCAGGTGTGTCTGACTATTATTTAAAAAACCCATGAAGGAGGCAAAGATTATTAATTAAACTCCTCATTTGACTTTTGCATTCAGAGATATCTCAAATTTTTTTCACGTAAAATCACTAATTAGAGCAATGTGCAGCTTTTAAACATAAATTTTCATATATGATGCATCTCTAGAGCTCAATCAGGATCACGTGTGTGTGTCTACATGTGGTTGGTTTATGAAATGGTTGTACAGCACAACTCTGTGATCCTGAATTTTGTTTTTGTGACAGATTTCTATAACACTAAGGTTAGATGTTTCACATTACAAAACACAGCACTGTCACTACAAGCTAAAACTCTGGAAGAGAACAGACGCACAACTAAGGTAACGAACAGACGTTAGTAAACTACAGGAGATGTTACAACACAAACCAAAATAAAAAGATTGAATCAAGAGACAAAATCGCACACAAAATCAAGGCAGACAGAAAACTCAAGAGTGACACAAGGACCAAAGAGTTTGGCAAGCAGAGGAGAGAAACCTACTTTCGGAGCCATTCGCCTGTATTGTGGCATATGAGTCAAAGAAGTAGACACGAGGAAGAGTTTGAATATCTGATGCAGGAAGAAGGGAGGTGGAAAGATGAGAGGAAAGAGAGGAAGGTGGGCACCAAATTAGTGGAGAGGAGAGAGAAAAGAACAGAAGGAAATTGGAGCAAGAGTGAGGAGGACACAGGAGACAAGATGGAAGAACAGAGAGGTGACAGAGGATAGAGAAGTAGCGTTATTGGGAAAGAGGAGAAAAAAATACAGTTAGTGCATTTTCCACTGGAGTATTGAAAGTTGGCAGCCACAAAAATGTTTCAGGTGATGGTACAGTGCTTTCATTTTTACCCTCTCTACATGTATCAAGTCTATAAAAGTGGACAGTGGGTAGAAATTTTAGAAATTTAGAGTCTCACCCTCTTTCCAGAGTTCAGACACAAAATGATCAGATGACTGATGAAGAAGAGACGCCACATTGTCGTTCAGGGGATCCATGTTCTTCACAAGCCAATCATTGGCCTTGTAGTCCACCTAAAAGACATTACCGAGGGGCACAGAGAGCATTTTATGTTTTGATCTCTTTAATTGGGAAACATGGCAGACATTGAAGAAGATGAAGAGGAAATACTGGGATACCTTTCCAGCATAGTGAATGATGGAGAAGTCAGCTTCCTGTCGGGGCTGCTTTGATCGGAAGAATTTTGGATGGCTGCCTTGCTCAGCGGAGACCTTTTCCACAAACGAGCGGTCCGTAGCTCGAGGGAACCAGCACTCTTCGTCCAGCAGGGCCAGAACACCAGGGGGATGAGTCTGGCAACAACAAAGCAAACAAATTTCACTTTGAGGGAAACTCAGTCAAAGCAGAGTGTGAGTGCGTGTGTGTGTTAAGCATTTTGATGTAATCCATTCACTTTCTTCACTCATCTTCAAAAAACAGGCATTAAACACAGATTTTGAACCATGAACTTCTTAGAGGTACATACTGGTTTCTCGATGAGGTCAATGCAAGGCTGCAAGTCCAGGCCAAAGTCGATGAAGTTCCACTCGATGCCCTCGCGCTGGTACTCCTCCTGCTCCAGGATGAACATGGTGTGGTTGAACAGCTGCTGCAGCTTCTCGTTGGTGTAGTTGATACACAGCTGCTCAAAGGAGTTAAGCTGCAGAGGCGGAATACAAGAAACTTCATCAATTCACATCATCAGTTTATGTAACACAGCCTAACACTCATATGTTAAAATGATTTCATCAACATGTTGTAGTACTTGTAGTTCTCTACTTTTATTGCAAATTTATGACCCACAGTTATCACTTTGGACTGGTTTATTTATAAAAATCATGTAAGGTAGAAGTCCATCATCGCCCCTTGTGACATATTTAATAAGATTACCTATTGTCTACAAACAGAGCATCATTAGATGAACGAACCTGGAAGATTTCGAATCCAGCGATATCAAGGATGCCGATAAAGGAGGCTCCCTGTCTCTGTCTGCGGTCCAGAGCTCTGTTGATCCTGTGCACCAGCCATCTGAACAGACGCTCATACGTGGCCTTTGCTAATGCCTCAACAGCAAAGTCAGCCTGTTTTATAAGGACAGTGTTGAGCCACACTCCACAGAGACACTTTATTTATTCATCCTTATCCGTGAGGGTGTGCATTTCATATTACCTGCTCCTTCGTCTGGGCCTTCTGTACATACTCTCGGCCCACTTTGATTCTTGGCGTGAGGATGGCCCGAGTGAACTCCAGCACATTGATGCCAAGCAGATGGGACAGTTTCTGAGCAGCTGTGTTATCAGGCATAGAGGCCTGGTCCTGGTTCTTCTCCTTTGTGAAGGAAATGTTCCCAAACTGGAGCACAGCAGAGATCACCTTCAGCATGGCTGCAGAGAGAAAAGAGGGAGTTAGAGGAAAATGGAAAATAAGTCTCGCAAGGCTCAAATATAGGACAAACAAACTACTCTCTCTTCTCTTTGTTTGAGCCCCCCCTCTCTTACAGAGTGACTCCTCAGGGGTGAAGCCCATGATGGCCATGGAGTCCATAGTCTGGGTGAAGTTTTCTGCATCGCTCTGACCAGGAACAGGAATAGAACCTCCACTGAGGAAGCGGTATTGATCAGCAGTTCCCAAGAGCAGGTCCGCTTTGGATGGGAGGAAAAATGAAGGTGAGACAAATTTAAGTCAAAAACATGATTTACTGCATTAGACAACTTAATTCTTTCCAAAAATGTGCATTTTGAACTGCAGTACAAAAGTATCTTATTGTCACGCTTTGGTTGACCCCTTTCTTACCTCTCGTCTCTTCTGTAGCCCCACACAGCAGCTGGTAAAAGATGTGGAAAGTCCTCTCATCTTTGGCCTGCCGGGTGGCCCGGGACTTTTCAAGGAGGTCTGGATTGAAATGGTTACGGACAAGTGCATGCAAAACTGCCTCTTTTACATAAAAAAGCCAATAAAGAGTCTATTTTTAGAAGTCTCTATTGCAGCCATCACAAAGGCAACATCAAATGGACATCTACTTTTTTGCCAAGTTCAAACAAGGCAGTTAATAACAACTGGGTGTTCTGAGCTCTAAACGTAGATATTTGTAAAAGGATACAGGTCTCAATATTGGCACCAACAATGTACCCGGCAACGTCAAAATTGATGCGGATGAATTTACCCTAAAGTGGAAGAAAATATGGTTTAATTTTTGAGTTTATTTCTTGCTAAATCATCAAACAAATGAAAGTGATGATAGAACTTTCTGGTGACATCTGACATTATCAGGACGTGTTATCTTACAAATCTTGAGGAGTTGTCGTTCTTGACAGTCTTTGCGTTGCCAAAGGCCTCCAGTATGGGGTTGGCTTGTAGCAGCTGTCTCTCCAGCTCGCCCTGAGACACACAGGACACATCAGATCAGATATATCCTGCTACGTATAAGAAAACTTCAACACATGATATCCAGAGGGCCTATTTTATTAAAATGCACCATTTCCTCTGACTTCCTTTAGAGAATCTACTGATCTTTTATGTAAAATCAAATAATATATGACTCATGTTTGAAAAGCACTGAATGGTGAATGGTGCAAATGGAAAATGGTGCATTTTAAGGCTGTAAATAGCATCTGCAACACACACCATCCCATCACCCAGGAACAAATGGTTCTCAACATCAATAAGAATAATGGGCCCTCATTAAAGAGACAATCAATAAAAAGGGCAACAGTTGAACTTATTAAAATTTTATCCCCCGCATTATTAAAAGGCAATCTCTAGACACCAACTAACACAAGTCAGTTGAGAACCACTGCTGAGGAAAAAGAAGGGCAGAGGGAGGCTGCAGCTTTGATGCTAACGCTTTACACAAGCTACATATAGGCTGATTCTAACTTGCTGCAATGTTACTGCGGTTGTCGCATTGCCAGTGCAGCAGCTGTTGATGCAGCAGAAGCAGCCAGTGATGAGGAGTGACTGTAGCTAAAGGTGGTGGTTTGACAGTAGACTGCCAGGGGAATGCTAGCTCACCAACGCCAGAAGCAGATACACAAACACACAGGGCAGAAGGTCGCTGCTTCTTATTGTGCTAATACTCATACAGGCCAAGTATTTCATGTGTTTCTTTGCACACATATAGATCACTGCCAAGTCCATTCTCACAGCCAGTCATTCAATATACAGGTGATGACTCTACAGCAAAAATGCCACCGAAAAACCTGTGACATTTACGAGCCAGTGGGCAAAAGGTAAGTCATGTCTGAGCCCACTGAGAAGAATAAATTACAATCTGCCCAAAGCTAAAGACCAAGAAAGGCAGGATTTCTTCAGACACATGTCAAAAAAAGCTCTACAAATGGAAGACATTATTCTTTTTATGTATAAAGAGAATCACATCAGGTCTGGTAAATATTCTTTAACTACACAACACCATCCCCAGTGAAGAAACCCCAAGTCATCTAAATACTGTATACTCACATATTGCATACTCTGACGAAGTGTAGGGAAAAAGAAGTTTTATGGGGAAGAGAATGGGTGAAAAAGTGGATGACATAAACAAATGAAAAAAACACAAATAAGACAACAGTAACAACAAACAGAAATACAAAGAAGCAAAATCAAATATAGTGTACAAGGTTATGAAGAAGTACATCATTACAGACAGTTAAAGGTTAAAGGTTACTCTGTTGGTTAGTCTGTATCATTGTGGAGTTCATTAAGCAGGAAACAGAGCAGGACGAAAGCAAAGGATGGGGAAGCAGGACAGAGATAACTCACCCTGTTCACCAGAGTGCTGCCTCTTGTTAAGGATCGAGAGCCATCCATCTGATCATGCAGGAAAGAGAGGAGGAGGAGGAGGAGAATGCAGGAAGAAGAGAATGAGGGGAAAAGGTGCAGGAAGGAAGGAAATGTATGCAGATAAATAAGGCTGAGAAAACCCACTCCAAGGTGAAGTAAGATTCATTTAATGATACATGCAAAAAGACCCAAGACAGCTTTTATTATACAAAATCAGTTAGTATAGAAGATAAGTACAGATGACAATGATGTTCACATGGTTTGGTGAATTTAGTAAACTCTGAATAGGTCAAGGAGAAAGCAGCACATTTAAAATAAAGTCACTGAATGAGAAAACTGCAACAGAAGGAGGGTCACATTGGGTTAAAGGAACTGACAAGCATCTTGGGGAATACATTCATGCATCTTTACAGAGAAATAAAATATTAATACTGATACTTGATTGATACAACTCTCTTTTCTTAGTGCTTACGAGAGTAGAAGACGAGCTTTGATAGCCTAGTACAAACAATGGGCGCAAGGATAAACAACTAGCCTGGGTTTAAATTCACCTTGCAGCACATATCAAGCTCATCAGCTAAATCTAACATCACCGGGGAGAAGACTCTAAGAAGTTACTGTGATCAGCTCCACAATGAGAGTTTGCAGCAATATGAGACGCCGTACTTTTTACTTATATGTGTGAAATAAACAAAAAACCTAATGAGTTTTGGTTGAGGTTGAAACAATACACTGAGCTCATGATGTGTGGTATTTACATGATATATTAAGTCACGTCACATCAAATCACATCATGTTATGTTTTGTCCCTTTACATACGTTACTTCACGTCACGTCAAGTTAAGTTATATATTGTTATGTTATGTCAAGTCAAGTCAATTTAAGTTAAGTTAAGTAACCTTATGTTATATAAACTAAGGTTACATTATGTTATACTGCAATGCAATATGATAAGATACAACTTCAGGATACATTTCTCTATGCTGGGTTCACGTAAAGTTTTTCACATTCTTTCAAGGGTGAAACACCCAAAATTAGGTTCAAGCTTCACTGAGGAGACTGCATCATATAACTGTAGTTTACTGCCCTATACCTGGTTTGATACCATGTTGATTATGTTTTCAGTTTTAACAACAAATGTGCTTTTATTTTGAAATTATTGAAGTAAAGAAGCTGCTTCTGCTTTGTATTTTGTGTGCAAACTACTCTCATCATTTTGTTTTTACCAGAAGCTTTTTCACTTTCACTTTCGTGGTGTCTTTGGAGCAACATACCTGTAAAGCTTCCTTGTTCCTACCCAGTGTGCCACTCTTATGGGAAGAGGCAACGTGAGCCAGATACTGGATGACTTTCTTTGTGTTCTCTGTTTTCCCCGCTCCAGACTCACCCCTGAAATACACACACACAGAACACACATATGTACTCTTTTTTTCCCAACTAAGTAGCCTATCTTTAACACATATGGGCTAAATTGTCTAAGGTATATAAAAAGCATTTAAAGAGAGGGAGCACACAGGAAAAAGTGACCAAACCCACATTCATAGCACCAATAAATTCAGAGCCCTTGCAGAGCATCAAAGCCACAGGTCTAAACAGAAAGCAGGTGTAGAGGATACAGGCGGTGTCAGTGCTGTTGTTTTTGGAGAAGAATGAAGGAGAAAATGGAGCAAAAAATAGCAGCTGCAAAAGATCTAAAAGAAGCAGACGCCTCATCCCGAGTACTCAGGTTTAAGAAGATGCTTGACAATGACAGGAAATGTCTGGCAGGAAGACAAGATGACAGAGAGTGATGGCAGACCCTCAGGCAAGCAGGTAGGTAAAGAGCAAGTTTGCAAAGAGTCAGGAGGATGCAATCACAAGACGTTTGGATTCTTCAAATGTGTTTGATAATGGCCCATAACAAACTAACAAACTGAACAAAGCTATTTGCTTAATTCAACCGATTACAACAACATGCATATGTGCATGCATGCAAACCACATAAATGAAGACACAGAAATCATGCACACACTCCAGCAGAGCAGACATTCTCAAGATAACTGTATAATGGTTTTCCTCACGGCAAATTACAGCCACACACAGACACAATGGCGTCCTAGAGAAGGCTACTCACGTGCAAAGGATCGACTGATCTTCTCTGTCTGTGGAGGAAAATTGAATACGAGGACAAATTAGTGACAGACTGTAAATATCTCCCACAATGAATGACAGAAAATACAGATGGATGAGGTGACTGCTTAAGGCAGACAGATATCTGTCTAGTCCATTTGTCTGACACTGACAGATGATGGTAGTGTTTACCTCACAGGGTCCCCTCAAGCTTTAAAAAGTACCTCCAAAGTACGCTTGGCTAAGTTTTTTGTTTTATTTATCCAAAACAAGTGGAGAAACTCACCTCTGTCTACTGACATTTGCACGCACACACACTGCAGAGGATGAAAGGTTTAATCCTTTGCATGCAGTAATTTGGGTGAGGCATATATTTATGTAAATCCAAAGACTTCTTTCCTCACTTTCTACTATGCTTGCCTTAAAATGCTCCATGATGAACAATGTAACACTCTGATACTTTAACAAACAAAATTTTATGAAGATGAAGCATTAGATTCTTTAGAGGTTAGAGGTTATTTAATTTTAGCACTGGGTTAAACATGGGGTTAGATCAATGACTGGCAAGACTTCAGAGTCAACATCAAACAGCAACAAGGATCACATCCCTCTTTGAGAGGCATCATATGTTGACACATGATTCCTTGAAAAAACAAGCTGTGAGTTGCTGAATTGGAGAGCTCTGTGCTTCTGGTTAGGCCATGTTACTGTACACCGGCTAACCAGGTGAGAGGTGCTGTCACTTCATATTTTCATGGTTAAATTAATACATATATATGTGTACGTGTGGATGGACTCCCACCAGATAATTCCTGCTTCAGGAATTTGCAGTGTGCAGAGAAGCAGGTCACCGGCTGAACGGGTCTCTCTTTACAGGCTACTTAACCACACGTTGGTTTCCAATTGTTTGGAAACTCGCATACGGCTTTAAAGGTTCCCACATGTTCAGTCTAGAAGAATTCATACTGGTCTTACAGGTTTAAATCACTGTGGCAACACACCTACAACAAACCCCAGGGGGGTGGAGGGGGGTGACACAGACATAGACACAGCCTCATCTGTCCTTTCCTGTTATCTCATGATGACTCCCTGAGGCAGAGACATTGCTCAATCGGGCCTTAACGGCTTTTTAAGTGATTGCTGGGAATTCTCTCTGCCACATCTCATGAACTCACTATGAAGGGCGGGGCCTTTAAAAAATGTCTGACATGCATTGTTGTCAGGATTATAATATCTGGTTACTAACATCACCACAACAAAGACACTATTTCACTGAAACTATTTCTAACATGGACTGCCACACCTCAAAAAAAATTTGTCACACAAAATAATGTTCAGTATGTTTAATTTCACTTTTTTTTTTGATAACAGCCTCGAGTCAGAATACAATACCACACCTTCATCAGAGTTTACTGTGTGGCTCTGTGTGCAAAGATCACAGACCAGATGTAAGTTCCAGCTGATAGCAGACGTATGTGGTTTTCTACAGTGTCAGAGTTAGTCCGGGGTCAGAGGTTGCAGATAGTGTTTGATTACCTTGTAACATGCTGCGATAGGCAGCCTCTGATATGGCGTAGATGTGTGGGGGCATCTCGTGACGTTTTTTGCCCCGGTACATCTCTACGATGGACTCTGTGTAGATGGGCAGGTTCTTGTAAGGATTCACCACAACGCAGAAAAGCCCTGAATAAGTCTGAAAAACACAAAAACATATTCATATTAAGCTCTCCTTAGAGGTGAGGTAGCATTTGGAGATGGTGCCAGAGATGACACACATTCTCAATAAACTATAGATTTAGCTTAGCAAAAAAAAAAAAAAAGATATTAAGCCCAGTGCAGATCTGTCGTTTACTGGCAAACTTAACTGAAAATTTAAATATTTATAATTAATTGAACTGAGTTCAGTCAAAGAAAAAAAGTACAAAAAACAAATTGGGTGGCACATTTGTGACAAACATAGCATCAAATTATATAACCGCAAAATCATAATATAACACCGTATCAGGCTTTTCTTGAAAGACTCCTTCTCAAGATCACATTTCCAGTTATGCTGATTAAAAAAAATATTTACAGATTTATTCATAAAGGAGAATAGGTAATTGCAGCCAGTTATCTTATTTTCTATCAAGCATCCATTCACACTCAGAGGTTAATGCTGTTACACTGCATTCAAACTTCAGCGAAAGTCATGAATATTTAACCCACTGTATCGTATCTTGAATCGTTATACACCTTGAAAAACTATTCCAACTATTTCTGCCAACTCCTCTCTCTCCTACTCTTAATCTGCTCTCTCAGCTTCATCAACTCTCATTCATTTCACTGCTGACAGCTAAACCACCTTTTATTGCCCGTTTATTGTTCTACCTTAATCATGCATAAAGCACCAGGTATGCTTCCTGGATAAGCCACTTATCGTTGGTTTACGTCATCACTTCCATTCCTGTTTGATACTCTCATCTTTTCTATGGGAGAAACTGGAGATGCCTCCCACTGCCACCACTCACACACAAATAACTCTGTAAATTGACTCCTCACCTCATACCGGCCTGTATCAGTTACACAGGAGATAAAGGTGAGCTAACTGCTAACACATGCATGTACACAACATCACAGGCTGAACTGTTTCTGCTGGCATGTACAGTTTGAACACCAGGGTCTTGACAGTATGTGTTGCTGTTTACAGTTTGGTACACTCACATAGATCAGGCCGGAGTAGTATCTCTCTCGCAGGTTGTGGAGCACAGATGCTTCATTGAGGCAGGTGAGATCGGCCATGTCCTCCACTTTACTGAAACGTGGGGGGTTCATCCGCTGTATCTCCTCTCTGGACAGGGTGACCCGCCGCTGGCTGTCTGTAAGCTCGACCTCCACCTCATCGCCCCGCTCTTCACGGATACTGGCCGACTAGGGAGGAAGGAAGGTAGAGCGTTAAACTAAGGGTTACAGGTGGAGGGTGTTTGTGTATGACAACAAAAGGTTAAGTTGTTGGCGGTATTAGGATATAACACAAGGGAGGAAAAGGACACAGCATGGTATCGTAATATTTGGTTAGGCAACATTGTATCTGAACTGTAGTATGTAATATGATCCACTGATGAACCTCAAATCATAAAATAATAAAAGAGACACTTTGAATACAAATATTTGGTACTTGAATAAAACAAGAGCAATAGAAAATAATATGGTTAAACAAAAACTGAGACTGGTGCTTAAAGGCACAGTGTGAGGAAGTGGATTCCAGATTGAAACGCACCTTTGCTCACCCCTCTCATTGTTGGAGCTACAGTGACCTTTGAGGACCAAAAGCTCCTGTGATGCAAGATAAGTACAGTCCTCTGTGTGTCAAATTTGTACCAATTAAAAAAACGTCTATCAGGTGGCGCCTATTGGGCCTTGTGGTTGAAACCATGAACCCCATGGTGGCAGATGCTACAGTACTTGACGGCCAAGTTCAAACTGCAGATTTTAGCCACATCAAACTCCATTCTCCCACCTTTTTCGATGTCTTATCATCAATCACTCAATCACTCAATCAATCAATCAATCAATCAATCAATCAATCAATCAATCAATCAAGCCATCCATCCATCCATCCATCCATCCATCCATCCATCCATCCATCCATCCATCGTACTTTATTTATAAAGCGCCAATAACAAACATTATCTCAGGAAACTTTCCAAAAACATTATCAGAAACCTCCAGCAGAACCAGACTCATGTTAGACCGACAGCTGCTTCAACTGTGTTGGAATTAGATTGGGGTGGGGGGGGGGCACAGAAAGAGAGACAGAGGCTGCAACACAGAGAGACACAGACAGAGTCCATAGTTGATTCATCATCTCAAGAAAGGCACAAAAGTCCCAAAATAACCTGGAAAAAAAATCTATAGATACAAATTATTTTACATAAATACCACTCTTTTTCTTCATCATCATCTTCAGCGACTTATGGGCTGAGTTTGAATTGCTAAGTTTAAAGAAACAAGAGCAGAAACATGGAAGCGCAAGATGCTGGCCTCTGCGGAAGGGGACCCAATGAAGATATGAAAGACTCCATCAAAATCAACGTGACAGAGGATTATACACCGATTCAAACAGACTTATGAAGATTGTACTTCACATTTACCAAGTGTGTTTTGCAAAAAACTGCTAGTTACTTCAAACTTTACCTTTAAGGCACTGCATGATCATTTTGAACAAGCTGTATCTTGTAATGAAAGAAACTTGCATGTAAAATTAGGTAATGTATAAATCCCTTAGGGCTGATTTTTCTGGTAGTGTCAGCTTGGCATATTACAGCAATTAAATATTTACTGGAGTAATATAAACTACTACTAAAAACAATAATCTAAATGGATTCAGCAGTCATTGGTAAGTACAGTGGGGGAAATAAGTATTTGATCCCCTGCTGAATTTGTAAGTTTGCCCACTGCCCTGGGAAATTAACACACTCTGATTTTTATGGTTGTTTACTGGTTATAAGTATAGACAGACTATCAGTTGAAAATGCATGAAAACACACAATATAAAAGTTATAAATTGTTGTGCATTTTATCAAGTGAAAAAGTATATTAGTATCAGCAGGGGATCAAATACTTATTTCCCCCACTGTATGTCAGTAACAGTTACGAAAACGGTAATAATGTGTTGTGACCTCACGGTTGTGATGATATTATACTGCTTAAATTCTAGTGATTCAAAACGCAAATTCAATGCACACAAAAATCTTTCTCAGTCCAATCAAATCTGCAGTAAATCAACTGGTCTACATTTAACAAGAGGCACTCACATAATTTCAATCACATATTGAAAATATGTGGGTGAAAAAGTTTGGAGAGTCTCAGTGAGTGTTTGAGTCAGAGCAGTCATTGTTTTTGACAGCAGACAAGAATAGCTGCTGACTGAAAGTGGAGGAGGGGAGCTGTCTTGTCATGCTGCTGGACAGGAAGTGGTGAACTCTGGGTCTTACCAGGTCACAGGACTCAGCTCTGCTTCATTCTCTGCTCCTTGACACGCACAACACAGAGAATATGTTTGTGTCTGTGTGTATTAGTCACACTCTGATTTACATGCTTAGAATATTAAATTAGAAGAAATCACTGTCTGTCTCTCTCTGTGTTGTTCTGTATTAATGTGTATATGTGTTTTTGTCTTAAAGTGCCGTCCTCTGATCATGAGTGTAAAATGAAGTCAGTGTCTCTACAATGGCCTCTTTAACATTAGGAGGCTGAAGGAGACTATTGTTCTATTCATAGAGCGCTCTATGAAAGCAGTCCAAAAGAGAGAGAGAGACTCAGAGATAGGACATCGAATTCATGTGTCACATCCTACATTGTCCTGTGAACCAATGAAATCTTAAGAATCTGCTTCATACAAAAACTGAGAACAAGTGAAACAATTTGATATTATGGCATGAGCCTTATGATCTTTATTAGGCCTAAACATATAAAACTGTTTTAAAGGTTATTAATGAAGAAAAAAAAGTGTGGGAAAATTACACACATGGCGACAAGAACCTCATAAAATGTCATTTCACACATGTGTAATACTCCACTCACACCCTACGCTGCTTTGCCTTACCTGTTTGACACACCCTCAGTTAAAGGCCCACACTTGTGGGTAATTATTTACCTCAGGGATTAATAGTGAGATAAAGGGGGAGCTGGAATGTAAAAACTGAGTCATAAACATAAAAAGTAACATATTTAGTCCTGGAATGAAACGTGAGCTCTTCTCATCTGGAGTTCTTTTGGGTTAATGCTTAAATAGTAAACGGACTGTGTTTATAAAGTGGATTCTCTAATCTTCTAATCACTCGAAAGGCTCAAACATTATGTGTCACATTCACTCAATCACACACGAAGGGGACAGAGCAGGGCGTGGGATCGATTCCCCAACACGTCACCACTGAGCCACAGCTGCCCAAGCAAGCCAGTGCTTAATGTATGCAAACGTCAACTGTTTGTGTATCTTGTGGACATTTTCTGCTCACCTCAAAGCCTTGCTTCTCTGACGGCACCCACACCAGCCTTTTTGCAGCCCAGTCGGCCTGGCTGGCAGCTGAGAAGACAGAGTTGGAGGTAGGAGACCCAGGTCCTTGCCCCGCCCCTGATGACAGGAAGCGGGTAACATCATTGGCACCGCCCCCCACTGGCTTGGTCATGGCTAAACTGGCACTGGAGAGTAAAAAAAAAAAAAAGAGGCAATAAAGTGAGGCGTTTTTAAAGTGGAGCAGCGAGGATGATGTAAAGGAGTATTTGACAGTGACGCTGATGTGATTCTGTGTCAAGATACACTGTATGTGCATCCACCCACTACAAAAGGGAAGAGCAGTAAGAGCATGCAAGAAGCATGCAGGCTCCATCTAGCTACGATTGGGTCAGGGATGGCCTAATTGAGAGACACATCAAATGAAGGAGAAGGAAAGGAGGAAGAATGACATGAGTGGAGGACGGAGGGAGCAGCGATACATCAATTGACTGAGTAAACTGACATGACAGTGAGAAGGGGAGGGAGGAGGGGAAGAGGACATAAGGGTGGGATGGGAGAGAAGATAGAGGATTGGCATGGACTGAATCTGGAGCAAACTCAGAGAAAATTAAGCATCCTTCAATGACAGGACACAGGACTCACTGAGAACGAGAGCAACCAAAATGTAAGAGGATGATCCCTCCAGTGAAAGACGAGGTGACAGTGGCTCCAAAGTGGTTACTACTCTAACACGTGAAGAGCATTTCCAGACAGAGTGACTGTGGTTACTACAGCAGGATGTGTGAGATTTGATGTGACAGCTCGGATTAAATGTGGAGGAGTTACTGCGTGAGAAAAGTTCTCAGGGTGGAGGAGACACTTAAACTTTTCAGTGGAGCAACTATGGCTGACACTGTTTCAGACAGGCTGGTTTCTGCTGAGCTGAGGGATGGCTGAAAGAATGTGTGGACTTACTGAGATAAATCAGTTTGCAAAACATTCGATAGATCTTGGAGATTCTAGAGGGACGCTACTTGACAGTTTCTTCAAATAAAAATCTCAAAAGAGATTCCATTTCCAAGTGCTTATGTCCTCATTCTTATTGCATAATTGTCTGTTGCACTTCAGACTGAGACTTCAGCGTCATGAGTAAGGCTGAGAAAAATGATAAACTCACGCTGTTTGATTAATGTGCTTGGATTTAAACTCAGACAAAAGAGGGATTAAGATGCTGACTGGTTGCACTGTTGCAGATTTGCAACAGACTAAACAATGAGCGGAGAAAATAGCTTGTAGATGAATCAATCCTGAAAATAATAATAGAGGTGAAAGAGATAATAGCCCATTAAATGATAAAATGAAACCTGTGACATCCATGCCGTTAACAGTTTTGTAAATAATATTATGGATGCAAAAAAAGCAGATGATTGATTTGAAAACCTGATATTTTCATTTTTGAAATGAAGACAGCTCAATCTTAGACTATCATTATGAATATAAACCCAGATAACTTACAAGCTTCTGCATCCTGGTATATTTTTCTAGGACGGGATGAAACACTTTTGTTTGAGCAAAGTCAACTTTGATCAGACAGGTAGGACTATTGCGTCTGCCTGTGTGGTTTGTGTTTGTGTGTGTGTGTGTTAACTATTAGGCGTCTCCATGCCTCAGCAGGTATGTCATCTGGCCTGATTCCTGCTGTCTCAGTTTTTTTTGTTTCTGCTCTGTCTGTTCATGACAGGAGCTGGTCCCCAACCCTGCCTTAACCATACCTGTTACTCCAATATGACTCTGGGTGTGGAGAGAACATGATGACAAAAGAGCTGCCACCACCCAGCCACTCAGTATGGGAACTATGTGATCCTTCAATGTGATCCTTCAGTGGCATTAAACAGCTGTGCATCTGTTATTAATAGGTAGGTGTTAGTCTTCATTTTTCTTTTTGTCCAACACATGAAAAGACCAAAAGCAGCATTGTCTGCCTTTTGGTCTTTTTAGATTTTTCTGTTGCATTCAGTTGTACAACCAATGTTTTCCAGCAAGGGACAGAAATCTGTACCGTGAAAATATTTTAGCAAAAAATGCTGTTCACATACGTTAAGGAGTATTTATAACAAATTAGGAGTATCTGTAAAGAATCTATATCAGTTCTGATCAATATAGGCTGCAAAGATGATATTTAAAACACAAAACTCATTATTCATTGTTGGTTTTGTTCTTTTTATAGCTTTTGTTACCAGTAAGATAAATATAGAACACTGGCTGTCTTATCTATAAAACATACTTCAACAGTCCTCAGAGAAATCATAACTAATGGGCTAACCTTTTAAGGTCTGGACAAGTGCTCATATTTTAGTCAAAAGATCTTACTTAACATAAACCACTACCATTATTAAATCTTTCACATGAGCCTTTCATCCTTCTTACAGCACACACATGTTCTGAAATCACCTTCAACAGTGATCATGGAAGACTGACAATAGCTGCAGTGTAGGATGCTGCTGGGTCCCCTCAATGATAATGACACCCCTATAGTAAAGTCGGTACACACACGCCCACACAAAGAAGAAGACAGGGACCTCACAGGTTGTCGCAGTACACTCTCTATGCTGACCATCAAACTCGTCCTGCAGCAGCTGGAGTTGCCAAAACCTGCCTGCTCTCCTCCATAGCAACACCCTGAGCACTGAGCAGCAGCCCACAGACAATACACCCTGAGTTTTGACTGAGGTCACTCACTGCGGGGGGTACGCTGCCTTGTGTGTGTGTGTATGTGTGTGTGAGTGTGTGTGTGTATGTGTGTGCAATTAATGTGGATGCGGGATTGTGCGTGTGATAAACGGGTGGGGGAGCAGGAGTGGAGACGCCTTTTTTCTTCAGCTTTCATGCGAAGTGGCATTGCATCGGTGATGATATTGTGGCAACTGCGCACTTCAGCGGACAGTGAGAAGAGGTGACATTATGAAGCCACTGGCTATGATAATTAATTACAGTGCGGCTGCGGATCAGTATTACAGCTGCGCCTTTACATTTACCTGCATTTTAGGGTGCTGTGACTCCAGCACAAAACTGGCGAAGGCAACCACACCTTGAACATTAGACATGAACAATCACATGGGCCCCAGCCTTTAATTGAGTCATGCATTTGGCAGCCACGAAACTAAACCGAGTTCACAATGAACACATTTAATGTCAATAATTTTGATTTAATATTGATCAAAGCGGGCCTTAACTCTATAATTTAATAGTGGAAATTCCCGCATACCATGAACATTACAAAGCTACAGTTTCCATTGGTCAGACTTCAGGTCATCTCGATAAAAGCCTTCCATCTAAGGCGTAAATAAAAATGAAACGTTGATGAAAGACCCTGGTATCAGTAACTTTTCATTTTTTCAGCATAATGCCACTGTATTTAGACTAACCTAGCAAGGCTAGCCTGCTAAACTGAAATATGATACGATGGGGATATTACACTGGCTATTTACGAGTTGGATTAGAGTAAAGGCAATTAAATCTCTCACCTTCAGGTTCCGCTCTGTGTCGTGGATAAGGCTGTGGGGCGAGGAGAACCGGGCTAAGGCTGTTTCTTAGATATTTTCCTGCCTGATAGGTGTGTAGCCTACCGCATATGCGGCTTTTATCATTGCACCGCTCTCTCTGTGGAGACGCACTCACACTTCTCACTGAGAATAAAACAGACAGAAAGCAGTGAGGGCAAGGCGGCGGCTTCAGTCCTGGAGACGAGCTTCCTGCTGGGAAACCAACCACGTACGAGGAAAGGGTTTTCCGTCAAGTATCACAAAGACATAACTCCAATGAAAATCTACAAACGAGTGGTAGACCCGCCTTATAAATACAACAGGAACTTTCCGCCCCAAAGCTGGCATGAAACGGGTGCGTTGGCGAATGGGGTTAGCGACAGCACAAGAAGCTCAGCCGTTAACCAATGGTAACATTAAGAGGCGGGGTTAACTGTGACTGACATGTCAATTTTCCAATAAGACCGCTGCAGCAGGTGCCAGTGCGGCACTCTCGCGCTAAAGACGGGAGATTTGCGCGCCCTTTGTTTACCACTCAGTGGCGGCGAGCGTCTGCAGACACAGATCTGGGGTCAGATGTCTGTGAATCCCAAACTGGATCTTAAGCGACGTTTTGCATGGAATTATCTGGCACCAGGCGTGATTCGGATCATCTCAGAAAATCCTACTGAACCCGTCTATCCAAGGTGCCAGAGTTCCGTGGCTCTATGTTATTGTACCGGTAAAAAAAATCTCAAGTCATGGCAGAATCTCCTGTTTTGTTAATACGAATCTAGGAAGCCTCTTGAATGAAACATGCTATGAAGTCATGAAGATTGTGAGGTGCAGCTCAAAGTCCTGCTAAAGGCTAAGAAGCCCAAACTTAATAAATTAATTTATTTTTATACAACCCCATATTAAGTAGCATTGTAGCAGTTCTGCCATTATTATCATCACACAAACATCATACAGTAAAGACTGCTGTTGCTGCTCATACACGGGTTGTAATAACAGCACTAGAGTAGCATCAAACCTGAAAAGCTGCTTTAAACAAACATGGATAGCAATTAAAATATGAAATTATAAAAGTAAAACTTCACTAGGCATTTTATGTCACAATAAGTATATTTTGTATATTTATATAAAAAAAGGTTTAAAAAGTGCTTATTTCAGCAATTACAAAGTTTTGAGTCATTGTCCATTTGAGACAGAAAGAGAAATAAAGAATGTATAATCAATTCACTCCTGTTTACTGATCAAGAGGTACAGTTAACTCTTTACATAAATTTTGTAGTTTTTATTTTGTAAATAAATTACTGCTGTGCTTAATGTTGAGGTCCAGTCCAGGCTTGACTGTGACACAGTAGTTTATCAGGGAAAATGTTGAACTGTTAAAACTAGAGGACCAAGAGGACAAAAATTTGACGTTAAAAGCGGACTAAATAAAACCTAATTATTATAACAAAAATGAAATAAATCTTCATTTCTTTTTTTATCACTATTTTGTAAAAGCTTAGAAAGTCATGTCTGCATGGAACAGCAAACAATACTGCATATGGCAGATAATGGTAAAGGCATGAACAAAACATTTTCAACTGACATATGATATCAAGAATTAAAGCCATTGATAATACATATTTATAATAAAACATATATTGTGAGTTGTGTATCCTAAGTAACCCTGTGAAATTACGTGAAACTCCAGTTTAATTGTTTCTGAAGTGAAGTCTGTTTCATGGGTAAAGTGGTGCTGTGTATTCAAGTTACATTTCATGGAAGTGGAGGCAGGGAGGACAACATGAGCTGCTATGGAGCCCATAAATAGAACATGGTGGTCATGGAGTAGAAGTGTGAGGAAGGACACATACAAACCGTACAGCAGTATTAACACTAATTGTAAAAGACAGCATGTTGTAAATACCTTTATGTCCTCTAGATGTTAAACAATTAAACGGATCCATCAAAGTTAACCCGTGCTAACCTTGAAATACTGCTGTAAAGCTTCATTATTGATATTTTCAAATGTAGTACAAATTTGGGGAGAGAGGGGTTAGTTGTCACACGGGTTGGTTGTTACGTTCTTTATATCTCATCACCAGAGGGCGTTGTTTCTAAAACTGTGGTATGGAAACTGTGGTCAGACTGTGGTTGGTTGTCACAATGTGTCAGAGTGTCTTTGACAGTTAATTACCTCGCTGTTACAATGAGTTGGAAAACAGATTTCAAGCCAACACCTTTATCTTCAATTTTATGTAGGAATGGTTACTGAAAGTTGTTTTGACTATGAATAATTCACACTAGAGTAAAGAGTGACAACTAACCGCATTTTCCCCTATATGATGCAGATTGCGAGTTTGAGCTCTCAATATCTATTTGTGTCACTGAGTAACACCTTCTGGAATCAAACACAAAAATACTCAGGTGTCATAATTTACTGCAACAAGATTTGAATCAGACAAGCACATTCCAGTTGTCTTTCAACAGAACTACAAAGTGCAACTATTAAAGACAATTCAGATAAATGCTTCATTACATTGTTGGTGCTTGTTCAAACGGATACATACGCCTCTCACTTGACAATTCCCCTATAGTTATTTTGCATAAAAATTTATGCTTACTTTTAAAACACTGCAAAAAATGAAGAGTTGTTAGCATTTTAAACTTGAAGTTAAATGCTGAAGCTGAAGATACAGTTGCAAGATCTCTGGTCTGTCAAAAGGCACCACTAACTACATCATTCTTACAATGTGTGAAAGAAACCAACTGTAAAACATCAGAATAAGAGGAGGGTGTCACATGAGTGTATGGTCATAAAAATACAGAGTAGTTTTCTATCAAAGTTAGAGCTGGAGGTCACGAAAGGCCTTCTCTGCATGTACAAAGTTTATGTGAACAAACCCCATTTACCCATAATTCAACTCACACTCCTCCAAGTACCAAGACACTTAAAATATCAAAAAGTTATAAAGCAAAACAATAGAGATCTATTGATTTGAGCTACACAGAACATGAAGATACTGTAGAGAGTAGCACAGGAAACAAAATACAGTTTTTAAACTTGTCTGGATATAACATTCTTCATCTGCAGTGGCTTGAAAATGACTAACGCTACAATGCTTGCATTGATCAAGTGGTATTCAATTCAATACAATATGTTTAAATAAAGCGAGTGTTACAATCCGTGAACATATTTTTGCAAAACAGAAAAGCCAAAAAACAAACAACATTCAACCCGTAACACTGAAAAGAAACCACTCAAAATCGCTGCTAGTTTTCAGCTGTTTCTTCATGCTACTGTTGCTCCATTTTGGCTCTAGACATAACCTAGCTTAACAATGACCATTTAGATTCTGATCAGACACCCCAAGTATCAAAAGAAATGTGCATAATCCATACTTACCATAAGAAAATACAGCATTAAAATGATAAATCAGCCTCAGATTGGAATACATTCCTGAGTTATACTTCAGCAAGTTCCACACCATTCATTTTATATGAAGTTTCTCCAAGTAGAGGTTAAGAATTCCTGCAGATCATCATACTTGAAGGTGCAGTTGCAGGTTATAAACACCTTGGGGTGCTGTTGCATATTCTGCCAGTCAGGCATGGGAGATGATGCAGCATGTTGTGGTGGTGTTGGGCCAGGTGCGAGACTTAACACTATTTTTTCATGATTCCAAAAGACTGCCAGGACCAATCAGACAACTAGTTGCTCCCCATTTTAGACTATCTCTTGCTCTCATTACTCTGTGCAGTCCTATCTGTATATTTAGGCTGATCTAAAACTTACCCACCTTCCAAAAAGAAAAAAATCTACCCCATCTCAAGACTTGATCCTAATTGTGGTCTTTTTTTCTCTGCTATATATCCATGCTCCATCCTGACAATGACACCCACATTTTCCTACCCATTTTTAATCCTGCCTTTCTGTCAGACCATTCCTACCTTTCTCCCCTTCTCTCTATTCCTGTTCTTCAGCTAAACTGCATAGCTTTCATTAATTTTCTCTAAGACCTCCTATCTGACAGGTCTAGTTGTAGTGGAGATGTTCTGCCAGGGATGGCCTTCGTGTTGGTGGGGAAGGTCTCTCAGGATCTTGGTCAGGCTCTTCATCAGGAGAGACAAGTTGCAGAGCCACTTCATTCTCATAGCAGAATGATGAGCACGAGCTTTCAACGCATTTCTGCTCAGCCAGCTCTTTAGCGCTGCATGAAGGTGTGTTTGGAATTTCATAAGTCCGATGGAAGAATGAGTAATCCACCTGAAAAAGGGCAGACAACAAGACTTTAAGTCCCCTTTTTTCCACAAAGTTACAAATTATTAGTATAGGATGAGGAAAAGACTAAATTAGTTTTTTTTTAAACACCATTTCTACAAGGTCTGGTTTTTAGCTAATTTTGGCATTTTTACATGCTCACTGAACACAACCAAGGCTGATTAATTGTGATTGAAGGAGAGTGTAGTGAGCCTCTCTTCTCTTTCTCACCTGGTAGCAGTCTTTCCTCTCAAAGAGCACTGGTTCAAATCTATGTCCCCAGAGGATTTCCGATGCCAGATAAGAGCTACGGCACTGTGTCGTCATGGCTGTGGCCTCCACCATGCCCTCAAGTATGACCACCACCTCCAACTCAGAGTCATTCTCCAGGGTCTTTCGATCAAACTCAAAGAAGGGCGATTCCTCATTGATTTCATGGACAATTGTCACTGGTGAGACCAAGAAGATGCGGTCTGTGCCGGTGTCAAAACCGACATTGATGTCAGCATTATCCAGTGGGAGGAACTCTCCCTCCTCTGTCACTCTCGGCTGAAGTTGGGGAGGGGTAGAAATATAAAGTTACTACTTAGTACATTCATCTTCCCACGTTGCAAAATTAGATGTGAATTGAAAATATTAAGCCAGGACACGTGTGACATGATCAGATAAATGAGATTATGATGTCATTCTGCCCATAACACATAATACCCTGGTATAGAAAATGTGTGAATTCATTTGCCATTTTAAATAATTTTGCACAATGAACAATGTAAAATAAATGCCTTAACCTAAGTCAAAAGCTTAGGTTTTGGTTATTATATTTAATTGAGTTTGACTGTGAAAGTCTTTACTCATGTCACCCATGCATAGGTTTATCATTCACTCAACCATTGAAGTTCAACAGTATCCGGCACTAGTAATTAGAATAGTATTTCTTTGATCCGTGCCGACATAATCCCATCTGCCCTGTATGAACTTAGAGATGGTTGTTTTAAAATAGTGATCACATTTGCTGTGCTGGCTCCAATTTTCCAGATTTTGACCTTCTGGACATTTGTCACAGCATACACAAATTTATACATGCTGATGATGACTCAACATTGTCAAATAAAAGGATCATGTATAAATCTAAAACTTCTTTAGACAAACTAAAACACATTTAATACAATAAGCTATCCCACATGAAATGAAATGATGAAGGACAATGGTTCTCAGTTAAAGAATTGTGCACAAGTTAATCCATGGTAAATCTTCCTGACCCCTGAGGGAAAATAAAACAAGCTCTCATTAACTACGGTCCAAAGAATACAGGCCAGATGGTCTCAGCTCACTCTCTCACTACAGCAACCTTTTTCCTTCTACTTCTCCCTCTCAATGCTTCTCACTCTTGTTGTTTGGTATAACTTTTGGTGTATTTGTTTACCGAATGTATTTTCTTTTTCAAAATAATAATATTTGTAATGTTTTTAAATGCCTAGCTCTCTGACCCCTGTCTTTATTACATTATGGCCATCATCCATCATCTTTGACTTACTTTCAGAAGTTGTGCTCGTACGTGTGCCTCTACCAGGTGGCTCTTGCGTAGGTTTCCAACTCTCCACATCATGCACAGCTTTCCATCCCTTAACGCCACTACAGCTGTGTCAGAGAACACCAAAGTCTCATTGCGCTTCTTGGGCTTGGCAATCTTTGCCATGACTGCCCCGATGATGAAGGCGTCAATAATGCAGCCCACAATGCACTGCAAAACGACCGCCACCACCGCCAGGGGACATTCTTCGGTCACGCTCCTGAATCCGTAACCGATGGATGTCTGTGTCTCCAAGGAGAATAGAAAGGCCGCCATGAAGCTGTTCACTTGGAAGAAGCATGGCTCCTCAGCCACAGCCTTTCTATCAGACTCTGCACCAGACCCGGCCTCTCCTGACCCCGGAGAGGAATCCGAGTTTGGGGTAAGTCGGATGGAGAGGTCCCCATGTGCGGAGGCAATAAGCCAGAAAGCAAATCCAAAGAGCAGCCAGGAGAGAAGAAAAGAGAGGGTGAAGATGACCAGCATCCAGCGCCAGCGGATGTCTACACAGGTAGTGAAAAGGTCGCTGAGGTAACGCTGGCCCCTCTCGCTCATGTTGACAAAGGTGACGTTGCAGCGTCCGTCCTTGCCCACAAAGCGTTGTCGGGGCCGGCGGCTTGAGCGCCTGTTGCGCCGGCGGCTGGTAGTGGAGGGGGAAGAGAGAGAATCCTGTTCCGAAGATGGCCAGCCTTTCCCTCTTCCTCCTACATTACTGCCTTTTTCACTCTTTATTCCAGAGCACATTCCTCCTGCTCTCACCCCGCCTTCTCCTGCATCTCCCCTAAGTGGCTCTCCAATAGTGCTCTGCCTCCGTGCATTGTTGGTGTTGCTCTGGAGAGGTAGAGTTTTGCCGTTCAGGGCATGGGTCGGGGAGGGGCTTGTTGGGGTCCCTGACCCTGTTGGGCTCCCCCCTGCCCTAGCCGTGTCTGCAGCACTCTGTGCCAGCCTCATGACCTCCTCTTCCTCCACTGGCCCATCCACCACCGCGCTAAAGCGTCTTTTAACACGTGCTGCTCCCATCATGCACTATCAAATCTTGCTCCAATCAAGGAGGTTCTTGGTACTTCTCTAGGTGCCTTGATTTGATTGTTGGTTTTAAAATATAGTAACTTGATACAGTCAATTTAAATGTGGTAAAAGACAGTCTTCTTGTTACTGTTAGTCCACAGTGGCCGTTGATAGCCAGAGCATAGTTTCCCCAAGGGCCATTGTTCAGTCACTTGTTCTTCACCAATCTGTAGCGCTGATTTCAAAGCAAGTCTTTCTTGTAAGAGGTAGATTCCTCACCAAAAAGTATACTTTCTTGAATTAGTTCCAGAGATGCAAGTAATGTGAGAAGAGCTGAGTAGAAGAAGTCAGTAGAAACCAAGAGAGTCTATTCCTGTGACTAAAAGTTTGGAAGACAGTTGACAAGGACTGATATGGGAGAAATCTTAAACATCATCACAAAAACATGCAGGATCATTCTACTTCAGTCTAAAACAAAAAGGGATGCCTCAAGCAGCCAGCTGATAAAAACTATAAAGTGAATATGCAATGGAAATTTAGGACACAGATGTAAATATGTAAGGGATTTACAGCTCATTGCAGAGTACAGGCTTACAAATTATGACAAGATGCAAACAGGACAGACATCTAATTTGGACAATGTGATAACATCATCATGCAGTCAAAAAAGGGAAAATAAATCATGCTAGATCTTACAATTTTCCATGTTCACAACCTCTTGGCATAGGCATGAGGAAACAAAGAACACAATACTTTAAGTATATCAAACTGTTGGATACTGTAGACACAATTCAGTGAGCAGTTTCATCTCTTTCCACTACTTGCTATAAGTTGTATTCACAAGTCATGGAAACATCCTTGTTGCCTCAATAAGAAGGTACTAATAGAAAATGAAAGCTTTTGGATTGTCATTCCAGTTCACTCATGTAACTGCTTTAACAACTTCACATTTTCTTTCTAAGGCTCTGCTTGTATGTTTGATGGCCATTGTCAATTTGGGTAACACTTGTTTTTTGTACTGAGTACCAGGTGGATAAATGAACCTTGACTACACTGCTGATTGTAAACATCTGCAACAGTTAATCTTTCAGAACCGACATACCTTATGACAGCTCATTATTACAGCTGACAAATCATCAGTGCCTGATAAAAGATAAGAGGGGAAGAAAATAACAGAGATTACTTTGAACCAACCCTGATCTTAATTGTGTTTTTAGTTTAAAACGAAAGATTTAAAAGAGGAGACAAGGTAAGCACACATTTCACCTGTGAAAGTTTTCCACTCTTTAACAGAGGTTTGGTTTCAAAGAGGCTATATGAGTATAGATGCAGAGTGTAACTGGGTTTAGAGATTGTAGTCTTTAAACAGTCTCTGTCTGTGGCCGATCCCACAGGCTACCTGAACATAAGACAAAGTTTCTGCATACAGAAATTTAAGATTATTTCATACTGATACAAGATAAACTTTAAGTATACCAGGATGACTGCATGCAGATTTTGTTTGTAAGTGGAAATACATGCGGCAATACAAAGGTATGTACCTAGGTAGGTAAGTATTTACCTTCCCTGACCATTTCCAGAGAACTCTACAAATGAATCCTGACTGCTAAAGAGTATGCACATCCAGTCCGAAACAGCGGAGAGAGTCAAACCTTCATCTGTAACCCTGCTCTGTGACAAGAGGTTCTTATACAGTAAAAGCCATTTTATCCAACAGCATGGCAGACAAAGGTCTACAACAAATGAAAATGGGGAAAAAGATCCCTCCTGAAGTGTGAGGTGACATAAGGGTTCATCTTTGCTTTTGTGTTGACTTCCTTTTATGACACATAGTCAGCTGAAGCAGTGAGCTTTGGGAGAAGGGCTCTTAGGAGCAGACAACTAGGAGAGCCTGCTGGTTTTTTAGTTCTCTTCACTTGGATCTTGGCCGTCTGATTTGTATTCCTTTACTCAAGTCTTCATGTTTAAAACACGGTCAGTCTTAAAAGGAAAATAGAAAAGAAAAAATTATGTTAATTGTTTAACATCTCATAAAATGATATTGTGTGTTGCTGAATACATTCATGTTTCATATCAGTTCAATCTTTAAACATGTAGCTGTATATCGTGATCAGAAAACCTACCGTTCTCACATGCATGACTGTGGTTGCCACTGAATGTTTTTAATTGATCATACCAAGGTATTCTTGTGGACAGATGTAAGTTGAAAACCAAACTTTATCACATCTGGGCAAGCTTCTTCCAGATGAAGATGAATCTATGGAGGGATGGAGTCTGTGAACAGAAACACAATGATAGTGGGGAAAAAAGGTTATTTTACATGTTTTGCATCTTAACTGATAACAGCATGCTCCTGAGTCTTGATGGACACATAACTTTTTTATTATCAGATTAAAAGAAGCATCTGATGAGTAAAATAATTCTGACATGATTTATCATGCTTTGACCATGATAAGCGGCACATGATGAGTAACCTTTGATGAATAAGTAAGATAGGATTAAAGACAGTTAGGGGGGAAACAATACTGTGTTTCACAAAGACTTCCTGCAATATAAAACAGGCATAAATTATCAATGGCCAAATGTGCCCAGTATCCTACATTTACCAGCAATAAAACACTTGCAAAGAGAGAAAGAGAGAGAGAGAGAAAAGCGACTTCAATCATTTACGACTGTTTTCAGACATATGAGGCTTTGGAGCTGTCTAAACATTTCACTGTACATTTAATTTGTTGTTATAATGTATATGCTATAAGATATAATATTCTACTTAGTGGTTCCTAAGTTTATTTCTGTCTCTAATGCTGGCACCAGCAGCACAGTCCCATCATTCAATGTGATGTAACTTTCTATTGACTATATCCTGATCAACTTGTGGAACACTGGGATGCTGATTGAAGATTGATGGTTGCTGATTGCATATGTTATGCTTCAGCTGAGTGTCAACCCTCCTCACCACATCAGTATGGGAGTCACCTTTTTAAAACTTGTTCTCGAACAGAAATTTTCTTAATGCCTGACCATAGACTGTATAATTAATGGAAGTAGTCTCCGCGACGTCACCTGTCTGTTTCTGAAATAGAGTTTTGAAGCAAATCAGCCGGCGTGGTCATATTGGAAATGGGGCGGGCTTTGAGTCGCCACACTAACAGCTGAAGGGCGACGGTCAGTCATGTGAGCTGAGCTGTGCCTCTGATTGGGCAAGCTCACGACCTTAATGTCTTCTAAAGTGCTGAGTTAGCAAAAAAAAATGGATCCCCTGTACAGTGTGTGCCGTGAAATTAGCGATTCAGATGGGAGACATTTTTTGTACTAGGCTGTAAACATGTTTATTTCAGCTATGAAAATGGCTTTTTTTGGCTTGGTGTGTTTGTGACTTCCGGTACTTTCGGAGCCAGCCTCAAGCGGACACTTGGCAGACTGCAGATTTTAGTACTTTCGCATTGTCTCTTTTTGTACGGGTGGTGGCACTGGTGACACAAATTGTTATGTGGAATTCATATTACTGTAACTCCTCAACAATTTGGGCTAGCGAGAAAATTCAAACTGCTTCTAAAAGAAGAAAATACAAGCTACACAAGTCTACAGCAAAATCCGGGGTATTATGGTACTGCATAGGAATCCACAGGCAATGATTGATGCACACTGTAACTCTTTAACCATTTGGGCAAGAGAAAATATCCAAACAGTTCCTTAAAGAAGAGGGGATGATTTCTGGGCATAATTTTTGACTCTTTTAAGGACAAAATAAAAAAAGTCCAGGTGGTCTATTTGATTCTTAGGTGATAAAGGGTTGTGAAGACAACTCTTCAAGTTGGTAGCTAAATAAATGTGCATTAGCCAGTTTAATGGACTCAAATTGTATTTAAAATTTATTTAGGCCTGGTAATAAGACAAAATAAAATAATCCCTTGTGTCCAAATAAATTGAAATCTATATTTTTCAGCAGTAAAGGTAAAAATACATTTAATGAAAGAATTTCTGAACATACTCCATTTCTTACAAGATTACTCCATTAATGACTAGAGTCATTGATTGAATTGATGGAGTACTCAATGACTAAAACAACAGATTTTAAAACCTCCGAAGCCAATAAATGGGTAGACCTAGAGGGGATTTTCTTGAGCAAAGGTTATACTGGGATTGTAACTCAGATGAAGGACTGGGATAAATCACTTCACAGTGTCGATGGGGGGTGAAGAAGTAATATGCCCTGCTGTGGAGATAGTGATGTGCTGTGGATTACAGCCGCAATTGTAACTCCGGTAACCTCCCAAACGGTTTTACTAATCCTCTGAGAAGTTATGTAAGCATCACCACTTTTATAGAAAGTGGCAAGAATATCTTTTTGCATCTCTTTGCCCAGTTAATTACAGAGCCAGCTGAATAAGAGGAGCGTGAATCACAAGTTTAAGCATGGTAAGATTTATATCAATTCTTTATAATCAATTTACAATGAAACTTGATTTTTATTCATTCAAGAATCGATTTGAAAGACACCCCAAATCACTTAATTGACAATAAATCCTTGGTTGAAAAATGTGGGATTGCAAAAAACAAAAAGAACCCTATTTCTTATGTTCAGATGTAAACCTTAGCTAGCACAGGGGTTACTGCTGCTCTGCAAGGTTTTTTTGTGTTTTTCTGAGCAAGTAATTCTGTGTTTGTTAGACTGATATTACAGAGCTTTCAGATAACAGCTGGCACTTGGATGTAAACAGAGTCAAAGATGTGCCATGGTAAATCATTCATTCATTCATCTTCTATACCACTTATCCTGTTCAGGATTGCGGGTGGCTGGAGTCTATCCCAGCTGTCTTAGGGCGAGAGGCGGGGTACACCCTGGACTGGTCGCCAGTCAATCACAAAGCTGACACACAGAGACAGACAATATTTCATGCACACACTCACACCTACAGGCAATTTAGAATCACCAATTAATCTCATGAGCATGATTTTGGCCTGTGGGAGGAAGCCAAAGTACCCAGAGAGAACTCTCGCATGCACATGGAATACATGCAAACTCCACACAGAAAGGCTACTGGGTGAACCGGGATTCAAACTGGTGACTCTCTTGCTGTGAAGCTGCAGCCATTGTGCCACCAATATATTCATTATATTATTTCATATTTTTTATATTCCTCATTTGTCCAGCTCATGCAGCCCAGGCATGTTGCCTTGGAGTGCACCTGTACAGCCTCATGGTGAATTTGTACTAATTATCTTTGTCATGGCTAGCAGATAGCTTGTCTCTAGCTTGTCAGTGAGTTTTTCTTCTCTGGTTTTTACTTAGTTACAAGCCCTCTGCCCCAACTAATGCATACTTACTTTTCAAATTTATTCCTGAAATCTGATGATAGTTGTGGTTGGAATAACTCAGTCACTTAGTCAGCAGTAGATAGCCAATCATTCACTATTGTTTAGTTTATCCAAAACTCTGAATAGGCACAGCAAATGACTGTTTTAAAAGTATACTGTACCTGGATATCAAGGCTCATTCTTTCTGTGACAGCGCTGTGAAACTTCACCTTTGACCTGAATAAATGCTGAACTGAGAAATAGTTCCTTTTCATGTGATCTTTGGGAGGTGTTTGACTAAAGTATATAGCAGCTGATTTCAGCAATCTTAAAAAATATAGGCGCAACTTGTGGGGATGATTAGAGTTGAATTCTTGCATTCATATTTCATACTTGGATCCTGATGAGGTGAACAATCATACCCAGTTTGTGTTGTTATTTTATGGCTGTGATGGGTACACTACACTCATTTTAGGTTCCTATTTGTCATTCTAGCTTATCATGATCATACCATGAAGCTCCAACAACAAGTCCATCAGTTTTTTTATGCGCTAAGGATCTCCATTGTCTTTCAAAGTCTTAATCTCCACAAAATTAAGATTATTCCTAACTTGTGCTGCTCAGTGTTGAGCCTCTGTGTGAGGACACAGTCCTGACCTTGAGGCCTGAACAGCGGTTGCTGCCAACACCAGCAAATGAACACGTTCTCAGCTCTGCTATCTCTGCGATTGTGCCGACGTGTCGCTGGACAGCTAACATCAGTAGCTAGAGGAGGTGCTGAAGGATGTGTGTGTGTTTTAGTTTGTGTGTGTTTGTGTTTGTGTGTTTGTGTGTATAAGCCATGTGAGAACATGTGTCCTGTACTGTCTAACCTTATCATGGTGAGGTGATGTATGTCTCAAATAACTTCTCATGTAAGAACATTCATGCAGGGGCATCTGGAAAAGTTGTCCATGTGAAGTTCACACTGTCAGGACCCCAAGAGCAGTATCTGTGCAGCTTTATGTGATAAGTTGAAACGTGAGGGGGTTCTAACCTCAGGGTTCATTCAGTCAAACATGTACAACAAAAATGAATGACACCTTAGCGAGGTTATTACAGTTAACAAAAACTAATGAAATAACGAAAACGAAAGGTAAAAAAAACCCATTTTGGTTACAAAAATAAAAACAAGACTTAACAAAAAAAAAAAAGAAAACAAAAACAAAAAATAATGACTAACTTAAACTGTATCATCAGTTTAGCAAAATGACTAAAATTAAAGAGATTTGTCTTTGTCAATCTATCTCATACATAAACTCACCGTTTTAGGTGGATATGAACATTGACTGTATAATATATGGACGCAGTCTCCGCAATGTCAGCCATCTGTTCATGAACAGAGTAATGAAGCCAATCATTGGCGGGGGCCTTATTGCAATTGCGGACTTACAGATTTAGAATATTGCTATGTTGAAAATATTTTGTATGGAGACAGTTATCAATGAACCACTCTAGAGCTACTAAGATGAGTTGATTTATTTATCCGTCAGGATAACAGAAACAGTTTAAGATGCTTTATGAAGAGTGTGAAAAAGGAGTGTGAACTAGATGGGCCAAAGAAGTGTTTAGCCACACACATTCACATTTCTTCTGTTGAGTAATCTACTGCACCACCTATTTTTTCCTTTTTATTATTAGTCCATCATAATGTATTCTTTCTCTCTCTCTCTCTCTCTCTCTCTCTCTTTGTAGCACCTCCCCTGCCCTCTTTCTATCCAGATTATCTGACCATGTTAAGGTGTTATGTGGCAAGATTGGATTTGCAGGGAGTATGATTTCACTGTCATTGAAAACGCACTGGATAAATTATGTTCTCTTGCTCTCCTTTGCCACATGGGATCTGATATAGTTCTTGCTTTTATGTCTCAAAAACAACTGCTTGGTTAAATGAGGATCAAAAGATGACACTGCGCTATTCAATATTTTTTATGATGAAAATAAGTGGCATTGTTTTGCAGTGTGTTGTTTTACCAGCTGAGTGTACACAATCCCCAATAGAAACTCTACGTTGCACAACACAGTGCAACTACAGAGACATCAATACATGTCATTGATCAATGGGAACTACAAACCAGGGCACAGGCTGTATCCCCCTCAGTGTCACATGTCTGTGTTTCAGGCCTAGTTTCTACATCATACACTTACTTTAATTCACTTCACAGAGCTGGTTATTTAACGGTTAAAGTGCACAGCAGGGCAACAGCAACAGATGCAGCAGGAACGCCTAAAAATATCAAACTTGAGCTCAGTGAAATAACAACACCATAGTGACCTTTAGCTTATCAGATCAATGCTGTGCAAGGGAAGTGTTGATCTGGTGGAATCAGTCAGGACACCAGAGCATGAAGCAGGACTGGAAGTGAAAGTAAAATCAAGCTGAATGTATTTCATGTCCAGCTGTGTAAATTATTACAAAATAATAATATAATATAATAACCCTAACCTATTTATAACATAATATAATACGTTTTAACACAGCGAGGACATCAACAAGCTTCATTTTAAATTTTTTAATGTTTTTTTATGTGAGTTTTTAGAATTTCATCCGCCAGACACCTGAATTTCCCTTCGGGATTAATAAAGTACATTCTTTTCTTTCAAACTATTTTAAAACAAATATACTAGAAAATAGGCTTTAAGAAACACTTAGCCACATTTTCTCTTTTTTTCTCCTTTTATATAAGCTGTGGACTAAATGTCTGCCCGTTTATTGTATGTAGATAAATAGTAAGTGGTATGCAGTTCAATCTTTCATGTAGATAAAGATAAATCATCTGGGTATTATATATAAAAAAGCATCATCACTCTGTACACCATGGCATGGTTGAATCTGACCTCTTGTAGTACTGGTTCGTTGGTTAGTTTGTTAAATACTGAGTGCTCTGTTGTGATGAGCAACACACACACACACACACACACACACACACACACACACACACACACACACACACACACACACACACACACACACACAATAGTTGATGAGCACAAAGAAACCCACAACGGTGGAGTCATTCTGGCAGAGGGCCTTATTCCAACTAATTGAGTCTTTTCTGCTGCCATCCCTCCCTCAGCCGTGTGCATTTATCGAGGTCATGGTATAATGACGCCTAATCTGTGGAGTTAAGACGTTGCAGGTTGAAATGTGTGTTTAAGACTCCAAACAACTCTTCTTTTCTAATCAAACGAATTCTCAGAATTGAGATGTTCGTCACCAAGACTAGAGAGTTTTTTTTCAATTGGACAGAAATTTACTGCCCTCCCCACACCCTTTCCTTTGAAAAAAAAAATCACATTCAGTCCTGCAAATGAATTGTTGCACTGCAATGAGGACTTTTTGTCTTTTTAAATACTGACATTTTTTTCCCTTCCATAATTGGGTTTCATTTGATATCAGTGAACAGGTTTTCAATCTGGTAGTTAGCTTTTCTAAGCTGTCAGATGAAACTCAATAATGCATTGTTCTCCTAACTTGTAAAAGAGTCCCAAACACGTCAGACTGCTCCAGCAGCACTGTTTTGAGGGGATGCTAGCATTTGTCACGTAGCACATAAAAGTGAGGAAAGCACAGTGTGTACAGTGACGATTGATTAATATCGTTTACTGCTCTTTAAGGGGGGGGGGGGGGGGGGGGTGCTTTCATTGTTTACAATATTGGGACTCATTTAAATCTTACTAATCAGTGATATGTGTCAAAAATATACAGTTGAAATAATTTTTATACAATACTGTTATATTCTTTCTATCTAACCTCTTGTTAAATCCTGGTGTAATTCATAAACAATAACAGCTGTTAGGCAGCACATCTTTGTGGTGGGTTTTAAATCTAGTTCTGGGGGAAAAAAAGGATCCAAGAGTGTGCAGACAACAAGAGCAATGCTAAAAATGTACCTTAACTTTTTGCTTTATTGCTGCTGATACTTCTTGAATAAATTCCTTTCTTTTCTAATTTTATGAGCAACACTGAACTTATGGAGAACCTTTTTACATTTGTATCTAACTATAATTGTAATTACTTAAAATCAATTGTGGAGTCAAATGTGAATTTAATTCCAAAATTTAAAGCAAATTACATTTCCAAAACTACAAACTGCAATGATATCACAATACATGTCTAATTCTTGGATTCTGAAGTAGTTACCTCCATTTTCCCCCTTGTCGGGGAGCATTACATTATTATGAAACCCATCTAAAAACACAGCTGTGTAAGCTATCACTCCAGTTTTCACTACAGTAAAAAAAAGATTAAGATCTAAATCATCTGGACACACACACACACACACACACACACACACACACACACACACACACACACACACACACACACAATAGACTCTAGTCTCATCTGAGAACTATGTAACTGATTCATTGCACGTCCCTAACACTAAAATCACAATAGGCAAATAGTTTCATACACTAAACCAGTGTTAGTTGTAAGCTACTCTGTAAACGGATGGGGAAAACTGTGTGATCAGTAAATTTAGTCTATAACAACAAAAGGTTAGGTTAAAGAGTGTCCCTATTAAATGCTTGAATTATAAAGTTCAAATTTATACCTCAATTATCAGGTTTCTAACGGACAATTTAACAGCAGATTGGCCTGATACTGAGAATTTTAAAAACTTCTTAAAACGAAAAGTTGCATTTTCAAAACTTCTCTATCAGTGGAATTCATCCAGCACTTACCCTCTGTTGACATTTTCATCTCGTTAATACAGCGCACTTTGACCAAGTCTGTTTCCTTTTCTCCATTTTCCAAATTTCTTTTAATTGCAAAGTCGCCAATTCGACATCGTGCGCGAGCCGTCCAGTTGTGGCGGTCCTTTCAACTGCCCGCGAGCCCTCAGGTAGTGGATGAGCGCGCTCACGTCACGACAACATGTCCCCAATCAAAGGCAAGCAGGCACGCGCCTCTCCGGACTGCCAGTGTGACCTTGTCACACCATGTCTCATTCGTCAATAAATTACTGTTAAGATGTGTCATACCCACGAATTATTAATCCAGAGAAACTCGTTTTTAATTTTTAAGAGAAATACTTTTACTTACATTAAATACCTCGCAAGCAGATATGTCAAATGAAAATGAAAAAGGGAGGCAGGGGTTAAGGATCGTGGATAGTAGAAAGTAAGGCAAACATTTATAGCTTTAAACTTTTTTATGGTAAATACTGAAAAACAGTAAACTACTTCATTTACCGTGGTTAATGGATTAGCAAAAATAGGTTTCTTATCCTTACATTGCCCCTTTTTTAAATCATAAACGTGCTGAATTGTTATGAATTCTCCTCACAAGTTTTACTATGTTCTAACACAGACACACTGAATTACAAAATGTTCTGGCGCAACCACCCACTACTATAATCATGTCAATAAAGCTCATTGGGGGTTTAAATTTAAATCCATGCAGACAGAAAGAGAGTTAGACACAATCACACAAGTGGATGTGGAGCCAGATTACTGAGTGACACTGTTTGTTCACAAGTGTGTGTTTGTGTGTTTCAGAGAGAGAGAGAAGAAAAATGAGAAAGTGAGAGAGAAACAGGGAGAGAAAGCGAAATTGTGTGTTTACTAATACTTGCTAATACTTAATCTGATTTAATCCCAGTCAAGGCGCCCAAGAAGTGACCTATGATGTCATGAGCTCTGTCATTCTATGGAGATGAGGATCAGATTGAAGACAACTGACCAGACAGCAACATGCAGGGTAACACAGCAGCCACAACATCCAGCAACGTAAACATGAAAACATTTAGCTAATGAAATAGCTGTGTGGAAGCACAATTGTAAATTTACGTCATCACTGTTTCTAGCACATAAATCTGTTCAGAGATGGTCCTTCAGTCAAACTAGTAAAACTAGTACCAGCTTTACATTATTTAAGGTAGTGATAATACCGTATCTTTAAAACACTGTTTGAAAAAAAAAAGAAAAAAAAAAAAGAAAAAAAAAAAAAAAGAAAACGACAACAACAAAAACAATCATTTCTATTACTGAATCTGTTTTTATCAGTATCTGTGGTGGATAGTTGTCATCTGTTGATTTAATCCATGTTGACATTACAGTAAAGTTAGTCAAAGTTATATTGATTATAAATGCAACTGGGCTCTCTCTGTCATTTTAAATTGCATAAGCGTTTGTGTAAAAACACTCGCCCAATCTGATTGACCCATGGAAACCTGTGTGGGGAGAGAGAGAGGGAGAGGGGGATGATGATGCAGCACTTTTTGAAGGATGATTTAAAAAGGACACGAGATGTTGTTGATGAATATTACGTTGAAGAAAATTTAACACAATGACATGAGAGGACAGTGTTTTTAAAAATAAGTTATTGTAGGACTCAATATTTTACTAAAGTTTCAAGCTAAGTATCTATTTAAATGATTTGCTGACTTGAAAGACAGATGAGCACATCATAGCTGGTTGTCAGGAGGCTAGAGGCCACCCTCAACGCCTCCTCTCTTCCTGTTTCTAGGTTTGTTGAGAATTTGATTGACTCATCCATCATCTTTGTGCCTTATAACAGGTTTTCAGAAACCAGTGCATCGTGTCACTGAGACCACGTCCATCTTTTATACAACCAACAGTTTATACCCAGCAGAGCTTTTCTCCATATGTAATTAAAAAAAAAAACTGTGTTGGCATGAGAGGAAAACATTGTAAAAGCCAAGCACATCAGAAGACTATATCCTCTGTTCATTCCATACATTCTCTAAAAAAGCTTCAGTAAAACTCACAAATATGGTAACAGGATTACAAGGACTGGATTTCTGGATTCCTTTATTCATGTGAAATTAAGTGTGATCAGAGTCAAATTGCTGCAGCCATCACTGCCTGGAATGATCAAAAGAAAAATGCACATCTGGGAAGAAATTTTCTTTTGACTCGTTTGATTTGTAATGAAGAGAGAGCAAAAGCGCAATGGTGAGTCAACATTTCCACTATTTAGCTTCAGTTGTTGGCATATTTCACAGAGCGGTATTTGAAGTGAATCATTACTGTTATTCAGAAACCTCATAGTATTCCTGTTTGGCTTTAAAATAATCTAAATGTAAAATCTGAAATAGGGTGTAAAGCATTGCACAATTAGTCCATTATCATTATTGAAGAGTCGTGCAGGCATGCAGTTCTGACTCTGAGCCACCAGTGGGCAGATTGAAACCGTGTTCTGCATCCATTGGAGAGCCTGCTGTTCATAAAGATCTGTTTCAGATTATTACCTTAGAAGTCTTCAGAGTAAACTGGTGATTAGCTAAATCAGACTGGTCAGCTGTAGACTGACCAGAGGCTACACACCTGGTCTGAAGTACCTGAGGTACTAATAACAAGCCAACATTTCAAATGAGCAGCTGTGCAGACAGTAAACTTAACACCTCAAGGTGTTTTACGAGCTGAAAGGTACGAAACAGAGGCGGCAACAGAGTGACAATACCCCCTTTGGGTTTATTGAATTTAGTTAAAAGTAAATTGAAACATTTAGCATAAGGTTAGCATAAATGACATTTTCTTGACAGGAAAAATAGAATTTAAGTCTTTTAAACAGTTTCTTTTAATCACAGTCTTCAAATATAATTAATATAGTATATTGTCACTCACTGCAAAGGGAAAGCATCCTTATTAAGGTAGGGGACATTATAACCAAATATAAGGCCTTAGTTGATTATAATAAATAAGTTAAAAAAACAACAACAGTGACACAAGCCACATTTCTTTTACGTATTTTTTTCACCAAGATGATAAGAATACTTGCTTTGAAATCTAAGACAATGACAGCACACACTTTTAACCCACTGAAATACCCTTTCACCCTGGCAATAGCCCCTCTGCATTTTGAGTGCCTAGTTGTTAGCTGAAATGATTGTCTAAATGCAACCCTGTCACCGTTACAGGGAAGCGTAGAATAAACGATTTGGTGTTTCTGCTAAAGTAAATGACTCAAAGACTTCTATGACTTTCACTGTCAGCAAAAGGCTTGCTTCTTGCTGGCTGGTTGGGTGTTTACTTATTTAATAACTTCACATGTATGCCTTTAAAAAGCTGATACGATTTTTTAGATGGAGCTGAAAACTTGGGCTCTGTGTCCTCTATCAAGTTCCATATTTTGTTACAGTTACACAAGGCTTGAATCTAATGTGCTGTGATTTCAGGCGTAGGCGTATATTGGTCCAGTGTGTGTCTGCCCTCTGCAGAGTTACTTCAGGGGCAGATGAAAAAGAAAAAAATATCCACGATACTTCATATACAATCAACAGGAGATTATACTAGTTAAAAAGTAGATGTTAAAGCTCAAAGTTTACACAGGTAAGACTAGACTCAACTAGACCTATTTTTAAAATTTATTTAACCTTTATTTAGAGGTTAGACAAAGGATCCAAGCCAGGAGAGCCCACAGTTATTACTGTGACATTAAACTAAATCAGGAAAAATGTTTTGCAAACTGAAGCTGAATTTCTGCCTTAAGAAACTGGGAAAATCTTGGATTAGTTGTCAAAAAAATCAAGTTTTTTTATGTGTGTTAATATTTCAGCCCTTCTACCTTACATTTAACTTTATTTAGAAATAGACCAAGTCATGTGAATAAAATTGAAGATAGAACGCATTCGAAAAGAAAATGCAGATCTGGGTGCATTACTGTACAAAATATTTACAGTCCAAAAGCTGAGTTCGTTGTTGAGGGAAAGGGAGAAATTTGATGTGTTACTGTAAAGACAGAGCTGCAGAAGGGGAGGGTGCAAGCAGCAGCTCAATAACTCATCAGAAGTTGTGAATCAGCCTGCTCCAACAACCGTTTGTCACACACGAGAAAATGTCCGCCCATTTAATCAAGACGACGCTGCTAAGGAACACTGCTCAGAAACATTGAAGCTAATTAGTGAAATGAATTGAAGAAAGCAAGGACAGCCAGGAGCAGGGTTAGAGAGCTGATGATGTTTACGTGCTGGCTGTTTGTCAAACAGTGACTGCCCACTGATTGGACATATTACACCCCCCTTCATTTGGCTATGCTGCATAAATACATAAAGACACACAGAATAATAAAGAGTATTTTTTAAGGGAAGTGAGGCTGTGTTCTCAGGCTCCATTTTGTTTTTACATGCTTGACCTCTTGTGAACTCACAGTAGCACAAAAGCTCCTTAGGGCCCTGTGATGCCTGAGCACTTGAAGTGTAAAAACAGAAAAATCTAAAAAGTCCTTGAGGACATTTCTGTTGGATGTGTGTACAATTAGTATGCTGAAATACAGCATTACACAGAGATAAACTAGAACTTATAATAATCCACCTGTTGTTGACATTGTGCCATAAAATGATAACTGCAACTGTGATTCATGTTTAACAGATAGTAAAACAAAAAAAGAGTTCTATCACAAATTAGTCCTGGACTTCGTAAAAACTAATGAAAATGTTTTGCTTTTAAATCTGGACGTCAAATTGGCTTTCAATGAAATAACAGCTGAGTAAAGAAGAGGTTTGGACTGTCAGGTGAAGAAAGCAAAAAAAAAAAAAAAAAAGTAATTTATCATTAGTATCATTTGACTTATTCATTTGCTTCTTTATTTTTATTTTATGAGCAATATGATAAAAAAGGCTAGTTGATAGTAAAAAAGGAAAAGTGAAACCCTTTTGTTCAGTGAATATGGCCTCATAAATAAATACTGGATTAATTAAAATACTCGGCTTAAAGATATATTAGAACAAATATATTTGAAATTGTTCATTTAGTTATACAATGTGTACATTGACAATGAAGTCATTCAGTTATTAAGACATACTTCACTGCTCTCTTTACACAATTTCGTTGTATTTTAGAACCTACAGTTTATACCGAACCTCCTGAGCCTTCATCCTTGCACCGTCCATATTTGCATATGTAGATGGCTGCAGACTAATTAGCAGTGGTATCACGAGCAGCGTAGGACAAGGCAGCAGAACAAAGCCCATCGCTCAGGTAAATGTAATTAGATATTATATAATGTGTCGCTTCAGTCTGAGATTGATGTGTCCTGACAGAGACAAACTAACAGTACACTACTCACTCTTTCAGGACTCTGACTCTTTTTTCCAGATTTGCACATTTAAGTTAAGCAGTAACTGTTTTCAAAGCATGGTTTCACAGAATGTAATTTGTCCTACTCTTGATATCACCTTATTAAACATTTGGCCTTCTTCTATGTTTCCACATGAGAAGTTGTTCTACCTGTCTGTCCTCTGACACAAAGTCACCCGGTATTCTCAAGCTTCCATGGTCATCTCCCCCCTCTCCTATTTTGGCATGCCTGTGCCAGGTATTTGTTCAAATTCCTCACACCCCGCAGGGATAGGTATGCCCCCCCCTTCTTCCACCCATCCCTCTGCTCTTTACTGCCTGTCTCTGTCTATCTTATGTACGCCAAGCACATGTATGAAGCGGCCAACATGAGGCGTACAGCCTCCGCATTTTACTGCCTAGTCACAACTAAATCATTTCCAACTTGTTCAGCCTCTTGGAGCTGGGAAACCACAGCTGTGGGTACGATGCCGGGCAGGCCAAAAACAACTTGGTGGATAACAGGCGACTGTGAGCTGCTCTTGATAACTGTAGAAAGAAAGAGCTGTTTATTCTGTGATGTTGTCGGAGGCCACTTATTGGATCCTTCAGTTCAACCTTTCTCTGACATGGAAAAATGTTGATACAGGCGAGGATCCGGGACAATTAATTTCTTTTAAACACCAAATCATCAAATGAATTCTGTATGTGTGTGTGTCTGTGTGTGTGTGTAAGTGTGTGTGTGAGAGAGAGACGCCATGTGTTTGAACATGGTTTGAACATGAGCTGATGTGGTATTGACATTGGGTCAGGGTTGAAGTGCATTAGTTATTGCAGTGCGTCATGAAAATGACAGCAATGTTTCAATGGTCTCAGTGTGTTTGTCTCTTTGACCGTCTCCACACAGAGTCTTCGCACTCGCAGTTTAAATCATACCAGGACAACCCACTGTGTAAAGTTTTAATCATACATACGCTTTTAAGGTTCTGAGCACAAAAGAGAACTTTACACAAATGGTTGGATTTAAAGCGAATATACAAGAATTTAAAGACGACTAATGCAGGACATTTAGGTTACAGGAAAGGCCTCTATACTCCTCTTTTTTCCTGTAGTATGTAACAAGATGAGACAGACAACAAAATATCTTTATTTCTCTCTAAACCTTATTTATGTTTTCAACGGTCAGCTAATTTTTTTTAAAAGGCTGTTTGAATCATAGACGCATCATTTTGTATCCACAGCTGACAGTGAACCAACAAGATTTCTTTATGGAGGAGAATTAAAGGTCCCTCATAAAAACGAGAGAACATTATGACTTAAGATTAACCTCACTATTGTTGTTTTATACACAATCCTACGGCCTAAAAAAAGGATGCTTCAAAGTTTTTCCACTGAATAAACTAAGGTTTAATAAATCCAGCCAAATAAAATGTTAGCTTTAAGCAGTTCACATTATGGCCTTATCTATGACTTTAACAGCACCAGACTTTTTGCCAAAAAATATGATGTTAGGATACCATTTATGGAGCGATTTTTCATGGAAAGTCTTTGCAGTGAGTTTGTGATAAGATTTATGACTCGTTCAAAAGACCGTAAAAAAAAGTCATCAAACCAACTAAAGATTACTGTAAAACGCTTTCACACAAGATCA
This sequence comes from Labroides dimidiatus, assembly GCA_030710495.1. Taxonomy (NCBI): domain Eukaryota; kingdom Metazoa; phylum Chordata; class Actinopteri; order Labriformes; family Labridae; genus Labroides; species Labroides dimidiatus. The sequence continues at coordinate 13,970,461 of CM061148.1, forward strand.
TAAAACATTATTTTAAAAAAACATATATTCACTGTCTGTGTTTTAAAATCTAATACCAACCTCAGCAGGCTTCTCCTGTATTTTTCATCACCAATAATTTAAAGTCATTGAAGCAGGACAACGGTGGCCATAGATGAATGCCTTTATGATGAGTGTTGCCCTATAAGAGAGGATTTTAGCCATAACTCCTGCTGCTTATGGCAAAATAGATTCCTCAAACACCTTTCCTATTATTTCTGCCATTTTTTATACATTATTAAAAAAGCGCTTCATTGCGATATCATAAAGATCATTGATTCATACTTTGCTGCTGATCTGGACCCCTTATATGGTGCCAACAGATACTAAATATTCAGTTCTTGCAAGATGAGCCCCTTCACTCTGCATCCCGTCCCACCCCCTTCCCATTCTCTCACACACTCCCTCTCTACACATCAAACAGAGCTGCACCAAGCAGCACAGATCAGACCAGGAAAAGTTACTTTGGCCTTCACCTCCTCCTGCAGCTGAGGAGAAATAATCCTGGTATTTGAGCTCAAGAATCACAAGGACAATTCAAAATGGGGACGGAAGTTTTTCAACAAACATATTTGTGGACTATTTTTTTAACAGCATCACGGAACGAACTGTGTTAAGGTAAGTGTCAGGTAATCTACAGAATAACAGTGATTGAAGATTATTTAAATGTTGAAAACACAAATTTATGGATTTGAACCCCATTATAAAACAGGAATAATCTAATGATTATGTTATTTCTTGCTCAGAACATACCTCAAAGAATGTAATGTCAAAGTTTAAATTTTAAGTGGGAAAATAAAATAAAAAAAATCACTGCATTCTGCAATATGTTCTTAAAATATGTCTTATATAATTTTTTAAAAAGCTTCTTGCGCAATTATTTTGTGGCTAGTTTCAGATTTTTTGTAAAATAGAGAAGGGATCTAACGAAACACACATTAAACCCCAAGATAAGTTTCAATTCAAAGCATAAAAAAAGAAAGGATTCCACTGTTGCTTAATTTTCTGATTAGAGGGCTCCTATCAGGGGTTTGACCCAGCTGTTATTTAATGTGGTGAGCCGGTGAGGTCTGGAGGCACGCAGCTCTGCAGGGGTTTGGCTGCTCCTCTGCAGTTCAACAGTAGCTCTTAACCCCTGAGCCGGCCGGGTCACCATGTGTCACACAGGCTGGCCCTGTCAGGCTCCCCATAGCTGCTTTGATGTCACTGCAGATTACATTTCTACAGAACATCATCAGTCTTAGACAAAGTTTTGAAGTTTTTTCTCCACTAAAAGGATAAATAAATAAAGATAAGAAAAAAGAGCGGACACTCTCTTTCACAGGCAGCAATCTGTCGAAAAGATAAAATTCAGAAACTGAAAGACATAAAAAAAAAATCATCATGTCTACTGACTCTGCAGATTTCAATGCACCGTTTCACATGACAAACCACCGGTGCATTAAAACACAGACGCAAACCCCAAAATCTAAACTAAAACAGAACTGAAAAGAAAGCCTCGATTGTCAATGCACGTTGACATCCATTGTACGCCTGGAAAAACTGAACATATGCCAATTTCATGCATTCAACCACACACACATGCACATTCAGTAGAGGAAGATTTAACAATTATTACGACAAAATTTGACATTTTGCTCTCAGAAACTCACAGGTCATTCCTGTTCTTTCCCATATGTTAGTGTCCCACTCAGCCTAATTGTTGCCCAACTGCTGACCTAAAGGAGGAGCCGGCTGTGGAGGTTTCAGTTGAGATTTACAGTTGTCAGATGGAGCCCTCCTACTCTGAAAATCCAATTATTTTACTAAAACCATGACAGGCTCGCCTGGCTCCCTGTGAAGCAGTAAAACTGAGAGGCAGTGCCAACCAGAACAGATTTCTACGAGAACATAAACCATGATGGTTTTGCTGATCTTCATTTCTACTGCATGTTTATATGACTTTTATGACTTTATCTGCCGTCAGTATTCACATGTATATGAATCACTCCGTTAGTTTTGTTGTCCTTGAATTGTGTAGAGCACATAAAATATTCAGAAATGGAGAATATAACTATGAGGACAGCATATGATGGATACTAACAAGGTATTCTTGTGTTCTCTTCCACATTTCTTTTTCTTTTTGACCCAATTCGTCCCTCCTCCCTCCTCTGTCTTTGGATCTCTCTCTTTAACTGGATCAGACATTTAACACTGCTGAATAAAACCTAACATTCAAACTTTTGATTTTAACACCATGGACCTCTCAGGCTCTTTGCCTCCACCTTCTCCTTACACCTTCCCTGTTACCCCAAATATCTCCATACCGTCCTCCTCTCCCTCTGTCTCTCCCTCACCCAGCCTAGCATCCACAGCTCTCTTCTGCTCCCTTCTCTCCCTCCTCTCCCTGCTGGGCATCACAGGAAACCTGTACACTTTGGGTCTCCTTCTGAAGCGCAGGAGGAGCAGGAGGAGACGTGGATCAGGACTGACTTGCTGCCACATCAGAGTACCTGTACCATCGTGCCTCGCCAACACCTCCTCCCCTTCCTCCTCTCCAAACTCGTCTTCCTCCCTCTCGTCATCCTCTCTTCACCTCCAGGTTCTGAGCCTCGCTCTCGCTGACCTTCTCTACCTTTTTACTGCCCCCTTCATTGTGTATGACAGCCTGGCGTCTGGCTGGGCCTTCGGAGAACTGGGCTGTCGTCTCCTCCTGAGCCTGGACCTCCTGACCATGCACGCCTCCATCTTCACCCTCACAGCCATGAGTCTGGATCGCTACCGTGCAGTGGCTCATCCTCTGCACACTTCCTCCTCTAACTCCTCAGGCTTGCTGCGGGTTGGCCTGGCCTGGGGGCTTGCGGTGGCTCTCAGTCTGCCCATGATGATCACGCTGCACCTGGAGGACGGAGAGAACCAGGAGGGCCAGCTGTGTGTGCCAGCATGGGACGAGCAGAGTTCAAAAGCCTACCTGAGCGTGCTTTTCTGCACCAGTATCCTTGGACCAGGGCTGGCCATCGGAGGGCTTTACGCAACTCTTGGCAGACTGTACTGGGTGTCTCAAACCAGGCCGGCCTGGGCCACCGGAAGCAGCACCACTTGTCCTCCCCGTGCACCCAAGCCCAAAGTCCTGCTTCTTATCCTTGGCATCGTCCTGGCCTTCTGGGCCTGCTTCCTTCCTTTCTGGATCTGGCAGCTGCTGCCCCTCTACCAGCCCGACATGCTGCGGACAGTTCCGGTAGGGACACAGGTGACAGTGAATCGAATCCTCACAGGGCTCACGTATGGAAACTCATGTGTGAATCCATTTTTCTACACACTACTGACAGGAAAACGAAGAAGCAACCGACAGATGCAGACATCAACAAATCAGCTCTGCCGCAAGAGCAGTCCACTACAGTAGTGTGTTTCTTACCATAAAGACAATCATGTAAGAGCGCCCATAGCTGTGAAAGTACTCAATATTATTATCAGAAATTATGAGTTTCATAAAAGATGCCAAAAGATGATTTTTTTTTTTTAAGGAAACAGAACAAACTAATGAAAGCACTTCGTCAGGATGTTTGGTGAAATATTGTCTGACAATCGCCTCCACCCAGTTCATGCATTTGCTGTAAACCTTGTTGAAATGTTGGTAATCCAACTAAATGAGATCATCAACACATTTTTCACAATGTTATTTTTGTGGCAATGGTTAAGTGATAACAGCAGTATTAAAATATAAGTCATTTACAACAGAAAAGGAGCAGAACGGTTATTTAGTCAACAGATTTGTTTCTGTCTCTCTGTGCTGTATGAACAGGAGAGTTATTCTGCATGTGCTTCATGCACAATTATTACCAGTAAAGCCCTGATGCACTTGCACCAGAGAAACTATAAAAGAAACTGTTTGTTTGTGAACAGCTGGCTGTATCTGCTCAGGACCTCTACGGGACATTTTTCAGAGACATTGTTTGCTAATGTGATGAATTATGTCCGAGCGGGTCAACAGTCTTTTGTTTGCTTCCCCGGAACCTGTCAAACTCTAAAACAGCATTTTTTTTTTATAATCATGACCTGCATGTTGGGTATAAAAATGTACTTATTATTATTCTGACTCATGCAAAGCTCTGCATGGCCTCGACTTCTTTGACTGTAACTGATGTTTATAATAATGTGTAATATAAAGCTTTAAATAAAGACTATGCTTTCTGTAAGACTGTGGTTTGGTTTCAGCTAGCTCAAGGGAAGACAAAGTTGCTTCTTCGCAAAATCACGATAATATAACAAGAGATCCTGTGACTGTGATGATTATGAACATAAATGATAAAGTAAAGTTAAACTGGAGGAACAAAACTGATGAATTGAGACAGAAAGAGGCCAAAATCAAAGATACTTGGTGTAGACTAATCGTTGGCTTTGTGAGTCACCATATCTGTGTTTCTCGAAGGTCTTCCCCGCTCTTGTGTACACACTCGCTCGCTGGTGTTATTGTGTCTCCCTGCTGCAGCATCCTGTCTCTGTCTGTCTGAGTCAAAGGCTGCACTGTACTCTACCGCAGACCCTGCTGCTCTTTGACGCAGATGAGCAAATATTGTTGTTTGAAAGAAAGGAGGAGAGATGGGACAAAAAACGGTAGGTTGGTATCATATGAGCATGACGCTGTGTTCAGAAACAGGGTTTTTCTCTCTAGCGAGGAGTAGTTGAGGTTCAAGATGTGACTGTGTCATTTTTAGGGCCCCTGGTTCAAGTCTGGTAGAGTACTTTTATAGCATGTGAATTCCTAAGCTAAGCGGCTAACCTCCAATGGGACAGACTGTTTGGAAATATATATGACTTCACAGGGAGCAGAATTGGTTATGTGAACATTGGCACACTTTAAATCTTACAGCATGTTTGCATCAGTATAAAGTCTATGAATCATGTGAATCTTCAATTTAAAGTGTCTACTTCTCAAATAAAAAAATTAAACATAGAAAATTGTCCTTAATATGCCAATTTCTTTGATAAAACAATTCAAAATTATTTTATCTTGATTTAAATCTTGAGAAATGTACATACATTTTTTTTATTTGACGCACATGAAAATCTGAAACAACAGAAGACGAAATAACTCAAACGTTGTAAGCCAGAAGAACTCTGTGTATGGGTTTCCTGTATGACAGAAATGATATGGTATTTAAACCTTTACATGTTGACTCAAACTCTTGGTGAGCTCTGGATGAAGAAGTACATTTTTAATTACATCAACGGATTCGGGAGCGTGTCTCATATGACATATTAGCTGTTTCTCTTCTTCCAGCCAAACCACACTGAGACACCACTGAGCTCCACTGAACGTGTTTGACTGTGTTTTGACTTGACATTCAGTAATGTTTGTGAGAACATAATCCTTAGGTAATTATTTAATTAGTCGATTTCATGTAAAATGAAACTTGAACAATAAACTGGGAGCCATGCAAAATGTGGGTGTATTTATATGCATATAAAGTACACATGTCATTTTCCTTAATTAGAAAAAGAGGACCTGAGGGCTATAGGAGAAGTCTTGAAGCTCTGCAGGGCTTTCCATGGTAATACCAACAGGTTGAGGAGAGACATACCTAAAGCATTTGTCAGGGGAGCTGCTGCGTTTCTCTACACTGTGATGCCATTATTCCTTCTGCAGTCTCCACTGCCGGCCATGTGTTTCCAGTTACCTGGCCCGGCTACCTCTGAGCAGAACGTTCCCACTGCTGTTATTATCTGGAGGCCAGCGCGCTTACACCACAGGGGGTGCTTCTGTTGTGGAGTTAATGCAATATCCATCCAGCTTCTACAGACAACTGAGGCCCTCTCAGCACATTTGTCCATTTAAAAGGAATGTCTTGCAGACAAAGAGTCAGCTCCTTTTAGGATTGAAATCATAAGTCCTCGTGAGATTGGGTGATTTTTGGACCCCTGGGTCATACCAAAATGACAGATGGAGATGGAGGGTGTAGCTTGAGTAAAGATGAAACCTTTCCAAAAAAGACACTCAAGCAGCAATGTGGATATTAAAGCACAGAGGGCTTGTTCTTAAATTTTCTGAGTCTGCATAATGTGTACAGGTTTTGGGTGTCTACATGTTCCAAAACTCAATATATCAGATGATTAAGTCCTCCCTCAGGTCGAAGGGGATGACTGAGTGTTTGATAAACCTCAAATGCATACTGTTTAGTCAGCTCATACAAATGAATGGAAAATATTGTCTCACATGGCAGGCTGACTGATCTATAAACTTTGAGTTGTTTGTGTTGGTAGGTGCCAGCACCGGCTAAATCGTTCCAATCACAACTTTTGTCCTCCTGAGCATAAAGACGCTTCTGATTTCATCCTGAGATTGAAATCAAAGTCTGCAGGGAAAACACAAGGACAAATTGTATTCCACAGGAACATCGCTCTGATCCACCTGAGGATTTCATAAATCCAGCACATGTCCGTTTCCTGGAACCACCAAGCATCTTTCCATCCCCTGCACCCCTCTCGCTCCGCCTGTCAGGCCCTCCTCTTGACCAGTGTGTGAGGCTGCTGCAGGTGCCCCTCCCCTGGGCAGCCTGCTCAGGAAAGCACCCTGCTGTGCAGGCGAGACTGGGCTGCAGCCTGCGCCAAATTCACGCTGAGAGGTGTATAAGAGGCTCCCATTCTCCCCAGACATACACAAAAAAGATTCTTCACACTCCTCCTTCGCCTGCCTTCCTCGAAAATTCAATCTTGCTATCTGTTTTCCCTCTCTCAATCACTTTTTGTCCCCTCAGTGCTTTCTCTTTGACCACACACTCATCCTCTGCATGGTACCACCTCACATCATGTTAATGCAAACAGTTCCAACTTTCTCTTTCATAAGATCTTGCTTTTATTTGGGAACAACGCTTTCATTGGCAAATTATAAGATCTCCAGCTTCCAGCATCTGTAACATCCCGCCGTCATAAATCAAACACGCTCAGTCAGGTTTTATGATACTGCTCATGTAGTCAGCACAGTATTAAAGAAAACAGTTTGTAATCACTGGTTTGACAGCAAACATAGAAACCTCAGCACTCACAGTGTGTCTTTGTTCGACCTCTCCCACCATGAGGCGCCCTACTCCCCATCACGTCCCCTGACTTCACACCTCGGTGTCAGCCGCCAGGATCAGGCGAGGCCCAGGCCTGCCTGCCCTGAAAGGCCGGAGGTTACATCAACCGACACACATTATGGTTCACACTGGGGCTCTTACTAGGGAAGACAGTAAATATGGCGCGTCGCCCTCTCTTCTCTGTGTTGCAGCATTTCTCTTTTCTTCCCCCTGCCTGCCTCTTCCTCCCCCTCTCCTCTTCCTCACGGCACGCTGCCCATAAACAGTCATCCTTGTCAACTCAGGCGTCAAGGCACCCCTTACCTCTGACCCTCTGATGCTTAACTCATCTGATCTCTGTCGTTTGGTCATGGCTGAAGATTAACTTCACAAATTAAACAAAAGCCTCTGTATCATTGGACGTGTGATAGCTGCAACATTTTTTTTTAATCTTGGGAAAACAATATTTTTGGTTTTATAGACAATATGCAATACATTTAAATATAAAGCATGGACATTACAGAATATTTAACTGTCATTTCATAATTTTCTTCCATGATTCAAACTTATGATCAGCCTACTAATCAAGAACGTGATCGACAAAATATCGACAATGAAAATTCAGGACGTAGCCCATTACAGAGACTTTTTCGCCTTCTAAGGGTGTTGTTAATTTCCAAAGGTCTGCCTGTGAACTGTGCCTTTAAGGGGTATTTTCTACATAGTGAGACAGCTTTGTTTAATTCTTATGAATAAAACAGTGTGGAGAAAAAAAACTCAGGTATTGAAACAACAGCTTTGGAGAGAAGCTGGTTTTATCTGCAGAAAATTAAAGGGTGAAGGGTCAAGAGTTCAGGTCATAGTTAGAATAAGAGTGCCGCCTGCAGGTAAAATGAAGGAACAGAAAAAAAAAGTACTGATCCCGTTTCTCTTGGTAAGTTTAGTACTCCTTTCAATTAACCCTTTATAACCTACCATACCAAGTTTGCCAGAGCATTTCTTTACATTTTTACATGATGTAGTGTCATTTTTTGAATAAAACTTTTGCTACACATCAATATAACCCTTATATCTCAAACTTTGATCAAATATATAGACTCATCTCCAGACTAACTCAATAAACTGCTAAAATAGTAAAAATAAATCATAAAAAATAAAAAAAATTCCGCACATAATTTTCTAAATAAAGAAGTGTAATGTAAATGGGAAAAATGTGATGACTTTAATTTAATTTAGGAAGTGATATGAGCAACCACGGTCTGGATTGTAACGTTTTTGTTGTTCACACTTTATACTGGATTTCTGAAAACACATTAGTGGAAGGAAACTGTTGAAAATGCAATATGAAAATGTAACTCCCCACACTTTATATCCAAAAAGAACGACTAATCTACCTAATCTGATTTCAAATCTATTACCAATAGAAACTTAATATGCAAATCATAGTGCTGGTGTAACACTTTAATTGGTGCTTAACTGATGAAAGTCCAGAAAGGTGTTTTGAAGGTGTGGTATTGTGGGACCATTTGTCCGTTGCTAAACTAACTTATCTCACCAAAGTACGCGGCATCTAACTTTTTCAAGATTTATAGGTGTCTGCTATAGTATGAACAGTATTTGGGAATAATTTGTAGAGTTAAGAATGAAATTATCTCTGCGGGTACTCCGGCTTCCTCCCACAGTCCAAAAACATGCTCATCAGGTCAATTGATGAATCTAAATTGCCCGTAAGTGTGAGTGTGTTCGTGAAACATTGTCTGTCTCTGTCAGCTCTGTGATTGACTGGTGACCAGTCTAGGGTGTAGCCCGCCTCCCGCCCTAAGCCAGCTGGGATAGGCTCCAGTCACCCACAACCCTGAATAGGATAAGCGGTATAGAAGATAAATGAATGAATGAGGCATGAAATGATGAATAGGAATAAAAAATGGCTTCAAAGATGCCTGTTTAGAATATAAATGGCTTTGAGTCATTTGACACTTTTTAAATTTTATTTTAACCGAACATTTGTGCCAAGTGGCTGTATAAGTCTGCTGCGTGTGTGGCATACAAAGTAGACTTAGCAGTGTGTTTAATGAAGTTTCATTACCTCATGTCACACTCATAAATCTATACTTAGGTGAAAAGGGTGAAAAGGGTGAAAAAGACTTGATTGAGAACTGTGATATATGGTTTAAAGGTGTATCACAAAGGTGAGTGAGGTGTGAGTGAGGTGCGAGTGCCTAAACATGTTTTTCACAACCCAATATGAAATTAATATCAATTTACACTTATTCACTATAAGAGGTGAAAAGATAAAAATGTTTTCCCAAGATGAGTCCCTTGTGACACTATTTCTGTCATGTGATAATAAAGTGCTGAGAATATTCAGTCAGCAACCCTGTAACAGCTATAAAATGGCAGCACAAGTTTGGTCTGTCTTTGCCCCGGCTGACCTCCCAGCTCGGGTAGCTAAGTAACTGACCCATCCAAGTAAGAGAGTCCCGAGAAGGAAGGACACCACCTGCCATGTCTCAAAAGCTCCACTCTGCCCAAATCCTCTGTATATCCAACAAAGTCCACAATATATTAAGAGCTATAGCCACTTGGACTGTAGGATCATTTTTAACACTTTTCAGCTGAAGAGGAAAACCAAAGCATTTTTCAAACTGTTTAGAAGAGCTCAAAATGGGAAATTTGTAACACTGAAAACTATTTTTTGAGTTTTTGATAACATCCCCTAACATTCTCTAATTACATACTGAGAAAAAAAGTCAACTGTTTGGTAAATTAAAACATCAGCCCTGCTTCTGAACTGCTGTAAAAATACTGAATTTAATCTAATCAGTGTTGTGATTGAAAACTAATACCAAGCTTGTTAAACCAAGTCACTTGTTCTTCCATACACCTGACACAGCCAATTTTAATCACACTCAAGAAAGCCTGTTTTGCAGACACTTCTCAACACTTCTCAACACAGAACAAAAGACATTCAGCGAAGGCAACTGGTTGTGCAGTCTATCGATCCATGTTGCCCCCACAGCGTTATCACCTTCCACAGTAACCTGCACCTCCTGGACATGTCTCTGAGCACCTGGGTGGTCAGTAACTGAACACCTGTACCTGACAGAGAGACTGAATAACCCCAGACATCAGAATAGCCAGTCTGTAAGCATGATGCTACGATCTGATCTGAGTGTGTGCAGTGGGTTATGGATATGGCTGTTAATATTCGCACAAAAGAAAGTCTTATGGGGCAAGCAGTTGGCATAGCACGGGCCACACCACCATCACTAAGAAACCTGTCAGGATGCAGCTCTGACATTTCAGTGATGTGGTCATTGAAAGATTAGGAAGACTTTTAGTTTGTCAATTTAGACAAAATAACTTCAGCTTTTTTTTTTTTTTTTTTTTTTTTTTTTTAGTATTTCAGCTAATTTATAAAATGATATATGGACTTTTACAGAAACACTGAATAGCCCTATTAAAATTGCAATGTAACTGTAAATAGTTGCTTTCTGGTTGTCTTTTAATTGTGCCTTCCTTGTATGAAAAACTATGACAATGGGCTAATCAAACCACAAAGACATCTATAAAACACCAAAACAGACGGATCCGTCAAAGGTGTTTCACCATGTATTTCTTAGAAATGACGTTATGATAAAGTAATTCAAGTTAGATTTAAATTCAGAGTTGAAGCGAATTAAAATTAAAGATTTAAATGTGAGGGCTTTTTGCATTCAAAACTAAAGATGAGCTTAGCTAAATGCCAGCTTCTGTGAGACACAAAATGGAAAAAAAACACGATCAAACCTTTGAGGAAAAAAATGTTCTACAGGTTAATAGCTGTATACATCTTATTGCAAAAAAATAAAAAAAATAAATAACGTATAATCACATACCTTTAGGAAAAGTTTAGGTTTGGTCACCATGAAGCTAAAGCAGCAGGCTTTTCTCTCCGGAGAAACTTTGATGCCTCAAATGAAGAAACTCGCAAATGGAGATGCTAGAAGGCCCGACAGGTGCGGCGGCAGCATCAGACTTGGATATTTAAACTGCATATGTGTTGGTATATGGCGCCTTCTTGTGGTTTAATTCCAGTGAGAACAACGTTACCGGAGGCGGAAACACAGACATGTCTGAGCAGTTGTTAGCAGCCGACACAGAGGAGAGGCTGCGCAAAGCTAACTGAGATATTTTCGCTTTGAAAGCCCAAATTTCATTTGACAGGATATTGATGTCATATTGTGGAACCCAAAACGGCGGGTAAGTGTGTCAAAATGAGCTGTTTTATTTGTTTATGTTTCCTCCCCTATCGATATGCTCTGAGCTAGCCGGCTAGCTAGTTAGCCAGTTTACGTAATCATGGCGGTTGTTGTCGTGCTGCCCTGGCTGAAGCTGGTTACATGATAGAAACATGCTGTAGATGATATTTGAACTGAATGCCTGTGACTTGCAATGTGGCTCTGCTTTTATGTGAATACACAATCATAGATAGTTTTAGATACGCGTTCAATCTCTATACTATGTGGCTGACAAGTCAACAGTGGGTATTTTGAGGCTTGTTTATGGCACTGCATTTTAAAAAGGATTGCTCAGATTCTGTTATCTTATTTTCCTGTATTCACAGCCGCCGCAGCAAATGGGACCAACCCGGACCTGGCTCTGGCTCTGGTGGGATGGGGGAGGCTGAGGCTGCACCCACTGGGGCTCTGGATGCTGCAGCTGCTGTGGCTGCCAAGATCAATGCAATGTTAGTAGCAAAGGGGAAACTGAAACCCTCGCAAATAGGAATCCCGGGACCACCTGACAAGGTAAGTGTTAATTATATTAGGCTGACCTCCAGGTTAGGCAAGTCTGTTTATGAATCACTGTTCATACAACAGCGAGAACAAGAGTAAAATCAGGAAGGAAAGAAAGTATAATTAGGTAAGATGTTTTACTAAAAACATACACACACACACACACACACACACACACACACACACACACAGATAGATAGATAGATAGATAGATAGATAGATAGATAGATAGATAGATAGAGGAAGCATATAGAGATTAAATTAGTAATGGTCCTAAAATTGAGCCTTGTGGAACACCAACATTTTGTCACCATCTAAACTGTTGCAATACTGCACAATTTCTAGTCCGTTCAAGGAATGTATATAAATGCAATCAGTCCTGGGCATCACTTTACTTGTTTGCTAATATGTTAAATTTGTTTATCTAGCATGTGAACTTATACAACGGTGCCAACCATTCTGCCACTGGGTGTAGTTTCCATACTCTGATCATGTCAGCTTTGTACATTTGGCTGTAAAAGGCCTGTATGAGCCTGTATGTATGACAGTCTACTGGGTTTTTTCGTCAATCTCTATAATGATAAAACGAAGTCTCATCATTTATTCACACATAATTAATGTATGAGTGCAAAAGGATTTTTTGGCTAAAGCTTTATGACATCACCATGATTAAATCAAGAGCAGAACTTCTGTCTTAAATAAATGAATCCTTTTCTCTCCCTTGGATGTATGATGAGAGTCATGCTGGCAGTAGAAACTTATGTTTTCTCCATGTCTCTCAGGGTCAAGTATATTGAAGTTAAATCATGTTATTAAAAGCCATTTAGTGTAAATTCTCTGTGTTGAGACATTTCTCTTCTCTTAATTTACATTAGAACAGGTGTTTTTCCATAAAATAAGTATTTTTTTTCCAATAACTTGCCCTTGAATTAGATTTTCTTCAAATGTTTCCTAGAATAAATATAAAATAATAAATCTCATCTTCAATCTTATCTTGGTGTAAAACATGTAATTTTATTTGGTCACTTATGCAAGGTATGTGACTTTAACCTGTGTGACACAAACCTTTTATCTTCTCTCCTCTCTCAGGTTGTTGGTCTTGCAAAGCCCCCGGCCCCAACAAAGGCCAAAGATGACCTGGTCGTAGCTGAGGTTGAAATCAATGACGTCCCGATCACCTGTAGGAACCTCTTGACTCGTGGGCAAACGCAGGATGAGGTCAGTAATAAAGTGGGCAATCAGGTCTCATAACCTTATGGTTTTCGGATGGTTTTGTGGAGTATGAACCACTCTGTGTTGCCTGCAGATCAGCAAAGTGAGTGGTGCTGCTGTTTCAACAAGAGGTCGGTATATGACAGCAGAGGAGAAGGGCAAAGCTTTACCAGGGTGAGTTGTCTTAAATCACATTTTCTGTTTCTGATCATGAAATGTATTATTGAGGTAACGCAACTTTTCTACTTCTTCCACAAAGGGATCGACCTCTGTATCTGCATGTCCAAGGGCAGACTAGAGATCTTGTAGACAGTCAGTATTGAAACAGATTTATCTTCAGTAGTCATGAAAGTTTATTTTTTATACAATGCAGTCAAACTGATTGTTTCTTCACCTCTCTCCAAAGGGGCAGTCAATAGAATCAAAGAGATCATCACCAACGGTGTGGTGAAGGCTGCAACTGCTTCATCATCTTCATCAACCTTTACCCCGAGTGCGGCTTCAGTAACAGTTTATCAGCAACACAACCCACTGCCTCCCTCACTGCCTCCCATCACCCACCACAAACCACACTTTCAGTCTGGGGTAAGACAGTTTTCTGTTGTCTTTTATATCTCACGAAATCAGATTATCCTGCTTTTAACCTTAGCTGAAATCCCTCTGACTGTAAACTCAATTCAACAGGCTTGTGAATGTTGTTGTGACATGACCCGTTGTGTCATTTTCCCAGATGCACTATGTTCAAGATAAAGTCTTTGTTGGTCTGGAGCATGCTGTCCCCGGGTTTGTGGTCAAAGAGCGGGTTGAAGGTCCTGGCTGTTCATATCTGCAGCACATCCAGGCTGAGACAGGGGCTAAAGTCTTCCTCAGAGGAAAAGGATCAGGCTGTTTAGAGCCGGCCTCTGGACGAGAAGCTTTTGAACCCATGTACATCTACATCAGGTGTGTGTGGGTATGCTATGAATGAAGAAAGTTTAAGAACCTGTCCCAAGATGACCCTGCATGTGCAATAATAGAAACAAGCGGGACTATTTTGCTTTGTAGTAGTATGACTAAAACCAAATATGATCACTTCTTTCTTCAGTCATCCTAAACCAGAGGGGCTTGCAGCAGCCAAAACGTTGTGTGAGAACCTGCTACAGACAGTGAGTTAAATCCTTTGTTGTGAAATAATACCACGTTTGCTATTCCATTTCAACTACAACAGTGACTCTGTTACTCACTCAACTACAACAAATCTTTAGCTGACAACTTTTCCTCCAAGCTGACCAGTTTCTTACAAAAACAATCCCTCTTAATGTGATTGTCTGTCACCAGGTCCATGCAGAGTATTCTCAATTCCTCAATCAAATGAGCTCAATGATGCCTTCACAACAAGGTACAGCATAGCCCATAATCACTAAAACTGAACTTCTGCTTTTCTCCAGCTTACACCTTCAATATCCTTTGTCAGTGCTGTACTTTTTTAATTGTGGATATCAGACTTTTCCCCCTCCTCTTCCTCCTTCAGGCTTTGCACAGCCTCCAGTGGTGAATGGGATGCTCCCACAGCCTCCGTACTACCCCCCTGCTGGATTCCAGCCCGGCTACCCCATGTCTGTACCACCACCACAGCCACAGCCTGTTCCTCCACCATATACCGTTCCACCTCCCGTACCTCCCACAGCAGCACCTGTGGCTGTGCCTCCTCAGTACCCCCCTCCCCCCTGCCCCCTCTCCTGCTCCCAACCCAGTCCCAGCTCCCACTCTGGTCCCTGCACCAGCTGCTGCAGCTCCAGGAACTCTGCCGCAGGTATGAAATAACACCAAGTCAAGTTGTCTTAACCTCATGTGTGGGACTTTCAAGGCAATAATGCTGTTTTTTTCCCTCCTCGCTGCAGACTCTGCCTCCTGTACCTTTTCCTCAACCGGCTGTAGCTCTGCCCAAAGCTCCACCTCCTGCTGCCCAAGCCAATCTGCCACAGAAAAGACGCTTCACAGAGGAGGTCCCAGACGAGAGGCACAGCAGCTTACTTGGATACCAGGTATTCTTAAACGTTTTCATATCTAACATAGAGCCTTGGTATATTCACCATCATCTTTTTTGTCCAACTTGTTGCCCCTTGGTACTTGAGTTTTATTAAATGGTTTCACAGTCAGCCCTAAGTTAGCTGTTACCAGTTTCTACTCTGTTAGAGCATTGTTTGTGATTTATCTAGTACCCCTTTTTAAATGATTTATTTAGATGGGTTAGGAAGATACTATTAGCCGTTGTTCATTTTGCCATTGTGCCAAGCTTCAGATATTTTTTATAGGGACTTGGAAACAGTTTAAACAGACCCATAGTAAGCTATTCACAGCTACAGCTTTTTAAACTGAGTGTTGGTGTAGCTTTAAGTCATTTAGTTGGATAGTAGTGTTAGGGCAGGGTTTAGTAGAGGATGTCTGCTAATCGCACCTGTGTGTTTTTCTGCTCATAGCATGGACCCATTCATATGACTAATTTAGGTGCAGGCCTCCCAGTGGGCAGACCAGAGACTACAGGACCCCCACTACAGAGTTCCTCCGGCCCACCGGGTGAGAGGGACAGGTACGAGAGTTTGACTACATTTCATTGACATCTATTAATTCCTCGTTTTGAGTAGCATCAGTTGCTGCACTACTTATAGAATTAAAAAAATGAATGGTGTGCAGTCAGGGGTCTCTTTTAACTAACACAATATCCCTTTGAATTTTACAGTAGGCAGCTAATGCCCCCACCTACATTGCCTGTGAATGGAGTGAGACCCAAGACTGAGGAGAGAAGGACAACGCCAGGCCCTGTGGGTAAGGAATTATCCTTTGGGTTGACAAATCCCTGTCCAAATCCAAATCCACAGTTCCTGCCTGTGGACTGTGCCGCTTTCAATAAGCCTTGATCTGCTCTCTACCTTTATGTAGAGCTGCAACAAGCAAAATATAAATCCTCTCCCGGACCACCAGACTGTGTCTAATGTCAGGGCTCTTAGCTGAGATTACTAGACAGGTATAACATAAATCCGAGGCAGACGAGTCATCACACGGAATTGCTGTAGAAGCTTAATTTTTTTTAACTGGTTTTAATTAATGAAGCCTTGCTTCTGTGGCCAAACACAGTTTTACATGTACTCTCACTCAGCCTCAACCTGCTTTGTACTTCTTTCAGTTCAAATAGGATTCTTCTGCTGTGACGTGAAATCTCCAGATAGAGAGGTGGAGCTATGACCTCAAATCATATAGTTTGGCTATTAAGTAGTTTAAATGTCTTCTTTAACGTCATCATGTTTTGATGGCATCATCAGTCTGGCTTGTCCATGGTTTGTTTTCTTTCCTCACTAACAAGAATCTCTCCTGTTTTGTGTTTTTCTCTTTTTCTCTGTGTTTTTCTTCTCTTCCATGTATCTCTGTGGGTGATGCTGGATTCTGGTTGGGGGTGGGGCGTGACTCTTCCTCTGATGCTGTCCTGCTGCTCGATTGGATGACCACATTGCTGTCGCTCCCCACCAACCAATGGCTGCCCCTTCCTCCAATTTGCTGAAAAATTCTGATTTAAATGTATTAACACTTTGTTTCTCCCTAAATGTGTTTGGTTTAATTATTTTTTACCTGTCTTTTGAAATGTTTCTGCTGCCGTTCTTTTTGTCTGTCTGTTGTTTCTCTTCCCCCATATTTCTTTCCTTCCACATACCCCCTCCTTCTGTCTTGTGTGTTTGTCCTCTTCTTCTTCTTCTTTCAGAGCCTGCCGTGAAGCGGCTGAAAACTGGTTTGGTGGCATACACAGGTGACTCCTCTGATGAAGAGGAAGACCACTCAACCTCCAAAGCCTCAGGGCCAGGTAACCCTGGGGCAGTTCCCCCTACCTCCACCTCCTCAGGCTGGACACAGGGCTATCGCTGCCCTCCTCCACCACCCCCTCGTGCTAAAACACAAACACAACAACAATCTATGCCTTTCTGGATGGCACCCTAAAACAAGACCGATCCCCTTCAGCACTTTGTGCAGAGTCTTACAAGTTGTTCACCATAAATGAGCCTGTTGTTTCTCCCCATTGCATTTATCACACAGAGGACTCTTTGGTCAGGAACCTAGATTCTAATGGACATTCTAATGACTTGGTAAAACCCTGTTTTTTTTTCTTGTATTTTTGGGCGCATTTTATAGTTTGGAGATGAACATTTGCAGAACTGATGCACCAAACTATTTGTGGATATTTTGAGAGCAGAATTCTGCCTCTGGATTTATTTGGAAGCTCATGCTCATGCTCATTTAAGGGTTTAAATAGTGTGTTTGTAGAAAACTGCACCACAAGGCCATGATGTTGAACATAATCATTTTTAGCTTTGTCCCAAGTCTGAGTTTGTCACCCCCCAATTCAAAACCTGTGGCACCATCCTTTTGTATTTGGGTCTTTTGTACAGCTGATTTAGAATTACGTGTAGTAAAACATATGGAACTTATTTCATGCTTTTTATGAAATAAATAAACTTAATTTATTGCCGTGTTTGGGCTTGTGTGTCTGTGTTACATGTTTTTCGCTTATTACCGTAAATGCTTTTTTCTGCCACGACTGCAAGGTGAGCATCACAAATCAAGTCTTCTTTGTGTGCCAGTTATCTTTCCACTTTTGTTTGCCCAAATAAGGGGTGTATTAAGGGACCCAACTGGATTTATTTAATAGGACTGCCATTTATTGAATAAATTAGTTTGTCATAGTACCTTCAAAACATTTTTCTTACAAACATTTTACAATGATGGTCAGTTTAAACTTGGAAGATTAATTGTAAGCAGGAGCATATGCAGTTCATTCAAAAGAACAACTGAGTTCACTTTTTTAAAACTATTTTACAAAATGGTTTACACAAAGTAGAATTACATATTACAATGATGGTGATACTTTTGGGAATTCTTCAAATGAAATTGTGTAGTTTCATATCATCTCGATCTCCGGCTCTCTTGGAGGGTTTTTCTGGTTATACTGAGCAATGCGTCTCTCCATAACTGGCCTGAAGTGACGGATCAATCCCTGCAGGAGAAAAGCAGAAATTGAAAAAGGACAAAGGAGCTTGATTATGTGCAGTTGAGCCATTGATGAAACTGTACAAATAGCCAGAGAGACACTTTTTCACCTGCACAGGCCAGGCAGCTCCATCCCCCAAAGCACAAATAGTGTGCCCTTCAATCTGCTTGCTGAGTTCCCAAATCATGTCGATCTCTGAAACTGCTGCTTCCCCTCGAACAAACCTCCACATCATTTTATCCATCCAGTCCACCCCTGAAGCAGAGGATACATCGAGTAAGATAAAAACAGAAAACTGAGATTTTGAAAATACATATATAGGTTTTGTGAAAAATGCCCTTCTCACCTTAACTCAATTTTAGATTATTTGTATTACATAAGCAGCAGTATTTATTTATTTAACCTCCGGCATCTTTTATTTTACATAATCATATTTCTTATCCTTGTATAGAAAAGATCTTACATATAAAATGAATATTTGTAAGAGGAATCGAAGGGTTACAAAACAACCTCTCCAAGATGACCTTTTTGTTGCAGTTAAATGCATTATGCAGTTCCTCACCCTCCCTGCAGGGGGTGCACTGTCCACAGCTCTCATGTTTGTAGAACTCGACCAGACGTGCAATAGCTCTTATTACATCAGTCTGAAAAAAAAGAAACAAAGCCAATCTTTTTCACAGTTTTTTTTTCCTGCAGAATCTGCGCTGTACTGCTCTTTTTAGTACAGTATTAAGATTTACCGATTTATCCATAACTATGATTGCAGCAGTTCCCAATGCAGTCTCTGCTCGGACCAGGTCATCAAAATCCATCAGCACATCATCGCATACATGACGGGGGATGATGGGAGTGGAGGACCCCCCTGGTATCACTCCCAGTAGATTGTCCCAGCCACCCCTGACTCCTCCTGCACCAATCACGTGAGAGCAGAGAGGAATGAATCTACATCTCATCGACTGAACCAACATCAACACATTTAGACTGTAAAAACACACACACACCTGCATGTCTCTCTATTAGCTCTCTCAACGGAATAGACATCTCCTCCTCTACAGTGCATGGTGTGTTCACATGACCAGAGATGTTGTACAGCTTTGTCCCAGAGTTCCTTTCTCTCCCAAAGCTGGCAAACCAAGCTCCGCCTCGACGACAGATCGCAGGCGCCACAGCAACTGTCTCCACGTTGGAAACTGTTGTGGGGCAACCAAACACCCCTTGAGGCCCATAAAAAGCAGCAGTGAATTACCACTCAATTTGCAAAAACACACATTTCAAGACAGTAGAACAAAATCAACTCTAGTACGAGGATACAGGGGCTGTGATGTCACCTATATCTGCAGGGAAAGGCGGTTTGAGCCGGGGCTTCCCTTGTTTGCCTTCGAGAGACTCGATGAGGGCGGTCTCCTCCCCACAGATGTAAGCTCCAGCTCCTCGCATCACAAAAACATCAAAGTCATAACCAGAACCACAGGCATTCTTCCCGATCAACTTGGCCTTGTATGCCTCATTTATAGCCACCTGTTTGAAGAGTAGAAACACAATCAATCACAACATCCAGAGTGGGTTGTCAAACCATATACATGAGCTTTTTATACCTGTAGATTGGATGACTCATTGTAAAACTCTCCTCTGATGTAGATGTAAGCAGCACGAGCACCCATGGCTCTCCCAGCGACCAGGCAGCCTTCGATTAGCTTATGGGGGTCATGACGCATTATCTCCCGGTCTTTACATGTCCCAGGCTCGCCCTCATCAGCATTCACCACTAGGTACTTGGGCCTTGAACAAAAAAGAAGATACACTGATGGAGGGTGCCATTATCGGTGTGAACAGTGATGCTTGCCTTGAGTGTTTCTGCCAAATGTTTTTGCTCTGTTTTGCTCCCACCTTCCATCACTTGGTTTGTTCATGAAGCTCCACTTCATGCCTGTGGGGAAGCCTGCCCCTCCTCTGCCTCGAAGCCCTGAAATCTTCACCTCATTTAAAATCCAGTCTGATCCTTTCAACATGATCTCCTTGGTCTTGTACCAGTCCCCTCGTTTGAGAGCTCCCTTGAGTCTGGTAGAAAAAAAAGAGTCAGAGAGATCCTTATTTATTGTTTTTTTTTAAGTCTTTGATGATTTGGTAGAATGGTTTTGCTTTCTCTCTTTTAACCTCCAGTCATGCCGGCCGTATAAATTGGTAAATATGCGGTCTTGGTCGCTCAGAGGGCCAAACTTGGTCTTTGCTTGCTTTGCCTTTATTACAGGGATGAAAACAGAAGGAAGAAAAGAAATGACTGTGAGGATTAATGTAGATGCACAGTAATTGAGTATCTACAGTTGTACAATTTCATTTCATTTCATTATCTACAATTTAATTGCTATAATACATGATTGTTAATCTGTGTGTTAATTCTGGCTGAATTTCTTTAGTAATGTACTTTTTCTCTCTAATTAGAGGTAGTAGTTCAAGCCCCTCAAACTATCACAGCCTCAAAGGTTGTGTTTAAAAAAATTCTGAATGTACCAACAATTTAAAGTCTGACATACTGCTGCCTATAATGCTAGAATCAAATATTTTCTTCCTCCTCTCCTGAAATGATTCTCACAGTGTGATTTATAGTGCATATCTTCTCAAAACGTTATTGATCCATCACTTCCAAACTTTATGCTATTGAGCTATGCATTTTGTTGACATTATAGAGAAAACTAAAATGTATTATGGGATCAAAACCATATATCAATTGTTGTTTATTAATAGAAACTCTGTTTTATGTACAAGTCCATGAAATATTTAATTGTTTAAATTTCATTAAAGGCAAGTAACATTATAATACACCATTTACTTTGGGTTGATAATGTTGATAAATTATTCACGACTCAAAGCAGTGACGGTGTACACAGCAGTAGGCCTACCTGTGGCTGCACCGCGGTGCTGTATGTCAGACGCGGAGTGACCTGACGGATCACAGCTCCCCACAACTCCCGTCGCCGTAGCATCGTGCACTAGCCTATCGACTTAGAGAAAAAAAGTCAACCCCAAGGAACTGCTGGCTACTCTGAATGCCGCTCTCAGGGTCTCTGGCTTACTTTTACGTCTTCCAAACTTCGATTTCTGATACCCCAGCAGGTATCAGTGGCTGAAGTGTTGGCCTGCAGGTTCAGCCTAATTAAACTAAGGAGATTAACGAACTACGTCAGATCCTGCATCAGCTTCGAGAGCGATTTTCAGCAGGTATTGTACGTTTCCCATATAGCCACAATCAGACTGTAAATTTACATAGGTCATGGTATTGGGAACACTTATGACGAGGTATACTCAGCATTAAAAACAGGGGTTAAGTTGTATTATCAAGGCAAAAACAAAGGCACTACAAGTTGTCTCGAAAGAGTTGTCTTTGCTGATTTTGATGAAAAGCCAAAATTAAACACACTACTCCTGGCAGCCATTTTAGTCAACCCCCCCAGAATGCTCGGATGCAAATACCTCAAAATTAGTAAATACAGCATGACAGGCACCGAAATCCCATAGAGTTATTATGCCAAAATCCTCATTACAGTTATGTTTTTAAATATAACCCTTTGTTTCTTTTAAATGACGGCCAGTGTTAGCAAAGAGAATATGTTAGCAGTTTGTTCCTTTACTTAAGCATCCATAGAACTCAGTAAAAAAAAAAAAAAAAAAAAGCATCAGCCATCTTCCTGCTAACCAAACTATGGTAATAGTGGTTTAGAAGTAGCAGAATGCTAGTGCTGCAAAACTCCTGAAATACATGACGTCTTCTGTGAGAAAGTGGACTATTTCTTTCCACTCTGTCCCAATTCTCCACCAAGGGAAACCGCCAAAAGACCATGGTGGGTCTGTTTCATGTTAATGTTCATGATCAGAGAGCCAGATGATCATCCTTAAAGAATATCACTAGCTACTGTAGAAGACATTTTGAAGTACCATGTGAATATATTTTGTCTTGCACTGTAGACCTATTTGAAGATATGAAAAGGGTGTTCAGGATCATGTGTAAATTATATTAAATATAAAGTCACTTTTCCACTCCCAAAGATCCAGGAGTTAAACAAGAATGACAGTTAATTTGTAAATGAAGGTAGACATAATTTCATCCCACAAATTTGCATTTGTGGATTAAATACATGACCAAAGTAGTTAATAATAACAAAGCACTGGTTCTTTTAAATCATGTTTATTTATTTGTAAATTAAAACCTTTTGAGGACTTTATATATTTTCTTGTTTGATTAACATTTCCATAATACAAAATCTGAACTACACTTATGAAGCAAATAAATATAAAATGTAATTAATTGCTTAACTGACACATGAAACTGGTTAAAAATCAATTTTACAGTATCGAAAAAAACGGTCTTACCTGGCGACGTATTTAAAATAATAATAATAATAATAATAATAGTAATAAAAATAATAATAGTATCTACTTAAAGTTACCTTTCAGGATAAAGTTGGAGGATGCCCGACTCAGTTCCTTGCATTTTCTGCAGCCAGCACTGGACTCAACATCAACATCATTCATTGATTTTTTTTTTTTTTTTTTAAAGATAATTCTGCAAAAGACAAGGACATTTTGTCACTTGAGCAAGCTACAAATGAAGACATTTTAATTCAGATGAATAGAATCTAAAATTTCTCAACTGTTGTGAAAAGGACAACACGTGACAGGATGTAGACGCGTTTCTAAATGTGACAAATCGGGTTTCTGGGTAAAAATCTGGTAGTCACATCAGGAACAGACTGGTGACATCGCTGAGGCTACGTCCATATTTAACACAGTTTATGGATGTTACTCAATGCATATCCTACATGTCAATAACTCAATGATAAAGGGATTCTGTTGTAAATGACACATTAGGAGACATTCACATAACAACACAATATCTGATTAACTAAACAATCCAAAAATCCTTCAAAAATTAAAGTGTGGCATTAATTTCGACACTATGAGGGATCAAGAAGTAGTGACCTAGCAAGTCAGTTGCAAGAGAAATTTTATTGGAGTGGTGCATATTTTCAAATTGAAAATTGATAAATAACAGTGATCTTATAGACACAAGTCAGGATGATATTATTCCATATTCATATTTTGTCTCACCCCCAGCAGTAATAGCCATTTAATAGTAAAAACTAAACATCAGAGTTGCTCGAGATGTTTTAAACAATATTGCCGTTCCATAGTTTGTCCACCAGAGGGCAAAGTTAGCCTTTTTAACTCATTTTTGAATTCATATTTCCTCAGTGAGTGCATGTTTTCCTCTGCATTCTCCTTTCCCCAAAATCAGTTGATTTTTAAAACTGCAAGATTAAGACCGATGTATTATACAGTTGGATTTGACATTCTACATCAATATCAATACCTTTCCAAAAACAAGCTCTAACCAGGTGCCTGTTACTACAGCCTGTAGGGTTGTTTTTTAATTGAAGTTAAAAAACAACAACATGGAAAATAGCAAGCATAGAGATCTTTATTTTTATCTTTACATTGACTGAAACAAATGGTGGGGAAATGAACTAATGTCTCCGAGGAGATTCCACTAAAAACTGAAAGACAAAAATGTATCCCTGATAGCGGGGTCCCTTGTCAGACAGGACCCCATGTCCCCTCACCGAAGCCGAGAAAACAAAGAGCTCGCATAGAAACACACTTCACAGCTGGCATCAGATAACCCTTATTCCTTCACAAAGCTCTGACTGGGAAAACCAACACCCTTCAGGAACAGGAGCAACTGTCATACTGTTATTCCAGTAGGACTGGTTCCAGTAAGGCCACTAGCTTTAATACAACAATTTTCACGTTTTTTTGTCTCATATTTGTTGTGCTGTTTTTTTTAATATGATACAAAAATCCTTTTCTAATCTACTGGTCTTACACTTGAATGAAGGGTGTCAGTTGTCCTACAGTTCCAGACCTTTTCTTTTTTATTTTCTATAATCACTTAGTGCATTGCTCAAGATTTCCTGAGAATAGTTTAAGCACAAAAAGGCATCATCATTCAAATAAACATTATATTGACAATAACTACTCTTCTGTATGATGCAGGAGGAAGAATATTCAATGTATGTTGGTTTTAAAGAAGTATTTTTGTTTCAAACACAATCTTAAATCGAGTGAGTAATAGATTAGATATCAAAGGTCAATCAAAAAGGCTCAAGGCTCTCAAATCTCATAGTGCAAATAAACAGGAAACAAAAATACACAACAAGGAGTGGATAGTGCACACAAAGCCAGATTAGCACAAATGCTACACAAGGTTCTGACTACATGGGTTTCAAGGATTGTAAGTAAAAAGACAGCTGCTATCACTCATAGTCATAAGACCCTGCAAAAGGTATTATTATACTGGTCCAGAGAACTAAAGAATTAACTAAAAGAGGTTTTTGGTCAGAGATGTTAACTCAAAAGAAAATGGCCCCTTTAAAAACATGGTGGCTGATCTATGAGAACTGCCATGAAATAACGTGATACAGTACAGTACATTTTGAACAAACAACAGGAAAGCATGCTGAAATGTCAAAAAGACAAATCATTTTGTGTCAAAGTTACATGGAAGGTCTTAAACCCCTGATAACTTCTGTTCCCTTCTCTGTACCCAGGAGGAGGATGGAATGTGCCTGAATTATTGCAGTACCTGACAGGGTTCTATGTGCAAAGAATGCTTCCGAGAAAATAAAACACTAATATAAGAGACAAGTATTCCCTTAAAAAGGCATTAAGGTGTATGAAGATGTTAAGCCGAAAAATTATAAGCGCTTTGCTGTTTCTTGTAAAACTTAGTTGAGAGATAGACTGTCACACCTTAAATTTGGTCTCAAGAGGAGTTTCAGCAGAAGAATTTAATAAATAATAAATAAATAAGTAAAAAAGGGGCAAATCTTTTCATTCATCCATTTACTTTGCACCTTTTCTATTTTTTCTTTTTCAAAACAAGGAACCCAAATATTGCAATAGAAAAAACAACAATCCCATGAGGAAAAAGGGATTGCCCTAAATGTAATCAGAATCAACTCACTGACTCAGAGTTTGTGTCTTTTGGTCAGGCATTTAACTAAAAGCTCTATAGCTCCAAAACACTCAAATGTGGAAGCAGATTCTTTCTCATGGCTTTCAAAATGGTTGGGAAGCAAATTCTCTTCAAACCCAACATTGGCTACAAATCTCCACTCCACCTGTTAACTTAAGATTTAAGAAATAGTTGAACTAAAATCTTTGGTTTAAGCACCAAATTAAAGCAAAGTTTCCATCACTTACAGTAAAGTTTATCATGTAGAGAACAAGTCTGATGAATTAGACTGCATTTCCACTGTTGACAACCAGGGCACAACATGCACACAATCTCATTCTCGTGATCAAGGTAATATTACCTGTAATTGCACCCGATTCAGTATTATATATTGCAACTAAAATATATATTTCAAATATCCCTTAATGTTGCAGCTCTGAATGTTGCTTTGATTTTGATTTGCATAGTGAAAAGCATCCCAGGAACCACACACTCAATACACACATCTCAAGCTGGAAAATCATATCACACAGCTCAAACATTAAATACATAATATTAAACAGCAAAAGAAAAATAAAATTATAAGACAATAGAACTGAAAGCAAAGAGTCAGAAGACAAATGTTTTAAATATCTGAGAAAACCCGTTTTCCTTTTTTTTCCCCTCGTTTTCATTAACTTGTTTTTTAAGCGCTCTCTTTATGGGAGAAGCAGGAATAGTCCATCCACCTGAGTGAGACTTTTTTTTACCGTGGATAGTTTACCACACAGACACACATGTACATACGTACACACATGCACGCGCACACATACTTTTCACTATTCCTCTTCCTCTACGTCATCTTCTCCAACTTCCTCTTCCACCTCGTCTGCCCATTGGTCACGCAACACACCCGATGACTGGGTTACTCCTGAATCTTCTCCCTCAGCATCTCTGCCTCGCAGCTCAAGCCCTCTCAGGAATAGCTCAGGGTAGCCACCTGGCCTGCGTGTTCCAAGTTGAGCCAAAGCCTGAAGGGCGAGAGAGCGCCCCCTCTCTACATCACCTGGAAACAAGAAAGAAGGGCCAGCACCTGACACACCCATACCATCCAGTAACGTGTGAGGACGGAAGGCTGAGGAATGAGCCTGTAGGGATAGAGCCTCAAGTTGGTTGGACTGCTCCCTTCCCCCTCCATCCACAATTCCATCCTCATCAAGCTCAGGCCCACGTCTGGGCCGGCGTGTGCGCACCTCCAGGCAGCTGTGTCCCTTGCGATGGCGCTGGAGATGATCTTCTCGGGCAAAGGCCTTGTGGCAGAGTGGGCACTCAAAGGGCCTTGCGCCGCTGTGGAGGGACAGGTGGTTTTTGAGGTCATATGAGTGAAGGAATCTGGCAGGGCAGTGTGGGCAGGGGTAGGGGCGCTCGCCTGTGTGTTTCCTCATGTGGATCTTCAATTTATCATTCCTGGAGGAGCGACAGGTAAAGAAGAAACAATGAAGACGCAAAAGAGAAAGAACAAAACATAAATTATCAGTTTCTGATAATAATTCTATATTACCTGCCTCCTACACCAGCCTTTTATTTTCAGTACTTGAAATAACTGTGTTGTGGCTTTAATAAATAAAACTGGTTAATTAAAATATCCATACCGGGTAAAACGAACTCCACAGGCAGTACACTGGAAGGGCTTCTCTCCAGTGTGAGTCCTCATGTGTCGGGGCAGTTTTCCTGCCCCATGAATAATCTTTTGACAAACGGGGCACTGCTGGGGTGTCTGAGATTTCCTCTTCCTCCCACCTCCCGCTGCTGATGCAGCTACTCCACGATCGGCTACAGAGGTAGGTAAGGAGGTGCCACCTATTAGCATTGTATCGTCACCACAACCCTCCATGTCATCATCCTCTGACAGCTTGTCATTCAAGGGTTGGACAGGAGGTGGATGGGCTGAAAGGGGACGCTCGTGCAGCCTGTGAAGGAGCCCTCCGTTCACTGTTGCCCCTCTGCCTGGTTCTCTGATCATCCTGAGGTTTCCATTGTGGACAAATTCTTGGTGGCGCTCCCCCAGTTCTGGGCTGGGAGGCTGGGTAGACTGCAGGGAGCGAAGGCTGTCAGATGCAGGGGATGAGTGTGAGACAGGAGAGGTGGATGATGGGTTTAAAATGGACGAGTTAATATGATGTGGCCCCACATTTTTCAACTTCTTTCTGTCTATTTTTCTACGGGATGCTTTCTCTACACTGATCTGTTCGCACACCATCCTCTCGGTAACTGTGTGTTGGGTCCTCTGCTCCTCTGCTGTCTCACCTTCCACCTCAGCTGTCTCCCCCAGGATGTCTCTGCATGCATCAGCAACACACTGAATACCTAGCACTTGAGCCCCTTGCAGCACATCTCTCATCCCTGAGCTTGGGATGGTCAGGGTGGCAGTATAGGCAAACTCCAAGAGGGCATCCAGGGCGTCAGGTGCCACACAGTCCAGCTGGCACACGCTGAAACCTCCTCCACCCTCACCGCCACCGTCCTCTGCCCCAAACAACCGACGAAAGTAGAGACTAACGGCGGCCATGACGGAACGATGAGTTGGGTAGTGTGCCCCTCGTGATGTCAGAGTGAGGTCACAGAGGAGCCCTGCTCTTCTTTGGTTATTCAGGTGGGACAGGAGCTCATTGCTGTGCTCCGGGAAGGGGATCCCAATTAGACCGTCCTCTCCTGGAGACATTGCCACCTGAGATAAAGAAGAGAAAAATAAGGTAAATGGAGGGGAAGAAGTCCCTTTGTTTCAGTACCGATACATGTATTTTAGATGGCCTTAGACATTAGAAAGGCTGTTTCTGTTATCAGTGAGCAATGTTGCCACAGTTAACTTAAAAATGTAATCTGATCACTCCTTTAAAAAGTAACTTAGTCACTTAATCGATTTTAATTACTTGATTTTAAAAGTAAGTTTGATTACAAATTACTTCATTATCTACATTCAGCAGCAACCAACAACACCCCTCACTGCCTCAACATAAAAATGTCAAGTGGTTTTGCCATTACTCACTTTATTGGAAGTGCATTTTCAACAGTAACATCAACAATCCTGACATTTTAAGTTGAAGTTGGGAAAAAAAAAAGTTTCCTGAAAAAAAAGGTTTTTTTTTATAAAATATAAAATGAAGGGTCTTTGTTAACATCACTGAACATAAATACTTTTTTTTTTTTTTTATAAAAGATAAAATAGTCTTTCTTGACTTTACAGAAACACTTTTTTCATAAAATATGTCTTTTTGACCTGACATTTAACTGTTAACACTGTAATGGCAAAACTTATCATTTATAATGTCCATGGTTTATAAATGTAATTATTAAATTCTTTTTAACATGTTTTATGAACACTGAACCTGTTTTTCACAGCATAAGAGCAACATGGAGTGGTTTTACAAAACAAAACAGTGTATAAAACCACATGTAAGATCTAATGTCCACTTTTATTACTTTGGCCTGATCATATGTTGTAATCGAATGTTATGAGTGAAACAGTGGAGTGGGGCGACTAAACCAGTGGTTGTATCTCAGTAACAAAAGCTTCTCAAACCTCTTGTCAGAAAGTCTTTCTTCTAGGTGTGAGCATCAACCCCCCCCCCCCCCCCCCCCCCACGTAAAAGCCACTTCTGTTGCCACTACCAGCACAGAGTGTACAACAAACCTTGATATTGTCATCTTTAGCTGACAAAAACTCAAAACAGTGACTGTATTTCCAGCTAAAAACGTGCATACTCCTATTATTGTTTTTTACATTCATCGCTAGCTGTTTGTTATGCATTACATGAGTTGTCTTCATGCTGAAAACGTGACTTATCGCAAACATGACATCACTCCCCAAGATGCAAGAAGAAAGCAAATACATCTTTTTGTTAAGGAAAATGAGAAAAATAGCAACCCAAAGTGATTTGGATAAGTAACTTTTATCCGATTACTAGTTTGGAAATAGTAACGCTTTAGATTACTCTTTACTGAAAAATGTGGTCATATTATAGTAACAGATTACTGGCGTCACTGTCTGTGAGCAAGCCAAACAATGAACCAACCAAGATCATAGCTGGTCAGCCCCCCCAGTGTAATCAAATGTAGAAGGTTCTTATCCTTTGACAAAAAAAATATGACCACAGTGTGGTGCCAAAGAAGAAACACTAGAGTTGGTTAATTCTTAGTTCAAGTTGTTAGGTTCTGATTAATAGTATGGAAAACTGCATTGTATTTTTTTCTGTAAATACTACAATATTTTGTCAATGTTAGTGGTTTCTTTCCCTGTTAATTTATTAATTCAAACAAAAAGCAAGAGAATGTGCTTTACTTATATCAAAAGTGCTGTGTATAAAGTTAAAGGAGCCTAAAAGTAGAGCTACCGTAGCGTGACTGAGCCAAGGAGGTTTGTTCATGTGAAGGACAATTTAAACCCAGCTTGGCAACAACTCTCCCCTCTTATCCTTCCCTCCCCACCTCCTCAGGACTTTCTCTACAGATTACTAAATCAGGAAGCGGTGATTTTGGCCAGTGAGATGGATGTTGGGTTGCTAGAGGAAAAAAGGGCTACAGATGACAGGGTCAACAGGGTAGGCAAAATGTATCAGCAAGGAGAGGTGAAATAGTTATTCCAGCAAGAAAAGGTTTGTCAACATAAAACCAAATGGTCAATACTAAAGGCTTAAAAAGGATGAAGGATTACACAATGAGCTGCGAGTGCTGTAGCCAAAAGGAATGGGTTAATTCCTGTGTGAAACCTTTATAGCATTAGCTGGTTAATTTAAATACCTGAAGAAGAAAGAAGGGCCGATGAAGAGAGGACAGAGGTAAGAGGAGCAGTTGAGGGAGGAAGTGACAGGCTACAGTGGTTGAAAGGGGGGTGTACCAGCAGAAGAATGAGGAAGGAAAAAATAGCAAGAGAACAATTAGCCTGAACAACAAAAGTACGACACTTGAACAAATCCTGTTACTAGATTTATCTCAATACCTTTTTTGTCCTTTTCTAACCCACAAGTTTCTGTGTTAGGCTGAAGGTATCACGAGTAAATCACAAGTATAAAATCAAGAACTTCATTTTGCTTTGAGAGTTATGACAAGACCAAACGACTCCTTTCTCTTGCTCCCTAAGCTCGCACCTCACCCTGTCCACAATATACCTGCTCAACAATATCTCTTAACACACCTGAGCAGACCAGATTTTCCACAAACAACCCACCCAACAGATTCACCCTCCCTGCCCTTTATCTCCCTCCCATAGCAACTGGCAGCCCCCTGGCCATCCAATAACAGCGTTCACACAGAGCCCAGAGGGCTTTGCACAACGAAGGTACACCTGACTAACCTGCTCCAAAACACACCCTATTAAACACACACACACACACACACACAGATGCACACACACATGCACGCACACATGCACGTATAAAAACAAATGCACACACACACATTGCGTGACAGTCCTTGGCTCCCCCCACCCACTATTGTTTGAATTAACCTGTTATGTGACAATCTCGATGCCAGCCTTTTTTGAACACTAACATGTACTTATGTACTCCACCCCTTCAATTAATAAAAATGTAGAAGTACGGCCGATGGAATTTCTCTTAACTTGTCAGCAGATTTTTAAAATCCTTCCCCATTCCTTATCAAATCTGAGAATGTTGATTTAATTAGTGACACCTTGGATAACGCTCAAGTAACTCAAGACCGAAAAAGTTTATCTTACCTTCCCTGTCTTCATGGGCATGGGTACAGTTAGCTGGAGGCGAGGCAGCGTGTGTCTCATGGCATCCATCTTTCTGCTCTCAACAACACCTCTCCTTAGCTTTCTGTATCTCTCAGAAAACCACTTTTTTCCTACTTCCTTTCAACCTTAAGCGGTGCAAGTTTAAAGGTAGATCTCGTTGTCAGAAGTCAGTGTTCACAATGATCCTTGGGGATGTCTACCTCTTTTGCAAATTCTGTCACATGCTCCTCTTCCTGTTGTATCAAAAGAGGGTGCATGTCGACGAAGGCAGATTTTGAGATACCCCTCCTCCCCCCTTCGCCTACGCGCCCACTTTTGCCTAAAACCCAACAGCCCATTTTCCGAACACTTTCCGATAAACACGATCGCTTTGTTGACCACTCCCATTTTAGAAAAAGACCAACAGATAGGATGTACGTAATCTGAGGTCATAAAAAACAATGCCTTCATTCCATAAGCATTAACCTACATCAGAAAGAAGAAGACCATTCAATTCTACCAAAAACACTTCAGGAATATTTTTTTTTATTTTTACTCAGCTAAATGTCAAAGGTGAACAATCACGTAAGAACCAAAATCATATTGTCATTATGAGTCATTTTGCACCCAGCAACAAATGTTCAGGTAGGAGCATTATGAGAGGTAAACCATATTACATCATACCACAAAGTCAAAGTGGTGCAAAAGGCTCTCTCTTTGAAGCCAAAGTTTCTAAACATCACAAAGTGCATGTGTCAAGCAAACCTTAATATTTTCCCCTAGCAACTTTCATGTAAGTGGACCAACCAGGTAAGGCAATTTTCAATCACAGATGTCAAAATTATCTGGTTCCAGCTCTTCTGGGTTGGTGGGATATATATATATATATATATATATATATATATATATATATATATATATATATATATATATATATACTGTTTGTACAAATGTTGCTCATGTCCTCAATATGGGAAAAGTTGCTTTAAAAAATAAACAAACCAGTAAAGCAGAGAAACATTTGAGAGACAGTACAGAAAAGCAAAACACAGGGGTTTTAGAAGGAGCACACTACAGTGCATGATAAATTTCCGGCGCAGGGTTGAGAGAAAAAAAAGAAAAAGAACACCGTGTGAGGTTGGTGGTTCAAATTTGTTATTTTAAGCATATTCCTGAGAACAGATGCGTATTCGGAAAATGAGATTGCATAGAAGTTGCAGTGATTCCCATCAAGCATTTGTCTGTTTGTGAGTCACTTTATAGTGGCACACACACACACACACACACACACACACACACACACACACACACACAAACATGCACACATCCCCCCTTCCTTTTACTTGTAACTTTGTTTGTAGTTTTTGTTGCTTACTAAAGGCATATCTTGTATAAGTTGCTGAATCTTGCAACACATGGCAACTTTTGGTACCACAGTATGGAGAAACCTCAAAAACATCGCCTCGCAAAAAGAAGAGAATGCAAGCTCATACAGGCATGTTCCAGCATTACATAAAACACAATTACTGTCTTTGTAAGTTCATTCAAGTTAATAAGAGTTAGTAAAGTCAAATAACTTGTATTACCATTAACTATTAAGTGTGTCATTTATATTCTTCGTGCCAGAAATTGTTAACAATGATTTACACACAAATAAAATTATGCATTAAATTTGAAATAGACAATATTTTTTGACTATTATGCATTAACCGCTAAAGATGTAATCTTTGTTTTCTGTTTTTCGTTCTCACCTCCTACACATTTGTCGACAGTGGAGGAATTTACCTTCACTGCAACTCTACAGTTTCCTAATCCCTTGCTTTCATTATGTGCGTACTCTTCCTCTCTCTTGACAATGAGGATTTATTCATATTTTTTTCCAAAAACAGAACAATAACATGTAAGTTTCCAGTTATTCTTTAGCTGTCAAAATAAAATGCTACAACTAAGAAGTGATTGAACTAACAAAAAGAAAAAAATCTAATCAGACAAGTCTAAAAGAGACCCCAACACAGATTTGTTTAGTGATGAAGGAGAAATGGAAACTTAACTCAACTATTTGCTGTCCATTAACACAACTCAGGATAACGTAAAAAAAAATAGACCCAATGGTTCAAAGACCAGGAAAAATGACAGCAGCAACAGCATTGACCGAAACTGGACACAAAGATTCTTTCTTCAGCTGGTCAAAGTATTCTGTGCCTATATCATGAAATCCTTGTGTATACACTGCGTATTTGTGATGAATGGAACTAGAACTGTTAGTATTATTTTTATGGGTCTTATTTTCCGTTAAAGGCTGCAAGTTTTCCCAGTCCACCTCAATTATATTGACTCCAGCTCTAAGGGGGAAAATATGACTTTATACCATTCACTGAAAACTGTGGCTGAGAGGGAGAGGGAGTAATGCTTTTATAAATTCTGATGTCAGATGTTTTCCAAAGTTCCTGTATGTGTGTGTTTGTGACCGGCTGTGGGTGCGTAAATGCTGGTTAAAGTTGAGCATGCATGGTGGGTTGCATGTGTTGTAACAGCTTTCACATTTCTCACAGTACTTCAGGAACTTAAAGAAGATTGCCCCTTGACTTAAGAAAATAATGAATCAAAATTAAATGCAAAAATATTTTAACTAAAAGCAGGCTGAATTAATGATTTCGCCAAATTTTTTCAAGTTTTTTTTATTAATGGTCAAATTTTTCTGCTACGTAATGTCGGAGGTTTCCTTTGTTGTGGAGCACAGACTGAAGAAAATGAGCAGCCGATGAAACACTCCTCCACACACACACACACACTGCCACATTCACAAACACAACTACAAGTGTTTCAGATGGATAAAACACAGTAATTCAGAAGTTATTACCAAAACACAACACGTAACCAAAACATAACACATTATAATGCTAAACCACCACTGTGCCAGAAAAACAACAACAGACGAACACACGGAAAGTAAAAGCAAATTCATACCGTTTCTCTGCCACAAACTCGTCTTCCCCTCACAACTTCTCGTCTGTGACAGTTAATTTCAAACAGCTAAAGAAAGAAAAGTTTCCCCCCCTCTTTACACTTCACTTTTTTGGGGTAGTGAGAGGAGTGTAGTGCTGGGACACCTTCTCTGAGGAAGACTATGGGAGGAGGAAATGGGGGGATGAAAAGAGATGAGTATACACGTCTGCCAAACCAAAGCTGCACTCAGCCAGGCAGAACACTCTCTCAGGACTGCCAGAGTGCTAAACCTTTACATCCAAAGCAAAATATATACCCAGTTACACACAAACAGACACACTTGGGTTTTCTAGTAACACAGCTCATCCCTGTCAGGAGATAAAAACTCCACCTGCTCTGCATCCCAACAGTCCCCTCTGGACTGAACATTTGCATCCCACCAGGAGATATAAAAACAGACCAACCAGAGGGAATTTGAATCTGCATTTGAATTTGTTGAACACAATACTTGAGACACCATCATGATAATTGCAATGCTTTCACCCGGC
Organism: Labroides dimidiatus; assembly: GCA_030710495.1. NCBI lineage: Eukaryota > Metazoa > Chordata > Actinopteri > Labriformes > Labridae > Labroides > Labroides dimidiatus. The sequence continues at coordinate 14,004,733 of CM061148.1, forward strand.
CATGACTCAAGAGGGAGTTTATTTTTTGAAAAGAAAAAGGAGAAGTTCAGTGAGCTGATGTTGCACAGCAGAAGTTTGCTCTGTCTTCTATTCAAGAAAAGGCAAGGCAAGTAATGCCTCATCTGTCCTTACTGTAACTGGGGCATTATGGTGTGTGTATGTGTGTGTGGGGACGCATGCGCACATTGTGGTCTTAGTTCCAAGAACGCATTACATTATTCATTTGGCTGGCAGAGCAGAGGCCCTTATCCCCTCGCCCTACCACACCACAAACACTCCACTGTGAGCTCCAGCAGCAGCATGTTTGCATGCCAGACCTGAAGACCAGTAAGAATCTGCCGCAGGATTTTAAACTTATCAACAAACTGGACAAGACACTTGGGTGAACACATATGTCCGGTCCTGTCTGATGCTTCCTGAAATATTTCCTTTCAAGTAGAATGAAATTCTCAATGTAACAGCAATGTGACACCAAGCAGCAACCCTCTGGTCTAAAAATGTGAGGCAATGCAGAAGGGCTAAAAAAATCAGTTCATCAAGTGTCCACTTGAGGCTTGTTCCAGAAGTGCTGAAAACCTCATACACACCAAGCCATAAAAGATGATTTTATGGCAAAAAATTTACCATCTGGTACAAAATAAATGTCTCCTGCCTGAGGAGGTAATTACACTAATGGTACACACTGTATGGAGGATGATTTTTTTTTTTCACAACTTTCAGCTTCAACTTTATCTTAATTGTCCCCTAAGAAAAATTTGCTTTGCAGGCAAGTAAAATAAATGAATGTATAAAAACATAGCAAACACAATCAATCACATCTGGATACCACACTAAAAAGGACAAGTACACAACCTTAAAAGACAACCAGAGGTAACACCATCATTACATTGCAGAGAAAACAAATGGATAATAATTGTCATCTGGTGAAATTCAGATTTAGTGGTGAAATGGCTTGTGATATGAATGAGTTTTTCATCCTATTGGATTTAGCCTTTGGCAATATAAATCTCCTGCCAGAGGGTAGGAGCTTAAACTCAGCGTGGAGGGGATGATCAGGGAACTGAATGGTGTCCTGAGCCTTCAAGTTTACCCTCCTGCAAAATGTTGTGGGCACATCAGGTACAGTGATATCAATGACTCTGCTGGTAACTGGTTTATGAGATATCAAAATCACGAATATGCCCACTCGGAGGCACGGCTCACCCAAATGACTGGCGGGCACCCTATAGCTGTCAGTTTGGAGGCTCAAAGCCCATCCCATTTCCAATATGGCTACTGCCCACAATTTGCTTTAAAAATCCATGTCAGAAACAGATGGGTGAGGTCTGCATCCATTCATTATAGTCTATGGGTGACACAGACCTCAAAGCATCCAAAAATTAAAAAAGGAAAAAAAAACTGTAAAATCTGTGATCAGGATTATTTTTGGGGTAAAATTTGGAGCTTTTTAGAAGATATCTGCTCAGAAGTAATTTCAAAAAGTTGTAGTGATTTTAGTTAATTTGAATGTTACAAAGCACACACGTCAACCTCTGTTCTAAAAACATGAACTTCAGTTTACTGAGTATTCACTTGAGGCTTGCTGCAGAAGGACCGGATACTATGTGTACACACTATAGCAGAAATATATATAATTCATTGTTTTTGAAGGTAATAAACTTTGCCTATTCAAGGGCAAGGTTGATTTGATTGAAAAGCGGCCACACTGTAGCTGTTAGCAAAGGGGCTAATGGCTCAACCCCATCTCTTTATTCATCCAGACTTGAACAAAATAAGGTTGAGTCAGCTTTCTAATATCGGACCAACAGACAAAAGGCTTTACAACTCTGAATCAGAGACAAATGGATGTTGTCCCAAAGACTATGTTCATGTATTGAACAGCTCATCTTTCTGGTGCTAAAGCTCTCCTGAAACAATAACAAAAGGGAGGGTTTGATTATGGTTTGATTTAGTCATGGAATAGATTTGAATCTTTGGAGCACGATCCAACATGACGGGAAGACATCATCGTTATCCACACACAAAATAAAATATGTATTTTTTTGTTTTTCCTTTTTCATTTGGTAAAACAGCCAAATGTAATGTTAGTCAAGATAGCTGGTTGCCTTTGGTCTTTACTCTCTGACATAAAAAGGTTCTGTTTTCACAAACAGACGACCAATTGGGACATACTGTTAACTTTAATAAAAGGTGAAAAACAACTTTTAATTATAGTAAAAATCAACAAATCAAATTCAATAAGTTTTTTTTATTTTTGAAAATTTAAGTGAGGATTTTTTTTATAAATGCAACTTTAAAATGAAAAGAAATTAGAATAGAGTAGAATAGAATAGACTAGAATAGAATAGAATGTACTTTATTGATTCCCAAAGGGAAATTCAGGTATTGTTTTCTCAACTTAGCCTTGTGAATGATTGTATTAAAGCTTTTATTTCTTCATATTTTTTTGTTGTTCATATAACTAACCCTTAAATTAAATTTTATTTAGTTATCAGTCTTAAAAAAATAACATTTTATTCATAATTGTGAAAATGTGGGATGGATTCATCAAGACGTTTGGTTGGTGATTAAAAATGTAAAGACTGCTGAATTTTCTAAAACTGATGACTCAATACTCTGATATTCCTATAAAGATATATGAAAAGAGTTTAGTGTGTATCTTTTTCTGCAAAAATAGGTGAGAAAACAGTGTGTTGACTTGTCAAGTTTACCAGAGTGACGGTATGAGCAGGAAAAGAAATCAATCTGAGGTTGGAAAGAGGAAAAAGGTATGAGATTTAAGAGACAACAAAAGGAAACATAAAGGAGGTATGTTTTCTAAAAACACACATGTTCTTAGAAATCAGACCAAAGACAGAGGGTATGGGGGAGGGGAAACATGTGAGTGAGTGAATGGGGAGTGGGTGTCAAGATACTCTGAAAGATAAAGCAGAGGAGAGGGGAGGTGAAGACAGGAAAATCTAGTCCCGGCCTCGAACAATCTGTGTTCGCGAGGAGACATGAAACAAGAGTCGACAGAGTTAAGTTACAAGGGGAGAGGAAGGGGGAAGATGGTAAGAGAGGAGGGAGGAGAGCAGTGACATGACGATTGGGAGATAGAAGAAAAAAAAGAGCAAGAGGTAAACACATGCACGCAGCCACAGGAAGTAGCAGAGTCCTTGCAGGTGTGTGTTTGTGTGTGTGCAGATGTCTGAGGGAGAGATGCGTTGGCAGGCAGCTCTATCATTAGCATCACTAAAAGTTTTACCCTGAGAAGGAGAACACGTACAGATGTGAGACAGACAAGGCGTGCTGACAGAGTGGTTTCACACTTTACTCTTAAACTCTCATACCTCTTATCTGGTCAGCAGTTTCTTCCCCCAAACACTCCAAAACTGTGTGGGCGAATCACTTATTGCAACCTGCGTAGTCTTAAATGTAAGAGCTGGAGAGCGACTTAATTTCAGTTTGTGAGAGATTTCAGAACTCTTTGAGCTGATGAATTTGATAGTACGAGAAAAGGTTGCTCTTCATGTGTTAAACTGTAATGCAAGCATTAAAAGAGTGATAAAGCATCATTACAGTCAAACACTGTCATTTATCAGCATGTTGGCTGTCACCCTGCAGGGGTGTTTAAACACGTTGGCGACAGGGTAAACAAATGAACTGTGTGGGTGTTCATCTTAAATAGCTTTAATAAAAGTCTTGAGCTAGAGGAGTTTATTTATTTTGAGTAACATTTGAAGACATTTTACATACATAAGAAAACCATAAACAAAGTGAATCCTTTAAATAAATGTCTTAATCCATTTCTTTAAGGGAAAACAGAGCACATATATATTACTTAAAGAAACAAAAATATTAATTTACAATATGTAGATAACATGATGAAATCTGAATTTTTGCCATGTTCTTCATACAACTTGCCGAATCCTTTGTTTGTGATTTAAACAAATTATGGAAAGTAATTCATGAAAGTATAAAACTAGTTTAATATTAAAGTTTCTTAGAAAACTGCTTAGTAGTTGAATGTATTGAGTGAACCCAATACCATTTTAACTGTTGTGGACTTCTGAAGCTGAAACTCAGATTTGAGCTGTAACTGTAAGTGTTTGGCGAATATAACAAAGGTTAAATCCCTGATCACCAATAGATGATTTTAGGCTTTACTCACAGAACATATTTAATACCATGTAAACTCTGTCAAACATTTTTTCACCTAATGTATCCTGACATCGAATATGGCAGGGTGGTGAATCTTTACATCAAAGAGACTCCGCCTCGCTGGAGTCCCCCTTATATAACTAGCCACATTACCAACCTGTATTAGTTAGCGAATGTTCCTCCATGTGTGTTTTTATCAGCATTACATTTGTGTGTGTGTGTGTGTGTGTGTGTGTGTGTGTCTGTGTGTTAGTGTTTTCTTATTCCTTCCTCAACTATTCAAAATGTGTTGCTGGCTTAACATTTAAACGGAGCAAATCTTTTTCATAAAAACAATTGTTTTGTTTTGATGCTATCTTTGAACTCTTCAAATCAAGAACAGTTTTTTAATTACTTTAAAACCATCAAATTATGTTTTTATCAGTACTTTACGCAGCTTCCCAACTCTTATCTCTTTGATTAAAGGGGGTTCACACACAAGGATTTTCTAAATCTGAAGAGATTTTTTTATCTGTCAGAGACCCCACACATGAAGATAAAAAGTCAGGCATTGAACAGTTTTGATTGTATTGTGTGTGGTGTGTTCCAATAATCTCAACACAGCTCACCACACACATAATGATTCTGTCCTACCACCAATCTAGAATCTAGTCTTCCAAGACAGAAATCTTGCGTGACCAAACATGATCTACAAAAACATAGAGGAAGAAACATAGCAAGAAATGACAGCAACTGGCTAACACCAACACAACATGGAAGGGGACATAGAGGAGGAGATGATGGTGGTCTTGGGACTATTTTTAATGCAAAATTCCTGAACCAAAAAAGAAGAAAAAACTGGAAAAAATCCTGGGGATTGCAGGAACACAGACTTCACTCATTAACTTTCCGTGTCCGGTCAGTCATGCTTGATTTGCTTCCGTCTGCTTTCTCGTTCCTCAGTCAGCTTGCCTCCTGATAGGCTACACTCCATTTTATGTCACAACTCACTGAGTCATGACTTGGGAGTCGTCAGTTCTCCCCATACAAATAAAGATTTTTGGTCGTAAATATTGAACAACTTTAAATCTGAGGATTGTCTGCCCCAACCTGTTTCAAAGCCAATTATGGGGGCAAATTCAATCTTAACACACCTCAGACCACAGGATAGTCTGATAGGATAATCTTATGAAACATGGGATAATCAGGCGATGTCCGTCCTTGGTCAGTAAGGAGGAAAGTCAGGACAAAAACAGTCCGATAATCACTAAGTGTGTACCCCCCTTAACTCTCCTTTTAACCGTTAACTTTCACTTTTTAAATGCAAGGGATATGAAGTCTATTTAATTTTAAGGACAGGATTTTAAATAATTTCTCAACCTTTATTATTACATTTTAATGTGGTTTAAAACACTTAATTTATATGTGTATTTTGATATCATTTTTTTGTGTGCCTGTGTTTTTTAGTTCTGAAATTTGGTTGCTTTCAGTTTCTTTTTGTGATATAATTGTTTCTAGGTTGTACACAACATAAATTTTGTATTTATATATACATGTTTAAACATTTCGATGGGGTGTTCATGCATGTGAAACATGGTTTATAATGGATTGGATTTGTGTGCACTTATGAAGAATATTTTGAAGATATATTTTTGGATATTAAGTTTGTCTTTTTTATAAGCTTTAAGAGTTGTTCTCTGATAAGATTGGGGATTTGGACTTAAGATCTGAGGCAGAAGAGAAAACGTGATGTGTATTTAAATTATGGTATATACAGTTTATATTTGAGTCAGCCTATGCACAAAAATGGAAGTCATGCGAACTAATGGCTTCAATAGGACTGAAAATTAAAAACAATATATGATAGAGGTGGCACATAAAAACTAAATCTGATTTTATTTTATTTTTTTTTATTTAGCTGAATCTGTACATAGGAACAGTTATTCATAATCTTTAAGCTAAATGTTACTGCTATGCAAGTGTGGGCTGTTGTTTGCAGTGAGTCAAGTTTCCATATTACAAGGAGGGTCTCAACAACTGCTGCTCTCCTCCAGGTGACCTCCCATTTCAGAGGAAAATATTGCAAAAGAATTGAACAAATGTACACATACACATACAGAAATGTTGCAAAAACAGACAGATCCTCATCAGTTTCCTCTTCCTGAGCTCAGTAAAAATGGTCAGCTACTAGAGCAGATGGAGAGATACACTGAGGGCAAAGTTACACATAGAAATCAAGCAGGAACAGCTTACAGAGGCACTGTGCATGAAGCAAAAATACAAAACTTTGTGAAGGATAAAACAGAAGAATTAAATCAGCGAACGCGAAAAAAAAAAGGATGTGTCATCTTCCTGATAATTCAGCCCCTGACAACATGTCAGTGATACAGTGAGGGGAGGAAACCGTTTGTTTTTTTTACTGTAACTGCAACCCAGGAATTATTTTGGAACTTCAGATGAACTTTATGACAAGATTCTGACATGTGGTCAAGCTGACTAACACACAAATCCTAATCTGAAGAGCAGCAGAGAAAGGACAATGGCGGACATAAGGTCAAACCAGATTTAATCCATCAGTAGAGGTAGAAGACCAAAAAAAAAAAGATCATTAATAAACTGTATTTTTCTATCACTTTGGTAAATAATAAGTAAAATAACATATGATTCAATAGTGAAAATACCTGTCTGATTGCCCCAAACCTACATGATGTGGTTTGAATTACCACCTATCAAGTATTTTCTTAAGAATGAACAAATTATCGGGATTTCATTTTCCAAACAGGACAGATTGCAGTTTTTATTTATTTATTTGGAGCAAAAAACCTTCATCTGCAGCTGGAGTTCCCCCTTTGAAGAACGCTCATGAAAGGGTCTGTTTCAGCTCCCATCTCCTGCTCATAGGGTGTTTGTTCTCACTTTCCCTGAAGTGTTGTCTCACTGTACCTATTTATGATAACCGCCCGCTCATTGAGCATAGAAACATTTGTTCTGTTACCATAAGAGCTGAATCATGTTCACTTTCTCAAGCCCTGTATGTTCAGTTTCTCTCTTTCTTCTCCAACTCTTTACAAGAAGAAGAGTCACAGCCACCTGCAGATTGGCTAATACCAGGGAGGCGTGGGCTGCGTGGCCGGTGGTCGAGAGCGAGGGAGGGCTGTCAAATGCTACAGAAACTCATGACTGAAAAGAGGAAATGGCAGATACAGAACTTCCTCTATTGACACAGATCGAGTGGGGGCAAGACTCAACTGTAGTGGTAGCAGACTAGTTAACAGACATTGGAGTCATTCCCCTGTCATTATTGCCTCTATTTGTGGAGAAACAACTGCCATATATGGTGAAAATGAGGTGTGTGTGCAGAGGGTCAAAAAAGACTTCAAATCATACAATTAGTTACATCAGTTTATAAATTGCCATGATTTATCAACAAAAAGGTTACATGAAAATATTTGTGATGTTTAGACTCGCACCTGGTATTGCATTTAATGACAATATAATTCTTTACTTTCCCATCACAGTCACATAGAGAAAAAAGTAGACCTGAAAAATGATGTGATGTTCACTTTCAAATGTTAGGGTCAGAAAGAAACACCTTTAGTTCTTTGACTCCTGTTTTCCCTCCCCTGTTCTGACTCTCTCACCCCCCCTTCCTCCCACTCACTGGGTTTGTATGAAACTGAAAGACCCGGGTTTGAAAAAGGGGGAATTTACATGGGCTCACATGTCCTAATTAAAGCATTTCCTGGAACTGAATGCATGCATATGCGCATTTATAAATATTTGTACATGAGTGTCTTCATGCATATGTTGGTGTGTGTGTGTGTGTGTGTGTGTGTGTGTGTGTGTGTGTGTTTGTGTTGTGTCTGTTCCTTGCCTGACAGACCACTTGCAGTAACTTCCCCCTACCCCATCAGTTTACAGACACATGGTTGTCACCAGACAAAGCCAAGGTCACATGATGTGCAACACTAAGTGGCCCATCTCTCTCTCTCTCTCACACACACACACACACACACACACACACACACACACACACACACACACACACACACACACACACACACACACACACACACACACACTTTCTCTACTTTTTGATTTTGGTATAAAACCTGTAGATAGTTGACCTTTGTAGAGCTAGATGTTTCCATATTTGCGCAACATAAGTACAGTTTGTATGACAGTTTGCTGACAATTATATATTTTTAAGTTATTTATCACACTGAATCACACTTTAAAATACATTTTAAATTCAATGTACAATGTAAAAAATTATTCACAGTGTCTTCATTTGAGTATCAAATGAATGCACTGAAATGTACTTTCTGATCTTGAGTCTTAGATCTGTTATTCAAATAAAACCTTATCTGCCTCATCAGCGTGGTCTAAAATCATCAGAGGTCTGTAACAGCTTTAAAGTGCTTACCTTGTGAAATATAGCATTTTTTTTAATATTTCCTCTAAGAATAACACTTACACGTTACAAAATATGCATAAGTGACTATAAGAAATGTCATATCAGTGTCATTATGGTGTTCAGTTATGCAGAGATAACCGATTACTCTCTCAATGATCCCTGGTAATTGAGTTCATGATTCCTACAACACTAAATAGTTCTCTGTGTACTTTTGCGCCGAAGTTGCTCCCCAACATTAATCTGATTAGCTGCACCTGTATGCTTGCTCAGGTAGTAGCGCAAACTCAGAGTACTTCCGTGACATTTTAATTCACTCTGAAAGAGTGCAAAATACTTCTGACTTGCCATCAGAGCCATCTGGGAGTCGTTTGAAATTAAGTGTGCCACTCTAAAACATAGGAATGTTGTTAATCAAGATGGCAGCAGAAGACACTTGAATGGCTTAACCATAGTATTATTAGTATTCAAATTGCACGCCTTACTCCAGAAATAATATGTTCATTTCAGAGCTTAGTTGCAAAATGGAACATTAACACCTGTAATTTAATACCCCAAAATATTCTGTGGTTGAGAACAACTGTTTTTATTACAAATGCCATATTATTTTTATCATTGTAGGATGCAAGCTGTAACATTAGATCAAGAGACTACAGTCAAAAACTGCCCGTCACCATTACCTTTTAAGGAAATATGGTGAAACAAGACACATAAGTTTGCTAATTCTGATCACTTGTATGGCTGCTATGTCTCTTAAATTAGTCGCAGTAATCTAAAATAACCATGAAAACTATATAGAAAAAAATCACACACTTTTGAAATTTTTTACAATATTCACTCAGATTTACAAATAATTATTTTCCAGTTGCAGGTTTAAAAGCTAGCTTGCTTAATGTTTGCCTGAAGCTAAATAAGCTGTGTTTGTTGCTGCCATATTGGAACTCTTTGACGTTGTTCAGCACGTTATTGCTTTGAACTATCAACTCTTTAATTTTCTTTTTAAGAATCTCACTTTGCGGTGATAATGTCACATAACAAAACCAAAAGATAACATGAGCTCATTTAAAGAATGTCTTTCTCTTTTGCCACTGCCAAGTAAAAGCAAATGGAGTATCAGCAGCCATCAAACTTGAGAGGAGTTTATGTCCAGGTCGTTAATAAAATATTTAACTGCTTGACCACATTTATACAGCTCATATTGATCCAAGGACAAACACATGTATAGTAGCTTTAAAAAAGTAGGAAGGCAAATTAAGAAGACTCAGACTGTATGTTTTGGAAGATTATAACAGGGAACTAATAATTTTTAATGGTGCATCTAGAAGCTTAATTTTGTTTCAGGTGATGTTTCATTGACTGAAATGATCGGAGACAATTGCCTGAGTTTTATTATCTGTATGAGTCAGATTATCAGTCTCATTTTTGGATTTATCTAATTGATGATTATATAAAGGTAAAAAAAGAGCTCAATCAGTACAACAGTAGTTATCATCCCCTTGTGCCTGCAGGGGTGATAAAGTTTAAAACTGCAGGGACAAGAGTTTTGCTTTGACATATCATTATGAAGTAAATCTTGACAACAAAATGTAACAATATTTAAAAAGTGGTACCAGGTAACACGAGAGGAAACCTTGGGTGGGAACTCAAAGTTGAAGTATTTCCCTTTGAGATTCTTTGATACTTTTTTGTTTTGTCGAATAAATAAATTGACTTGCATTTGTGTCAGTAATGCAAACAACAATATGAGCAATTAAAAACAGGAAAGGACAAAGGTAAAGGCTTTCTTATTCTTCTTAAGATATTTTATTTGTTTGATAGCAAGTCAGTATTTTGGAAAAGTTTTATCCAGCAGTATAACTTGACACTTTGTGGCCAATCATCCAAATACTCTCACAGTCACTATTCTATGTTCATTTTTTAAGCTGCTCTTTAAAGGACCCGTAGAGATCCCCTGTATCACTCAAACAGCCTACATATTTAGATATGTGAAACCCCTCAATCCCCCACGCAGCTTTCACATGCAAGTGACAAGGTTGTTTTACAAAAATAGCTACCAGATTTTATACGGTGACCAGTTGGTTTTGGTTTAAATAGGAAAAAGTTTAATTTAAATCTCAAACTTTTTTGATTATATTTTACACCCTCCATTTCTGGACTCAAAGTGTGCACCATTATTCACCAATAAAAACACAATTCAAATCTTAGTCTGATCATTTTGCCCCACCTTAAAGTGTGGCTGTTTGAAACGGGTATTAGTACATTTGTCTTATGACGTGTTGCAGGAATACTTCAAACACAGTTTAAAATAATATTATCTTGAATTCCAAAAGACCAAAAACCAAGATAATCATTGTCCAGTTGTGGATCTGTGTGTTTGTAAGACAGAGATATCATCTAACATTACTATATACAAAGTGACTTTTAAATGATTCCTACCTCCAGTCCATAAACTCAGAAAAGATGGATGCCTGCTGTCTCTTGCTTCTAGCACAATCCCCTCCCCTTAGGTTCAGAGTTCAGCAGTTCATACACCTGTGGGAGAAGTTAAAAAGTTTAAAACCCTGACTTGATAAAATAATAATGTGAAGGGCAATGAGTCAAGCATTCACCAAGTATAAAAATTCAAAATAGGTAATGAACTGATATCAAAATCACAAAGTACTGACTAATTGAGCCACGTGTTCTTTGCTTTTTTAATAAAAACTTAAATAAAGTCACACTGTGTGGATAATCAGAAACACACAGACTAGTAGTCACATGATATTTCAGATGTAAGAGGGGTGGGGAGTCTGTATGTGTGTGTGGTGGTGGTGGTGGTGGTGGTGGGGGGGGGTGTTCTTGTAATAGAGCAGAAAAAAGGACACAGATAGAAACCAACCGCTTCCTACTTTGACTTCTTTAGAAAGAAGTTCCCCAACAGTCTGTAAAATGTAGGAAAACCCACGCATACATGCATCAATACGCCCCCTCCTACAAACACACACACCGACCTCTTTCGTTTGAATTTGACTGACAACATACTTTACAGAAGTGATGATTATCAGCTCTCCAAGAAATATTCAGAGATACTTAGTCGGCTAAACATACAATGCTGAAACAAACAGAGGCATATGAGAACATGGCCTGACGAGAGGTGAGCAGGATGCAGGTCATGTCAGGACGACAGGAAGGAGGGATGAGGCACAGATGTCCAATTATATCGCAGACAGAATGGGGCAAACAGAGCTGGCATTAAGAATTTATTTCAAAACCCTGATGGTTCTTCCATGTGCAAGGAATCAGCCCAGAATGAGAGAGCACTGAAAACATGTCCACTCACATGAAGGATGCTGGCACTCAGGAAGAAAAACTGTAAGATGAGACAAAAAGAGCCTTCACTTCTTCAGAACTTCTCTGTCAGTCCACAAGTTAAAAAATAAAATACATCACCTCTGTCCCTCAAAGACTGAGAAGAGCTGAAAGAGCTATGAAGACACCTGAGGCTGGAGGGCAGAAGGCATTAGCTACCTGCATGGACAGCTAAAGATTTAACCAAACAGGCTGTACCCAAGACAGGGAAACCAAACCCAAGCTAGTCGAGCTTGTTAGGCCGGTCTGTCAGAGGGGCGAGTCAGCAGCACAGACTGTAATGACACACACAAAAAGCCCACTGGCATGATAGCCCTCCCCACCCATAAGGTAGTCAGAAAGAAGCCTTAACCTAACATTACAGCTTGAGCACATCCTATTGTAACACAGGATGGTGGCAGGATTAAAATAAAACACTAGGTGCGCCATGGGGAGGACGACGATGATGATGATAACGATGATTAACAGACCACTGATGTGTGTTTACAAGGGGCAGATCATGATTTCATCATTATTTAGGTGCAAGAACTTAAATCCAATAGGCGTAGCCTATTGCTCTGCGTGCCCATGGAGGCAGAGAGGCAGGTGATGTGCGTGAGAGCAGGTTAGGTTTTGGATGTCAGCCTGTGTTCTCAGCTATAATTAGCAGCCCAGTCTCCAGAAATGTACCCGCCGACCCCACTCTGTCCCCCTCTCTCTCCTCCTCACCTGGACGCGCACATCAAACAGAAGCCGCAGCACCTGCTCCTAAAAAAAAGACAAGCCTACGTTTCACTTTGTGAACAGCAAAGCTAAAATGCGCCCTGGGTGCATTGTAAAGTGAGAATAAAAGTCGACGGGAGTTACCGAACACCCGTGACGTGGGATTGTCCTCCCGTGACCCTATTCAAACCGGGAAGGAGAAAGGCTGTACATTAAGGCGAGCAGAGTGCTTTCTTAGCAAACAGAGGTGTCCTTAGATCACATTTACCTAACGTGTTATGATTTTGAAAGAATAGGTGAGCAGGCAGGTGAAGCGGTTACCTGAGCGCCGGTGTGTCACCTGTTCAGACCGGTCGCCTCCCACCTGACCGGGCTCCACACTTCCTGGATATTCCGTACCACCTTGTCAACTTTTGAAACTTCTTCTTTTATTCAGCTCACTCTTGTTTTTGCGGCTTCGTGGAGGGGGGGTCACCAGTCCTGCCGTCCTCAACTTCACAACGAATAGGTGGTCCTCCCCAAACTGTGCGTCGGTGTATTTTGTCACTAGACCTTCCCTTCAGACCGGCTCTCCGTAATGCTCTGACCCCCCTGTCCGCTGTCTCCGCCGGCCCACTACGACTCCCTGCTCCTTCTTTCTGAGAACCAGGAAGCGGCTTGCCCTACTTACGCCCAACCACGGATTGGCTCTGGCAGGGCTGGAGAGGAGACCGCCAGGGTGGGCAGGGCACAGGGGGAGGGAGGGGGGAAGCGAGGGAGGGAGTGGGGTCTAGTGGCTCTAGTGCGATAGGCCAGCAGCGATGTCTGTCGCGGTGCCGGTGGTGGTAGGAGGAGGAGGAGAAAGGTGGGCAGGTTTGCTGACCCGGTTCCTTCTTCTCCTTCGCTTTCGGTCCGGACCAGGCAGGTGGGTAGATACAGTTGCCTACATTGTTAGGTTAAATACATCTACCAATTTCTAGTCTACCTATTATTCAAGCACCACTTCTTGTCTGATGACTTAGAGACCCCCTGCCTTCTCCATGACTCAGCATTATTTGCTCCGCTAAACCTATCCAGGGCTGACGGACAGGTAGAAGTCAGCGCGTGCGGCTTCAGAAAGGTCAATATGTGAGGCTGACAAAAAACAGCCTGCTTTTGTGTTAAATGAAACTGTGACAGGATGTGTCACATCCAGTGTGAGGGCAGCAGCAAAGGGCAACAGGGACTTTTTTTTTAAACGACTTTAATAGTGTTTCTGAACTATTAAAAAGAAATTAAGTACAACTGTGGTCTTCTGCTGAGCACAATAGCATATGTGATGCAGTTTTTCCAAAGAGAGCACAACCAGCAAAGCCTCATTTCAATACAAAACACCCAGCACTGAGCACAAGCATACATGACTTCTGTTAGAAGTGGTTTTGAGTATGGGGATCACCTCACTGTTTCAAAGCTTAAATCTCATCCTCATCTGTGGAGCTGCAGAAGTGTATGTATGAGTCTGTCTGTCTGTGTTGGTGGGTTAAGAAGTGAGGGTGCAGGAAGTCTATATATAATTTTGTGGTGAGCTCAGACAGCCCACCTCGTACCGCCCCTCTAACCTTAAATCTGTGCTAAGTTTGTGGTTTTTGCCACCAGTCAAAGACATAAAACTTTATGAGCACCACATGTTATGTTTTCCATTTTAATGTGTTTGTAAGAGCATGTTCCAAAGGAGAGGTGAGAGCAACGATTGGGTCTTAAAGTAAATCTGAGGGGGATAGCTCAGTTATAGAATGATTAAATAAAATAAAAAGAAAAAACTTGCTTAAGGAAATCACATGTTAAAAGTTTAATTAAGCTATTTGAGAAAAAATATCTTGAAACTTGAAAAGACTGTTACCTGTGATCAACCGAATTTTCCTTCGGGGATTAATAGATTATGTTTTATTCTATTCTATTCTATTCTATTCTATTCTATTCTATTCTATTCTATTCTATTCTATTCTAGTCTAGTCTAGTCTAGTCTAGTGTATTCTAGTCTATTCTGACTATATTTGTGTAAATGGGCCATTCTTTGGGACGTGTACTTTAACTTTTTACTTTCAGAAAAAAATGTTAATAAATGCACATGTAAAGTATTCAGTATTGGTCCAGGTGGCTTCTATTGCCTGTAAGGCAGTTTGTATCCACAGCTGCCAAACACTTTTCTCTGAGACTATAGAGGCAGAATGACAAGCAGCAATTTAAGATCTGTTTATACTCCCTTCTCAATTCATGGACTGCAATCCTGGTTGGTCCGCCATCATTAACCTTACTCCAATCATCAAATTTCATCCTTACTGGCTTGCTCAACAATAACCCCTCTTCAAATTGAATCTTCTCACGGCCTCATATTCTCTCATGTTACAGCAATACAAAATGTTAAGCTCTACAGAGCCATTGCCAAGGTGCCCCGTTGTGTTCGTTTGTCTGATTTTTAAATGGTTATCGCCATCTAGTGGTCACTGCAAAACCTTGTGAGTGTCTTATCGACTGAGGCCTTAGACATGAAAAAATAGCATGTCAACTCCTATGCGCTTTTGTTCAAAGATTATCTTTCCAAGTCAAAAATGTTTGAATATTTCTCAAACAGCAGATTTTAACATCAAAAATGTTGAACAACAAGGCAATGATCCTCTTAATGACAAATTTCTGAAGCTGTAAGACTCAGGAGATGTTATTATAGTGCTTAATTAATAAAAAGTGTAAATCCACTTCAGTAGTGCTTTATAACTTGCAAAGGTAATAAATAGATAAATAAATAAACTTCTTTAATCACTTCTGTCTTCACAGGCAAGAGTTTTAAAAAGGTCCCTTGGAAGTTAATGAGTTAGGAAATAATAAATGTATACCAGAGAGAGAAAAAGTGTTCTAGGAAGAGCGGTGGAGGCAGGTTAGACAAGTTCTATTCGGTTTAATTCAAATGAAGGAGAGATTTAAGTGTCCCAACATTCACATGCTTAACCTTGGATGTCTGGCCTCAGCTGAGAGGTAAGGATTAGTGGTGAGGATCTAGTAAAATCTTTGAAGTTCAAATTTAAGTCACATGTTTGTCTAAATCAAGTGATGACCGGCTCTCAGTGGGCTATTGCGGCGTTTCAAAGGGATTTAAATCAAGGGAGTTAAATGATCAGGTCATGCCAAATTTTGCTACTAAACATTTTGACTCATTGTGTTTGTCATGGAAAATTTACTCAGGTAGGTAACATTCTCATCTTTTCAGTCATGTTTTGTAGAAGCATATTGATTATGTAGAAAAACATGCACTGTCTAACATCTCTAATTAATGTGCTTAAGTTTGAGGATGACTGTATGTAAGCAAGCCAGGATGCTGCATTAGCTCACAGAACAAGCAGTTCAGGTCACATTATCATGTAGTTTGCACTCATAAAGTTTGTGTATATGTGTGTATATACTATACATGATGTAAAGTGTGTCTATGTAAGGAACTTAAAACAAAAATAATTAAATCAGTTGCTGATAATTTTATTTTTTTTTGCCTTTGTCTTGAGGTATACTGCAGTAAGATCCAATAAAAATTCAGTCAAGTGAAGATGAAATAAAATTTGTTCAAGGTTTTATATTTAGAATTAGTTATGTCCCACTGCACATCTCAGTTTTTGTGGTCTGCCATTTTCTTTTCTCTTACAGAGTTTTGTCTCTTCATGGTCTTCCTGATTCCTCTATAGCCTGTAAATACAAATAATTTTTATTGACTGTTTATTGGTGCAATGATCTCTTTGAAACTGTATGTGCACAGCTTCACAAGCACCCACATTTAAAATTCATTGACTATCAGCTATATTCTGAAAATACCCAAAAGGTCCAAATCAATGTGTAAGTTGTAGCTAAATTAAAATTCTATTACCACACATTGATTGTAACCTCATTCATCCTGCCTGTAGTTTGTTAATGCAGCTTAAGAATGTATGTAATGAGCCCAAGCCTCAATATTCTCCAACACATGATATCTAAACTTGCTTTATTTTTTACATCCACATATACACCATCATTATTGTCATCATCACTGTAACCATCATAGTCATGTGCATCATAATCACGATCATCACTCTAAACACACACTCAGCATCATCACTGTGCCAGTATTATTAGCTATTTTCTGTTTAAAAGCTATAGCTGTGATAAATAAAAAATAAAACATTTGGTCCTTTAATATATATTTTCTAGGCATCATGGTATTTGGGGTTAAGACAAAAATGCCTTGTTGCTACCCACACAAAACATCAAACATCACTGGAAATGGCACTGTGACAGTGTCAGAGGATAACAGAAGGATGAGCAAAATTAACATGAGGCTGATTGCAACATAGAGCAAAGTGTCTGAGAAGCTGAGAGAAAGGGAGAGAGAGCGTGAGCGTCAGAGAAACAGTCAGCCACCAGGGCTGTGAAATCAGATGAAAGGCGGTGAGACAGACAAGATGAAAGACAAAGAGGCCGAGGGTGAAAAAGCATACAACAAACCTACAAAGAGGCAGGTAAACACGGTACAGGTGAACAGGAGAGACAAAATCAAGTGAGCCACTATGGACAGCAGAGCAATATTGTGTGTCGCACAAAAACACAATTTACAGAAATTGTCAGTGAGAACACGAAGGTTCAAAGTCTTGTCTTTGTTCAAAAACTAAACACCACACACTTGGGACAACAAAACTACTGTTGGATTGGTCCTAATTATTCAAATTCTGTACTGAATTTACAATGATGTTTAGACTCTACTTATTCTGATGAGAAAATATTACACTTTGGTGCAGAATGGGAGGCAAGAGGGAGTTGGAGCTGGAAACCAGGAATTGTTTGCTGTATTGACTATATTTACACAGCAGATATTTTCCTCTGATGTCTTGCTCATGATGGAGAAATAATTCATCAAACCATCTTCTATACCGCTTCTCCTGTTCAGGGTCGAGGGTGGCTGGAGCTTATCCCTGCTGTCTTAGGGTGAGAAGCAGGGTACACCCTGGACTGGTCACCAGTCAATCACAGGGCTGACACACAGAGACAGACAACCTTTCACGCACACACTAACACCCATGGGCAATTTAGAATCACCAATTGACTTAGTGAGTATCTTTTTGGACTGTGTTCCTGGAGAGAACCCACACATGTACAGGGAGAACAAACTCCACAGAGAAAGGCACACCTTGCCCAAACCGGGATTCAAACAGGCGACCTTCTTGCTGTTGGGCTGCAGTGCTAACAGCTGTGCCAGAAATAATGCTTTGATCATTTTCTTCTGCTGTGTTCCAGGTTACACCATTCTGAATCCAACAAATCATTATTAGTTCACTCATTTTTGGTGCCTCTATACTTGATGTGGTCATTTTTTAAACAGTTTTAATGAATGTGAATTGTGTTCTGGCCTTTTCTGAAGAAACCAGAGAGGCACACACCCTTTTATAGTTCATTTATACATTCTATTGAAGGACATTGTTTCACCCATCATATTACAAGACATGTAGCGGCAGTCAGTATTCATCGTAGTTGAAGGTCAGAACAAGTCACACTAAAACATCCATTTGCTGTTGTTTTTGGTGGCTAATATTGTACATTTAGAATAATACATTATTGAAATATGTTGTTTTATGTTAAAATATTTTCAGATATCCTTGAAGATGATGGACAGTTTAAAAGAATTCAACTCAAAACACAGCAGTACCTCATAATGTGTAACATCAATAGAGGTTTCTATCCCATGCATGACTTCAGAGGAAAATGTCTGCTATTTAAACATGATCAACTGTGTGGGTTTCAAACTGACATCACAGACTGTCTTTTTAACAGCAGAAAGATTATTGTCTCACATTTATTATTCTTATTGAAAGGGTCATTTCCTGTCACATTTTGAGAGTCTCAGTTGTCTTTTATGTATTGCTTTTTTGTCTAGAAAATGGAGGCTTTCACCTCTATTTTTCTCAATCTCCAAAGCTATTGCTTCAGTCACATTTCTCGGCTTATGTTGTATCCACTTCAGCTCCCCTGCTTGCTCCAACACCTACACAGATGTGTATGTATAATTTGGATGCATTTTAGACTCTACAGTCACCACCCTCAGTCTTTTTTTCTTGTTGATAGTCTGGTGAAGGGTTACACAAACTCCTGATCTGATGTTCTAAGACAACCACATCCTAGAGTGAATGCCAACAAGATGCACCTGTCCACATGAAATAGAGGGCCAACTCTGGTTAAACTCTGTATATCCATGGCTCATCAAAATCCTATGAGATTTTGTCTTTCTTACATGTTGGCAGGAAGTTTGTGCCTCAGTCCCTCTGAGTCTTTTCTGTCAAGTGGCTTCTGAGGGTCCTTTCCCCCCCCTTTAGGGGAGGTGTTGCTGGCAGGGGTGGCTGCAGGTGTTGAATGGGTGGGTGAAGGGACGGATGCCTGAGACATCTGGGAAGGTGAAGGCAATTTGAGTTTGGATGAGTGAATGGGGGCAGCTGTTGTGGTTGGTACTTGTTTTGGGGGGTTGACAGAGGCAGGTTTGATACTAGGAGAGGTGGGAATGGTGGACGGGGTGGAACTAATAGAGGAGAGGTTACATGAGCTTGTGTTTGGGCTTAAAGTTGTTGAGGATGAGGTTGTTGCTGTGTGACTTGAGCCTAAAGAAGAGCTTACGGTAACAACAGCAGGGATTTGTTTTACAGGATGAACTGAAAAAGTTGTTTTTGCTGAAGGGCTGGTGCAAGATGGTACTGGGGTAGGAGATGCACTTTGGGTTGGGGCAAGAGGTGAGGCCTGTTTTGAGATCTGGCTAGGAGTAGGGCCTCTAGATATAGGGGGTTGGAGACAAGAAGTTGGACTCTGGGATTTATTCAGGGGAGGAACAGGTGTGACAGGGATGGGAGAGAGGGAAGATGTAGGGGTGGTTGTCTTTGTGGGAGTAACAGGTGTGGTGGTTTGGGTAGGAGTTTGGGAAGGGGTAGAAGTGCGACTGCGGGGATTGGGAGTCGGTATTGGAGAAGGTATTGGGGTCTGAGCTGGGCTGGAGCCAGACAACGGAGAAGCAGAAGGAGGTGTGTTGGAAGCTTTGGCTCTAGGGCTCTGAGGATGTGGAGGAGAAGAGGTGGTCAGGGAGGAAGGTGGAGATGAGGAAGTAAGAGATGACTTGGACCCATAAGTTTGAGGTAGTGGAACAGGGCTAGAAACAGAAGATGGAGGTGGTGTGGAAGAGGGAGAGGATGAGTGGGATGAAGGTGTGGAAATGGGTTTGGGACGTGGAATTGATGACAGCAGCAGTGTGTTTGTTGCTGTTGAAAGAGGTGTGGAGCAGATCGGAGGAGAGGAGGAGCCAGGTGGGGTCATTGGGGTTGGTTTAGGGCGAGGTGTTTGAGAGAGAATGTGTGTTGGAGAAGAAGGGTTGGGTGCTGGAGAAGGGGTGGCAGAGGTCAGTGGGGTCTGCTTTGGAGCGGAAGAGGATGGCAGAGAAGCAGCAGAAGACAAGTGTACTGCTGTAGGTGCAGGTACAGAGGCAGTTTGAGGGACAGTTGCTGTGTATGTGGCAGTGTTTGATGAGAGTGGCTGTGCGAGAGTGGGAGGGACCGACACTGCAGCCTGTGCTTGTGTTTGTGTGTTAAATGGCATATTTGTCACTAGCTGGACTGGAGTGTTAGATGTCAGCATTCCTGCACTACTTCCTCTTGCTAACTGCCCTGCCAAAAAAGGAGCTGCCAGCAAATTCCCACCAGAGGCCTTTCGGTGCAGAGGCGGGTGAGGTTGAACTCCAGCCCAGGAACGATGAGGCAGAGTAGGCTGAGAGGCCGACAGCAGCCTGGCTTCCTGGGTAAGTCTGCCCAGTGCTGGCAGACCCTGAGAGCTGTTTCCTCCATGACGTAATAAAGCTTCTTTTGCGCCCTGCTGATTAGTCACAGAGATGCTACCATCTGATGGGACACCAGGAGCAGCAGGGGGGTTTGTTGAAGGTACCTTGTGGATGGGTTGAGCTGGTGGCCCTCCACTTGATGGGGTTCCAGGTGATCCACTAATCACTGAAGGGTGTTCAGCCTGGAGGCGAAGGCTGTAATGAAGAGTCCTTCCTTGTTGCACAGATGTTGGGACTGAAGAGGCTGGTGTGGGAGGAGTTTTAGCAATAGGGGGTGATGTGACCCCACCAGGAGGTCCCATGGTTGAGGGAGAGACAGGAAATCCTCTTGGTGACAATCCACCCATCCCTCCCATTCCACTTATTGCCATCATACCTATAAGAGAGCTCACAGAAGGGCGGGGTGGCTGCAACACAGAACCACGAGGAGGAGACAGGGGGAAAGAGGAGGAGGGAGAGGGAGAGATCAGAGGGGAGGGCAGGAAAAAAGCTCCACCAAGTGCATGCTGCTGCTGCAATTGTTGTAGCTGCTGCTGTTGCTGTTGCTGCTGGTGCATAAGGGCAATAGCTACATTACTGGTGGCGGCAGCTGTCTGCAGTGGAGCATGAACTAGTGGTGCCCAGATGACAGGGCGTGGCCTAGGTGACACAGTGCCACTTCCTGCAATAACTCCTCCTCTTCCTGCAGCAGCGGCAGCTGCAATGGCATCCTGCATAGCAGGCATGCTGTCGTGTTTAACTATTTGTTGCACCAGCATACTGTCGCATGAGCCAAGACCACCTGCTGCTAGACCTCCCCCTGCTCCTGGACCTCCTCCACCCCTACCTCCACCCCGACCAATACTGCCCCCCAGAGAACCAGCCTGGGAGGACTTCCGCAGAAGCATGGAGTTCTTCCTGCCTGTAGATGCAAAATGAGGATAACAAAAAATTATGCAAGGGCTAGACAGGAACAAAGACAACAGGTAGCTGGAGAAGCCCTATGGTGCCTTGAATAAAGGCTCTGGGACTACAAGTCCAGTACAAGTGGTGCTTTCAGCTAAGCTTAAGAATCTTTACTGAGTAGTATGGAGGACTGAGATTTTTAAGCAATGTAACTGTAGAGAGAAGTCAATACACAGACAATCAAAAACCTACCAATACGGTCCAATCGATCAACTGCAACAGTTTCAAAAGCACGCCTCATCATTGGGTGTTCCTCCAGCACCTCGTTAAAGCTATCCACACTGAGAGAGTACAGGCGGCAATATGTGTCTGCACGGACACTGGCTGTCCTCCGCCCACGAGTCAGCAAACAGATCTCTGAAAGTGGAAGGGGAGACGACGACGAGATAAGAGATCAAACAGAATAAGCAGTAAGAGAGACTGAAATAATTGAACCTCTCTTGTCCTCTTCCCATAAACCTTCCTACAAAACGTAAACTATCCAGACAATGCTGCATGTGTTTACCTCCAAAGTAAGAGCCATCACACAGCTTGGTTTCTTTGTTGCCACGGGTCAGTACACTAACCCGACCATGTTGGATGAAGTACATCTTTCTTCCAACAGTACCCTCACGGATAATGAAATCTGCAGGTTGAAACACTTCAAATCGTAGCTTGGTCAGCACAGCAGTTACAAAGTTAGGATCAGCATTGGCAAACAACGGCATGTTAGCCACCAAGCTGCGGCAGTTAAAGCTGACGATCTCCTAGGAAGAAAGGATATTAAGAGAGAAAGAAAGCTTTGAAGAGAGATTTCCAAATTTACGAAATATTTTCAGCTTATACGTGTACTTTTTTGTTTGTTTTTTGTTGTGTGAATAGATCACCTCTTTCAGCGGCTCACTGAGTTCTCCTAGGATGTTCTCCTCATCAAACATTTTTCCCTGGAAGCGATGCTCATAGTACTCGTGGATCTTTTGCCGAACATCTGCAGGAAGTTTATGGAATGACATATACTGCTCCACCTGCTTGTACTGTAAAAATACATAAACACACATACACATGTACACAAGTCAGTTATTGACTCATAAATGTTTACTTTGAAAGACAAGAACAAAACAAGTCAACTGGTCTTTTGGTGGTCCCTGCAATTCTTGTAGTTTTCTGCTTTACATTATTAGATTTCTCCATGTAACCCCTTCTCAAAGATGATAACCTAAATCTGAAAGTATTATTCACAACTATGTTTGATCAACACTATAGAGCAAAATTTGATTAATACTGAGACACCTCTGTAATTTTTTTGGCATGATTATGTGAGTGCCAAAAACATTTTGTGTTTGAACCAATAATAATTTTGTCAATTTGTTCATCATTATATTTCTTTTTTATAAGCTATAAACCAAAAACTGTTTTGAATTCTAGCATTAAAAATCTTGATTTTGTAAAGAAAATAGTGGGATCTGGAAAAATTTGTTCAAACCAAGGACATGTTTTTATCTCGGTTCTATCAAATTATTTGCCTTCATGCGATTGCTTTGATTTGTTTTTGTTTTTTTTTCCTGACCCTTGACTTAATTTTTATGAACCCCAACATTCAGACTCAGACAACTGCCTAGCACTGAGCCACAGCTCGAGAACTTTGTGAGTGTCATGCTTCACCTTCTCTTGGTACTGTCGTCGAGAAGAGTCCAGTGACTGGATGAGAGCTGTTGCATGGCCAATGAACATGGCGTAGCAGGTGGCACCTACAATCATACTGAGCATGGTCAGCCACACGTCAGTCATCCCCTCTGGAGCCTGGGCACCGTAGCCAATACACAACATGTGGCTCATGGCTTTGAACAGAGCGTAGGAGTACTGTACACCCCATGTGTCGTTCTGTGTGTTAGTAAGACAGAGGGAGACAGTGCCACTCAGCAGGAAACAAGTTTCAAGTGTTAATTAAAAGATGATGCAATACTAAACTGCTCCTATTTCAGTCAGTTTAAAAGAAGCTGTTTTCCTTCAGAGGTGTTCAGTCACACCACTTAAGAAAATTACAATGGGGATCATAACATGTAGGGAATAAGCAATTAAACTGTCAAAACCCTGGTGCACTTCAGAGCAGAAAGAATCAAACCAGACAGGAAGTAAAACGTGGTCCTAATGCATTACTTTAAAAATAAAACTCGCCAAATATAGAGACCAACCAGTTTAGGGTTTCTGTTTTAGGTTGTGTGTGAGTCAAAATTTACTAAGATGTTAATGGTCCAACAGATGAGGGGACTTTCTCTAGGGAAGATCCCAGCATCAGGCTGCTTAGCAACAGTCACCTCGGCAACTGCTGAGAGACATGACTCAGCTATTCATACTACTGTGTATCTGTGTGCATTCATCTGTATCTAAGTCTTTGTGTTTGCTTGCACGTGACAAAATCTCCAGCAGGTCCCCAGGCCTTTGCCTGCTTGCATGTGTTGACACCTTTACCTGATGTCTGTTGAGGTTTTAATTGGAAAATCCTTTTATTTTTGTGTTGTGATAATGATAGTTTAATTCCAAATGGACATGTTGCTGCATGAGTCAATTAACACACAATGTTGAATCTGAACACCCTCTGAACACACACAGATAACCAAACACCAAGCATTCCTGAATCACTGCTTTGTATGTATTTCTGGTCATTGCTTAAACAGTTCTTCAGTAGAAGATGTTAAACTAATGTACCCGACTTTCAGTTAAATGTATCTTGCCCTTTGTGTCCCACTGAAGAAGATTTGATTGGAGAATGTTTTGGGGTTTTTTTTGTGGACGCATCTTGCAACAGCAAATAGAGCAAGAACTTGATAGTTGGATCTAGGAAGCATGAGGACCAAGTAATCATGGATGGGAGAGCTTTCTCAAAGACGATTTATTCAAGGGGGAGGGGAAAGTAAAGCCAAGTGAGCTTTGACATCTGATATATGACTTTGGACCAATGGACTGCGACCATTTCATCCTTAAATCTGTTTGGATTATTTTTTTCATATCTGAAGAAAATCCCTATGGGATGAATTGACCTTTTTTTCACTGAGATGTCACAATGACTGACTGTTTAAATCAGAAATCTAATAATTTAGTCTTAAGTTCATATTCTGAGAGTATTAAGTAAAAATGCAGCTGGTATGTTGCTGTTGACCATACAGCAATTATTACAAAGGGAGAAGACGTTAGAGGATATGTACAGCCCATCACTGGGAATTCCAGAAAAGGTATACGGATAAACCCCAGTAATGTTGACAATGTGGAAATGAGATTCCACCCAGGTGGCCAATCAGAGGTTGAAGACCACATCTAATTAATGCAAATTTAGGGGGAGCATGTTAGGTTATGTGTTTCTGTCTTGAAACAGGGATATGCAGACCCACAGCTAAGGCTATAGCATTATTTGATGCAGAGGTATAAACCAGGTTTTAGTATTTGAGAGATGTAAGATCACAGTGATTGCTAACACTTAACCATTCAAACCTCATTTGCTCATCCTTGATACTAAGTGGACGTTAGTGCTAAATTTGAGGATATTCCATTGAGCTGTTCCTCACATATTCTTGTGACAAGAATTGTACTGAGGAATGGATTGGAGTTACAAACATCCTAAAAACATAAACATGATAGCTGCTAACATGCAGATTGTTGATTGAGGACTCACCACCATGAGGTTCTTGGAGACCCAGCAGTCAGGTGGAAAGTCCTGCAGCATAGGGACCAGGAACTGGAGACAGCCATCCCAGTGGCACAGCAGCAGCATCATACCAATGAGGTTAACTATCCTCACCATGGCACTGGCAAGGTCATATGTCATGTGGAAAATCTGTGGAGAATCAGAGGGAATGATCAAGAGGAATTTTTCAACACGTCTCTTGCAGCCTGTCGCATATTATCCAAGAGTGGATTTATTTCATTTATAAAAATGTGATATTTGTAAGACAAGCTGGTTTGGAGCAACTATTTACACAAATATCTTTCCCGTCCCCCTTTGAGTTCCTTTTACCCAGGTCCTTCTCACCTCCTCCCACTGGTGGATGTAGCGGATCAGTCTTGACAGACGAAGAAGTCGAAGAAGGCTCAAAATTTTAGTAAAGCGAACAATGCGCAGTGCCCTTGCTGTCCTGTAGACCTCAGAGTCAAGACTGTCCACCATAAGGAAGATGTAGTCCACTGGTATGGATGACACAAAGTCAACAAGGAACCAGCTCTTCAGGTAGTTCTGGCGGATTGCTCTGAGTGACAGAAGAATGGAGGTCCCGTGACATTTGTAATTTGGCAAGCAAGCTTTATGGAAATTTTTCAACATTTGGCTGGCATGAAGGAATCCACATTAATATTCGACAGGAATGAAACTAGGAGACTGACAAAGCCCTGCCAGCAGCTGCATGCCACCTTTTCACATCTCACACATAGACTGTCTGAACACAAACCTAACAGATGGCCAGAGGGGCAAATTGAAATTCATGTCAACAAGAGTGGCTTTATTCATATTCTGCTGCATACACACAGACATGACAGACACACAACCAGAGCCCCAGTCCTTGACATGTAAAACTAACACATGCAAAAATGCCTCTACTCACCTTGGGTCCAGCAATATCTCAGTGCTGTCCTCCTTGATGATGCCAGTCCTGAAGTTTAGAACTAGGTCTACCATAAAGAGTGTGTCAGAGACCACATTGAAGATGATCCATGAGGGCGTGTTCTCATCTCTAAAGAAAGTGATGCCCACTGGAAGGATGATCAAATTCCCCATCATCAGCATTAACATCAACAGGTCCCAGTAGAATCTAAACAGAGAGAGATGGTGTTGTTCAGTTCTGATGTATTTTTTTCACTCAGGATATAAGTAAGTCTAAAGGTTTTGCTAAAGCTACTGTAACTATTTTCCTTTCTTATTAATAGCACAAGTAATAGAAATAAAAATGAATTTATTGCTGGTATACACGAGGATCACTGTTACTCTGATGCTGCAGTTGTGAAACATGGATCCAAAAAAGAAAGGTCCATATTAAGGCAGCAGAGGCAGAGATTACTTTAGCTACAGTATCTTGTGTTTAACAATGATGGTCTTCTCTCAAAGAAAAGACCATCTTGTCAAGCAAAGTCTTTGACAAGCTTTTGGACATATCAGGGCTATTTTCTAAGATTTTAGAAAGATCATAACAACCTTCAAGAATACTGTGTTTATATTCTCTTTTGAGGATAAAAAGCTTTTTCAATCAAGTGGATAGAGTACCTCTTTTAAGGATAATCAGCACAAAGTTAAAGCCAGCATCATTGATGTTATGGGGGTGTCTTAGTATGGGTATGGCATGGGTAACTTGACCGTCTGTGAAGGCACCATTAATACTGTGACGTCACATCTTTTTCAGGGACGTCCCTGCTTATTTCAACAAGACAATACCAAGCCACATTCTTCACTTGTTACAACAGCGTGGCTTCGTAGTAAAAGAGTGTGGGTACTAGACTGGCCTGCCTGTAGTCCAGACCTGTCTCCTACTGAAAACGAGTGGTGCATTATGAAGTGCAACAGTGCGGACAGCTCAGCCACCAAATTTGTACATCAAACAAGAATGGGAAAGAATTCCACCTACAAAGCTTTAACAATTAGTGTCCTCAGTTCACTAATGCTTATTGAGTGTTGTTAAAAGGAAAGGTGATGTAACACAGTGGGAAACATGCCCCTGTCCCAGCTTTTTTGGAACGTGTTGCAGGCATCAAATGCAAAATGAGTGAATATTTGCAAAGAAACAATAGTTTATCAGTTTGAACAATAAATATGTCTTTGTAGTGTATTCAATTGAATATAGGTTAAAAGGATTTGCAAATCACTGTATTCTGTTTTTATTAACTTTTTACACAATGTCCCAACTTCTTTGGAATTGGGGTTGTAACTTGGGGATCACCATGGGCTGTTTGAAAAGAAAGATCTCTGCAGCAGCCGTGTCCAAGTGCAGGACTGGTATATATAAATGCTACCCTTAAGACAATGTTCTTCTTTTACAGCTGCTCTGGCAACATAAATTACATCCTTAATCTCTTTTTATATTAAAAAAAGGAGAGCAAAATTGAGACAAATTGAATTGAGAAGAGAGACAGACAAAGGAGTAGGCATGGGGCAATAACCTTGAGAATATTTCATGCTGGAGGGTATTATTCGATGATGTAGCCACAGTCAAAGGGATGCTATTAGTTATTTGAGTGTGACAGAAGAGCAAATCCAGTCATCTGGAGATGACTCCTGTCATCTTTCTGTCTTCTTCCTCTAAACCCTCCTGATATTTATCCATCACCTCAACCCTGTATCAGTGACTCGGCTCTTCCTGCAGCCTCTCTCTCTCTCTCTCTCTCTCTCTCTCTCTCTCTCTCTCTCCTCATACTCACTCTGGATCTGCGAGAAAGTACATTCGGCTCTGTGGTCGATTGCTATTGAGCGCTAATTTAGTAACATAACCTCATGGTGTGACGCTACCGCTAGACTGATGAAGATTAAGTATGAGTCATCACTCTGGTACACACACTTGCACACACTTCCGCTCCTCTGCTTTGTCACTTGTCCTGGAAGATGTATCACTTCATAATTACTGGAAATAAACAGGATTATTTACAACACCACAGACTCAGAGCATCTGAGGCTGTAGGAATGAGGCAGCAGATTTACTACTGACCTTGAAGACACTGGTGATGAGAAACAATTCTGTATATCATACCTTACATTCTTTATTTTTGATTCTGTCATTTGATTGCAAATATCTTAAATCAAATATTGAACAGTTTGTACAAGTGCTCTTCCTATGATTTACATTGCAGCCATTGCTGAGTGAAAAAACAAAAACATAAAAAAACAAGGATACAAGCTTTTCATCAAATGCATGACTGCAAGCTAATTGGCTTACATCTACCACTTGCCAATCAGGCAAACTAACATATGGACAAAGATGTAAAATTTGTTCAAGCTAGTATGTCTGACACCCCCTTACAACCACTGCAAGGTAGACAGAAAGCTACAACCTGGTTTTCATGAGTATGTGGTGTTCTGAAGGTGAGATATTTTATAGTGGCTTATTTTTACACAGCAGACTTTGACTCAGTGTATGGGATCCTTCTATTTATATATATATATTGGGATCATCTTCCTTCAGGGATTAATACAGTACATTCTATTGTATTCTACAAAGTAGAAGATTTATTTCTGCCGAAGTAACATTCAATTAAAGCGAATGTACATTTACTTAGCTAGAATATTTCCTACTCCTGTTTTTGAGGTACTTACTCAAACTGAATATCACATGTCAAATTCCTCCTTGAAACTATGCTGATTTCTGTCAGATACCTCTCTTAGTTAAGAAAAACAGAGAAAAAAGGCCATAAAAATATTGGTCCAAAATCTGTGGCAACTTTTTCATACTCTTCTACTATTTAAACAACTTCAAGTTTAATTAACGTGTTAATTTGTCAATGAATTAATTAAACCTTGCCCCAAATATGATTATATAAATGTCATTATTAGAGACATTATTGCTGTTGGGCTAAGTTTTAAGAAGAAAAAGTACTTCTGCACCTAAAAATTCATTATGCTGTACTTGTAGTGGAGTATTTTTTACATGGGCATTCCTTAACTTGAGTAAAATAAGACAGAGAGTGGCAGGAAGAAATACCACTACCTGTTGCTTTGGCTCTAACTTTACTGAGTAGCTGCCTAAGAGTCACTTTGTTGTTCACCCTTTTACAAATCCATTGATATGAACAGAACAGATTTTATAAAAATAAAAACTACATGGACAGCTAACAGACAGTGAAGACATTTCAAAGGAGTTTCATGAAAGGTGAAATGGGAAAGAATTGCATACCCACCTTTGGATTGGGTTAATAACCCTGTGAATGTTTTCCTTGCAGAGTGGTCTAATTGATGGTGCTGAACATGTCACATTACTCAACCTCAAATTTGGGATCCAGACTAAAGGGGATTTACAGGTACATCCTGTTGGGCTAAATACCTGACAAATCCTGATTTCTGATCTCCTAACTGTGGACAGGCACAACACTTGGCTCTCTCATACACGCACACATATGAATTGCAAATGCAATCAGCGTGGTTCTTCACAGCCTCATCACTATTCCATTTTGAAGTCGAACAGATGCTGCAGGAGAACTGACCTGCATCTACCTGCTCAGCTGTTGTCAGACCAAATACTAATCTTGCTCTAATTGAGGCTGGGTGTCTTCTGAGCAGCCTCTGATTGGTTCCCTGCTTGCTGCTGGCCAGATGTCAGTTCTGAGCAAGTTTCCGCCCATCACCCTGCCAAACATACAGACAAACAAGCACAGCAGCAACAGGCTGTTATATAATAAACCTCTGTTCCTATATGTGTTACACCACCAACCCTGTAATGGCACAACTCATCAGTGGTGACAGTTGAACTGCTTTTCTGCCTCGACCCCCCCCCCCCATTCCACTTGTGCCTCCCTCTGCTAGAGTGTATGATTTTTATTTTGAAATCCCTGCTTTTGTATTTTATAAGCAGCATCAGCAACACGTCTTAATGAGGTGAAGGGTTTAAGAGCTTAAAAAGAGACTCCATAATGACAGACCACACAAGTATACTTATTACTGCACACACACACGCTTGAGAAATGCCTGAATTGGTCTGTGGTCTGTCAGGGAGCATAAAATATGAAAGGGAAACATGTTTTGTTTTGCTAGTTAATATTTAGGGTTACAAGGTCAGTTGATAGAAGTGTTTCAGGCATGATGTATTCAAAACATCCTAAACAATGGAAGGCCTAAAGAGAACAATAACCCAATACTACATTTATAATTGTTGTTATTATTGTAGTCTCTGTTCACTTTGAATAAGACGCTATCATTGTTGGTGTGGTAGGTGGATTTCTTTCGACCTTCTTGATCCCAATGACAGCTAGACCTGTTTCCAGCCCCAGGTGACCCCAAAAAGGGAAAAGTAATAAATTGATGGAATAAGGCTGGTCTGGGTAAACTTGCAATAAGTTAAAAGCAATGGTGAGGGGAAAAATATAGGGGGGAATAATTGCATTTCCTGTGACAATTAGAGTGGATAAATCTGAAACCGTGCATCCGTTCGGTTCCATGTTGAAAAACTATCCGGTATTTTCTGTACTGATGATGCAATGCCCCCACCTCACACTTACTTCTTGTATTCACCGCTGTCTTCACACGAGCCAAATGTGCATGCTCCGTGTGTCATTCTCTGTTTTTGTGGACTTTGTGGCAGCGTCACAGCGCCACCTACAGCCCTGGCATATGTACTATAATGGTTTCAGCGCTTTCGTCTGGAAGCCCATATTTCTTGTGAGGGTTCCGCATTTACAGCAAACTTTTTTGAAACGAGAAAGAATGAAACCGTTTTGGGCTTTGTGTGGATGTAGTCTTAGGCCCTGTGTATACGACAACGGTATTAGGGTGAAACGCAAAAGTTTTGTTGCATTTTGGCCTCTCGTTTATATGGAAACAACGTTTCAGCCGACCTAAAACGCAACTTTTTAAAAACGCCCTCCAGAGTGGAATTTTTCTGAAATGCTGCAGCCTCCGTTGCCGTATAAACGGTAAGCCGGTGTTTGCAGTGAAAACGCTGACGTCACGCTCCGTTTTGCATGTGCGCATTCCACTTTCGTTGTGGGAACTTTTGCGAACTGGACAACAACAACGGTTAAGTGGCAGACTTACCGGGTTGAGCTTGTGCTGCTGAATGTACTGACTGCCTTTCAACAAAACGTTCATTTGTTGCTCCACTTCTCAGGTAAGACATATTTAATATATCCACCAGATGATCAGCCCTCCTCTTCTTCAGTGGCAGACTACCAAAAGACCCTACAGTTATATCGCTATCTACTGGCCTTGTATGCATACTACAGCGTTTTCAGTCCCTCAGCGTTTCCGTATTAATGTAGATTTTTTTCTCTGTTTTTGCGTTTTCGGGTGAAACGCTGTGAAGCGTTGTCGTATAAACGGGGCCTTAGTTTTATCTGTTGTCTCTTTAAGGTTCCCCACTACAACAAACCCAATCTCTCTGACTGGCCAGCCCTTTGGAGGCCTGCCTGGAGCAGAGCTGTGAGCAGACGTTTAAGGCTGGCCCCTTCAACATGTCATGAACCAGTTTGGCGATCTTTATGTAATGACCATCTCATTTCAGCAAGCCTCGTGAACATCTCACAAAGAACGGACCTTTTGACCAGTTTACAGACAGATTCAGGGATTTCTGAAACATATGAATATGTAGCGGTTTGAAAATCCGCAAATCCAGTATTGTTAATCCTTTTCCATGTTCAAAATATGGGAAAGCATGATACCCCCTCTTTAGAGGGGCTCTCTTTGGACTAAACCTCAGAGTATGAAAGTGAAGCCAGTGTACAAGTGACCACATTTAAATCAGTTTCCCTAAAATATGAAGCTATGCTGGCCCCCCAAAAAATTCTTATTTTACCAGGTACATGACCAGTCTGCTGCCGCCACAGGTTCTTTGTTCAGTGTTTAGACGTAACGAATACACTTTCAAGGCGATAAAGATTGTAAGGTTCAAATTTTCATCATAAAATATTGCAGAGACTAAGAATTAAGAGGAAATTTATTATCCAAAGTTATGGTAGGATTAAATCAAAACTTAGCATTTGCTAAACTCTAGCTCTTTCCCAGCCTTGCCTTGTCATCTAAATAAATCCTCTCCTGGCTCTAAAAATAAAACAGATAGCTGAAGACTCAAGTATTCAAAATGCCAGTCCACTTCTTACATGCTACCCTCTATGACAGTTGGTTAGATATTTTGAGGAACACATGCAGGTACAAATAATGGTACCCGCACATATCTAGTGCACACACAGGATGTGTTGCTCAAGGTTAATGATGGGACAAATCACGTTTATGGGATTCTCACTCCAGCCTTACAGGGTTCCTCCTTTGTCGCTGCCCTAAAGTACAGGTGTTTTACTGAAAAGTTAGATGACTAAATTATGCATAATGCATACTCTTCCTGCATAATTTAAGAATTCCATGCATAATAAATGGAAATTCAATTGTGATTCTCTGGCGGGATAATTAGGACTATTAACATCTTAAGCTGTCTTGAATATCAATAGGTGGTGGACAGGCCGAGATTCCATGAGACATTTATCCATCCGCACACTACTTCATCCACCTCTTCTCCATCTTTCCCTGACCTCATTCATAACACCTCCTGTGAGCAGACTCATAAGCAGCACTCAGCACGTGAGTTATCATCATATTGACAGACGATACAGAATGACTTGGTGTGTGTATGTGTCTGATGAGACATTAGTGGGACAGGAGCCTTGGGATCAAGTCATCCATTGTTGCTGCAGTCTGTCTAGAGATTATGGATCTGTCCCTCCATTTGTCCACCTCCACATTTTTTTAATCTTTTCATTTTTTATCTTATTTTATTTTTTTTAAATGACGTGTTCCCTCTCACTCTTCACGAGTCAGCCTGTGGATTATACAAGTACATGCAGAAATGCAGATGTTCACATTTTGGCTTTTTTAGATGTAATATCAGGTATTCATGTTCTTTACTGGCCGCACGGTGGCACTGCTGTAAGCCCTGCAGTCTCACAGCAAGGTCACCCGTTCCAATCCCAGTTCAGCAAGGTGTGCCTTCCTGTGTGTAGTTTGCATGTTCTTCCCGTGCATGCATGGGTTCTCTCCAGGTACTCTGGCTTCCTCCCACAGTCCAAAAACATGCTCAACAGGTTAATTGGTGATTCTAAATTGCCCGTAGGTGTGAGTGTGAAAGGTTGTCTGTGTCTGTGTGTCAGCCCTGTGATTGGCTGGCAACCAATCCAGGGTGTACCCCGCCTTGCGCCCTAAGACAGCTGGGATAGGCTCCAGCCACCCGCGACCCTGAATAGGATAAGCAGTTTAGAAAATGGATGGATGGCTGTTCTTGACTACCTGGTCGTTGCTGTTTTCATTATCATCACAAGATTTGTACTCGAGGAACATCAGCATCTCAATTTTCATCTCCCCTCAGGCATCATTAATTCTCAGACAAATCTTTCAAGAGAACGAATCCTTACATGGAGTGTGGGGGGGACTATACTTTGTTTATCATCTGGTTAAATTAAAGCAAACTGAACATTTCCTTTAATTAAACATGGGTGGCATCTCTCACTGCTTCCTCATTAACTAAACACTTCACAGCTGAATTCATCCTCTCCATTTGAATATCTCCACCTGTCTGTTGGACTACTTACTCCTTTACCCTTCACTTATTCTATAGATGGACATATTTTATGGTTAATTATTGTCAATCTCTGAGACCTTGTCTCCTTCACCTCTCCCCCTTGTCTTATCATTCTCTGAGGACTTTCAATCCACTCCTCCTTTTTTAACTTTACCTTTTAGTCTGCTCACATCCTCTGCCTGCTTCCTCCAGAGACTCTGTCTCACATTGCATCTTTGACATCTTGTGTAACCCTCATATCTCTTCGCATACATGACTGTTAGGCCCCGAACAGTAAATATTCAACCTGCTACATCTCTTCTTTTTCCCAGTTATCCTCCTCCCTTTTCACTCTATTCACGCTGCTGTGCATCTCTCGACTTAAGTCTTCATTATATCGTAATGCTCAAAGTGAGCATGATTTGATAGAGTAGACCATGATGGTGTAAGCAGCTGAAGCAAAAGGAAGCTTTGTGTGTGTGGCTTCATACCTGAAGTCACTGTAGGGATGTATGATCCATGCCCCAGCTGATTTCAGTCTCTCCTGCTCCAGGGCCACAGCTTTATGGGATCCAAACATTCGCAGGCTGAACTTGTTGACCCCCGGCTGCAGCATGGCTCCAAACTGTCTCTGGATGAAAGTGCTTTGGTTGGAGGTGCTGTAGTCCTCCCCGTCCAGCCCCATGCCGAACCCACCCAGCGCTGACTGACCCATCATCTCAGGAGTCCCTGCTGCTGTGGTGTTACATGCAGTGGTGGTAGTGGTCTCTGGGCCCGTGGCCACCACCATCACTCCAGTCCCAGTAGAGGAAGTAGAAGCTAGGGCTGCACGGGACGTGGCAAAACCAACAGAACGAGGAGGGGTCGGGAGGGCTGTGGCGGAGGAGCCTGGTGGAGGCGGCAGGGGCACAGGGGTGGTTGGGGTGCCTGCTGTGCGGAAAGGAAGTCCATCCCTGGTGGAGGAGCTCATGATGGAGAGGCGGCGGCCACGTCCACCTAAGGAGAAGCTGTCTGCCCCAAAGGAGCCCCTCTCCCCTTCCAGAGAGGCCTGGGACAGCCTGTAACCTGGAGAGGGCAGGCTGCCTTTACTGCGCCGCTTTGAGTCTCCTCGCCTAGGAAGGCTGTCACCCCCAGACCCCCCTGCACCCACACCTCCAGCAACTCCATCCATTCCAGCTCAGGGTGGAGGAAAAAGAGGGGAGGGAGGGAGAAGATAACCTGTAACTCCCCACTCAGGAAAACTACTCTTAACTATATCAACCTGTTAAAAAACATAAGTGAGAGTCAATGTCAGTCTGAATGTTAAATTGAAGAAGCTTAAAGAAAGTGGGGTGTGTCTGAAGTCATTGTGATGGAGCTGACAGCTGGCACCTCCGCCCTCTCTTCATGGAAGTGGCCATGCTTACCTCAGTGTCCTTGGAAAACGCTACATCCAGACATGAAATCCTTCATGCTGCCTGAGTGACGCCAGCAGATTCACTTTCCTTTTTTTTTTTTTCCCTCTGAACAGTCTCTTTTGTCCTTACAGATGTTTCTCCACCATTCCTCCTTCCTCGTCCTTGAAACGTTTCTCTCCCTCAGAGGCCCTCCCTCTCTACTCCACTGCCGCCCTCGGCGCTCTGACGCCGGTCATACTGGCACCAGATTCCCGGTCTTTTGTAGATAAGGAGGCTCTCCGCTCATTGGCCGTTGCTGTCCTGTCTGTCGCCCCTGTGGTCAGGCTGCTTACCCAGTTTTGATATTTTGTACTCTAACCATTATGAAACAGATGATCTGAGGGATAAGGTGGCAGAGTGCATTCATCTGCGGATGAATGACAAGGACACTTGATCCTTTGTAAGAAGGAGACGTTGGTTAATGGACATAAGGGACGCACATAATGGCACACGCGGGTACTCACACTCCGAGGCGCACTGATTCGTTCTGACACACGCTAGAAACACGCACACACACGATACGGAGCAACGGGGATACACAAAACTGCGGAAACAAAATAAAACACGCCAAACCTAGCACATGCTTGCACGGAATCCACGGCATGTCTTTATTTTCAGTCTCCGAGTAGGAAAAAAAACACTCCTCATGATAGAAGGCGCGCCTACCCGTGACTCAAGCGCTCAGACAACCAGACGAAAGGCACGCAGCTCTGTTTCATAGAAATGAAACGAGAATTAACTTGACCAGGTATTTAAACTCTGGCTCCTGACATCTTCTGAAGCAGCTGCGTTTTAGTCTCATTTCTTCCGACTTTCGATGACAATGTGTCTGGATACAGCGGTGTCCTTTCCTCCTTGTGCCATCGAGAACAGAGGAACAGACTCTATTTTTCAGCAGAATAAGCTGCCCAAAGGTGAAACCCTGCGCTCTGGTGAATCCAATAGCCCCCTTAAAGAAATAAAGTAACCTGTTGAGCCTTTAAGATGGTTTGTCACTCACACACAGTTCAGAGTCTGAAGCTCCTCGCTCTGACTCAACACGCAGGGGTCGAGCCGGTACGTCCACAGAGGCGCGCGGCGCATGCAAATGAAATATTAAATAAATAAATGTGCATTCAAAGGTCCGGATCTAATCGGCCTGTTGCCATGGCATCCGCATCCCCATCATACGTCCCCAAGGCCGCGTGCCCGGCCGGTGAGACGCACGCATCCCTCATTGGAACAGCTCGCGCGTCATCCTCTCTCGCCAATAAAAGAAAGGAGCGCGTGATGGAGAGATTGATGATAAAACTTTGTTCAAAAATCGAGGAAAGAGTAAGCGTTTTAAACAGGTTAAGGACAGGGAAAAGGGAATAACGCGAAAACGAGGGGAGAACGTCGTAAAATAATTAGGTGTTTAAACGTCACAACTGATTATAGGGGAGACCAGGTATCGGTGTAACACGGAGAGAGTTTAACGCCACCAGTTCCACCAATCAGGCATAAGATTGGAGTCATATGATAATTTCAGTATTTACCTACTTCCTCCATAATCACACATGGTATTTGTCAAGGCAGGAAACAGGTGCATGCAGATTCTATAAAGAAAAAAAATGATTTGAAGTATGAAAGTAATTTTTTGACCGAGACTATATTTTGTTTACTACTTATACTGTTGCAGATCAAATCATGTGACTTGTATAAGAAGAAATTGTAGTTTCTCAGGCAAAACATGATTTTTTTCCCCCCGGCTAATTCCTTACCACATGCTAATACAGTCAGCTAAACCATGGCTGACAGGGGTGGCACATCTGGAAAAGTGGAAAAGAAAATGACAGAGGTGTGCCTGCAGATGTTTTTTTTTTTTTTATGTTTTTTTAATGAGGTCACAAAAATTGGTAAGTCAGTAAGATCAGTTGCAAAGGCACATGGGATCTGCCATGTAACACTGAGCAGGTACTGAAATCACAGCAGAAGCTTAGAGACCAGGGGGCCAGTGATCCTCCCAGTGTAGGTTAGTGAAGCAGCAACAAAGTTTTCTGAAGTTCAGGAGGAAATGTTGTGGCCCAAAAAAAAATAAATTAAAAAAAAAAAAAAAAAAAAAAAAAAATATATATATATATATATATATATATATATATATATATATATATATATATATATATATATATATATATATATATATATATATATATATTAACCATTTTACCATTAAACATACAAATAAATAAGTAAGTAAGTAAATAGATAAGTAAATAAGTAAGTAAGTAAATAAATGCTTTTGGCAATTATCACATAAATGTTCAATTCATTCACTTGTCTGTACCGCTTACTTTGCAGATTACAACTTTTATAGTGTATACAGCATATTTGCACATTTTAGTTCTGCAGCACAAGCATATTGCTTAACATGCTTTGTTTTTCTGATAACACCCTCCTTATACACTCAAACCCTAGACTTCCGACAGAGACTGATTGGATACTTTTAGCTGGTTTCAAAAAGAACTATCTGAATGTTCCATTTTTTCAGGTTTGCTTATTTCAAACAAGCTAAACCCTTTGTCAAGAAGATTTTAAAATATAATCAGCCTTAAAGACTATGCTACATAACTTCAGATTAGATTTACCAAGTTACAGGAAGAAGTATAGCAATTATCAATCCAACATGCTCAATAAATTCACTGTACTGTATGATAATCTGGATGTTGAGGATGGTAAAAGAGAATCTCAGGGCAGAAGATTCAAGGCGCATTAGTGCAGAAAATGTAGGAAGTCTGTCTGAAAAAGACAAGGCTGTCACATTCAAGATTATCAAAAAGGAGAAAGCTCCACAAAGGGGCAGACATAATTGGTTTAAAGGAGAACAGTAGTCAGATGTTGGCATCTGGATCATTTCTGTGGACAAATGGGTAAAGTTCATTAACTGCCATCATCTCGGCCACTCCTGGCACTGCTTATAATAGCCAATAAAATTCTGCCTTCACAGAGATAAGCTCAGGACAGGACCAAAAGCCTTATCTGCTAACTCTTCTGTGGCTTCCAATAATAATATGCTTTAGCAATGGCAGACAGGGACGACATTCAATTTCAAATTAAAATTACTCCCAAAATGAAGAGGCTGGACAGCTCAGTTGGTAAAGCTTATAAAGCTAACGGTTCAAGTTTTATTGCAAGGGAGTCATTGCTTTCAAGGCACATTAAAAACACATTTAACATTTATGAGAACAGTTCAGGTGGCAATTCATGCTGAATTTCATTAACACTGGTAATGCCAAAACTCTCCTGTTAATGGAGTCCAGGCGGTGGTGAGTATTTCATCTATGCTGGCTGTACAAAGTTTTTAGTCAATTTTGTTCAAATCTACATTAAATAGAGGCTTAAACACCAGCAGATCAGCATGTCAGTAAGGTCTAACATCGAACTTTTACAGGACGTTGACTGCTCTCATGATGTTAGTATGACCAGACCCTGGGATCCAGCCTGTCACCACGATCACCATGTCGCCTGTCTTGAAGAATCCTCTTGCTTTTCCTGAAGACAGATAAGATAAAGAATGGAGTATGAAAAAGTATAGTATTATGGAGTATAAATGAGAAGGCTATCTATCTATCTATCTATCTATCTATCTATCTATCTATCTATCTATCTATCTATCTATCTATCTATCTATCTATCTATCTATCTATCTATCTGTCTATCTGTCTGTCTGTCTGTCTGTCTGTCTGTCTGTCTGTCTATCTATCTAACAAATTCAAATTCAAAATAGGCTTTATTAACATTTGGTTTTTTTAAAAAACATGTTGACAAAGCAAATGTACAATTAAAATCATTAAACAGAGTTTTCAACCAAGAAAACTCTATTAAGAAAAACTCTCTCTCTCTCTCTCTCTCTCTCTCTCTCTCTCTCTCTCTCTCTCTCTCTCTCTCACACACACACACACACACACACACACACACACACACACTGACCAATGTCCATGCCAAAGTTGACCCTGTTGTCCACATCATCGGCCCAGACAGGAGCAGGCAGAGGGTGGAAGAGGACGGGGAACACTCCTCTCAGCAGCTGAGACTGACGGGCCACCTGAGGGAGAGGACAGAGACAGTGAAGACTGAGAGAGATCTAATTTGTGCTGTTACATAACAGGAGCCTGATATTACTGGGACAGTTCACACATGAGTTAATAAAACAGGAGCTTGCAGATTCATCTGACCCTAAAGTTCGCATAACAGTAACTCTTTATGACAAATGTCAAATCACTTAAAATATTAAATACATTTATTTCCTGTCATGTTTTTTCATTCAAAGCATTGAACCTCCCAAAGAGTTTTCATAAAACTGAAGTGGTGATTCAGAACCATTATGATGTGTGAGTGTAGTGTCGAAGAATACTGACACCCTGTATTTTGTGACACCTTATCACAGGTGATAGTTACTCATGGAAATATATACAAGTAAACTTGCTTGTGGGGAAAAAATATGTTTCATAAGATAGAAGAAAATCTACAGAGAGTCTTGTTGAAACATTTAATGAACATAATATCCCCTGTGTGGTAACATCCTACGTGCCCTGGGTGTGAACAAGCTTTAGTCTCAACATTTTTATTCACTCACTGAACAGTTTTGCAATTTAATGAAAAATGATGTCTTTGACCTGAGTGTTAATCCGGAAAAGGTCATGAGCTCATTAAGATCAAAAGGGTGTAACCCATTTCAGCTTCAGCGGGTGCTCAACATGATGGTGTCCTTTACATTGTCAAAACTGCCATCTATGTTTGCACCATCCTTCCTTAAGTAGTAATTCAAACCACACACACACACACACTCACCAATAGGAACAACAATTTTATCAGTGTGTGTGTGTGTTTGTGTGTGTGTGTGTGTTATTATTTTAAATATGAGATACAAGGTCTTCTGTACAGATCATTGGCAGCACTAGAATCTTTGATAAACTTTAACTTGTTTCCATTCTGTTTTTTTTATTGAATTGATGCTCTGATGTGAGCTAATGCCTGGGAATATCAAGCTGTAGCAGTAAAGGACCTCAGATAACAGTGAATTTAATGTCTTTTTTTCTGCACCCATTGATCATTATGTATTATCATATGCTGTGCTGATTTGTGGTGCCCCACAGGGCACAAACCTTGGTCCTGACACTTTCTCCCTGTTCATGCTTCTTCTTAGTTTATTAAATGGTGTAAAACTATCCGAACTGTTTTTTAATGGTTTTACGTGTGGGAGTTTTGGCCTTCAGGCTAGGGTAGGAAAAGGTCATGGGTTTACCAGAAACACTAATATACTATGTATGCAAGGCAGATTAAAAGGCATGGATTCCAATTTGACCACTGGTTGAACCTAACCCATGGGCCAACACGTCATTTTAAAGTAAATTTTTCAGACTATGGAATATCTTCATTGTATAATCCAACAAAAAAAAGTTTCCACTCACTGAGTTTTCCTCAAACCAACAAACCCTCAGGCATTCAACTTTCAAAATGACCCACCCTGTCACCTCAGAAGTTGGGGTTAGTCTGACCATCTAGAACTTCAACTGACCATGACCTCTGACCTTCATTTAGGGCATATAGCATATGGAGAGCGATCTTACGTGGATTAACGTCACATGACTTGAGATGATAGCATTATGATCAAGTTTTCTACATTTTGTTCTAATGTTTTGAAACAACTAAACAGAAATCCCCATAAAACAGAAAATACTGCATCAAATATCACACATAAACTCACTAAAACAGACTGATCTGATATATTATGAACTGCCGCTGTTAAGAACAACAGAAAGTAAACAATGAGTGTCACACACATTGTTCAGGTTTGAAAATGATTGAGTACATGTTGCACTGCTTGTTACAGAGATGGACTGTACCTGAGGACTTCTGGTGACAGCTATAATAGGACAGCGGGGGCGATACCTGGACAAGAGGTGCGCCGACCTGAAGAGAGAAGAGGACAGAGAGGAGGAAGGAAAAAATATCAGCAGTGTTAGCATAAAAATAATATATCTCCTTGTCAAAAAATGGTACTTTCTAAACCAAACTTACAGTTAAACTTCATTACTTCATTACTACAAACATATTTTAAAAGTTGCTCTTAGTGATTGCTGTAAAGATAAGTTAAAGTCATTTTGACAGAGACGAATTTTAAGCTAGTTATCAAATGGTATATAACTAACTACACAGTGCTACTTATAGCAAGGATATTTACAGTGACAAAGTCAAAACTGCACATTTTATTAGAATGCTAGTGGCTGTTGTGTTGTTTTCTTGCAAAAATCAAACTCAGCTGTATTTGTTTGGGCTTTTTATTCTTGTCACAGCACATGGTGCTGTGGAAGAATCAGTGTTTGTTTTCATTCCTCTTGAGTTTTTTATTCTTCAATTCGTTTTTTGTGGGTTGTGTAGACACTCAATATTGCAATGTACAGGAGTAAGTTTACACAACAAGCTGTTAGAATACATTAGCTGAACACAGTTAACACTGCAGTCAACATAAAACTCTACCCAGAGGACTGAGGGAAAAGCATGCAATATTCAATCTGTAGCTTTGCTCTGAGATAAAAGATAACAGCTGTTGCTCCATCCTCTGAAAAACATGTATTTTTCTTGAGGGGGAAAAAGAGAGACTCTGAGTAATTTGTTTATTCAGGTCTGTCTCTTTCAAGACTGAGTCTCAGTATCCCATGCAATACATTCTTATCCAATTACTCTTTATTCTGTCCTCTTTCCAACATGAAATGGAGATACAGAAAGTGATTCATTTATGCAAAGACAATGAAGGTATGGTAATGTGGACAGAGGTTGATTTTCAATAAGAGCTTCGACTTTCATGTAGAAACCAAGACCGAGCATCCAGCTGCCCATTTTCAGTTTACATTCACTTTTGATTAACATCCCTACCTATGAAGAATGCACTCTCATGTTTGTGAGAAAAATGACAAAGCTACAGCCAGCAGCCTGTCAGCCCAGTTTAGCAACACTCTGTGAGACAGCCTGCCCAGCTGCCTGAGGGTCTTTTTAACATTTTGTTTTTCTAGGATTAAAAAAAAACATGACTTATTGTGTTAAAAAAGATGTGCAGTACTGTCAGATTTATAACGTTTATCAGGGCATGCCCGGAACAGCAGACAGAGGTGGCATGAGGCTCCCTGTGATTGGTGATCCCTCTGAATTCTTAAAATAGGATTGGCTGTTTGTCTCATCAGAGGATAAATGCGTTCCATAATCAACTGATAGCATCTTTCCTTGCATTTCAATTGAGAATATTGCTTTTTGCTGGTACTTCAAAGAGGATAGTTCATTAATTTTAAGTGGAACTGCATGAGGTACTTGTTAGTTGTAAGTGTGATACCCTCAGAGGATGCCGGGCAGCTCAGCAGCTGTTGAGAAAATTGAGGCAAAACAGAAGCTAGTTCATAAACCAATCCAGACTCCTTTGTGTCTTTTTTGAATCTTTTAAGTTGGAAGATTTAAATGTTTTGTGTTCTGTGTTTCTGTGTTGTTTTGTGTTACTTTATAAAGTTAATAAATCATACACAGAAATATTCTAACTGAAACTTAATGGCAGTAATCAAACTGGATATGAATAATGGATACAGAAAGGGTTAATGAATGGTCTTCTTTCAGGTGTGTGCACAAACATACTTCATACCACCTCTACTAAAATCTGAGCCCAAGTTGGGCAACCTCAATCAAAAAAGTCTTGACACGTCCCTGGATATTCAGACAGAGCCACGGCAGAGTTCATCCGTCTTTGTGCTAAGATGAACCATCCCACTCTCATAACAGCGGCATATATGAGAGAAGCATTAATCTTCTTGTCAGACTCTCAAAAGAGTGAAGTCAAGCCAATTCCCTAAAAAACTCAGCTATTCTTAAAGCATAACCTTTTCTTCTTGTCTGTTTGATTGTCTGTCATACATACTTGCCACTGGTGGTCAGGACTATGATGGCCCCAGCACAGCATTTGAAGGAGGACTCCACAGCTCCGATGGCTGTGACCTCTGTGGGGTCAGAGGAGAGAGGAGTGAGGCGACGCAGCTCCTCGAACAACTGCTGGTGGAAAATGGCTGCTTCTGCCTCTCTGCAGATCTGAGACACAGAGTCAAAAAGAGAAAGAAAAAGAAAGAAGGAAGAAGAGCCATCAGAGGGCACTAAGTCAGATGTAACAGAGTGGAAATCATACCGGGGCACACAAAAACACACACTCACTGAATGCATCATTGCCACTGCCTCCACTGGAAACAGTCCTTTGGCGGTCTCTCCAGATAGCATGACACAGTCGGCTCCATCCAGCACGGCGTTGGCGACATCACTGCCCTCTGCTCTGGTTGGCCGTGGGTGGGCTACCATGCTCTCCAACATCTACACAACACGCACAACACATTGGCTTCACATTTAACCACAACTAACATGTTTCCTCGAGGCAGTTTTAGGGGATTTATTTATCAGTCACAAAAAATAAGTCTCTCTGTATGTCATCCTTTAACAAATCAGGCTTTAGGGAGAGAATTGAGCGACAAAGGAGTTAATGTCTTTATGGTTGGCTGGACAGTAGAGGAGGAAAAATGAGAGATCATTTAGACTGAAGCGGGCAATGACTGTGCAGGATCATTATCGGCATGTCTGAGACTCAGTGTTATGAGTCAATAAGCTCGGCAGACAGTTGGAAAATGAGATAGCTGGCGGCATTGCCAGAGAGACTGGACTTTTGTAGTAGTTAAGAACCTGCTGCTAATGGTGATTAGTGTACATGTGTGTATTTATGTGTGTGTGGGTGTTGTTTGTGGGCTCAGGTCTTGAGCAAAAACCTGCTATAACACTGTCACTCCGAGTCAGATGGCTGTAGCATAAATAAGTTATAGCACTGTGACTCAACATGGCTGCAGGAGATTACGTGTGTATGTGAGTGTGAAAGAGAGGATACGTGTGTATGTGTGTGTTGAGGATGAATTTATTGGAACGGTGAGTGTGTGTATGTGAGGTTATATTATGAAGGACTGCAAGGTTAATGTGTGCCTGTTAGCTTTTACTGTTTTTTGGACCCATTTGACATTTGAATTAACAGACCGTATTTGCATATTTGTATCATGTCTGCATCCCCCGCTCTCTCTCTCTCTCTCTCTCTCTCTCTCTCTCTCTCTCTCTCTCTCTCTGCATGTGCCTGTGTACTGGCTCGCCCCTGACCTGTGTGGCACAAATGACGGGCTTGCCGGCGGAGTTGCAGCGTCCAATCATCATCTTCTGGGCAATGAAAACTTTTTCTGCCGGGATCTCAATTCCCAAGTCACCTCTGGCAACCATCACGCCGTCGCTCTCAGCCAGGACCTCCTCAAAACTGGTGGAGAGATTATGAAGAGGGAATTTGAGGAGAGGGATTGAGAGTTACAGGAGGGGAAGAAGGGAAAAGAAAATGAAGAAGCTGAAGAGGGAAGGACAAAACCAATGACAGTGCTGCTCTGCATTTGTGTCTTTATCCAAGTGCAGGTTTAAATCTGCTAAAGTAGAATTTTTCTTACAGTTTCTGGTGCTTAAAAACATACTGAAGATCAAGTGGCATTGTGATCTAACCTTACGTCATCTAAAGCATGAATATGTGAGGAAAGTTACCATTTCTTTTTCTTTTGTCTCATTTGTTGTGTAAATAATTTTGATGAATCATGAATCAGCAGGCTATGGTGTACACGGAGAAAAGAGTATGTATAAAGAGCACAATCTGCCCAGAGGACGTCATAGCTCCCATCAGCAGTAATCTGAGAATGATTTATTTATCTCTGTAAGCAGATATCTGCATTCAAGTACAGTCTACAGTCCGTCTGGATCAAAGTGTTTCCAGTTACTTGGAAAATTTAAACACTGATGAATATCATCCATCTGACTTCTATTTATCAAACATACAATTTATAAACAAACTTATCAGAAGATGAGTTTGAAAGAAAACTGTGTGCAACTCAGAAGCACAGGGTAACAAAAATGTTATTTGTATTTGTAA
The DNA here is from genome assembly GCA_030710495.1 of Labroides dimidiatus. Taxonomy (NCBI): domain Eukaryota; kingdom Metazoa; phylum Chordata; class Actinopteri; order Labriformes; family Labridae; genus Labroides; species Labroides dimidiatus. Next base: position 14,049,722 of record CM061148.1, read on the forward strand.
ATATTAATAATAAATAACAAGAATAAAAGCTGTTCTTTTTTTCAGCTCTGTACCTCTAAAGTTATCCAGAGTGAAGTCTGTGTGATCTATTGTTTATAATGAAACTGAGACTCACCAGATACAGAGGTGCAGGTGATAATCCAAGAAATGACGGTGTTTTTTTGTTTTGTTTTCTTTTTTGCGTTTGATCTTAACAGATGGTCAGTTTTCAAGTTGCATCCATTCTAAGCCAATAAGCTCTGAGTTTAACAAATGTTACAATGTGGATATTTAAGCAATAAATGTCATCCAGAACTTTTGATTACTCACATTCATAACTGTGACATTCAATCTTTGTAATTGAATCTACAATATTTGATTTAAATTAGAGCCACAGTTTATCACTGTCAGCAGCCAGCACGCTGCAGGAGAGAGTGAGAGGTAAGTAATGGGGATGACAGAGCTGTGACATTAATTGTGTCAGATTTATTAAGCAGCATCTCTAACTTACACAGACACATCACAGACACACGTTACTTTACATAATGTGAGACATCCAGAGCTGACATCTGTGCATCAATCACTGTCAGCTGGCTGTCCACAGGAGGAAATCAACGCCATCAGTTGACTTGTAACTCCTGTCACAGCCTCATTATGAAACTCTCAGTGCCTCTGGCTACTTTTAAATATCATTGTTAACATGCATGTTTTGCTTGACTCACTTCTTAAGCCCCTGTCGGCTCTCCACCTTGCTGATCACTTTAATATCTCGCCCATGCGCCCCCAGTGCCCGTCGCACGTCTTTGACATCCTGGGCAGAGCGGATGAAGCTAGCGAACACAATGTCCACACCTTGAGCCACCCCAAACCTCAAGTCGGCCTCATCTCGTTCACTGACTGCCTGCAGGCCGATCAAATCACAGCCGGGGAGGTTCACGCCTTTCCTGCTGCACAGAAAGCCACCAGCCTCAACCACTGTATCCACCCAATCAGGGCCTGCAGGGGAGGTGGAGGTGGAGGAAATAAAAGATGATAGTTTAATATTCTCAGAGTCATGAAAACCCTGAATGGATGATAATCAAACCAACATCTTTTTATGTACCATCCTGAAAGGAACGGGTCCAAACTGTGGCAATTCTCTAGGATTCAAATTATATCATTTCAAAGATCCATCATCATTTAATATATGTATTAGATGATGACAGCATTGTCACTATAATGGAGGAGAAGCATATTTTGTTGAAGCATTAAAGGCTCCAAGAAAACCATCTTTTCATCAAACTGTTATTCAGGTTATTCTTTCAGAATGAACGACAGAGTTGATCATTATGTGACTGAAAGAAGGGGATTTTGTGTATTATTTAATGATGTATTAGGCAAAAAAACCCTCAAAAGACATGAAAGGCTTTGTAACTCAGTGGATAATGGGTATAATGACAGATGAGAGCAACCTACAGAAACGAAGACCCTTACTGTTTATTTTTGGAGTGATAATTTTCTTTATGCTCCTGCATGCGGGATTGTGGGTGTCACATATGTATAAGTCTTTAACTGTTTATCACAGCAAAATTTATAATATCTATCACTTCAAACAAACAAAACAGTGGCTAAAGAAATCGAACACATTAGCTGCATTTCAGTCAGTAAATGTGTATTACCTATTTCTTTTACTTTGAGTCCAATGAGGCCATCGTCGATGTAGATTATGCCTCCCTTACTGATGACTTTGGGCAGGCTGGGATAGTCGACCCAGATTAACTTGCCGTCTGTTTTGTCTTTGTCACTCTCTGCTGTCACCACACGGACTTGGCTGCCCTTTTTCAGCTCCACCTCTTCCTCCACTTTCTACACAACACAGGGGAGAGAAAGGAAGATTGTCATCACCATCATTGCATTATATTTCATGTGCACTTTTTGAGATTAGTGAATTTCAAGAACAATGAAACTAGGTTATGAATTACATTTTATTATTAGGTTATCAGCTAAGTTTGCAGTAACAGAGTATAAGAAACATGAGACACAAATAGCTTTATAAAAATATGTGTTCTTATAAACACTGACACAGTTCAGATCACAAAGCTGGATGGCCTGATTCAACTCCTCGAGCAGTGTGAACCTTTGATTCAAGTGAATCCTGAGCTACAACAAACCACAGAGGGTTCATGATGATTGTGGCTGATTATTTCTTGTAGTTCACAGCAGAGGTTCAAATGTCTACTATCATACCGTGTGGGTATTATCATCTCACAAATATGTCAGCTGCAGTTTCTGATGTCTACTGTTATCTGTGTTTTAGATGAAAAAACTGCTTCTTGCAGTCGTGTTTTTTAATGATTTTATTTTGGGGTATGACTCATTCCCCCCTCTCAGAGACATCCTTCCAGTTGGTGCAAAAATATCAGCCAAAGCACGCAAGAATTATCATCAATATGTGATATTTCAGTCAGCAAAACAAGAAATTGTTGACAAGAGGACAAGAAAAACATCACGAATACTTGCTTATACAGTTTTGTCAAGTCTATGTCCATCGTCCAATTCGCATTTCACAAAGCTACTGAACAGACTACACGAGGGAAAAACAAGCATGAATCAGTGTGCATCTCACGTCATGCAGAGCATTTTGTAATCTAATCAGAACATTAAGAGGTTTCCAACAGCTTGGAGTTATTTGATCAGTTATTCTCATGACATGAATCATCGACACATTGGATATCACAGAGAGATAAAGAGGGAGCCAAAAAAGGACCGAATCTTATAGTTTACATCCTGTAAAACATGATCACATGCAGGAGTCTGCTTATATGCAATCCCTCTTAGGCATCACTGGTTGTGACTGTTGAATCAGATGAACTCTGTCTGATAGATGAAAGACGTTTCTTTTACCCCTTTGACTAATCCAGTTCGGATCTCTGGACCTTTCGTATCCAAGGCGATGGCAACTGGACGATAATACAAGGGGTCGGGGTCTATGGTCTCCACCGCCTCTCGGATGTTTTTGATGGTTTCACCATGGTACTGACAGGCACAGCGAGAGAAGTGGACAGAAAATCAATACTAGGACATATCAGAACAAACAGATGAGTAAGAACAGAAATTCTAAATCACATGTAGTGCACATACTTCGTGTGAGCCATGAGAGAAATTCAGACGAGCAATATTCATTCCTGCCTTGACCATCTCCTGTAGTTTGGGAACTGATCGTGATGCAGGGCCTGAAAGAAGAAAAGGTATAATACTTACATTTTTGTCCATGAATAAGACAAAAAAAGTTTATTTGAAGGATCAACAAGCAATATGCAGATCCATTTTTCCCCATACTTAAGTACCCATACTTAAGTTTTGGACATTGGCTAATCCTTTATGCTGATCAGACTGGTGTTATTTATGAATGATAAGTTGTGTGACTCAATGTGTAGAGGCTTGATAATTGTAATTGAAAATTGTAAAAGATAAAGCCAGCTGCTGTGGCAGAAACTATAGTCAATCTTACAAACCACATCAACAAGTTCCTCTGTTGGCAGTTAATCATGAATAAGAGAGCCTGAGGTTTGGAAGAGCTCAAAAGAAATGTGTGTTATGCATTTTTCCTAATTATTTTCTTTTTCTTTCTGGGCAGAAGATGAACAGACAAAGCTCCCATGTGCTGTAGTCAAGAATCCAACCCTGCCAACACACTGAAGGCCACCCAGCACCCAGTCTGACAGTGCCAGTGATGACTTACAACAGATGCCAGAAGAGAGACTTTAAACTGAGACTCACTGTCTGCACCCACTGGTCACACTCACCAATGGTGCAGATTATGCTGGTGTTGCGCGCTGTGATAGGTTCCTGGTCGATGTCCAGCAGACAGAGATGCTCTAGGAAGGTGTCGGCCATGCTGGCGTCCAGCTGCTGACGCTGGATGAAAGAGTCCGGAAGTGTCATCGCCTCTGAGTAGCGCCTGATGCGAGCTAGATGGGCAGAGAAATGTTGTCAGCAGGCTTGAAGCTTGTCATATAACATTTACTGTAACTGTGAGTAAAAATTAACCAAGAACACAACACGTGTGGTGTATGGACATGATGAATAACATGCAATGACTCTTCCAGGATGTGCCAAGAACTTTAAGTCGAGATACAGAGTTTGATAGCACAGATACACGCAGAGCAAAGTGAACACACTGGGTAGGCCTATGTACTTTTAACCAAATATCAACTACAGCATGGACAAACAACATGCTGACAGACAACTGTCATACCAACTGGTTATATAAAAAAAAAAACGTGGCAATTTAGGTGATATTATTTATCATATAGTGAAACTGTGTTTTAAAGGAGACAAAAAACCACAACAAAATATCAAAGTCACTGTAAAGACATGACTTCTTAAAGAAACAAAGAGAGAAAACACTGACATGCAGGCTTTCATATAAATATCACACATATTCCAGGATAAACCCTTAACTCTCATAAACTACACACTCAAACTAAAGTTTTGTTTGTATTTTTGTGGTCGTAGTGTTCCCCAAACTAGACAAAATGCTCTCAGCTGAATGAAAAAGGTAAGAAAAATCTCGATATAAATGTTATATTTTAATTTCTAGACTTATACAGAATAGCAATCTTCCTTCTGAAACCTTCTAATAATTTAATCTCAGACAGCTGTAAAACAATGTTGTCTAATCCAAATTTGATTATGGCTAATATATTAGAAAAAAATGTTATCTGCCCAAAGGCTAGCAGGGGAGGGATGATAACAGTTAACTGGAGGCATATAGCAGGTTGTCTATGAATTATAGTTCAGATAGGTAATAGACAGTGAGTTTTCAAAAGGATTCTTTATACAAATGGAAATTAATCAATGAGAGAAAAATGGAGTCACTGAAGTAAAATAGTGAGATGGTATGCAAATCTCAAGAGAGTTTTGTGGGTTTATCACTCCAACTGACCCCTTATAGACTGAGCAAAGTAATTTGGAAAATTATTACCCAAGAAATTATTCTGCAAAGCTTTATAAATGAAAGTCACTCAAAAATTAATTTTTTGGTCTCCCTTGAAATCATACATAATCAATCACACTCCACAAGTTCCTCACCAAGAATCGCACAAAATGAATCAACCCTCCACTTGATTCTTATAGCTCTAACTGAGATAACAGCAGTGCATATGTAGCCTTTCCTTAAAACCCTAAACAAACTACAGCATGTCACCACTGCTGTTTATACCCAAGAGTAGAAACCAGTAAATACAACTGGTCTCCCTGGTACAAAGCATTGTAAACCTGGCTGGGAGCTTTAAACCAGAACAATAACGTCTGCTTTAGGATGTCACAGTCAGTCAAGCCTGCAATCTCTGAACCACAGGAAGAAGAGAGTACAGACTAAGAAGGAGGAGGAAGATGACAGGAGGTCACAGCTGACATCTCAACAGGTGTGAAGAGGTGAGGATGGAAAAGAGTGGAGAGGAGGGAATAAAGACAGGAGACAGAGAAGGGATGTTAATAGGATTTCTGTTGATATATAGAAAATATTCTAAAAATAGTATAAGATGCATTTTTTTCCAAGTTTTTTTCTTTTCCGTTAGACCTTTTCACCAATGTTTTCATTGATTTTCATCTCTCAAAGCCCCTGAGTTGAGTAGACATACAGCATACAAAACATTACAGAGCTTGAAAATGCAGGGAAACTGGTGACAGGATCTTGTCATCCAGCTCCTATATCCTGTGGATTTGGTAGCTCTCTGTTTTCACTCTCTCTCTTCTTGTCTTTTCTCTCTATGTCTACCTCCCTGTGACCCAGTTCTGTTGCACTGCTGCACACATCATTACGTGTCCCACTGAGATTCTCCTCTGACACATCCCAGAGTGTACACGTGGAAACACACATAGATACACATGGACAGGTACCTGTTACTGTAGGCCGGCTATAAATAAAACAGATGTCAGGTCAAAGACAGTTGCACATTATCAGTACATGCACACTTAAATTACTGATAAGAGAGGTGAACCAGACGATTGGTGGGACCTGTTTGCAGAGGGTCACATTCCTGAGTGAACATTTGCAGGTCAGTGTGTGTGTGTGTGTGTGTGTGTGTGTGTGTGTGTGTGTGTGTGTGTGTGTGTGTGTGTGTGTGTGTGTGTGTGAGTGTGCGTGTGTGTAAAATTGATGGAGGAACAGATTTTTGCACAGCTGTAATGCGACTTAAGTTCAAAAGAAGCAAATGCAAAAATAACTATGTAGTATTATCTGATCAATACGTCAATTAGGAAAATGAGAAATAAAAATGGATTAAGTGTGTTAAATTTTTAACTATAATGTCAAAAATGTGAAAACTTTTAAAAGAGCTACTTGCCCCAAGAATTTGAAACACATAATACTTCTTGGTACATTAGTAAAATAAGCAATAAATGAATGAATAAGCACATACGTAATTGATTTATAAAGTGGCTTTTGGTAATTTAATGCTGCTTAAATTGTGTTTTCATCCAAAATGTGACTCTGCACCCAAAAATATCATTAAAATTGTTATTATTTTTAACTTACCCATTCTGATCTGTTTATCCATTTTTCAGATTACACAAATCCACAGCAGAGCAGTTCCTTCCTCTTGATTTGCTAATGATTTTAAAAAACTATTTTCGTGTCAAAGATAAAATCTACAGTTCCCGACCCTGCCGTTATCCTTGTACGTGCTGAGGTTGTGTAATTCTCTTGGAGTAGTGTCACCTGTATATGCAGCCTCTTTCTTTCATTTTGACCCTTTGACCCATCTTCTGCCCCCTCATCTCTCCTCCCACTTAAACCACTTGGTGTGAGGCCACAGCTTGCAACACATGGCTAATTTCATATGAGTAAGCATCATTAACTGAGCATGGCTTGGCTAGGATGATGCTTACAAATGTTAAATCTATGTTGGTATTAAACTAAAAGTTTGTGGTGACAATACACCTTATAAGGGTAAACTACCAGAAAAACAGCATTCATGTCTTTTTGATGCAGCGCTGAGGATTATGTCATCCTACCCTGGAGTTTGGCACATTGACCCTGTTAAAAATAGAAATGGACTGTGTGTGTCAGTGTTTCAACATCGTTAAAATTCTGCCAAGTCACAGAGTGATTTATTGTTTGGGGGAAAAGATTATTTGGATTGTCCAGGGGTTTCATCTTACTGCGCTTTCAGATACAAAATTTTGTTTTCCAGATTTTAAAAATGCTCTGGAGTATTACGACTTCCATTCTTTTTGACCTCCTCATCTGATGAACAAAATGTGAATTTCCTGTTAACAAGTTACTTATTAATCATTCGTTCAGTGATTCAGGTCAGTAGTTATGAAGTTTCAATAAGTTATTCATAAATTAATCTTGGGTAACATGATGTGAAACACTTTGAAGAGGTCTGAGGTCCAAGGGTCCATCTGAGGAATTAACGGGATGAACTGAAGAGCTAAAAAAGACAATGACCGGACAACAAAATTTTACAAACACACACACACACACACACACACACACACACACACACATGCACAAACAGACATGTGTGTGTGTGTGTGTGTGTGTGTGTGTGTGTGTGTGTGTGTGTGTGTGTGTGTGTGTGTGTGTGTGTGTGTGTGTCTGTGAATTTCGTTCATTCATGGCTTCTTATTGTATACAATTGTTTCAAAGAGTGACATGTTTGACAGCAGGATTTATAGGAATTTAAAGGCTTATTTAAGGACTTATATGAATTCCTTTCAAGGTCAGTGTTACTTTATTTGACTTAAAGTGAATGAGTCAGCTAAACTGAATGACAGGTAAACTCGTTGACTGGTTGCCATCAGAGATAATGTATCTCAGGTAGTCACACCCCATACGTATGAACTGATTTTATTCTGATTGGGACAGCACTTCTTATGAAAAAAAATGCTAGATTACATAAAAAAACAAAACCCAACAAAACGAATTAGGCTAAACAAGAGGTTAAGTAAGTTCCTGCTCCTCTTCAATAAAACTGGTGAAGTCTCCCCCTGCTTGGCCAATGGAAAGAATTCAGAAGGACTTTGACATAGTATATCAACTTCAGAAACCAAGAAGCTACATCCGTGTACACTGAAAGTCTCTGCGTGTGCACAGTCACATATGAACCCAGGGGGGTTGACAGAGGGTGTAAATCGTTAGTCGAAAGACAAACAGACCTTTGCTCCCTGGTTGACAAAGACTAATCTAGCCTGCAGCCCTCCGCTCTGTGTAGCACACACCCAGTATGATATAGCACAGAAATTATTATTACCAGACTGGAGTAAAGGTTACTTTTACACATGGAGACCAGAGTGCAGTAATAGAGTATACAACATAAATTTAAACAGCAAGCATTCAGAAACAGTAGGATGCAGATGCTAAGAGGCAGTTTTTGCATAAAATATTTTTTTTCAAGATTCTGAGTCTGTTTTCTCTGAGGCGAAAAATAAATCTTTTGAAGGAAATGTCGGAAAACATCTGAAAGAAGGGAACAAGTAGAGTGATCAATATTTGGCTGAGTGACAGACACAAACAGCAGGAAAGATATCAGGAAAGCAATAAAATAAAGACTCAGACAAGATAAAGCCACAAAACATGTTAGAAACAACACAGTACACACACAGGTGTTTGGTTTGCTGCATACACACAACAAACGGTCACAGTATGAAATAAGGTGTTAAATTCTAGATCTTTAGAAAGTAAAGACAAACCTGTTGGCTGTATGAAGCAGACCGGGACTAATAATTTGTAGGTGGAGGTACAAGCTCAACAAATATACAGGAATGGATTGGGGTGAGTTTTAGCGCCATCTGGTGGAAAGAAGTTTTACAGGTGGTTTTGTCACAATGAAAACAATAGCAGGAGGAGAGATACTTTTATTCATCAGCTTCATGAATCCTTGGGATGGATACAAAGTGTGTGAGTGTGCAGAGACGCACTGTGGAAGCTGCAGTGAGTATCATCAGAGATCTGATGGTTATGTTTGGGAGATAAACAGAAGCTGAATGCAGGGATTAAACATGCCAAATGATGATTTTATGAATCCCTTTTCTGTGTATCTCTATGTGTGTTTGTGCATCAGAGCTTTCTGAAAGTGATCCTTGGCGGCGTCTCAGGCTGGAGGATGAGGGTGCATGTGGTTTTGATGTCCTCTGAGGACGACACGCTGAGATGGAAGCTCAGCAGGATCTAGGCAGAGGGGGAGGAGAAAGTGAAGGGAAATAAAGGAGGGCAAGGGGGGAGGAGGGGCAGAGATAGGGTGGAGGAGAGGAAGCAGAGATGATGTTAAGAAGGATCATAGTTAGGCTTAGGAAGATATCTGAATACATTTACCACTTTATGCTGATGAATATACTTCTATATCCAGCTGATTCAGGGGTAGAGTTATTGTGCTTCTTTTCTAAATATCTGTTTAAAGTTAGTTGACAGATAAAAACAGGTTTTTAATACTTTATACAGTTAAAGACTTAACAATTTATCCACATTTCCTGTGATTTTGTACCCCAGCACAGAATCTGCATAGTTTCATTAAAAAAAAAGGTTAAGCTCAAAAAAGTAAAAATGCCCAGTTTTCCACAAATAATTAATTAATTAATAAACAAAGAAAGAAAGAAACACAGCAGAAAGTCCAAAAAGCAATTGCTTTTTTGAGCTATAACTTTGTTGTGTTGTTTTCTCCTCTTACCTATCTCAAAGACTCCATTGATTTATGCTATTGCATTTTGGAGGGGTCATGACCCCAAGGTCAGTGTCCACTGGACAGAACTACATAACTAAGTACATAACAGTTCAAAGGAGACCCATCTTAACTCACAGAAATGGTGAAACCAGACTTATGCAATGAGCCAAAACAGTTTTTAAATAATGGAAATAAATGAAGGACTCTTTATTTTTAACAAGTATTTTAACTACTATATTATAGTACTTCTACGAAAGTAAATAATTCTGCTCAACAAGCACTTTCTGCCGTTCTTTCCCTTTCCCCAGCACCACCTTTAATACTTCTTTGAAATTTCCTGCTTTTGCACCAGGTCTTTCATTTCATCTTTGTAACTCACATGCATGAGCAAGAGCTGCATCTCATTCTCAGCAATCCTCCGTCCGACACACTGTCTTGCCCCAAACCCAAACGCCAGAGACCGAAACCCTGCCCCCTCCATGCCTTGACCTTCCTCTCTGCTGCTGCCCCAGCGACCAGGGTTGAAGCACCGTGGATCCTCAAACACCTCTGCGCTCCTACCCATAGGGTAAAGACAGGCTTGGACCATTGTCTGAAGATAGAAATGATGACCTTCAATCACAAACTGAAGAAATCTGTATCATGTATATGTAAAAATTTAAAAGAGGATAACAGAGTTAGAGTCTGATCACTTACCCCTGCAGGTATGTGGTAATTTTGAAGAACAATATCTTTAACAGGATACCTCTGCACTGTGGTTCCAACTGGATATAACCTGACACAAAAAACAACAGCAGAAATTCAACATTGAATTGAACATTTTCTAACAAAAATAGAACCATTGATCCGTTGGAAAAACTAAAGCAAGTTGTTCTTTTCTATTGATCCTGAAACAGAAATTACTCTCCTTCTCTTATATCCATCACTATGGCACAGAGGATGTTTATGCTTTAGATCAAAGTAAAGTTTCATGTCGTGAAGCTTGAACCTCATCATGTTCTGTTTTGTCAACATCTCGATCAGCTGATAGAGCTCATCAGAGGTAACCTCATCAGCATCCAGTGTTTTGTACCTGAGAACCTCTTTGATTGTGCCTTTCAGCAGTGGCGCCCCCTGCAGGGCTTTCTGAGGATCACCTCCTGCTTGTGTCCATGATGCCCTCACCTGCTGCCTCACCCTCTCCTGCACCTCTTGGTTTCGACCAAGCTCAAACAGCGCAAACTGCAGGGGTACTGCTGTCTGCAGAGAAGATCAATGTGAGTTTACACAGAGTGAGTCATAAAGATGCAGTCCAAAAACACACGTCTACACACAGTGTCAACCCCTCCAGCCATCAGTTCAGTGATGTTTGCTCTGATGAGGTCCAAAGATAGCTGGCCTTTCTCTAGGAGCTGTCCCAGAACCCCGGTGTATTGTCCAGGAGCTGCTCTGGCCTCGGACCCTTTCTTCTGGGATGATGACAGCCGCTGGTACCCCCTTTGGATCCTCGCCTCGGCTGGAAGAAAACCAGTACAGGAACATGTAACTGTGTGAATGAAACCAAGGATTTACAGAAGATTAAAAAATTATTCCCTGTCTTCTCTTCCTACCGTGGCTGAAGATGTGGTCCCATGCACTGGCGTGCTGTGTCCACAGGGGAGCGCCAATTCGAAACAGCAGGCGAGGGGGCAGATAGAGGAGAGGAGGGGTGGTTGCCAACATTCGCTCCACAGCCCAGATGAACTTCTGTGATTCCATTGAAGGAGTCGAGGAAAAGAGGCCAATACGCTCCCCGTAGAGCACATGACAGCTGGCTAAAGGGGGAGAAGTGTTTCAAGGTCATCAAACAAGTGCTTGAAAATGCTTCGACTGAAATAGCCTTGAACACTATTCTAGAATGTGTTCAAACTCATAAAGGCTTTTCTAAAAAATGGACTAGTGGTTGACAGTTTCCTAAGTGGATTAAAATACTCAAAGCTTGAAATTCATGGATTATGTGGTACTATGGGGTGACATATTTTTAAAGAAAACCCTCCAAAAACTGCTTCTGTGACTGACAGAAAATATTCTGTATTTTTAAAATGTAGCTCCAACCGGGTGGATATTTTTAAATTCTGTCTTGCCCATACATTGACTCTACTCTTGTATATCTGATAGAATTGGCGACTCATTGCACCCAGTTTCCGTTGTCAGTCTGACATTGCCCCCTCTGTACAGAAATAAAAACAGAACTTCAGCAAATCTTTTATTCTCAAATATGAATAAACGTGTGTTCATTGTGCTTTAGAGAATAACTCTGAATTGGGTTATCAGTGAATATCACAGCTTTGGGGCTTCAGTGTTTCAGAAGGGCTAATTAAGTGTTTTTACTGGCAGCTGATGCACCACTATAATGATTCTCTGACCTCAAGAGGTCATTTAAACAATGTTATCAGATTGGAAAGAGTCCACTTAGACCAATTTATATCATCTGATGCACCCAGAGTTTGTAATTAGAGTCCGTCCATTAGTCAAATCTGTTTTAAATCCTGAAGCCTGTCCAAGGAGTTGCTTGGCAGGTGATGCTACAGATTTACCACATGTAAACTTATCTGCCTGAATTTTTATCTCAAAGATAACATGCAATTCTGCCACCATACTGGGTTCCAGGATTTTTGTGTCTGGGACGTTTAGAAATAACCATCTACGTAAAATACGAAAGGTTAATCACAGGGGTAGTTTCTTTCCTGATATTACACAGAAATGTTTCATGTTTTTCTTGATTTATTCATCACATGAAAACTTAACACATTTTTATTGGTGTTAGTCCCAGTCTCGGCTCTGGTTTTTCTTATCATTAGAGCACCCAGCTGTTCTCATTGGATTGATTGCTTTTCAGACTGGAAAAAGAAATCTTGTTTCATGTTATAAAGCCACAAATCAGTCAAATAAAATTAAATCAAACCCACAGAGCTGGACCGGGCCAAACATCCATCTTCCACCAGGCTTCTTTGTATCGTATTCACAACACTTCAATGACTGGAACAGAGTTTCCTGGCAGCCTATTTCTATCCTAGCTTAGCACCTGGACTGGTGTGCCATGGTCCATTAAGAGCAGAGCGGCATGACTCAAAGTCACAACCTACCCCCTCCTCACACACACACACACACACACACACACAGGTGCATATAAGTGTACAGCTTTCTGAGTCACATAAGCATTCACACTTGTGAGTGTGGCTGGCTGCAGATAGGCACATAAAAGGAGCAGACCTGGTGAAAAACTGCTGATACTTATATCACCCTTTTTGATGTATGTTCTCCTCAACTCCCTTCATGTACAATATTTGAAGAACAGATATACCTCTTGTTAAACTAAGATTTGATTCCTCTGAAAAGTGAGAATAAACTATATGGAAGAAAATTAGAACAGAAGCAGATAGATATTAGCAGGGGTTAGGGGTTTTTTTTGAGAATTTTGAAGGGCTCTTCCCGCAGATTGTATGATTTCTTTGATGTATTTCAGTTTTTGTGAGCCATTAGGATGAATGAAAGGCTGTCAAAGGAGAACAAGACATTAACCCTAACCCTCTCCCTCTGCCTCACAAAAGACTAGCGTCTCTTGTAGCTACATAAAAACAGTAGATAACATGGGATGTCTACCCCATGTCTACACCTCTCTATACTTTTTCTTTTTCCTGGATCAAAAATGAACAGAAACTTTTACCTTATTGGAATTAAAATAGGGTTTCATCTCAATTTCAACAGAGCAGTCAGACACAGGACCACTCAAGGAAACCTTGAATGAAAAATCACTGGGAGTGATGACTTCTGACCTTCCAAAGCAAAACGAAAAAGGTCAGGACTGGGATCCATGGTCAAACTGCATTTCCCTCCTTCGCCTCTCCCCTCTTTCTCCACTCTTGCCCGAAGCATTCGACAGAAATCACTCGCCACCTCATCAAGCAGCGGGAGAAAGCGCTTCACAGCTGCAGTCATCATCACCTCCTTGTTGAGCAGTAGACGGTCAGCCCGCCACTCCTCCCCGTTCCTGTGGAGAGAAGATTTAGAAAGGCATTAAATTGTGAAGTAAAGAAACTGGGTTAGAGAAGAAGCTTTAGAAAAGACTTTCTAAAGTATATGTTCTTTTCCTCCATTTGACTTTTTCAAGGGTATCAGATGCTGTGTCACAATTTGTACAATGTTGGCCATGACTACTACATGCTCAGCCCAAAAACACAATTCTTACAGTTACTCATGTTCATGTTTGTACTCAAAGTGAGGACTGTGTTTTTTTTATTTTTTACCACAAGTAAGGGCGGTCCCTGCTTTGTGAGAGTTTTCACAGGTTAATGGGAGACACATTATAAAGACATGAGCAGTGCACATGTATATACTGAAGTGTCGCGCTGACTTGAGATGATTCCCTTCCTGTGATGGGGCACTTTAAGGTGCAAAGAATTGGGTTGTAGAAGAATGTAGACAAACATACTTGGTCCTCACTTTAGCCATAATTATGAATGAGAGATGTTAATGTGTGAACCCCTATTTTTCTTTTTTTTCTTTTTTTCTCACGGAATAAAGTTGCTTTCATAACCCAGACTCATATCCCTACACATCTGAACAAAAGAAATTTCTTTACTTCTAACTTGAATTCATGTTTGTATCCAAAGTGGGGACTAAGTATTTTGTCCCCTCAAGTAAGTTTGGTCCCCGTAGTTAAAGTGTTCAAACTAATTTACATAATACACTGTTGAAAAAAAAAAAATTAAGGCTCACATTGGGATGTCAATTTTAAAAAGTTTAAAAAATTATAATATATATTTGCACAGGCCTGAATGTTACTGACACCGCTGAGACATTCAGTCTTTTATCTTGAGTATTTCTGGTTGTTTTGAAGCCAGGAACTTTTGACAGTTTCTCCCAATTTCAGGGTTATTTTTTTCCTCATATTTTTTTGTAAACAAAATAATGTGTTTCTTAACAAATTCTGTCTGTTATTGTCTTGAAATGTTGAAGAAAAGTTTAGGAAAGTGCAAGTGAAATCACTTTTTTAAACATATCAATAAAAATACCTGTTTCTATTAGTGGGCCTTAACATTTTTTGAACAGTTCATTTATGAGCAGTATGTATGCTTACAAACAGGTGTGGCACTGACTTGAGGAAGACTCCTTTGCGGTGCTGACGTATCTCTCTGTGCGTTGCCCAGGGCTGCAGGGTCATGCGTCGAGGGTGCAGGCCTTCTGAGCGAAAAAGCTCACCAATGTCAGATGGCAACATGATGTTCACACTGCTGTGGGTGCCCACATGTTCCCTTCACACACACACACACACACACACACACACACACACACACACACACACACACACACACACACACACACACACACACACATGTACTTTGAGCACAATAGAGACAGTGAGTGTCAACACTTTCTCATTCCAGCAGGTTGATACACAATTTCTCTACCTGTATATGGGGCCCAGGGCCATGAAGGTCTTTTCCATGTGCTCGTGGAGCGTCCGGAAACGATCTTCTCTCCAGAACTTCACCAAGTTGACCCAGCCGCTCCTACCTGTGTGAGGGATCTCCTCCAAGCTCCTCACTCGTCCATCCATGACTCCCTTTCTCACCCCTGCACTGTCAGATACTTTTGTCCTTTCTGATTTCCCATCAACGACTGCCCCTGCTGCAGCCACACAAAGAAATCTCTGTGGACTGACACCACATAGATGACCAGACGCAGGAGTGCCCAGTGCCCCGAAACACACCGTTGCTTGGATGAAGATGCTCCTCATGATCCAGATAAGACTGTTCTCGCTGTCCACGCTGTTGTCTCTGCTGGACTTACTTATTCCCCTCCTCCATCAGCAGGCTCAAATCCTTGAATGTGCTCCATCGTTCTGATGATACGACAGTGATGAGGATATATGGACAGCAAGATCAAAGTTCAAGAGAATCAAAACAGAGCTCATATGTCAAACTGACCCATAACACACACACACACACCCACACACACACACACACACCACACACCACACACACACACACACACATATATATATATATATATATATAAATATACAGACACACACCATGTGAAAAATGAGAGAGTCACAGTGGTCAAATAAGCCTTTATTACAAAGCTAATAAATTAAAAACACTGTGAATATGAAGTCACTCTACTCAATAACTATTCAAGGTTTAGGGTTGAGTTCCTGTTTTTGTTCATGTTATATAATACTGACCAAATCATGACAAGACGGTAATTTGAAAACTCATGACTTAAAATTTGTGTTTTATAAATAGCATTAAAGACATTTTTTTGTCATACACCCACATACGTAGACCAGAGAACATCAATAAGAATCTAAAAGACTAATTATTGCTAATGATGTGAACATGTTGCCCTGAGTTTCCTGACTTGTGTTAAGATCACGCTGTTGGATCTTCATCATTTACAGAAATTTGACACTTCTGTAAAGTAATAAAAAAAAAACACTAGCTAATGTATTCTCTGCATGATGATACACACAGTGTTACATAACAACTAAAATTAAAATTTGAATATGAAAACAAAGGGTCATGGTTGCTTGAAAATGCAATTTAAACATTGTTATAAATGTCACATAGGTTTGTAACATGTTTTAGCTGCTTTTTATATATATATATATATATATATATATATATATATATATATATATATATATATATATATATATATATATATATATATATATATATATAAAATCTAAGCAGTTTCTTCTTACTCAGTGATATGATCAGTTAAATAAAAATATAACACTCAGGAGAGGTAACTTTCACTGACCTGTTTATTTTGTAAGCTTATTTTGAGAAAATTCACTACATTTACTGGTTTAATCAAGCCCTTTGAATAATAATAACATGATATTACATATGGTATTTTCCTTGTTACATGAGACAACAAATAAAAAATGCTGAATGGTTAAATTGTGTGATAGCTGACTGAATTGAAGTATAAGCACAGTTTGTGTGGTAGCAGCAGTCGTGTACAATCAGAAGGCGGCATAATGTTCCTTCTTGTGATCACATGACTTTACAAGTGTCCCCACTGGCTCCCATAGGAGCAGAAGTCTTGCTGGGTTTCCTCCCTGTGAACATTGGTGTTCCCAAATTCAGGCCCTGAAAAGCCTTCAGTAGGTTGAAGTTGCTGTCCTTGGTTTTGGTTTCAGGGTAAATGATCTTCGTCAGCTCGTGGGGGAGTGACACTTTCCCTCCAACAGACCTCAGGTGGTTGGTGTCATTGGAATCCTAGTTGTGAGGGAAAACAGAAAAGAAGGACATGAAAACTGAAAGAAAACACATGATATTTTCGTAATATGTGATTCTTTCACATTACTTGTTTAATCACCAACTCCCATGCTACAACAGAATCCAGTGTGGATAACACTCTGTATCCGTAAAGTTCTTTCAGCTCATTTTATTTTAAATGTTTGACAGAGTTAGTTTAACTTTGTTGCTTATAGCTTCTCTGCAAAAGCCTCTGAAGTAAAATGAAAATTATCAAAAAAAATAAAAATAAAAAAAAGAAATATTGCGGTCTTACTTCTTATTGCCAAACCATACTCGCAAAGTACTAAACAAGGTCAGTGCTGATTAAACTCAGCTTTAGTCAAAGAAAATCTGAAACACAGGTACTGAAATCAAGGGGCAACATCCATTTTAAAAAAAAATTAAGCCAATACTAAAATGCTAAAAGTTGCAGTTCATTAACGGTCTGCTAGGGGCTGGCTGCAGAAAGACCAGAAACCACACAAACCAAGCCATAAAAGCAGACTTTTACATCATTAAATAAAGAACATTATAGCAGCTTGGTTCAAAAATGGCTTGGGTCTGAAAAGCTAATTTTTCTATTGGCACACACTATACAGGAGGTGATTTTTTTTTTCTAACTCAGCAATTTAGAAGATATTAAGATCACAAATTTGTGCAATCAGAGGCACAGCTCATATGACTGACAGGTCTGGCACCCTGTTGCTGTTAGTGAGGCTCAAAGCTCAAAGCCCGCCTCTTGAATCAGCAATGGGTGATGTCATAGAGACTATGTCCATATATTATACAGTCAATGGCTAAAATTCATTATCAAGATAGAAATAATCTTGTCTCAAGTGATCCAATTTCACTATGTAGGTTAGGGCAGGTATCAGTGTAAGAGTGAAATTCAATACACAAGCTTATTTTTATTTGTGGATTTATTTTTCAAAAATCTGTTAAGGCTACACCCTAAGCCAATCAGCCATACCACCACTGGGTCACAACCAGTCCCATTTAATCATACGAGGCGTTGTAAAAAAAAAAAGAAAAGCCTTTGATTAAAAAAGGGAAATGGTTTTTATAAAACCAAGGTCTGTTGAAAATAAATGGAAATTTGCTTCAAAAGGCAATAATTACAAGCTTTTATTCCACTGTTTTCAAGAAATTAAGAAAAAAACAGAGCAAGGATCTGAAATAAATTTGTGTAAGCTTGGAAGTTTTGTTGAAATGTCTGACCTCAGAAAGCTGGTATTTTCTCCTGAAGTGAGCTCTCATAGCTGCTCTTTCTGCGTTCTTCTGAGCGTTCATGGCTTCCCGCTGCCTCCTGTGCACACAGCCAGTAAAGACAAAGCAAAACCATATAGTAACAAGTAATATAGCATGAAGTAAAAATCAAAACACAGTTACTCAGGAGCTCTACCAAAGAACAATCTTGACCATTTACTTAACTATTGCTACACTTTGCAACTGTATATTTCAGCTTCATGACATTTGATGAAAAACATTTGTGTCATTTTTTAGATTTAATACACATTAGGTCCTGGTTGCTTTACTGATAAAATTCAAACGCAAAGTTGGATTGTCCCAAAATAGATGATGAAGTTATTCTACATTAGACTGAATAAAATAGCTCCGTTTTGACCAGCTACTAAAAAATCTTCCATAATAATCTACCGGCAGTATAGCCTGTATCGGAAGGATGCTTTTAAACTTACCTAAAAGCAATTTGTCAAAGAACTTCTATTTATATTTAAGGTGCTTAAGTACTTTCTTTTTCTTGGTTTCCATATTCTATAACTTGCCTCTCCTTCGCCAGGTCTGCCTGGTATGATGGTATGACTGCAGGTTTTTTGTGTTGTGCACTCCGTTGAAGAGGGGTCCTCCTCCCCAACCTGTTGCAACCTCTTCGTCCTCCTCCTCCTTTGCTCCTCTTGCTACTTGGTTTGGCACATAACCTCCTCTCCTTCATCCCTGATACACAGCTGGTCAGTTTCCTGATGGGCATTCTCATCGATTTCTTCACCCTCACCATGGACTCCATGATTGTCTGAAGCTCTCAGGACTGGACTGACAGAAGATAATGGCCGCTGTGCTACTCCGTTGACAGATGGTGGGGGAATATATAGTGGTTTTCTACTTTGCTCATGTTGTTTTGCTCTGTGATAAACTTGGGACACAGTCTGAGATCCTGGGGGGAAATAATTCAGTTTGAGACAGATGAAGGACAAGGACAGCACACTGGCAAGGCTCAGTCACACTGACATTACAACCACACAAATGCACAACAGCTGAGATTTGTTGTTTGTCATCTAAAGGAAAGGACAGTACTAAAACAGGAAGTGACAAATGACAACATGTTGGGCAGGTTATTTTTAAGCTATTTCTCACTATTTGTCCACTCACAATGCTGACATCTTTGACAAAGCCACAGTTTCTTACCTCTGCAGGTGGTCACACTTGCCCAAAAGCTCACAGCATAAAATCCTGGTAAAGCTCCAGCCAGATGGCCTCAAACCCAGCCTTTCAATCCTCTGAAACTTTAGACTAAATCAGAGAAAAGAAAAACAAATACTAAAGACTCTCTACTCTCTAAGTCAGGTGCTAATAGTTCCTCACAGGAAAAAATGAACTGCTGGTTAGTCCAAGTTTCAGCCTTTCTTCTCCTGCTTCCTTCCTCCAGACTCACTCCACTCTCCAACCCCCTCAGCTCCTCCATGCAGATTACCACTTAAGTCTTAATGAGCAAAATCCTGTTAGCCATGGCAGGGGATGCACCCGATGACTCACGTGTTTGTGATCAAGATTTGCAGATGCTGGCTCATGTCATGTTGAGTGACACATGCCACATCCATAGTGACATCATCAGTGTCACCGTGTTTAGACTCAGACACTCAAAGTGCTGCAAAAATCCATACATGCAAAATAAATGTGATAAATTTACTTGTCAAAATACATTTTTTTCAACATCACTTCCTTGCTGGGTATTCACAGGTAAACAAATGAGGATGGATTTAGTGACAAGAAATGAAAAATTATAACACCTGAAAGGAGAGAATTTGGCCTGAAACAGAAGTATCCAAGATTTAAACCGGGAAAGAATTTTCACTGAAAGATGGATCAAAATCTGCTGGGCATCAACCTGCTCTGTTCTTGAAGGAGTTTTATTTATGTATTTATTTTTTTGTCAATATTTTGGGGGGCTTTGGATGCCTGCAGGAAAAAGGGAAACATCAGACATGAATCTGGGTAATTCCCATCGAGGACCATAGCTTCCGTCTACACGGGATGTGGGATTTGACTGCTGAAGTAGACAACACTTTAAAAGTTCTTTAAATGATTTTTACTTTAAGTAAAAGGGGCTGTGAGGAATATCTGTTTGAAGTGGATTGCAGCAACATCCCTTTCCCTGGAAATGAGAGCACACTGTCATGATGACATGACTCTTAACAAGGTGTTTGTTTGTTTTGGAAATTAATGGAGATCGTACCTTCTTTAACACTTCTTTTCTTTGTTCAAGACAACTTTTTACTGGATACAGTGCAAGAGGTAAGGTTTTAATTATCAGTTATGAAGCACTGTTGTTGGAGACATGACAACAAGCAAACTTTGTCAGTTTGTGCTGTAGTTTAGTAGTCGGCTTTATTTAGCGTTACTGGCAGGACTGTGATCTGAGAGGTATCTGTAGGCTAACATGTAGCATTAGTGAATCCTTATGTCCTGCTCATCTACCAAGCAGAGCAAACATAACTTAACTCTTCATTTTACTGATGGATGCTCAAGTTTAAATGGATCACAGCAGTATAACTGGATTTAGCTTTCTTCTGCTCTGACCTCCTTTTTCTGTCAAACAGTTCAGCTCCAGTGTCCACCATCACTACAAAATAAATCACAGAAATCATTTCAGCAAAGGAAAACACAGATCTCTCTTCTTACTACTAAACTTAAGTCAGCCAACATGGAGTTGTCATTAAGTCTTCAGTTGGCCCCATCGTGAAGCTAAGAAATAGCATTTAGAAATAACCTGTATTTGTACTGATAATCTCATTTTATGTGGTGGGTTACGATCAGGCATATATCTAGAAGTGAGACTTTTTCAAGATCACTCAGAAAGTCCTCACAGTCCCATTAAATGTTTCGCGTTGCTGTCTTGGCAATGTCTCCATTGTCAAATAAAATCTGTAACTTCATTGTCTAATTTCTGAGGGACATAAAATTTAAATAAAAAGTACAAAGTCAGGAATGTTTATATAAAAGAAAAGGTTTAGCACCTTTTCCATTCCTAATAAATGAACAGCATGCTAATTATGATACTTTGTCCAATGATTTGGCTTCAACATCACAGACAAAAATCTTTTGAACACCTAAACTAACCAACTTAAAACCCCTTCACCCTTCATTTTTAACCTTTCTTCCCCCCCTGCTGCCCACCACTTTGATTTCCAGCAGGTGAGATCACTTAAATCCTTTAATAAGATTACTACAGCAAGCCATGCCTGCTCCTGTGTGTTCACTCACAGGTCTAGGATCAGTTTACCCATGAGAGCCTGTAACAACTCAGAGTAGGGAGGCTAAATTGATCCAGTGTCAGCAGGTACGGATCAGATTCAGGAAAAAGAAAGAAACAGAAAAAGAGCAGATTTCCCACCCTTCATCTGATGTGTGTTAATATTCTCTGGTCAGACATCATTTGAAAATATTAGGAGATATAACTGAGCTGATATAAATCATGTTTTACCACCAGTGTTTGATAGTCATCACTTTGTTAAATCTGCTGTATTGTGTCTGGTTGTGTGACATTGAACCAGTACTTCCATGCAAGCCCACCAGTAAGAACCACTTAAGGGATCCTCCAGGTGGATCAGTGTCCAACACGTGACATAGCCAATGACACACACACACACACACACACCCACACACACACACACACACACACACACACACACACACACACACACACACACACACACACACACACACGTGCTCCTGCATGACTCACGAGAGGCGTGTCAGAAACAAAAGGTTAGTTTTTATCAGTGCTGAAAATAAAATGTAGAAAGCATTAAGCATGAGTGGAAAACCTTTGAAAGGAAGATGTGTTGTTTTTATAAAAATGCAGATAAAGACCTTAGAATAAGACCACTGGAGGAAGTTAATTTAAGTAATCACATTAATTACTAGAAGAATCAAACAGAGAGATGAAACTGCATGTCGATTTTGCATTTCTTTCTGATATAATATCACATGGCTCTAGTTTGACAACAAAGTTAATACTTCGTCTTCAAATTTATTTGAAATATGATTCCGTTTTTTAAGGTTGAGCTCTGTTTCAGACTACAAAAAAACAGGAGACACATTGACGAGTTGTTAAAAGTTTATGCACTCTTAAAAGACCAAAATCTAAGCAGGTCTTATTTTTTAGCCAAAGTTGTCCTTATAGGCTTAATGTTCCCCTGACAAAAAAATAAAATAAAAAGTTATTTTAGGATATGAAAAGAGAGAAAATGACACCTGAATTGCTTGTAAAGAGTAAAATTACAATCTGCAAATGGGGTTTAAAAAAAGTACTTCTTCAGTTTCATGTTCAAGCACATTATCTTTATTTCAGGATCCCTGACAAGTAAGTTTTTCTTACCCCAATGACAAATATTTTTGCTCGTCACAAGCTCATTTTGAAACCATCCATTCCCTACCAATCCAAGTTTCATTCATGCCCACTTACAACCTTAACCTCAGTCAGCATTGCCAAGAAAGGGGATCATGTTCACACCTTCACATATCCTGGCTATCACACAAACAAAACTTCTCCTTCTCACACCCAAACATGTACACGGCAGGTCTCATACAGTCAGCAGCTCTCACATAAAGTCTCTCAGCTCATTCAAGGCTGAAGAGAGCCATGGCCGTGCTCTCTGCTCCGCTGCTCTCAATCAACATGCCAGAGGCTGAGAGTAAATAGCAGCAATGTGAAGAGTGTGTGGGACTTATCCAGATAGTCTCTACTCAGTGTGATAACCTGCAGACATCAGTCAAAACACCAGAACAGAATAAATTACTCACCCACTCAGTCATTTAATATAAATTTTATTCAAAAATACAAAGAAGTTTTTGACCCAAGTGACTAATTCCTTGAAAGAGTTTTAAAGGATTTCACAGTTCAAGATTTTTATCATTAATCCCTGAATCTTTAAGATGTAATTTTACAGATCTAGTATTCAGAAGCAGCTTTGATATGCTTGGTTATAATATTTCTAGTGGGTTTTTAAAAAAAAAAAAAAAAGTTTATTGAATTTTGTTGTACAAAAATTATCATAAAAATTATTTGCAATGACGATAGCAAAGTACAATTTTGAATACAAACACAAACCAGGTGGTTAAAGGTAACGTTCAGTATCGAGAGTCCATGAGAATCCATTCAATAAGGTCCATGAGTATACAATAGGGATATGAATATGCAGAGGGTACATTCACTGCACTCCAGGATCAGCCATTAGGTATGACAGGTTGTAATTCTCTACATATTGTATAAATTACACCCATAATTTTTGTATTGCACCACTGTGCAATACTTGGTTTACCCAGCATTTTCCATGACAAAGCAATCACTCTCTTTGCCTGTAATAGGCACATGTTAATAATGATTTGTTCATGTTGCTTTAAATTATGCCCTTCTGGATAAAGACCAAGTAAAAAAAAGTTTAGGGTCTCTGTCTAATCTGATTGAGAAAATCTTCTGGATTGTTGATTTAACCTCCTCCCAAAACTCCTGGACTTTTGATTTCTAGTGGTTTTGTATGTTTTTATTTATTTACCTGGGTTAAAGTGTATTTACCCTGAGACTTCCCCTGATCTAGGCTCTTCATTCCTTCTGAGTAATGTTTGAAACTAAAATCTATTAGCTGTGGTGTCATTTAGCTGGTGTAGCTGTTATGTTATCTCATGAACAGAAGCTTTAGTCCTTGATGCACGTGGCTCAGGCTTGATAACAAATCTCAGCCCCTTCTCCACTCTCTGTTCCTATTCTCTGACTCTGTCTGCTTGTCCTACCTCCCTTTAATGAAGACATCAAATTCCCCCCTCCTGAAAAAATCTATCAGAATCTATTTAAATATTTCCTTCTATTTTAAAATTAATCTGCACTTAGTGTATCTACAGTTCAAGACTAATTAAATTTGCTTATTGGTCCGGCACATTCAGATGAGGTGGGGGCCGTTTCAGAGCTAAAAAGAGCAAAAAAGATGAACAGACACGTGATGTTAAATAGATGACAATGTTGCTTTACATCTGCCTGATCATTTAACAGGCAACTCTTTTCTCACCAGTCCATAAGATCATCTGAAGATAACACATCAGTTTACAGCTTGTTTCCAGTTCCTTCATGTAGTAACAGAAGTCTGTCCCTGCAACTTTATGATAGCACTGCAATTTAAAGGCAGTGTCGGTAATCAGATTTAAATACACTTTTTGTTATACTGGTTAAAATGATCTCTATGTCTCGATGGCAATCAGTGCATGATGTGTTCTTAAAATAGAGCAAAAAATATCTGCTGTTTACAGCAGGAGTAAACCTGGGAAAACACCAACCAATCCTAGCGTTTGGTGGCCAATTTGTTAAACCCATCAAATCCCGCCCTGCTGTTGCTGTACATTCGCTGGCATGCACTCGCCCTGATTAAATGCGCATAACCAAGAGGGTTCCAATCAATCACGACTATATGATCACAAATCAGCAGCACTTGTGCATGTAAGTGGGGGTGGTGTAAGAAGGAGCTCTGAGTGTGGGAGGGTTGGGGCTAAAGAGCCCTGAGGAGAAGCTACATTTAAATTCATGCTAGTTTTCCGTGACTACCAACCCTGCCTTTAAATGACCTTGATATGTTGTATTCCAGGTATGTCAGATTACCTACTTTCTCATTCACTACTTGATCAGCTGATACCTTTATCTTGCACCTGTAACTGATCACCTCTCATTGCTCCCATAGATCTGTCTTTATGCTGTAGTCACTTGTCATCTCAGCTTCAGTCTCCACCTGTGTTATCAGAGCTATATCTCCAAAACGTCCTTGTCCTGAGCTCATCAGGAGTTCTGCTCAAGGTTCACATCAGTCCAAATCAATGGACCTGCCCAAGAAAGACTCTTTCTGCCAAAGTCAACATTTCTTACATGTACTTTCTTAATAACATTTTTTTTTTTTTTTTGGCAGTTGGTGTCTTACGGTTGAAGTGTGATGTAAAGAAGACATGTTTTTTAGTCAAAATTTGTGAACACAGTTGTGTGATTTTTGTGGGGTCATCTGCTCATATCGCAACTGTTCCTCCAGACTTGAGTCCGCGGTTGATAGGTGAAGAAGGGGTGACGCAGTGCTGAGGCCAGAGTGATGCGTTTTGAAGGCTCGAACTCCAGCATCTTCTCCAAGAGGTTAAAAAAATGGTGGTGCTCTGTCCCATGTGATAACAAGTACTTCTGGAAAGACAAGGAAAAACATGTGTTTTTAAAAATTAGTGTCTTTGGTTCAGTATTCAAACTCTACCCTGCTTCTGCTTCCTCACCCTCAGTGGTTTGCATTTGGCTTTCACGTAACGTCCAGCTTTGGAGCACTCATTCCAGTCGAGACGCCCACGGTGGAAATACCTCTGCTTTCTATAAATGACAAACCATTTTGTAACTAAAGTTTGGTAGCATATGTGTTTGTGCATGTGATAGTGTGCCGGAGTGTGTTACCTGCTCTTTTGTATCATTCTCTGAGGAATTGGTCCCAGTATGCTCTCCATCATGGCAAGGTGCTCCTTGTTGTCATGAGTCTGAAAGAGAACACGAACGCAAAAATGATGACCATGTCATTAATAATCGTCCAAGATAATTTGACCAGATTAAACACACGTGTGACCTGGTAGAGTGTGAAACCTTCATAGTATTCAAACAGGATGCAGCCGATACTCCACACATCACACGGGTGACTCCAACCCAGCTCTGTGGCACAGAGAGGAGTAAGCAAATACAAAAAAATTATCATAACTTGAAATAAGTGAGGGTCCCAGAGAGCTTCTGGCTTGAGCAACGTCTCTCACCCAGTATGACCTCTGGAGCTCTGTAGTGTCGTGTTGAGATGACTGTAGAGTGGTGTTCGTGGTCAAAGGTGGCGCTGCCAAAGTCAATAAGACGTACCGTGGTGTCATTTACTCTCCTCTCATTGCACTTCTGAAAGCAGAAAGATGACGCAGCAGAAAAACTCCTGAACTTTACATCAGCACTGAAAGTGTGAATGCCTATGTGAAGAATTGTTGCAAAGAAACGAATATCTGTTCAGTTGGTACACATGCTGGTAAAAACAGACTGCAGACAAACTTGCTGAAGATATATAGGGTTAAAATTTGCTCTGAAGTCAAGCTAATGGTAAATAGTTAATAGACCAGTACTTATAAAGTGCTTTTCTAGTATTTCCACTCAAAAGTGCTTTGCACTGCTAGTGTCTTTCACCCATCCACAGCTCTTTCACACACTGATGGTAGGGAGAGCTCTACAGTGGGAACCATCAGTTTTGTCTAAACCACTTATACCCAGCCAAACACCACTGACAAACAGTAGGAGCAATTGGCGACCACTCTACTACTGATCCACAGCCACTAAGATTCCTTCTTTTTAAGTCTTTGTGAGAAACTTTGGTAACTGGTAATAATATCCGTCTTTGACTCTTTTTTAATTTTACAAACTGAATCCCTATATTTTCCTCATCATCTGACCTGTTTCCAAATTTCTCCATTCAAAATCATTAACCTTTTGTAAGGTTAGTACCACAGATAAATGAGATGGCCAAATATGAGATGATCAAAATAACATCAAGATTTTTAAAGAAGAACAAGTGGAATTGTAAATAGTTATCCTCTCTTCTAAGGGGCTGCACACTTCCATGCCGAGGTCAGCTACACAATTCAGAGTCCTCCTGGACGTGAACCATAAACTGAACACATCCCATGGGGTTGGTTCAAGGTTTTTGCTGAGAAATTAGCATCTAAATGAGCAACCGCAAAGCAATCTCCCGGTTTGTCCTGCTTGAGTTAATCCCTGCTTGTTTAACATTCTGTTTTTCTGTCATGCCTGAAAGTCTCAGCCTCCTTCTCTGCCTGCCTTACCTTCTCAGGATTGTATACGAGAGTGAAGTCTGAGTTGACAAAGAGGATGTTTTCAGGCTTCAGGTCGGTGTGAGTCAGCTTGATGTCATGGAGAACTACAGTAAAGACAGAGTAAAGGGGGTACATTAAGTTTTATCAGGACAGGGACGCCCTCAGCTGGTGACATTTTAGTTGGTTACAGATAAAATATATTTAGTCATAATTGCGCTTTTTTAAAAATTTTGAACAGCTTTGTGTTTGCATTGTTGTTGCCACTTCCTATTTAATTTGTATGTTTTTTGTGTTTAATGTCTTCAGTTTTACATCCTGTCCTGTCATTGTGTGCTTTCCTTCTGTTGGTTGGTCACTCTTGTTAATTTCACCTGTATCTTCTATCACACTTACAACCCCAGTTCAAATGAAGTTGGGACGTTATGTGAAATGTAAATAAAAACAGAATACAATAATTTGCAATCCTGTTCAATCTATAATCAATTAAATACACTACAAATACAAGATATTGTTCAAACAGATAAAGTGTAGTTTTTTGCAAATATTCTCTCATGTTGTATTTGATGCTTTGTTCATAAGTACTTATTTGTCCACTTGTTAACAACTGAATGCTATTGAGTACAGAAAATATCTACTTAGAAAAATGCTCTTTAGACATTTGACATATAGTAGATAACATTAGCACACTAACTTGCTCAACGGACAATGCTAACAGCTAATGTTTAGCAGTTTTTACACCTTAACCATGCAGGGTTATTAGATGTGAAATAAAGGGGGGGTTACAGCTGAGACTGAGTCAGTGATAAAATTTATTGCCCACCAAATTTGGTTGGATAAATGCTCCATAATTCTAAATCTCAGAATGAAACATCAACGATAATCATTCTGATGCACTACAGTGTAATTAATAATTAATCATTTCCACTGTTCAAACCAAATCACCATAGTCTTGTGAAAGAGCACTTCAGTGGAAGCTGCTAAGGTTAGAAATGAAATATATAGATCTTACAAGAAAGAATTAGCTGGTTGATGAACAATAAATTATTCAAAACTCTTGATCAGTTTGTTTTTGTGAAATAGCCAATTCAAGGACTGACAAATTGAAGGTGTGGATTTTAGATAAGGACCTAAAAATTCCCATTGCTAAGTGATGCACAGCTTGTAAGAGATTCAACGAGACATCATCCAAGCTAACATCTCTGTACTGTTTCCTCTGTTTTTGATGCATTTCCTCTTTGGCTACTTGTCTTAACAGTATGGGATTCACACAGTTTGCCAAAAAGTTATTTTTTAAGTCTCTTAATGTTGCTAATTAACACTGATAATATACTTTATAACTAAATAACTCTACCAACTCTGTTCACAAACCTCTTGTTTTTTTTTTTAAAATAATTATTAAGAGATAGTTCAAGATATATCAAGATACCAGGAAAGTTCTTATTGGGAAGTTATGCTAAGTCTCACAGACTTGGTTGTGTTTGTCTTTGGTTTGGGGATGTGAATCAGGAACCCTTTCATCATTCACAGTTAGCATTCATCTTACTCTTTTTTTTCTCTGCTGTAAAAAGTTGCCCGCTGTCAGGACTGACATTGATCCTGAGATACAAGAGAGAAAGTGAAGTGGACTCACAGCCGACAGCGTGGCAGATCTGGTGGGCCATGTGTCGAATCTGGTTAATGGGGTAAGGCAGGAAGTTGTTTGTTTTCTGGAAGTCAAAGGTGCTGAGAGACAGCAGCTCAAAAGAGATGCACACATGACCGTAGTAGTTAAACCAGTCAAGCATCTGCACGCAGTGACTGATGAGAAAAGAAACTCAGAGATGAGAATCCTCAGAGACATTTTATTATCATCCCAACAATGAACAAACTACCTACTGTTTATTGTTAAGATCTTCCTTTATGATCTTCTCAAGCACATTGATTTCCAGCTTGGCTGCTTCCCTGTATTTCTCCAGGTTTTTAATAATCTTCAGAGCAACTTGACTTCCTCCTCTGTGTGTCAAAACATTGTGTTTAAAGTAAGAAGAGCAGTGCATGTCTCATATGGAGTCTAAATTTCAACATCATATTATACAAATTACCTGCCGTGGTCCAAACACTGTACCACCTTCCCAAAAGTTCCCTCACCAAGAGTGTCCATAATCTCATCTAGAAAACAGATTGAGGAGAATTAACACAGAGATTTAAAACATTAAGATTAAGATTTCCAACAGTTTTATTTGAACTGATGTTACATCTGTTCTCCAGGACGTCCCCACTCCTGTAGATCAGGTGACCGCTTTCAGTGTCTCTCTCATTATCACCTGCAGCCTCATCACTGCTCCGCTGTAAACAAAGTCAAACACATTCATGACAAGTGGAAAGTAACCCTACATTTACTCCACTACAGTTTTGGTTGTTTAATTGTGCATTTCTATTTTTCTGCATTTTCAAGGGAAAAATTCTACTTTTGACTACAAAGCATAACTTTGATAACATGTTGCTGTGCTGAATCTGAGATCTGATCCCAAGTTAAACTACACAAGCTACCTGCGGGATAAGACAGCTGGGATAGGCTCCAGTCACCCACAAACCTGAACAGGATAAGCAGTACAGAAGATGGATGAATGAATTTTTAACAGCATGATGAAATCATATATAAACAATACATTTGGGAATTGTATCAACCTAAATGTTCTTACAGAATTTAAAGCTCCTGTGAAAAACTCTGGGTTGATTTCATTCATTTTGACCAAATAAAAACACAGATACCTATTATAATCTGTTTCATAACTCACCTAAACTCCCTACAGGAGCTTTAAAATAACTGATTGTAATAAACTATTATATGATATTCAGATACAGAGATGCATTAAACATTCTACTTTGTCTGAGGAATTTCACTAAAAAAATGAGTTTTATGCTAACATGTTTTTTTTACTTAATTAAAATTTTGAATGAATGACTTTAATTTGATTGCAATTCCTTATCATTAGCTTGGAGTCAAAAATGTTCTTAAAATGGCCATTTTTTCTGGATGTACTCTTTTTGTTGTTGTTCTTTGTATTGAACCCAGGGACAGATTTTTCTGAGCAGAATAAAGCAATCTCCAACAAGGCAATCATAAGTGTGTTCCCTCTGCTTTGATAGAATATAAATGAATTAAAATATATCAAACTGTACTTCAGCAAAATAAATTTAAACTTTTCTGAAGTCATTTGTCTTGATTTTAACTGCATTACTGAATTTTATTTAGTTATTTATTTTCAATGAAGTCTCTCACTGAGAAACAAAAATCTGCTTCCATAACAGTTCTGGTTATAGTTCCTGGTAATTAAAATTTATCACTTAATTTTGCATTGATTTAAGCTGTGACCTAAAATAAAATCCTAAATCAGAGTAAAGACCAAACTGCCGCTCTCCCCTCCTTTACTATCAAACTTTTGACTCAGACAGATTTTGTGACCCTTGACCCCTGAATGGCCTTAAAGGTGATCGGCTGAATTTACCTCAAGCTTCATCTGCAGATAGCTGTTAGATAAGTGAAAAAAATGGAAAAAAACATAAAAATGACTAAATCAATAGTTTTTTTTTTACTCAGCACACTCCACTAATACAGCTGTAATGACAAATCCTGCAGAGAAAGACAAAGCTTAGAGGTTGAGTGTGATGACCTGAGCTTGTTCTAAAGGAGGTTAATAAGAAATGTCAAGTGACTTCTGGCCTCTTTGGAGGAGCTGCGGCTCTATTTCCATCCACATACTGAGACTGTTATTAATATCAGAAGCTTAGCATGTGCTGAGGAGACACTTACTGCAGGACACGACACAGACGAGCAAGAGACACGTAAACACTCAGTCTGCAGGTGATTTGTTATTCTATAATACAAGGAGTCTAAAGAAGTAAAATGGTAATATTGTGCAGATAGTTTCAGGTGATAGGTTCACTCTGAAGGGGTTAAAAGATAATTATTCAAGAACACATCTCATGCATGCAAGGTGATGGACATACTCACAGGGAGGCAGATGCAAATACAGTCCAGAAAGGCTTTATAGAGCGAGTACAGCTCTGTCTTTCCCATAACACAGAGAGCTTCTCAGAGGTGAGGAGTGTTTCAGCAGAAGAGAGGAGGATGGAGGCAGGTTGTGAAAAGAATCGGAGGACAAAAAACAAGTTGCAGGAAGTAAAAAATGAAAACAAAATAAAACAGAAACAAAAGAGGACTGAAGGAAGGGAAAAGAAAAGTAGATGACATGTAAGAAAGTAAAAAAATATCTCACAGTGTTGTCAGCAAAACAAGAAGCGCATAAAGATCACAGCTAGGCTACAGAGCAAGAAGAAACAGTGCTGAAGGAAAGAAACATCATTAGAGGACAAAGAAAAAATTAAATGATTAAGACAGGAAAAAAGAGCAAGAAAGCCAAAGACAAAAACAGAAAAGAGACAAGACGAAGTGACAGGAGGAGGAGACAGGACAGACAGAGAGGGTGTGAAAGAGAGAGCTGAGACAGGCGCTAATAATAAACTTTGGTCACAACCCCCTGAGAAAGTCTTCAGGAGAGAATCAAGATGTGGTCTGGGGCAGTGACGGAGGGGGAGAGAAGGAGAAGAGATCCAGTTTCACTTGACTTACAAATTGTCCTCCTTGCACCTCCTTAACCCCTGTAATGTGTTTTCACACACCTGTCCTGCTCTGCATGCTGATGATTCCTTTCAATATAAATAACTGACAGAATTCATGTAAAACTTTTATTTCGAATTTCAGGTTCAAGGGGACACATAACTGGAACAGAGAGGTCCTTTTTTTCAATGTAGCTTTAAAAATACATAAAAACATTACAACAAAACAGATCAAGCTAAAATCTCATGAAGTTGATGAATCTGTTGGTCATAGTAGAAAAATGGACCAATAATGACTAAAAACTTGATAAAACTTCAGGTAAAATAGTAAAAACTTCAATAACATAAACAATTTCAAACACATCAGCTCATTTTTAAGAGATGAGTAACAACATTTGATTTTTATGACTGTTTCTTAAACAGGGAAAATGGAAAAAAATAAGGAACAGTCAAATGATTCAGTAGCAGACTGGTGTACGTTTCCAGAGCTCAGGAGACGGTGACTGTGTCACCTTCAGGACTGCTCCTTCTTAACT
This sequence comes from Labroides dimidiatus, assembly GCA_030710495.1. Classification (NCBI taxonomy): domain Eukaryota; kingdom Metazoa; phylum Chordata; class Actinopteri; order Labriformes; family Labridae; genus Labroides; species Labroides dimidiatus. Next base: position 14,081,861 of record CM061148.1, read on the forward strand.
GGGAAATCCATATGTCACCATAAAGCTCGCTCTGCTCCACACGAACCCTTCTGCTTGATAAAGTTTCTACAAATGAGACACAGATTTCAAAATATGAAGAAAATGAGATAAGCACAAAATCAATCAATGAGGATAATACATTTCCAAAAAAATACTGCTTCAAATAGAATTGGCAGCTTCTGGTGTTTAGATTTAAAAAAAGCATGTGTCTGCGTATCTCCATGTTTTCTTTATTTGTTAGGGGTGACTCGTTTTTTGATTCATCCATTTTGATCCTTATAGCTATGATAAGTAATCACAGTCATGGCTGATTTGACGGGCAGATGGTTGTGTTGTTTTTTGCCAAGTGGCAAGGTTATGGCCTCAGCTCCACCTCATCGCCTGCTTCGGATTAGCTGAGAGTCTGACTGAGAAGCATCTCCAAGTCTGAGGCTGCCAACATATGGCATCATACGCCTCTTCAGAAACCAATGTGAACATCACGTCTCTAATTTATACTGTCTCAATGCTTTGCTCGCTGCTGAAGATTTAACCAGCGACAGTTTACATTTTCAGTGATCCGACTCCTCCACACTCAGAGCTGATCTTACACAGACCGCATATTGATTAAAGAGCTTCCCGCTCGTGTTGATGCTGCAACATTAACAAACTTTCAACAAGATGAATGGGAGGATTCAATGACAACTGAAACTGGCGCCTCACCCAGGAGCCTCTGAAAAATGTTGCTGACAGTTCGGCGGTCGGCCTTTGGCGGCAGAAGAGAGTGAAAAAGCACAGGTGCCTCTTCATGCTCGGTCGCCTCTGGCAGCAACCTACAAACACAAACACACACTTTACTAAAGAGTCTTACCAAATGAACCCCAAAAAATATCAGAAGCAACGACTTTTTTCAGCTGGTTAGTTCTGGTGATTACCCAAGGGGCTCTGCTGCAGCTCCTTCCAGAACCTCATCAGGCACCTCTGGGATGTCCTGTAGTGTTGAAACAGATCTGGACACGGGTGGCCTGTTAACACAAGTGTGTGTGTGTGTAAGTGTTAGCATGATGGAGGTCAAACACAGCACACATCTTTTTGTGTGTTACATACTCTTCTCTCTCTGGGGCGTACGTGGGGAAGGTTTCTTGAGAACTTTCCGTTTGGTTAGTTGCCTCCAGTGGCAGTGAACCATGGGCTGAAAACACACACACACACACACATACGCACGCACTTGAGGCCAATGGCTATATTCATTCTCTGGAGGCTTGCTTTAACCCTTAACCATAAGCGATACATGCCTAACCCTGACCTTTGACCCTGGCTGCAGTGGAAACACATCGACAGCCAGTCACCTCCAGCCAGCTGCTTCAAAGTTAATCCAGTAAACACAATTTCTTTTTTTAACGCAAAGGTTTACCTGAAATATAAAACATCTCTGACTCTGCCACATCTCTGGGGACCTGTACTCACACACACAGACACAGACAGACACACAGTCAGTTTTTCTTACTGTGTTTACACATTTAACCCAGAAACAAACACACACTCCTCCACACCTCTTTCGGGCTGAGTTCAAGTTGCTCATCCTCAGCTGCCTCAAACATCTCTTCCTGCCTTTCCCTCTCAGAGTCAGTGGACTCGGGCCCTCTCTCTCCAACCTGCAGGTCTGAGCCGGAAACGGGTGTGACAGTCGCAGCTCGTTTCCATAGAAACAGCACTTCTGCAGGCAAGGCTGCAGGGGGAAAAAAAACAGCTTTGAGGATTATTTTGAAAGAGATTACTAGAATCACGTCATATAAAAATAGCAGTCCTGCCATTATCAAGGGTTCACCTTTTAACACACATAATATCAGATAAATTTAACAACCATCTTCATATTAAGCAGAATCTGCTGGATGGTAGCACGAGTACTATTTATTATAGAGAAAAAAGAAGAGAGATCTATTCACTGTATTACTAATGTTTATGGGGACAATGTTAGTCCATCATGTCTGTTAAAGTGCAACAGTTCAAACATAACATACACACAGCTTGAAATCTGTAGTGATGCCTTTATTAGTACATGTTTATTAGGACTTAGTGTTGCACTTATACATCGCACCCTTCTGACACAGAGTAATGGCCAGCTGTTTACAGTTAATAAATGAATTAATCTTCATAAATGTGTCAGAATTTCCTTGTTTATATTTAGATACTCTGCTGAACAGATGGTTGCATCAATCTCTCAGTTGATTTACTGTTCTGGTCCTGACTGAATGCCTAAACAATTACTACATGAGTGTCATATTAAACATTATGCACATCATCATTCGCCCCATGTAACACCTTCAACACTTTGGCTCATAATCTAACATCTGAAGAACTACAGATGTAAACATTATGTTTGGAAGTCTAGTTGTGACTCATGGAGCTGCCAAAGAGGCTTCAGACACACAGTCATGTCAGTGTGGGAGGCGGAGCATGTACGCTGAGGTCAAATATCTCACAGTGTGATGTAAGGGTCATAAACTGTTTTCATAAGTAAGATGCTTTTCTAATAGGAGATAACCTTTTATCACTCTCTTAAGGTGCTTTATTTCAATTTTTGACCCTTTGTGAACTGTTTTGCTTTTAAACATCACAGATTTCAGTTTGTTTGAATTCTTTTTTTAGAATGTATGATAAAACCGTAGCAGATGGCTTCCAAGAAGACTAGTGTCCAAAAACAGTGTCTGTTCCTTTATGCAGTTTAATAAAACTGGACTCTTAACCAAGTTTATGTTTGTTGTGGGTCTCATTTTAAGGTGTGATACATTATCAGGGAGGAATCCAAATGTTTTGATTTTGGATCCCAAAGTTGACCGTGCGCGTCATCTTTGAACAATTAAAAGTTCAAATTCATATTTTTTTGTGTGTATTTATCGTGAAGAGGGGCACACAGCATCTCTTAAAGATTGTAGCTAGTGCTTTGTTTTCCCTCATGACACAAACTGGATGTGTCGTTTTTTGGAAGCCAACAGTATCTCTGGCCCTTCCTAAAATCTGACTCCAAAATCTTAATCTAGGATTGGCTATTTGCTTTATCTCATCCAGTTAGGCTGTTATAACAGGCTGTTTGTAGGTTTCTGTGCATGTAAATCCAGCTTACTTTTGAGAAAGCTGCCAAAAATAAGCTAATAATATTTATATATTTATATTTTTCTGGTTAGTTGCATTACATTTTAAAATAGTTTTTGACACAGGAACATAACATTGTTATTATGCTTAATGGATGTAGTAAATTAAATATAACAAGTGGAGAAACGGAGGATTAATAAATGCCATTTTAATGTGTGTGTGTGTGTGTTTCTTTCCTGAACTGTCATCATCTCTTTTGAACTGATGCTTTCAGCAGGTTTAATGGTTGGATCACTGTTTGTGGTTACGGCTGTGTTACTAACGGGTGCAGGGCGTGTTGAGGAGCTCAGCGGCAGGGAGCATGCTGTGAGGAGAGGGTGGTGGGTAACTTAGTGGCCTGGTCTCAGCCTGAGGGTTGTTGATCTGTCGCTGCAGCACATCCTGTGGGATCTGTGTCTCAGGGTCAAAGAAGATTAGCTGCCTCTTCCTCTTCTGCTTCTCCATCTCAGCAGGAGGGACAGCCTGTGTGTAAAATGAGATGAAAGATTAACCAGAGCTTTCCTCCAACTGTAGTCCCGGAATAATTTTATCATAAGGAACTCTTTATTGTTATTCACAACCTGTGTGCACAGTCCAACATATCCATCACTGAAGCTAATGTGTAAAACCAACTTTTGGTGGCAGAAAACCCTTTATTTGTCTGTCTCACTGATTAGAATGGGCAATGCACCTGCATCTTATTCCACTGCAAAAACATGAAGCCAACATAAAACAACTCTGATTAGTGCTGACTATTCTGCTCCAGTGACAAACTTTAGGACAAGAGCAGACACAATCTGAGTGACTGAAGGTAAATCTCCTTCACAGAAAGTCTTGACAACACACTACAAAGCCTGTAGAGTGGTACCTCTAACTCCAGACTTGATCTCTCATCTTCCCTTGCTGCAGGCGGGGGGGAAGGTAAAGGAGGCGCAGAGATAGGGGTGATCATGTCTGTTGGGAGTCCAGGTTCCTCTTGAGGCAACAGCATGGCATCCTCACCAGAGAGCATAGCAGTGGGTTGTAATCTGACAACAACAGAGACACGTTCAGTATGAATCTGTTTATGTTCACTCTTCAGTGTTTATCTGAGGTATTATTTACTCAATAGTGGATCCTGTGGGTTCTGTTGTTCCCCCTCTCTCTCTGTCAGCTCTATCCATCTCCCTTTCTTGCTCTTCTTGGGCCTCTCTGAATACCTCCAAATCTCCTGTTAAAATACAGATTAGACCATCTCCCCTTTTTTCCATCTCCAAAGCCTTAACTTTGCATGAGAAAAAAAATCAGTAGCTGTTTCGACACACACCTTCTGGAAATGGATCTGATTGATCCAAGAGGAAGGCAATAGTATCTGCCTGCTGATTGACGAGGTCTTCGCCCTCAAACTAGCAAACAGAGGTAGGAGGAGTCAAATAGAGGACGAGTGTAACAGTTAAAACAAACGTGTGCATGAACTTCTTTTGACAGGTGCACCTCTGTGAGGGGTATAGTGATCGGCTCTGTCTCCCTCAGAGTGATGGTTTCTGGAGATGCTGTTATGCCTGTAGAAAAAGGAGACACATTACCAGGATATAAAAGTAATAAAACTTTTTGATGGACTTCAGCTACACAACACTTCCTGACCTTAAAGCATCAGCCTGGACTGATAAGGAGGATGTTGTTGAAGGCATTCTGAGCTGACCTGACAGTATCACTTTGCTGCTCTGTGTGGATCTATACAATCTGAGCTCTGTGACCTGCTGGCATTTCTATGAATACCACCGAAGACAGTCTGACATACCATACACACAGCTGCTCATGTTTTGTAACATTCTGGTATTTTATTGAAGCCGAAAGGTAGAGAATGAGGACATGCTTCATGTTTCCTCTCATAGTATGTAAGGAGAAAAAATTTAAATATAGACAGCATAGCACAACATCATTATGTTGGATGGATGATTGGATGAAGACTTGTTCAATGGTGTATGCACAAAGCAGCACAGACTGCTTTTACAACATTCAAAGGGTGTCTTTGAAAAATAATCAGTGTGTCCAGGCCATCTCAGTGTTTTGTTTGAATGCTCTGTATGTAAGACGTGTGGTCTCCTGAATGAGATCAGCAGCTTTCGCACAGCCAATCCTGTTTCCTGACTTTATCCTACAGACACTGATTAAATCAACATCAAGCTGAGCTCTCCAATCTGGAGATAAGGTATAACTCAGCCTGTTGTGATTAAGTTGATGCAAGCTCCCATTCCTCTAACTAATGACAGAGAGGGATAGTTGTTGATTGCTGTGCAGACGTTTTCAGGTGTTAAAACAACCCGAGGGCAGGTTTAGTGTTTATCAGTAAAAGTATGCATACAAACATGAACATCGGTGATTATAAAACAGGAAACAGGAGCAAGTCCTCTATTCTGAAAGATTTTGGACAGATAGGGCAGCTGTTTGGGGTCTCAATTTTTGTACAAGTCAAACCTGAGGAGTCTTCTTTGTCATATTTATGTATTTAATTTTTACAACTACTGCAGGACATTTTTTTCTGGGGCTTGTCTCTATGTGTTATTAAGCAGAAATCATGAAGTGACCGCCGTAAGATGTACACACCAAATATGACAGCATTTCCTAAGCTCAAACTGCTTTTTTCTTTTTACTAATTGTTATTATTGCACCTGTTTCATCAAATCAGTCAGATAGCTGCATCTGGTTCAGAACTCTGCTGCTCGAGTCCTCACCAACACCAAGAAAGTGGATCACATCAGTCCAGTTCTGAGGTCTTTACACTGGCTCCCTGTCTGCCAGAGGATAGATTTTAAAATACTTCTGCTGGTTTATTATCATTAAATGGTTTAGGGCCAAAATATATCAGTGATCTTCTGATCCAGTATGAACCATCAAAAGCACTCAGGTCATCTGGATCAAGTCTACTTTCAGTCACAAGAGTTAGAAGTAAGCATGGAGAAGCAGCGTTCAGCTTTTATGCTCCAAATATCTGGAACAAACTTCCAGAAAAAATCAGGTCTGCTAAAACTCTTAGTTCCCTTAATTCCAGGTTGGAGATTCACCTTTTTACAGCTGCTTTTAATTCGAATATTTAAACAAAGTATTTTGATGTCAATTTTCTTGCACACCTCTGCACTGTGACTTTTATTCTTATATTTTTAAATCTGTTTTTAACCTTCTTTTATGCCATTTTACCTTCTCTTTGCTCTTTTAATTAATTTTTAAATTGTTTCTTCTAACACCTTTTTATGTAAAGTACTTGGAATTTCCTTATTGCCAAAATGTGCTCTATAAATAAACTTGCCTTGCCTTGCCTGTATCAAAGGATTGTACTATCCAAGCAAGTTTCTTTCCGCCTTCATTAAATTTCAGGTAATGTCAACTCCAAAGTCACATTCGGTGTGTCCTCAATGTCTCCTCAATGTCACAGAAAATTATCCCGCAATACACTGCAAAAGCTGGGATCTAAGCAAGTGTTTGTCATATGTAGGAATAAAACGTCTTATTTGACTTAATATGAGTCACATTAACCTGCAAAAGTCCAGAAAAATATCTTAGGACAAATATGAGGCCTGAATAGGTTGTAAAGAGTAAAAAAAAATCTTCCAGTGGAATAAGAAAAATTAACTTGGTTAGTTTATGTATAAAGAGATTATTCTGACTTCAAGAAACTTGACATGCAAATATTTCTCAACTCACTGGTCAATGTTTTTACTTACATTGGGTCTACTATACAATTTTTACAAAAATAAGACAGAAACACTTGATTAGTTTTGGCAGTGTTTGGTCTGTGACTTTTCCCTGTGTCACTGAGGAAATGTTCATCAAATGTGACTCCAAAACTGGCAGACCCCATTTAATAAACTTGATCCATTGTTTTATTTCTTTTTTACTTATCTTGTGTATATAAGCAATGAAAAGTAATCTGAATAACTTCAGATTAATAAGGCACCACATCCTAATCAAAGCAGCTCAGCTGAACATGCATGCAGTGTTTTTCTCATATCTTATTGTGTCACAGAATGGAACAAAGCTCTCTGTGACCATAATTAAATCTGCAGCATCTTTATATAACCAAGCCTTGAAAATAGCATAAAAAGACAGCAGATGGTATTACTATCTCTTAACCACAGTTTAATCTGCTCAGCTTTGTTTGTTTTACAAAATTATTTTACCCAAAACTTTCTTACCTGAAAGTGGCTTTTATGTAAAACTTCATGCTGTAAATTTTGTTTAAACTCATCAAGAGAAAAAATGTCAGGAGCTTGAGGAGCGCATTTAGACGCAATTATAAAATGACACAACGCAAGGCTGACCCAGGGATGTCTTGCACTGTGCCGTTCTCTTAGCTTTCTCCATAAAAGTTTTTGAAATGTGAAAAACATGACCAACAGAAATACAATCAAGGTACAGAGACTTAGAAAAGGCATAAAAGGTGACGAGAGCAAATCAGAGATATGAACATTTTTAACTCTTCAATGAGGATCAGTCAGCTCACTTTCTAAAGCTGCAGCAGCAGGGAAACTGGCCTGTTCAGGAATCTCAGGAGAGGCTTCTCTCAGTAGATCCTGACCCATCTGATAGACACAAAATGGATAACGACAAAATTATTTAGATGTTTTCAAACTTTCACTTTCAAATCCCTGCAAAGCGTTAAAACTCTTTTTCATCCTTCAGATTTTGGTACCTGTATCAGTGTGTTGGGACTGGGCATCGCACTCGGCATGTGCATCACTCCAAATAAAGGGTCTGGAGCTCCCTCTGCCTCTTCCATGAGAGACAGAGCATCAGGGAAGTCCAGAACTTGTCTGAGTAAAAACAGAAGGCCCAGCAGCGGGAAACAAGAGTCATCATATGTTTTTAAGTAGAGGGCGATTTGTGAGATGTTGAGCACCTGTTCTCACCTGCTGTGGTCATCAATATCTATCTTCTGTGCCTTTTGTTTTGAGAGCCTGCCCAGAATGGACTGAAGCTCTTCTGGAAGAACACAGGGGCAATGTCAAGAACAAGAGCACATTTTTCTATTTAAAATCATGGTTATTATGTCTTACCCAGGAGAATCACACACTGTCGGTGATAAACAAGGACGACACCATACTGCAGCTGGGAGGAAAGATAGAGGGAGAAGCGAGGTTGGGGCAGATCAGGTAGGGGTGGTGGGACTTTCTCAAGCACGTAGTTTATGATGTCATTGCTGTGGGGAAAATAATTTTCAGTTTAACTGGACAGATCATAACTCACTCAATTACTAATATATGACAGTGACCATAAGAACTTCTCACCAGGTTCGCATGACGTTGACTTTCAGGAAGTCACGACGAGTTACTCTGATGCCTTTGGTTGCAACCAACCTGGATTGTGCACAGAGCATAGACATGATATTATGTTACATTTAAATCAGCAAGAAACAAAAAGACAATGCGGGAATGACATTCCTCAGGTATTTGCTAACTGATCCCTTAATTTAAAAAATAAAAATAAAATTCATTGATGACAAATTAAAGCACTCAGTCTATAATTTTGGTATGAATTTGATGTTAATTCTGTCTAAGCCTAAAAGGTTGCATTTAAATGGGGATTTTTTTTTCCAACTGTAATTGAATTGTGATGATTGTTCTATTCATTTATGTAGATCTCATCTTTCTTTTTCTTCGGTTCCTGTAAATCTACTTCTCTTTAGGATCAAAGCTGATTAGAATTAAAGAAAAGAAAAGAAAAAAAACAACACACTATCAAAGGCATTTTAATACCAAAGTTAAACTGGGATTTTTTTTCTTCTTTTCCTTTATTTTATTTGACCATTGATCTCAACTTCAAAGCTGTTTTCTTTCGCTAGACTAATTTCAAAGGCCCAAACTTATTGTTTTGGCTGTGTCTGAAATGTCCGCACGATTGTTTTTTTTTTTTTTTTTTTTTTTTTTTTTTTTTTTTTTTTTTTGTCTCTCAGACACCTGCACACTTTGATTTTTTTTTTTTTTAAAAAAATACATGTCCAAGGCTCCAAATTCAAAGATTTTAATACTATGAAACTATCGATGGTCAATCACAAAAGCAACGAAAATCGAGCATTTAAATGTCGTAAAAAATTAAAGATTATTGTTATAATCTAGAATATTGTTATTGTTATAATATTTAGTATAAGTTATAATATTTTCTGCGGAGTAAGAGTGTTAGCATTTCCGTTACACAGAACAACAGAACCATCACGCACTTCATCGAAGGATTACATCAATCGTTAGTGTTGGACGACTTTATCATGTTCAAAATTCTCGTCTATGAGATTTAAGAAGGTTGGGGCATGAAGCTAAATTTACGTTTGTTGAATTATATGACAAGTATACCGAAAGACGAGGCAGCATTTTCGATGGCGTAAATAAAAGAACCCGCACACAAATATATGAACAAATAAGGAAATAAACCAGCAGTTTACTCAAACTCAAATCGAAGGAGAAAAGTTTTCATCCTTTTCAAATGCAGCTCAAATGACGCAGATAAAATTACTGAACTTTTTTTCCGCCAATATCGATGACAGGAACATCTTTACTCACCATATTGTAGAAAAACATCCCGTGTGACGCCTCAAAACTGCAGGGTAGTAAAACATGTTTGATAAAATATCAGAAAAATCTGTGAAATTGAATAAGTTAGCTTGTTCGGGATGAGATTTTACAGCACAGCGGCATCAAAGGGATTTCTGCTCTTTCTTCGATACAGACTATATAATGTTGTCTTGTTTATTGTTTATACTTTGGTACAAGCTAATTGGTCAGTCCAATGAGAAGCAATTTGACAAAGCGCTGCTTTTTCCTGCATATTTAAATGTAATACACAAATGGAATATTTGATTTGAGAGGAGAAAAAAACAGATTTATCTTGTTGCTTTTAAGAAATATGTAACCAATATGTTGTGATCAAACCAAATATCTGGATTAAGACACAAAATGCACATGTAGCAGTCTCAGTGTGATTAATGATAATGATAAAAAAAAAAAACCTTCAAATTAAAAATGTATCATTTTTTTTTAATGTATTGGGTTTGTATTACAAAACACCAGGTGGAGGAGACATAGTTCCTTAAGGAAAAAACGTTTTATTCAGAAACACAGCATGGATAAATCGAGACAAATCACGTAAATATGTATATACAAAATAAAGGCAACAAAACACTTGAGATAAAATATAAATCATGTTTCAGCTTATAAAAAAAACAAAACATTTCAGTGTTACAGAGCTCCTCTAAGTTTCCTACTGATGCACTAAATGGAGTGATTTTGATGAAGGATGAAGATCACAGCAGTCTTCCTCTACACTCAGTGGACCCACAACAGCAGAGTAGCACCTTCCCTTCCACACTCCCCACTTCGTAGTTGTAGTCCCAGGTCAGCTCTGTGCCGGCACGGATCCGCCTAAACAAAGAAAGTAGCTGGTAAGTGAAGGACAGGACCTAATCAACACGCTTACATGCAGCCAAAACTCTGCACATATTCCTTCATCAATGAGTATCGCATGGAAAACTTGAACCTTGCTAGAATGTTGCTACTGAATGACAAACTAATCACTCTGGGATTTCAGCAATTGTCGTTATAGAGTGTTTTCACTAGATGCCATCAACTCGGAGGTCGACCATGTAGGAGGCACTGTCACAACAGAACGGACTTAAGCTCACAGGGATATAGGATTATTGTCACACAATTGCATTTTTGGCTGCACTAATCAGTTGGACCAAGAAAAACATCTCAAATACATTTGAGTAACAAAAATTATCACAAATCGGGTCAGGAGTGCAAACAACAGTCCAAAGAATGGAAGGGATTGTGGCTAGCCAAGCTCCTTCAGGATTTCCAAAGGCAATGATCTGGACAACGTTCGAGCCTTTTCACGGTATTTCTTTTCTTAGTCACTCATGCTGACATTGATGTGACTGAGGTTTAATGTTTCAGCAACTTTCCTGTCTTATGCATTCAAAGTATCAACACCTCCTGCTTTGAGGGTGTTCACTGATGACAGCAATGTCATGTTTGTTCGAATGAAATCACTTTTAATGTGGCTAGAAAGGGAAGAGTTGAAAAAAAAAAACATGCCAATCTAATCCTTCTAATCTTAGAGCCAGAGTGGAAAAATAGTCTTCATAAAAGCAACATAACAGTCAGGTTTCTGCTTGGTTGTTGCCACAGGGCACAGTCTCCTACATTTTAAGTGCATGGGGAGGTAGTTAATCAGTTATAGGCTAGGAGTAAGAATGAGGTAGTTAAAAATATCTGGATAGGATATGGAGGGCAGAACAGCGGCTTCGTCACGTTTCCATGAAGTGGATGTAAACTCGTATGAGTCTCTCCCATCTATTAGCTGTAATTGCTCATTATATAGCTCTCTTTTTCTTGGTGGCTGAGTCCTTCTTGATAAGCTTTAGTGTGCTCTCTGCATTTTTCAATATTTCTTTATAGATAAGATATCTTCAAATCATATTTGACCATGCATTCAATGTTTACATTTGCATATCTCCAACAATGGCCACGCATCCAGCCAACTGCTCGAACCGTGACGTCAGTGCAAACACTCCATAATGTTTGTAGTTTTGTTTCTATAACAACTTTTTTAAGGGGGACAAAAACAACATTATAGGAAAATCGTTTGAAACAATGAGGCATCTTGATTAGCCCAATACTTCTAACACTGATGCCTGAAAAACTGACCCAAACTTTAAGCTCTTTCCATTTAACTTCCAGTCTTCCATCCTACAAAGGCTTTGCATCATTCCTCGTGGCTCTGGCGATAGTTAATTTAGCTCCAAATGGCTTAAAATCTTTTTCAAAACTCACTTGCTGGCAAAGAACGCCACCCAGGGAAACCGCAGGTCATGTGTGTCCACAAACACATTCTGGACAAAAAGGTTAGGACTACAGCTATGCTGCAATGCAGAGAGCAGATGAGATGAGTAAGTTTAATATAAATACAAAAAAAGATAATTTAAGTGTAAACATACTGAGATTAGGAAGAATACACACTTACATTGAGGTAACGCCCAAGATTTCCTTCCAGCTTGGCATCAATGATGTAACAGGACTCTTCACCATCAAAGAAGAGACGCGTGTTTTTAGAAACATTTTCACCTCCTGCTCCAGTCTGTCCCTGCTGTCCTGCTTTTCCCCCCTGACCACTTTGACCCCCCTGACCCCCTTGCCCTCCCCCACTTCCAGGTGGACCTGTTTTCACCATCATCCCATGGCTGCCCTTCAGGGCAATGCCTCGAGTAGATTTCACAGCTACCTGTTTCTTCATCACACCTGAGAGAGAACACAACGACAAGAGAGTTAAGCTACAGTGAGTGTGCTGTTAATTCAAGAGTTTGACATTTCTCTCGTCCTCACCTGGGGTAACTTTTTCCTTCTCCTTGTTATCATCAGATCCAGAGCTGATGGTCTGAACATCATCACTGTCAGAAAGAGTCATCACGTCCTGTTTCTTCCCTGTTTCTGACTTCACTTGACTGCAAGAAACACATCAATTTATCTGTGTGTGTGTTAAAAGTTCAAAAACCATGTGGCTGTCCCAAACTTTTGTTGAAGAAAAAGGTTTACAGGTTGAAAAAGCGACTATATGTGACTCACCTTTTGCTGTCTCCAGATTCCTGTGACGAAAAAACATAAAAGTCAATCATTAAACACATTTTTCTAAAGTAACGACACATTTTTACTTTGCATCCTTTTGTGAAAAATCAAACATCTAAGTTAAACTAGTTTGCAGGAGTAAAAGGATTTTAAAAATACTTTTCATTGTTGTATAAAAACATGATGACTTTTTCTCCTCTATCCTCACCTTCTTCAGGCCCTGGCTGGTAAGCCACGATGCCACCTTGCTCTTTCCCGTCTCCTCTGGCATGGACGGGGGCTTATCTTCATCAGTGCCCCTGACAGAGGTACTCAAACCATCTTTACTGTCTTGACTCCCTGAGGCCAGAATAAAGGATGTGTATGATGAAAAAAGATTTTTGCAGCATATTTAATTGAAATTACAACATCAAACATTTAAAAAAGAAACTTTTAAATACAAGAATATATTGTGATAATTTCTATTTGATGCCAGCTAAAGGTTTTCAGCAGTTTGTTTTCCTTGTTGCTATTTTTTCAAGTTGTTGCTGGCAGCAAATTTAAAAGGAGCACACATTTTTAATTAGATAAAATCTGTATCATTATCTCTCTCTCTGGCTCACCTTCTTTGTTGCCTTTCACTTGACCTCGTGTGGTGTAACTCCTCCACACAGAGCTGGAGTTGAAGTAGTTTTCCTTTACAAATGTGTCATCTGAACTGTCACTTTCATCTTCGCTCTTTGAATCCTTGTCATCCTCGTCGTTACTGTCCCCTGAGGAACTCGGGCTTTGAGCTATGACAGGAAATAAAAACATGTAACAAACAATGTGAAGAATGAGGAGACAAAGACGATACCGACCAGACCTGGCAGAGTCCGAGAGATCTCTCACATTTGGGCTTCGACTCACCCTTTTTAGTCTGCCCACGAGGATTATTAGACACTAAAGCTGATGGTTGAATTTTCATCCTTGACACATCCACACCGCTGCCCTCACTGTCCGAGCAGTGGGCTTCACTCTCGTAGCCTTCCTTAAAGTTCTCCACACTCTCTATGTGGTCTAGATTAGCGAAGTACTCGTCTCCCATCTCCAGACCTTCTTTGTCGGCAAAGTCATCTGTCAAGATTTTACCTGGAAGAGAAAGAAGAGAGGTTAAAGTAAGACATACATGTTCACTGTGTTTCCATAACCTTTCCTTATAAAACTTTCATTTCCTTGAGCCAGTTCCTCACTAGAATGAAGGGTTGAAAATTCTGGTAATTTTCAAAGTTGGAAACTTTAACTGCATTTACCTGGTTATACACATGTATAAATGTTACACATTTTTGTTTGTTATAAGCCAACATGCATGCAAACATGTCTAATACAGTATTTTTACATCTAGTTGATAACAAGAAAAAGACTCATTTCATTTAAGTTGATGGCAACAAAATCTGAAAAATTTCCAGTACTACTTAGGTAAAATTCACATGGAAATTTGGAGGAAACTTTCCTGAATTTTACTGGAAATTTTCCACCCCTTTACAATCCTACCAGCATAGATGCACACGAAAGAGCCCTTGGCCACATCGTCCAGACATCTGATGCCCCAGCCTTTGTTCTGAGTCTTAAAGAGCTGGAGTCGGACCTGCAGACCGTGCTGCACCAACCGGTTTGTGCACATCTGAGCGCAGCATTTGCACCTCTTATTACACTCGTAGATCCTGGAAAGAGACAAAATCAGGCAGAGCAAAAAATGGATAACGCCCTCTGGGACTATAATTATAATCATCTTCTTAAGAGGCTGGAGGTGCTTTGGCGTGTGTGTGTTTTATGTCTGACCCTGTGGGGAGGCACTCCTCGAGTCGTTTGTACAAAAACCCAGCGTTTGGGTTGATCTGTCCCCCTGGTGTGCAGCCTGTGGCTTGCAGGGTCAGCTGATGACATGAACATTTGGATCTGTGATAAAAACAAAAAAAGCATGTTCAGAATATTAACAGTTTGAGGATTTTGAGGAATGCTAGTCATCTATGAACAGCTTCACTGACTTGTCTCGACAGCCGTCAGTGCATTCACAGCCGACCAGGAAGTCTGCACTAGTGTTGATAGCAACTCCATCTTCAGGAATACGCTCTTTACCTGAGGAGAGGTGGGGAGGATTTCATCAAATCTTCTTTGGAGACAAAAAATAAAATGAAGTCTCATGCTGGCACAAGTCCACGTCATTCTCTTATTGATCTGATCTCAATGTTAGTCTTACTGTAAGCTACGTTAGGAGGCGGTGTGGAATCAATCTCATTGACGCAGGAGAGTGGGATGTCCTCTTTTCCTTCCGTGATGTCGGGAATGTAGTAGAATGGCCTCTGAGGCTGGAAGGGCCGGTCCACGAGCACGTAGGGGTCGAGACAGAACATCTCTAAGAATATGAAGTCACAGCGAGTCTGAAAGAGGTAGTGTTGGATCTCTGCCATGTTACGCAGACAAAGACCACAAGGAGCCTTGTAGATCACGTGGAAGGACATCTGGGGTTGGACACAAAGATCAAACAATTCAGTGTTACTGACATAAAAATATGGTTGTTGTTTTTTTTTATTCTATTTTAAAGGTAGGCAGGCACTCCAGCTTTACAATTTTCCATTGCTCAACACATCCTTCAACGGTACCTTGCGGTTGACTTTGCGACGCCCCGTCATACGTCTGAAATCATACAGTAAAGGTGTAAGGAGAGGATTCTTTCCTCGATGCATGTCTGGTTTCGCAGGTCGGACCCGGTTCAGACATGCAGGCTGACAGGTGTGTGCCAGATAGAAGATGCGGTCGGTCGGGGCGCGGTATGAAGGCTGGTGTGGGACAGCTGCCATTGCATGGGTGATATGAGGGGGGGCAGGAGTGATAGTGGGCAACTGTCTCTGAAACGGCTGAGCGAAGGTAAGCGAAGGTGTGTTCTGAGTAGATATTATTCTTATTCTGTGGGCGAACAAAACAAGAGACAAAGAAGGAACAGATTTCAGTTTATCAGAGCATAAATCATCTCAGGTGAAATTATCTCTCATAATGCTTTAATACACATCATAAATACGGGAACTCACCCAGAGAGATTGCTGGGACTAGAGGAAAGAGACTGCATAACTTTTGAGGCATGAGTGCCTCCCACCCCTGGTACAAATGGAGAAGTGCTCTTCTTTGCCATTTGATGCTTAGTGCTACTTGTAAAAGGAAAAAAAAACCTCAGTCAATACCAAATTTTGGTTTGACAATCCCCAGGGTGGAATGGTATGACACCAACACAGCTCAATTCAGAAGGTGTAACTTACTCAATGCGCAGAGGTTGAGGGGCTGGTTGAAGCTGTGGCTGTGGGAGCTGTTGGAGCTGTGTCTGTGGGAGCTGAGGACGGGGTGGAGGTTGTGGCGTCGGTGATGGTTGGCTAGCTGAGGGTTGTGGTGCTTTAACAGGAGAGGCTCCAACATGTCCATCGCTGGTGTATTGAACTACTGGGCCTTTACTCCTCAATGCCCCTGATGATTGAAATAGACAAAGCAAAAATAGTAAATCATGAATAACTTAAAAACATGGTGTTAAATACTGGAGGTGTAAAACCTCAATTTTGAAAAAGGAGAAACAGTGTGTGAAATGTAAATAAAAACGGAATACAATAATGAGTGAATCTCATAAACCAACACTTCATTAGAACACTGACAACAAAACCACTTATTTTTTTAGCCTTTGTCACCTCTGTCCCAACTTTCTTGAGAGGTGCTGCTGCCATCAAATTCAAAATGGGCCAATACTGTGCATGAAACTGTAAAATGTTTTACTTTAAGCATTTGTTATGTAGTCTATGTTTTACTGTGAACAAAATACACTGTAAAAAAAAAGTTAAGGCCCACATTGTGTTTGCTGTGATATTTTGGGATGTCAAATGTAATCCATCAAAGTAAAAGAAATTTAAAATGTAGTGTTATATGTGCACAAACCTGGATGTCATTGACATCTACCAAGCCACAGAGTCTTTTATTTTGAGTATTTCTGGTTGTTTTGAAGCCAGAAACTCTTTGCAGGTTCAATTACTTAAGAGTTATTTTTTTTATAATGTTTTTTAAACTTGTGTTTCCGTACAGATTAATTTAGCTCTTGTCTTAAACGCAACAGAAACACTTAAAACGTTAAAAAAAGAAGCTTAGGAAAGTGCAAATGAAATCACTATCGTTAACATATAAATCAAAATGCTTGTGTTTTGATCAGTGAGCCTTACATTTTTTATAACAGTTTATATAGCAATGAATGTTGGTTACCCATGTTGGGTCGTGTCCTCTGCTGTCCTGCCAGCTTCTTCTCCTGCGCGTTGGCAGTGGTCATCTTCAGGTTGAACATTGGCTCCAACCTTGTGGAGCCTCTGTAGATCCACTCACTCCTCTTATCATCCTGATTGACACAAAACAACACAAAAAATTCATTTGCTGTCAACCTACTTACCGTTGAATCAATTATAAGCCAGGAAACCCATTTACATCTTTAGAAAGCTGGAAGTTAGTGTTTCAATATTTTTCAAATCCATACCAGAAACAGGATCTTGACTAAGCTTCCGTCCACCTCCTCCACTTTGCTCTTCCACCAGGTTCCCTCCCATTCTGTCTTGATGATCTGTCCAACCTTTAGGAGCACCATGGGTCTACTAGGATATGCAGTGATGTACTCCTCGATGAAGTCTCGGCATGATGCATCCTCTATGTCCTCCCAGGTACGTTTCACTGTAAAAGCAAGTCAATTTAGAGTAGCATTTCACCAACAAATTAAAGCAGCACAAAAGGCAGATCAGACTTTAAAAGGAAGGAGAGAAGACAAAAACAGGCACTTACAAGGCCGGCAAACAGGGTAGAGCTCAGGCAGTGCCACGTAGGAGGCATAGCCATCATCAAAGAAGATTAAAAACCTGAGACATATTGAGACAACTATGTTTTTTCATCTTTGTTATAACAATTCAATTGCAAAATTCAGTGCATCAAAATATAGCAACTTACCTCATTCTGTTCTTGTTGTTGGGCATCTCTGCCACTATCCCAGCATAGAGCCACACCAGGTTGCCGTCCTTGTACTTTGCGACTACACGAGCCCCAACAAACAGACTCTCCAAAGTGGGGTTATAGTCGAATGCTACATGATTTCCAGAAAGCAGACTCTTTCCTTTATCAAACTTCACCTTATACTTAAATACACTATTTCCTGGAATGAGACAGAGGATTTGCTGTGTTATAGAAAGCAAATCAGAAAAAAAAACATTTGAAACAAACATGCAGGGAATCTTTCATGTGTTTAACATTTTGTTAAAAATGTTCCTAAAAGTAACAGAGAATGCTCTGCAGACACACCGACAGGGTTGATAGCAACAAGGGCTCCTCTGTGCCATGTCTTGGTGCGCTTCTTCCCCAGAATGCTCATTCCAACCCTGATCTCATCCTCTGTGATGTTTGGGTTTGGCTGGGTCATAGCATGAGAGGAAACCTGGGAAACAATCACTGCTGGAGCTGTATTCTGAATACCTGGAGGGTTCAAGAGCCATTAATTAATTACGTACCACACATACATCTTACTATGACACAGATTTGATGCATGTAACATACCTGAGGAGGTATGTATATGTAAAACAGTAAACTACTACTAATCCTCACCTATCACGGACAGAGGCTGTGATGGAGGTCGGATCGATGGTACACCTGGGGAGGGTTTGCTGATCATGTGGACCAACTTCTGTACCTGCTGTGAGGTTTTTTCTATAGCTGCAGAGGCATCTTTTACCTGATGAAATAAATATAAAGGACATCATCATCTGCATAATAGTTTACCATCAGTGGATAATGCAGGTTTAACAGCAAACAGTTTTATTTTCCCATGAGCATTTCTCCAAGCATCTCTCAAACAGATGATTGGCCAAAATAGATGGGACAACATTATCCACCTGCAACTGTGTTTCTGCATAAATGTATAATACAGTCTTTACATATATTCTTTTTACACATAAAGTAAATAAATCAAAATAGAAATTTATCTGACTAAATATATTAATAATCTTAAATAAAAACATGTTCCTTTAGCGGAGAAAAAAATCTTTTTTATATTAAAGTGTTGTAATTAAAAATGTCCTTTTGGACAGTGTTTTATTGTATTGTTTTATGCATTTTGCCTTGAGGATTCAAAGATCATTTTTTTAAAAACTGAACATAAGATTTAAGGCATATTGTTGGTACTGGCTCAGAAACTGGTCAAACTAAAGTGACTTTTCTGTTAGTCATTTCACATTTTTTGAAAGAAAAAAAGTCAATATGATCAACTTCCCCTTATCCTGCAAATGTCACCATTCAGCCAATTAAGTTTACATGTCGATGAATATGAGTTTCCTACTATTCTCACCAGCGGATCTTTGCTCGGAGTGATTGGCTTCTTTGGAGGAACCACTGAAACGTTGAAACAAGCAGATATTTAAAATCAGATTGTTTTCATGTCATAATACTTAGCCATGGTATCTATTCTCGCAAAGCAAAGACTTACAACAGCCAACAGCAATGACATCATCATCGTCATCATCGTCTATCTCGATGACTTCGGAGGACAGTGGGCCTCCCCCGCCTCCCTCATCCTCTGAGCTGCTCTCCCGATAAACTAGACCGTTTCTCTGGTACGTCTCCTTTACCAGTTTTTCACATTCTAGTATAGACCTGTAGGAAAACAGAGAACAAATGTGAGAACTCTTCAGTCACTGCTGGAGACTGACATAAGGTTTTCTTGCCCAGCTTTGAGCTTCCTTGGAATATACTCTGTTCTTCACAACAATTCACATGTTTAAAAATGGGGAAGCCCTTATTTAGAAATTAGACACCCAGTATTCCCATCAATTTGTTGTAAAAAGTGTTGCACTTTTTACCGTCATACGTCTGGTTTAGCTGAGAATGTGAAAATAATGAAACTGAACATATCACTTCGAAAAAAGAATGGGGGATAAAAGGAATTATACATAACTACTGAAAACAGTGATTTTTTTCATATGAAAAATATACTGAGAAAAGAAAATGTTGTATGTCGACAAAAAGTATTGCATATTGAGTTTTTACGAAATAAACAGCATTTGGGTATGTGTCAGTTGTAACTTACTGGTTGGCATCTTTAAGAAGCTTCTGTGTCTTTGCTTCCTCCTCCTCTTTCTGCTCCACCCATTCTTTGAGCTCAGTCAGCTGAGCTTTCTTCTTCTGCACGGTCTCACTCTTCTCTACAGCTTCTTCAATCCATTTTTTCAGCTCATCCAGAGAAATGCCCAGCTCTTCCTCCAGACTGGAGTCCCAGCCATCCACCTCCATTCTGAGAAGGAAACAGAACAGGACATTTGAATACAATGTTACTGTAATCCCAATGGGGTTTGCAGTTACTTTTAGCAGAGAACATGAAATTCTTGAATTGTTGCTGCTCTTGATACCAGAATCTCTCACTGCATTTTGGAGGAAAAGGTGTAGAAAATTTAGTCATTCTCTTTGTGTCAAACAGACCCTTAAAATTTGCAAATGAACCAACTTTTGTGCAAAAAAAAAAAAAAGATTTCTGTTTTGTTTTATCCATCTTTCAGAATTGAGTATTTTGGCTCCAAAACACACACAATGCATATAGAAGTAATTTCACATCATCAGAGTTGACATATTTTTGATATTTAAAATAAAATACGCAAATCAGATGATTAACATCGTTGTGCAAGCATAGTAAACATTGCTGGACACCTGATCCAATCTTAACCGTGCAGAGCTTACATGACAATGTGATGATCCGCAGTGGAGACACTTGAGGATCACAACTTCTATCAGTGACTGCAGAGCATACATGTGAAATAATCAGCTACAGAAAACAGACTGCAGATGAAACCTAAAAGACTGACACAAGTCGACAAGCCACGATTTTGTCCTTAAGATACTAACTTTGTTTGCAAGCTCACAGAGATGCAGATGCTGATGAGAAGTCATGTGCCCATCATTAAAACAGCGGCTGAACAAACATATATAGCCAATATTGGCTTGACACAGTCACTATAGTGTAAATCATAAAAGTAATGCCAGCCTACATGTTAACATGCAGCAGCAGGGAGTCGCGCTAGCCTACTGCTAGCTAGCACAAAAAGACACCGTTTATAAGTCATTATTCTATTAATTTACATGCAAAGCTTTTGGCATGATCTCAGTGGACAGAGTAATTGCAATAATAATAAATAAAAACTTCATGGATGCAGTAATGAACATGCTGGGGCTAAAAGACAGCAACACAGAGTCTAATAACAGTGAGCGCATGTTAGCCTCCTGGTCTAGCATTAGCATGAGAATATCTTATCACATGAATGACTGATGCAAGTGTCTGCAAAACAAACGGCATACTGTGTCCTTGAGCTGCTCTAAAAGGCAGACCACGTGGTTATTTAAAATAAAAGTATCCCTTAACACTCACCCATCGCTGCTTTCCATCCTTACTGCTCGTATATTTAAAGCTAGGTAGCTTGCTAACGCTACCGGCTGGCTAGCAACAATAAGGAGACTATGCTGTGTTACCCAGCGTATCCGAAGAGGGCGGTGTGATTTGGCGGCGGTCGGAAGCGCTTGCAAGACAAAGGCGCCGCTCGCTCGGTCTATAGAGGTACTTAAATCTGTAATGCAGGTCCATGATGCACTTACAGGCGCTCAAATTTTTCAATGTGTTTCAATGCAACAGTGCCAGATCGACATTTATCATCACAAACTTAACAGCCTACTGTCATGTATGTTCAGTATGTGTGAGCAGCATATTCAAACCATGCTGTGTGATGAAGTATATAGGACAACAAAGAGATGGAAGAACAGCAAAGTCTTCTTAAAGCTCTCAAAGCACTTGTAGTTTTTAAAAGATTTTGATACCAGTTTTAAAAAATTAATATATTTTTAGCAATTAACCAAAAGACAGTGGCAACAACAAAATATGTTTCGGAAACAACAAAATACAATGGTAACAACAACAGCAACAACAACAACAACAAAAATGTTTGCACAACATTTCTAACTCGCCACTTTCTGCCTTACTCTTGTCAGATCAACTGCTGGTATCTGAGACCAAAAGATTTATCTAAAAAAAACACTGTCCGAAAGGGTTCTTCAGGGTGCACGTAAAATTTCCCTACTGGCTCTTTATTGACTTTGCTTATGCTGCAGCAGATTTTCAATGAGGTTGCATCTAAGAAATGACACCCCATATAGACTTTTTTCTATTTTTCCATGAAATTCCACTTGCATGAAAGTTTATACAAAAGCTCCAAAACATAGTGTGACTGGGAAGGGATCAGAGTATCTGTTTTGTATTATAGTTTACTTGCTGAGAGTTCTGATGCATCTGTATCACATTAGTGTGGAGAGCAGGGCATTTTCCCCTGTCTTTATGAGGGAGTTTTTTAGCATGTTTTTTTTTTCTTTTCTGGTATTATGAATAGTTCACACTCAGTCTGAGGGAGATACATCAGACTTTAGTTGAATTTTCATTTTGTTCTTTCTTTTTAACCTACCAGCTCATTCAAACTTTTTAAAGCACTTTGTTACTATTTTCAGCATAACAGCATTTTAACAAATTACCTGCAAATATTTATGTTTTTGCACGAGACAGGGAAGCTTAGCAGAAAAAAAAAAGTTGTACTTTGATTTCTTTTTTTTTCATGTGGACACTTTCAGGAATTACCATTCATAAATACACTTTCTGATTTAAAACTATGCTGATTTTTTACACTGCATTGAGAGTAACTGGGATAAACCTGTTTCATTCTGCCCTCATCAGGACTTTTTAACTGTATACTTGCTCACACTTTTAACCACAACAGCCTGTGTTATATCACATAATATTTAACACAGTAGGGCAACCCAGGTTTTGTGCTTCATACTTACCTCATTTTAAGTAGCTGTGGGTAAATCTCTTTCTTTGAGCAAAGTGTTATTATTTTTTGTTGGTAACTGTATAGCGTTAGGCACATCTCCAACACCTGACTCAGTCAAAACCAAAGCCTCAGTGTCTTTGTCATCTACTCCCATTAGTGGTATTAGTATTGCTGTTTTTGGAGATGGACTTGCATAAGTGATTTAATATGAAGTTTTATGGGTCCTCAGTTTGCTCCTCCTGGTATGTAGAAACAGAGATTGAACTGTAAGGGTCCAGCACCATCTGGGCACAGCGGACGATGGTCACCAACAGGAAGAAGCAGAGCATGAAGAAGAAGAAGAGGGCAAAACCAAGATCCACATCTACTTCAAACTTAGCTGCAGGGGAGGTTGTAGCATCCATGTTGACAAAAAGAAAAAAAAGAAAAAAAAGTTTACCTCACTCTGCCATCATTTAAGAAATCCCATGAATGCTCAAATTATTCCTGGGTCATGTTTGAATGTCCACTAACGCTTCCCTCTATGTTCCTGTTGCTAATGCTTCTACAAACATTGACACCTCTTGTCCTCCTCCCAAAGATAAAGTTGGATTGGTGGACAAACAGAACCACATTTGGCACCTGTGTCCTCCATGAATAGTTGATGAGGAGTTTGGTGACTACCAGGCTGTTTCTGAGATTAGAACATGCAGACATCTTTCTGGTCACTTCTCCAGAAGAGTGACCCTGACAAGAGGTGACACCTTCTCAGGAGTCACTGGATACCTGGCAAACTGTAAATGGACACAGCATCACATGAACACGCACACAAAAAACAAAGAAATCAAGCCTTACACAAACTCTTAAAGTTGGATACGGTAAAAGTGTGCAGATTAAGAATCTCTGCAATCATTTTTCTTTATATATGTACCCCTGCATGTACAAAAAACACTACTTTTCCAATTTCACAAGAAGTCTCGATGTAGAAAGGAGAGAAAAGAGATTGAGGAGGAGAAAGAGAATATGACGCCTTAGTGGCAATCCACTTGAGAGGGTTTGGAAACTGATCCTGACCAAAAACATGCAGATTGCGTGTACTCCGATGCCACTACAGAGATACCCACAAGTTAAAGTGGCTCCATTCAAATAAATGGATCTGAGCTAAAACACACTGGGGAAAGATCAGTAGTTATTAAAATTATACAACAGAAATTGGATAAATACATATAATATAATATAATATAACATAATATAATATAATATAATATAAAATAATATAATATAATATAATATAATATAATATAATATAATATAATATAATATAATATAATATAATAAGTTAGAAATTAATCCCAGGAGAAACCCACGGATCTCTCCATCTTCACAGAAGCACAGAATGAGGAAGGAAAACAGATACAGACTAACTACAGCAAAGCTGGTTTTTGTTACTCACAAGTAACAAGTTAAGAACAAAATAATTAAAGACAGCCATGACTGTTGCATGAGTGTCATCAGTGAAGTGCTGGCTAATATAAAACAGCTGATTTTAAGAAGCCTTGAAATATTGGTGACTTCGTGATAATGGATTAAACAAAACTTTCAAAGTGTGTGTACTTCAAAACACGGAGCACTGTTGTTCTCAACAATATAACAATTTAATACAAAAACCAAACACTTCCTTCTCTCATTCAACATTTCATAGACATACAGTATATTTATATATTTGTGTTTCTAATTGATAAAAGTTCACACCATTGAAAAAACCTGGGTACAGAGCAACCAAACAACAATAACAAAGACAGCACAGTCACCGACATACAAGCCTCTTTAAGATGAAACCTGCACAGTTATCAGCATGGGTTTACATACACTTACATAATTAGTCACTGTGTTTGCAGGTGTTAAAAAGCAATACAAAGGGTCAATTTAACTAATTAACTAGTTGAAATATTTCAAAAGTATTACGCCTTATCCCAAAACATTCTTCTATGATACAAATTACCAAAATATGATTGTAAAACACAAGTGGTTGAGGAGGATCAGTTCATTTTTATTCATAGATCATATTGATTTTTGAATTCAATTTTGATCCTTCACACCCTGATTCGACCGTTAAAATATTAATTAGAAAGGGGCAATGGAGAGGTCATTGTAAGTCTCAAATAAAAAACAACAACCTGGGATTAATTGATTAAATCAAACATTACTATCACATCTCTCCATTTAAAAAAACAACAATAATCAAGGACAACATTAATAATAACATTAAAGAATGGCTTTAAAAGTACACATTTCCTGCTTTTCCTGCTTGTTAATTATTGCTGTGACTTCTTTAAAATTTCATTTACAAAATGAGTACAAAAAGCACATACTTGGTTCAGGTTAATGTAAGGGCAACAGAAACAAGACTATCAAACAATTCAGAAACCCTTCACTGTGTTGAAGTTGATAATGGCTCTGTATGTATCCATTTTACATACACACATGCACATTGTATACATGTCTATATAGGCAAAGAAAAACAGATTGTTTACATTTCCAGCGGGCATCTGGACGAACAGTATGTAGCCTTTGTAACACTCACTGTGTTAAAAGTACATCATTAAAAAGAGGAAAAAACAAAAGAATCAGATGTAAAGGTGAAGTCACCCATGTACAAAGAAAACTGTCCTCTGTATAAATCTACGTATTGTAGAAGTGCTCCATGAAAGCGGTGCCGACATGCAGAGACATGCTGTGGATTTCAAACTGTGAGTGAGGTTAGCACAGAGAGTGGTGGTTAGCGTGCAACAACTGAGAATTTAAAAATCACCAAAGCTGAATATCCCTGCAATTTCCTGAGAGTTTGAATCAATGATTGGAGTGATTGGTCTACGAGCTAAAGGGCAACAACATCAAAAAACACTCTTCATCAATGCCTGAGGAAAACAAGAAGACAAAAAGGCCTTTGTGAGTCTTGTGTGTTAAGCCTGGTGTTTGTTAACCAGAGTTTAAGAGTTTTTTGTGCTGTCTAGTCAAGTGTGATTGTGCGGTTTTATATACTTATATATATATATATATATATATATATATTTATATTTCACATATCTACAACATGGGCTGTTGAGCTTTGGGCAGTGCTAGCTAAATTCTCCTACAATGGCTTGAAAATTATTTAAATAATTTTCTGTCAGTAGCAAATTCTTGATTTTCCTCCCCTTTGTATCTGCAGGTAGATTTCTCCCTCTATCTTGTGGCAGCGCAAGTTAAGCCATGCAAAGCAAGGGAAGAGTGCCACTCTCAGGAACAGGCTGAAAAGAGGAGCAGTAGAGCTGAATATAAAGAAGACTGAGGGCATAAAAGTCAAAAAGACCAGCAGAGATGTATCCACCAGGTCATTCATTAAACGAAGGGTAGATTGGAATCTCAAATTCATCGCCGTTGAAGTTGGCAGGCTGGTCCAGCATCGACAGCACATCCTGAATCAGATCAAAGATATAGACAGAGGTTTATTACAGGTGGTAGATAGAGGGAGAAAAAAGTGTTACAGGAAGTGAGATATGTTCACATCACTCACAGGAAACATGTCTTGCTGGTTGCCCTGAGCTTGAGGATGCTGCTCTGCATTACTCTGTGCGTGCTGCTGGCCTTGCCACTGGGGCCACACTGCCTCTGCTGCCCGAGAGGGGAACTGAGCCCCGGACTGGGAGCCATCTGGGAGGAAGTACAGAGGAGTGAGAGGATGCAAGGAAATAACCAAGTGACATCATCACATGAACATGCACCAAACAAACCTACCATAACCATTGCTGTTGAGGCTGGCACGGTTATTTATTGGCTGGTAGTTCGCACCACTGGTGGGCGTGGGAGCAGCACCCGTAGGCATCTGGCCAAAAGAGTTGGAGGAAACACCTCCAAATCCTCCCATGGGAGCAAACTGTGGGGACATGGTCTTTGCGGCCTGGGGAGCCACCTGCTGGTGATAGTGGCCGGAATAACTGCATTTAATTACTTGTAGATTGTGTTGCAAATGAAATCTATGACTGGGACAGACACTGAAAAAGATCATGAAACAAAAGCAATTAAAATCAAAAACAGGCGGGACTTTTGTTGTGTAGCCTTACCTGGTTATTAAACTGTTGTCTAACTCCAGCTGCGGCTCCAGGCCATCCTCCTGCTGGTCCTCCGTGGAGGGGGCTGCCAGTATTAGGTGGAGCGACAGAGTGTGGGGCTCCGTTCTGACGAGACATCTGAGCCAGCATCTGTCCTGCCGAATGAGCCGGCTGAGCCATCTGTGGAGTCATGTTGACTTGCCTGCAGACAAACAGTGACAGGAGTGAGAGGTCTGCTACCTGGATGTCATCTAGACGGAGATATTACAGTTTAGAAAAAACATGCCATTTGAATTTAGAGTCAGCCAAAGCTTAAGTCTGGCTCCTTAAAACTCAGTTCAGTACACTCAGAAGGGATCATAATCTTGTTTGACAGGATCTGTATCCACTTATGCGGAAGCATTATTCCCTATTCCCTTTATGTAAACTACAGTATGCCACAGATTCAAAATTTAAGTGGCCGGGAATTCTTTCATGCACAAAGTGACCCTGCTGGCTCTGTTCTGAAAACAACCAAGGAGATTTAACATTTCTCTGTGACAACAAAACATAGTAAGCCACCCCCTGGGGCCACCGCTTTTTATCTTAATACTGCTAGCTTTGGCATAACCGCCGACACACAAACATGTCTATATGCGGAGTCCAGGGAAGGCTGTTAATCAGGCTCTTCTTTAAAGTGTTTATGATGGAAGGAGTTTGAGCAGGTGTAGCAAACACCTTTTAACAGTGTTATCTAGGAATACAATTATATTATATATAGAAATATAAATGATATCATTTATATGTGCAAATCTAGTTTTGGCAACTTTAGAGCAGTCAGCCAAAATCCAAGGGCTTAATTCAGTTTTAGTGTTACTATTGTCCCATTAATCTAATCTAATCCAATCCACTTAGACACTAGCATGAGTTTGTAAAGCAAGTGTCAAAAAGTAGACAGAAGAATTGGATCACAATCTCATTATCTTTAGATCTAAAGGATGATGTTGTTGGCTGAGTCAGCGTTATCCCGAGTTAACAATACAACCCTAATGAAGTCTCATCACAAGGTAACAGAATAAGAGCTGCTGGCCTGTTGTCGGTGTGTCTGGGGAATCACGCTGACTGACTGATCGAGTCTGCTCCAGGCGTTCGATGAAATGAAACGTTGCATTCAGGAGTCAGGATGCGGATCTGGTTCACATGTTAACTCATGCACTAACATGCACACACAGAATGACTTCCTACCTGTATGGCTCATTGGTACGAGCAGCAGGGAAGCTGTTGGCTTGAGGGTAGATCTGTGTGGGGGGGTTGGGGGTGGAAGACAGAACCTTGGCCTGATCTGGTGCTTGGTAGAGAGAAGGATAGAGCTCTGGCTTGTCAAGACTCTTGCTGTGGTCCGGCCCTGCCGCTGTCACAGGCTGCACCGACATCTGAGGATCACAAAAAAAATAACTCAGCAATCACAGTCTGAATCTCACAATACCTCATGATATTACTAGGGATGTCCTGATCAGCATTTTTTGCCCCGGTACCGATCTGATTTTTTAGGCCCCCTGAACTTGTGTGCATGCAATACAGCATGCTGAAGTCCAGACTGCCCTGAATGAAACATTCATGAGACAATGCGAAACCACCGACATTAATTTTAGACACTATCATGATTATTTCTTTTTTTTTCTCCTCTTATTAAAATGTTTATTTTGCCGCAAACTAGATTACAACTTAACCCGACTTGAATCATCTGAAAATCCAAAGTAGAGGACAATCCAGTGAGCTGCAAGGCTCTGGTTTTACAAACAACATTTTTCCAGTGTTTTTGCAATCACATCATGTTTAAATCACCTCACATGTTGTAACAGACTGTGCTGTGCAGCTCCAATGAGGCAGGATGTGAACTGAAAGCTCAAAACCCTTTTTTTCTTCTCTAAGTCCAAAGTAAGTCCACACAGCTGGGATTAAAGCAGCGCTGCTGATTGGTCTCGCTCTAGTTTCTGCTCACGTGACATGTGCTGCAACATCCAGCAGCCCGCTTGGCTATCTCTTTTGCAGCATGCTTTGCGAAGTAAAGGTAGCGGCTTAAGGACTGGATCGGACAACTTGTACTACTACTTTTCAATATATCCGATCCCGTAATTTTGGCTTGTATCAAACAGATACCGTAACTGAGTATCAGATCGGCACATCTCTATTACATATTATCACGTTTCATTAGACTACTACAAACTTAGTCTCTTATAAACAAGATCATTTTAAGTTTAAATATGATGACAAGTCTGCAAGATTTAAGCATGAATTTACAAAATGTCCAGCTGATATTTTTCCTCCGAAGCCTAAAATCTGCAAGTAATAATGCAGCTCTCCTGTTATCTGGCTCTAATTTCCTGCTGAGCAGAAAATCAATATCCTGACACTGTTTCCACATCAGACACGGCAGTAAAAAAAACAGGTCATAACGTAAGCTTTAATGACATGATGTGTCCCAGTGTTTCTGTGTGGCCTAACCTGTGACATTGTGATTGGACCAGCCTCATACAGACCATCTCTGGCTCCGCCTCCTTCAAGCTCAGCCTGCTGCTGCTGCAACTGCCTGAAAAGGGAAACAAGGGAAAGAGGGTGAGCGGGGGAGAGAGAGGGAGGGAGAGAGAGAGAGGGAGAGAGAGAGAGAGAGAGAGAGAGTTGGTTAAAAATAACCTCATTTCCATCTCCATGCCCTCAACTACTGAATGAGAAATCCAAAACACCTGCTGACAAAGTAGCACTCAACCCGCCACCGGTAGCCATGGCAACATAAGGGAGAAACCAGAAGAGGAGAGGCAGACAGTGGCACGCTTCATCTAAGGAAGGTCTGTTATATAAACACATAGCACCAGCGTGCGGCACCACCTGTGTTAAAAGTCTATCTCATTGAACCTTTTTACCTCCAGCTTTAGTGACTAATAATCATGCTCCGTATTACACAAGAACACTGTTCTCCAACACGACAGAGGAACAGAGAAAAACAGAGAAGAAGGGAAGGATCACCAAAACTAGGAAATGAAAAAAGTGACTGCTTGAGCCAGCAGTAGTCTCCCATGAAAAAGCAGCCCCTGTTCTCCCATGCAGAGGGAGGATAGTCAGGCCAGGCCTGGTCTCACCTGGTGGCTACCTGCCCAGGACTGAGCACTACAGGAGGGCAGTTTGGACTGCACTGACCGAGGGATGGGGGCAGTGAAGCCCCTGGGGAGGAGATTGGAGTGAGGGGGTCCTGAGTCGAGTTTCTACTGCCCCACAATCAGAGACGGGTGCAGGGAGAGAGTGATCAGTGTGTGGTTTATTGAAGAGGTAGTGGGGAGGGTGTAAGAGGAAGTGGGATGGAGAGTGATAGGTAAGCATTCAAACTAAGGGATCTTTCACAACAGTCACAAAAGTATCACTGTGAGCTGTATTCCATTGTGTAATCATGTTACATAATCATCAGTATTGATAAAATCAGAGTGTTACTCACTTGACGTTAACATTGGTGCAGATAATATACTCAATCTCCTCTGAAAAGGGGTTCTGGAAGGTAAAGGAGCTAGTCCTCATCCAGATCCACTCTCTGGTTTTGGAGCGAAACCGAAACATCACTGACAAGACCTGGCCCTTGAGTTTCACCACCTGTGGACACATAGTTGGTATGACAGCAGTCACAATCTGATGTCGATTTGATCAACAGGCTTTAGGTGAACTTGCAGTACAAAGATATCAGACGTCATGTGTAACATCAAGCTCTTCAGTGCTAAGAAAGAGACGTTTCCACAGCACAGTGATGGTAGCATTATAATTTCAATTTAATTAATAACTGACAAGAAACAATCTGACCTAAGTAGAAGCTGACAATGGCAGAATACTAAGAGAAGATGCCAGAATAATGTCAGAGAGCAAAAATTGGTGTAGATTAACAACGATATAAAGAAGTCTTAGGTCTGCCAAATATTCAGAAAGTCTTACCTGTTGGAAACTGTCTCTCAGTAAGCCCTGGTCCTCTGGGTGAGCGAGCTCCAGGATACTTTTCCCTAATAAATCCTGTGAAACAGAACATGTAACATATCTGCAATTAACCCAGACACAAAACACCCTTCAAAAGTTGTTCAGGAATACTGTCCGACAAGCAGCCCCTGTTAGTGAGATGAAGACTAACCTTTGGCTGGTAGCCAACAGCGGCCATGCAGCGATGGTCTACAAAAGTGAACATGCCCTGGCAGTTGTGACGTGAGATGAACTCTGCCGGAACACTGATGCTGTTGATGTCTGTGTCACCAGGGCAACAAGTAACCTATAGGGGGAAAAACCAGAAGTGCACTTTAAAAAATGAGCAGGTCCAGCCCACAACTCAGTCAGTAAGTTTACATGCACGCAGTAGCCCAGCTAAAGTCATAGCTCAAGTCTAAAGCCACAGCGAGGGGCCAGTCTTGTCTGTGTGTACATGCAGAAAAGAGAATTGGACTCCGCTTCGCTAGGTGGCGCTGTGTCCTTTTTTGATGAGTGAAGCTGCGTGCATATCAAACTAGTTTCGGTTCACCCACAGAGAAAACAACATTCTAACGCCGATGGCTGAGATGGATGCAGCCGTAGCTCTTCATGTTTTTATTTGTGTATGTGCCATAGTGTGTTTGTTGTGTTGGAGCCACAGACTGTATGAGTGCAGCAACCCTATTTATCATGGTCACCTACTTCCTCATCCGGCTGAATGCCGACGATTACCGAGACGTGCTGAATCAACCGCAGCTCGAATGCAACTGTATTATCTAGGTGTGTCAAACAAGGTACACAGAGTCCATATTCAGCCCAGCTAAGCTGTTAACATGCATTTCAATAGTCTGATCTCACGCTGACTAAGCTCATAGTCCAATTTCTGAAACTACATGTAAACACACTGAGTGTTATTCTAGTTTGATGCATTAAAGGTCATAATTTGCATGAAACACATTTATCCATATTTGTATATGTCAAATTTAATCTAGTATATGGAAAAATCAACCCCTGGGAAAAGTAACCCTGAGTGCTTTCTGTGGAGTCTGGCAAGTATCATTGTTTTGCAATCAGCTGCTGACAGGCAAATAAATGATTTCAAAACACTCTTACTCACTGTGTAAATATTTAATATAATCCACTTCAGATAAGACTGTAGATTGTGACCATGAAATACTGCCTCATGGTACAGCTGAATTTTCTTTGAAAGATTTCATGTGTCTTGCAACATTACTAAAAGCAAGACCACTGAATTTAAGGTTGCACATTGTTGCAGTTTGATTTTAGTTTGTCGTTAGGTAAGATGTAAAGTTTTATACAAAATGATCCTTGGTAATTTTTTTTCCTTACAACACTTAAAGAAAAGCTCCCATTTCTCTTCTGAAGTATCCATCATACCTGTAATCTCCCGATGGCAACTAGACAGTAGCGGCTCCCCTGAGTGTTGTCTGTTTCATCATCTGTTAGTGACACTCCTAAAACGCAAACATACAACAAAAGTGTAAATATACAGTAACTCATGGAAAAAAATAAACTCAGTACTATTTCCGGTTCTAGCTAGATTATGAAGCACACTAAACACACAACTGTTCTTAAAATTCAAAATCCTTAATGTTACCTGCAGGAGGCCAGGACTTGATGTATCCTGTACAATGGACCACTACGTACTGGGGCTCACCTTCTTTGGCAGTACCCAAACCATTCCTGGAGTTAACAAAGAAATGGTTAAAAAAAGAAATCAGTAAGTCCTACCACAGTGCCAATCAGAAAACTGTGCTTTAGATTTATGATCTTAAGGTGGGATTATCCTCTACATAATAACTGTAACACTGTAAAGTAAAACATACGTAAAAGAAAAAGTGTCTGGTTTTAGTTACCTGTTTCTGTTCCTAAGGAAGTTCAGTCTGTTCATAGATATTGGTTCCACTGGACAAGTACCACATCTGCAAATACACAATGTTCACTACTTTGACATTTTATGCATCTACAGACACATTTTAATAAAAATACTGAGCTGGATAGTTGACTACAGTCAGTCAGACCTCATTCTGCAGATGAACGATCGTCGGGCTCCCATACTCATTCTGGCTGATGACTGCTGGCCTTCCTTCTTTACTGTTCCTGTCTTTAGGTCCAACATCCTCCCTTCAGAGACAGAACAGACAAACCCTTAATAAGGTGGTCATTACAACTACTATCTAGCTTTTTTAAAATCAGGTATTAAATGGTTGAGCTCTTTCGACAACCACAAATTCTGTCATAAAAGAGTAGAAATTACTCTCTGTGCATGTTACGTGCCTGTGTTGGTATTCTCGGCTGTTGAAAGCTGTTCCCTGAGCTTTTCTGTGTCATCTGGATGGAGCTGATCATAAAGGGAGGAACCGAGCCATTCAGGCTGCGACTGGTTAAGGACCGGTGTCAGGGAGTCCGAGACGTAAACAATACGTCCAGTCTCACATGACACCACAAAAAGGAATCCATCGGCTGCTTCTAGTATGAGGTGCTTCAGTTCCTAAAGACAGAAGGTACCAAAAGCAAGATAAGCAGGACTGACCAATTTTTTTTTCCTTTTCATAGATCACAAATCCTCTTTGTTCTAATCACAAAATCTACAGAGTTCCATGCATCTTGCTCCTTATCACTGCTACCTGTATTGTTGCCTTGAATTGGGTGAACCCTAACATTGCTACACATTTATAATCATGCCAGTTGTGTATACTTAAGGTGCTTCACCAATAGTTTATGAGGTACAAAAGGCTTATTTTGAATGAGCTGCAGTCTTTGCACTTCCTCAAAATGTCATTTTTAAGAATTTAAAAATTCACTGTGTAGCTGCAAAAAATTGAGACTCTGTTTCATCACAAAAAAAAGTTAACAGCAAAGATGATCTCTTGGTCAAATAGCTGCCTTTAGCAACCATGTGAGAAAACTCCCTTTTAAACTTAGAGGTTGTTACTTTCACTTTTGTTGAACTCCATTTTTAGCAAACTCCAAGAGGTTCAGTGTAAATTATAACATGTTATTCTTGAATGACTATCGACTTCTGCACTAGTTAGTGCTGGGGCTGGGACAATATGCTTTTCTCCTGGTTCACTTCTTTTACAATTGTTGGGGTGTAGATTTGATTTGAATTGCGATTCTTCGATACTGACGATTTCTGCAATTTTCTTTCCCTTATTAAACACCAGCCCATGTAAAGTTAAATGATGATTATATCTACAGGTTATATCAGGAGCTATATTTCCCCAAAAAACATGAACATCACCTCTGAGTCAGTTGTATTCAGGGGATCTGACGTCATGTTACTAGATAGTCAAAGAAAAACATTTGCCCTCTGCTGGAGAAAAGCAGTATTGTTTTTTTAAACCCAGCTTATAAACAAAGACTAAAATGAAGGATTTAAATTTGGAAGAAATTGATATCAAAATTGTAAAACAAAAAAATCCTGATACTTATGTGAAACATTTTTTTTTCTCCTACCCCTTAGTAACACTTTGTGCAACTCTTAACCAAAGTAAAATGCTGATAGATTGAGTTGGAAATAAATTTAAATCTCATTCTCTATAATTATCTATATTTCTCTTCCTGTGTTCCTCATACCTGGTCTGTGAGAAAGGAAGGCTTGTATGACCCATCTGCATTTGTATTTCCACTTCCTTTCAAAGACTTCATATGAGAAACAGCCATTCGTAGGATGGTAAGTTTGTCAGGTTTTCGTGCTAGTGCACTGCACGTGGGCACCATGTCCGACAATTCTGTGATGTAGGCGGTCATCTTGTTCCGCCTCCGCCTCTCAATCTCACTGTGGTTCTCCCTGGAGTGTGGAAGAGGAGGAGGGAGGCAGAGGTGGAGGATAGGAGGGATCGATATGGGGGAACAGACGGGCAGGTGGACAACATGGAGTAGAGTTTAGAGTTAATGCTGCAATGCAAGTATGCCAACTGGGAAGAAAACGTGAGAATGAGAGAAGGTGGGAGAAATAATAGAAGTGAAAAATATAGTGTAGTCAATGATCTAAACAAATGACTGAGAGAAAGCAAGAGAGTCTGGTCTTTTAAGACCAGTTGATGTGACGAAAGAGAGCAGGTGCAGAGAGAAAGACCACTCAGGTGTCCTGAGAGAGGAGACAAAAGAGAAAGAGGGGAAAGTTGCTCAAAAGGAAGGTATTACCAAAGTGAAACATGTTCCTGAGTCACACATAGCAGAGGGGTTAGTGACACAGAACACAGGGGTGGGCTGAGAGACACAACCAGCTTTCTTGGACAAAGAGGCATAACATTCTGACAGGCACCAAAACAGATGCACAGAGCAGCAAAATGTTCCTGTAATTTTGTGCTGTCGACAATGACAAAGTGCTGGGATCCCAGCAGGACAGGAAAGTATTTGATAAGTGCATTCAATGTTCAAATACAAGCAGGAGAAGGAGCCTTCCACAGTGGTAGAGGCCATACCTGGCTAGCTTTTCCTTATCTGCAAAACTCTGATCTTCTTCCAAAAACCTGGAAATGAAACCAACCCACTAAAATACAGGCCCGAAAATCACTTCCAAATAAAAAGAAGTGTGAGTATAAAAAGAATCCCATGGACGAGAGAGAGGGAAGCACTGAGGTATCAATAAAATTGCTCCACTATAAAATAATTATATATACCCTGGACACATTTCTTCCTCCTGATTCAATCTCCTACCTGGCAAAGCGCTCCTTGTCATTGTTGGAGCCTCCTGTATCATCATCACACCTGAAGAAAACAAAATAGGCATTTTGTTATCTCAGCAGCCCTTACTATTTCAACACTTAATGTAAATCATCATCTTGCCTTAGGACAGAATAAAGTGAGACTCATGTACCTGAACAGTTTGCTCCCTTCATCATCATCAAAGTCTGGCCTGGAATAAGGAGAAGAGAACCGTGTGAGCAGCTTTACATCAATATTCTCACAAGAAGTTTGACCACAGCTCTCAGAAACAAAAGTGCAGTAGTCAGCAAATACACATAATGTGGTACTGACATTTCAGCTTATTGTAACTGTACTGCTGTCACACTTACGCAGCTCTTCTTTTGTTCGTCCCTTTTGGTACAACACCCCCTTGGGTCCCACTTGCCCCCATACCCAGATTTGGGTCCGGTAACTCTATAAATAAACAGAGGCGCACAGAGACACGTTGTGAAGGGGTTGACAGGTGATTTCCTATTGTGCCCCTAGCGCTAAAAACAGAAAGCAAACCACGCTCAAGCCCAACTAAATTAGCATAAGACTGACAGTAATATCAGTGCTTCCAAAACCACTACTTGAAAATTCAAATATTCTTGAGTCGTGTTGGAGGATTGAAGAGAGCTAGAACTGCTCCCGGAGCTAACAAGTTGACTACATTCCGATGTGAACTGTTAAAATCAAACACATGCGAACCGAGCTGCTAAATATCAGGTCGGTAGAGAGCAAACTAAGGTGTAGTAGTCACCTTCCATCATTCGGTAAAACAAAGTTAATCACAACGATGATATTGTAACAGTGAGCTATTCGTTAATCTAGCCCGTATGAGCTGGTTAGCATGCCAACAATCTATTACTTATGCAATAGCCAGCTAGCCTAGCTTTGCTACTCAGCTAACTTAGTTGATGCTGTCACGCTATCCCTTGGAAAGTGTCCGCTTTAGCTTTGCATGAGAAAACGCCCCGAATACATTGATAGTTGCAAAAGAATAGTGCGGCTAGGCTCTCATAATGCGTTTTAAAGGACTTTACCTGGGTTTGAAGAGGACATGTCCGTGTGGAATAGCATAAACAAATAACTTCGGCTGTGTAAAAAAAAAAAAAAAAAATCCTCAAAACCCTCCCCCTCCCCCGTGCTAGCTGGCTAGAGGCTAACAAGTACAGTGCCGATTTCCTCAGGTACGCGCCTTTATTTTGTGTTGTAAACGCTCGAAGCCATGACTAACACAGTCCCAGGACTATCCGACGACTAAAAACAGGACACACAGCGGTTTATCTCCTCTTGTGCACCCCTTTCCTGATCTCTCACGGTTTAAAGTCCTTTCTGTTTAAGATGGCGTTTCAAGCTAGCGGAGAGCAAGCTGTCTACAGTGTTTTCTCTCCTCCTCTCTCAATTGGATAGCACTATAGCCATATACAAATGACGTGAAATGTTGGGAAATCCATGTTGTGCTCCGCCCAGCTGGCCATTGACGGTCATGGAAGTAGTTGTGTTTAGTTTTTATTGTGCTTCTTGATAAAATAGTAAATGCTATTTATTATAAATGCTATAGTAAATGTTTCAATATGGCATGGGGTTGCCCAGAGAAAACTCTATCTATCTATCTATCTATCTATCTATCTATCTATCTATCTATCTATCTATCTATCTATCTATATATATATATATATATATATATATATATATATATATATATATATATATATATATATCAGTGTATATAAATAAATAAAATATATGCATGCACAAGTAAGGGAAGTAGTGTTTTTGTTTTACAAAGACATATTTTGATTTTGTTAATTACTAAAACAGATATTCTTTTTGTTGCCACCATGCGGTCCAGTTAGTTGAGGCAGATCATGCTAAAGCAATGGGACTCCACTGCATCCAGACCTCTATAAGCCTGAAAGGTCTCCTTCATTTTGGCTAAGACAGGCACCAGTAGCCTTCTGGTCACAACCCAAGGCAGTCTTTTCCATAATGACGAATATGAATGTGACCGATTTTGACTCCTTGTCACCAACCTCCCTAAAAAGGACGAAATCCCTCCAGAGGTGGGAGCTGAAACCTAATGTTTTGTTCAAGGAGACCTTACCAGAGCCAGTCTCCCAAAGAGAAGGCTCCTTGGTTCACATGACATGCAGACCACTCCACTATATTAAGATGTGGTAAGAGGCCATTGTTGTAGTTCAGTTTTTACTTTTCTTCCAATCTTTTTTCCCCACACATATAGATGGATTGTAAGAGACAGAATGTTAAAATGTTTCCTCATGCATGAGAAGAAGCCAAAATGTTTGGTTAATGGAATTTGAGCAATGAAGAAATTAATTAGTTTTGTAATATTTATTTTTCAAAAACGGTAACTTTGAGTCAACTACTTGATTAATTCATGTTTTATTATTACTGAAAACTGATATTTTAGTACCCTTATAGAATGTTGTTGCCTTGAGGTAATAAACTGATTTATGGTGTGGGGGAATTTGTATTTTTTGGGTTGATACATCAATAGGTACCCTGACTACTTCCCCCTCCCCCAAATAAATAAATAAATAAATAAATAGGTAGATAGATTTAAAGATCTTGTTACTTTTTCCGATCACACATTTCCTTTCCCTACCATCCAGTGAAAACCATGTATCTGAATGAGGTTAGGAATTTTTTGACCTATTATGGGTTGAGAAAATTCATTTAAAAAAATCACTTTCATAAAGGCCTGGTTCTTGCAGGGCATCTCTCCTTATGTACAATAATCTTGCAGGGTGCGAGGAATTGCTTGAGATTAAACCACTCAGCACTAAATTAAGTAGTCAGCAAAAGTAACTCTCAAAAACTAAAGCAGGAAAAAGCAATTTACAGATTAACCAGCAGGAACAATTCCATGTTTAATTCATTAACTTAAATAATATACTGTGTATTATGTCTGTAGTCATGATTTATAAATAAATAAAAAGTACATCAGAATGCTTTCATTGTGATTCATGGTCTTTGCATTTATTATGCATAACAATACTTAGTTATTAAACAATAAAAATAATAATAAAAAAAAATATATAACACTGTAATTAGGACACAGCTGTTTCTTCTGTATCACCGGGGAAGATGAAGTTGCTGGTTGGCCTGGGTTAGTGAAAAATGAGGGTGTTGTGGAATTAGGCTTAGTTTGAGAAGAAGATAATTTTTGAAGATGATGATGATTAAGTGAGTGATGGATGGTACCAAGGAAGGAGGTGATACTAGTGTTTGATGTGAGGAGGAGACAGGAAAGAACACAAGAGGGGGCAAAAAAGAGAGAATGAGAGGGAGAGAGAGAGAGAGAGAGCTTCCCATAATTACAGATAAGGCACTTAACATACAAATAGATTTAAAGCATGAAGACAAAACAGCCACACTCATTTCATAAGCTCTTCCCGAGCCTCAAAGCTCAAACACTGAACTGATGAAAATGGATTACATTATCTTTTATCTTCTAAACATCAAATAGAATACCTGTAAACCCGTTTCATAAACAAAGTCATACCTCAAATCATTCACTGAGATCATGAGTAAAATTCTAACCCAGGTTAACAAACATTACCCAGGCTACAAGGCAGTGAATCAGGGAAATCCGGTTCAGGTTTGTAAAATCTGGAAGTGGTTCAACTGTCACATTCCATTTTCTTTAGAAAAATTCAGTATTCCCACAAAGTAACCCACCTTCAGCATGGTTTTATTATGGAGTCATTGGTTATCAGTGGGAGGCACTGCCAGTGTGACTCAACTGGATCGACCAGCTCGAACCAAAATAGAGAAAAAAACATTCAGCTCCATCAACACTGGCAGGAAGCTGAGATTTCTATTGCAGTGATACTTATTTGGGGTATTCCTGACTGCTCAAAAAGCAGAGATTTATAGACAATGTCTCTTCTGGAAGCAGGATTTGTTACTTAAGCGTAGCTAGATTAAGAAAAGAAATTAAAAGCAAGACTTTTCTTGCAGTGTATCTACAAAAGTGACACCAGAGTTACTTACAAGGCAGACTTTTCTGAATCAATGGCACAGGTGTCACTGAAGAGCAGAGGCACGCAGTCCTACTGCACAGTATACAAGAGACAGTTTGTGCAAAGGCGGTGCAATAGCTGACATTTACGAAATTGCATAGACAGAAAAATTAGGGAAATAAATGCCCCATTGTTTCACTTTCATAAAACATACTTTCATTCTCTTTTGTTCTTTATGAAACAAAAAGGAAACAATTTAAACAACACAGCATCAAAGCAGAAAGCTTGAACATGGCATTTTAATAGCCAGTAGTTGGCTCTAAGGCACACTGAACAAGGAAAGCTAAAGAAGAAGCAGCATCACTCCCTTCCTCGCTCTCTCCACCCTCCCTTCATCCCAACACTTTGCTCCTCTCCATTTCCTCCCCTGTTTTTTTTTTCTTTTTTCTTTTTAATTTTGGGATTGGCATCACATTGACATTGAGACATGGACATAGTGTCTATCATCTGCTGGATCTTAGTGACCTCTAAAAGTAAGAATGAATGTGTATGTGCAGAAGTAACAGTGTCACATTTCATCAACAAACCTGCTATTCTGTGTTTTCGGGAATGACATGCCCTCATCCCCTAACCCACACCCCCTCTTCTATGTTTTCCTTCTTTCCATCTCTCCCTCTGGCATCTCTGCTGAGGGATATGAGTCCTTCTCCTGCTCCTGCATCCTGACACCCGTTTTCTTTTACTCTGTCTTGCGGTGGTTGTTGTTGTAGACTGTGTGACCATTCTGTACTGGTCCATTTTTCTTTGTGGCCTTTTTAACCCCTTCCTCTTCTTCTTCCTCCTCCGATTCATCTGTTTCATCTTTGTCACTCCTTTCATCGTCAACTTTTTCCTGGAAACAAACAAAATGAAAACTGTTTTTAAAAGAGTCATTCAGGGACATGCCATTAATCAAGAAGATCTCCTAATTAAACTGTTCTTTCTGTTAAACTGTTCTGGATACAGTCAGATAAACTCAAACTGTCACAACGTTCTGAAAGCTTATGTATAACTTGTTTTTGCAACCTTTGGTTATCCTCCCTCATCTAAACAGATTTCCATTGCCCTACTTCAAGTCGGAATATATGTGTGCTGGGTTTAAATTCTATTGAGGCATCTTGTCAAAAAGCATAGATGGTTGACGCTGATGTGAAAAAGTCTGCATCTGCTTCTGACTTGGTATTGGAAAAACAGTTCGAGTTGCAAACAAAACGTAGATTTCGACTACTTTATCAGTGACGCCACATGTCAGTGGGTAACGTTTAACAAGAAGCCATATGAATGGGATGCTGGAACTTACAACCAAGCCATTTGTAAATGTAAGTACACCCAAGAGCTCTGAGGATGAAAAATAATCTTGATACCCTTAATTCTTGCATAAAGAGCGGTTATAGAGTACGATCGTGTTTAATGGTTTTGTATATTTATATTCTATTTGGTGGATATTTACTTTGTCTTGTAGTTAAAGATGAATAACATATCAGTTAATTGCATTCAATAATATAGATGTTTCAGTCACTTTGATTGAGGATTCTTACAAAATCCTGAACTTTTGCATTTAATCTTTGTTTTCTTACATTGTTGGTGAGGAAGCGAACAGCTATGCGTATGATGAGGACAGCCCAGAAGACATGTAGACACTGTAGAACCATCAAAAGACCGTTGAAAAAGTAGTAGCCGAAGAAGGGCTCATAGATGGTCACTGGGTACACCCATGTACAATAAATTATCCTGTAATGAGAAAGTGTAGATTGAGGTAAAGGTAACTTTCATAGCATGCAGCCAAATATTAAAATGAAACAAGTCTTTGAAACATTATGTGGCTGTACCTGAAGGGGAAGATGACCAGGCGTGTGATTATGAAGATTGCAGCAAATACGATGAAGATGTAGTTGCAGGCATTTCGCCATCCAGCATAGTTGAACATCTTCGCAGACTACAGGAGGAAGAGACAGAAATTATTAAATTGGAAAGTTGTTGATAAATAGATATTTCTTTGAAGAATGAAAACAGTTTTGTTGTATCTTATACACTGTTTTAAGAATTGAATCAGCCATGCCAGACTTGACTCTATGTTTCTGCATTCTCTACCCTGGCAGTAACACCCTGAACATCCTCTGTCATGATCTTTATTTTTGCTCTTAAAGGAGAGGTAGTTCATGTTGTTTCCTGGGGTAATAAATCCACTGAGTAACTGATCCATTTTCACATTTTTGAGCATAAGGATAGGATTATGCATAGGATTTCCTTGAAAAATGGTTCTAGCTTTTCAAACGAAGAGCTTACATCTTTAAAACTCTGTAAACTCTCTTTCTTTTTTATGCTAAAGCTAGCCTGAGAAGAGTTTTATCCACAAGGTGGCATTGTATTACCAGTGTGTGCTTCCATCAGAAATTACCCCAGCACTCCTGCCATCATTTCTGTATATAACTTAAAACAGAGCAAGGATGCAGCTAGAAACAATCATCATATCATTTTTTAATAGCTAATACTGACAGAAAGAAAATGAAAGTGATCCTTTCCACATTTACATAGCCTACTGTTCATAATTGCAGGCTCATGTCAGTTTTAGATAAAGTTTTATGTGTGTGTGTGTG
Source organism: Labroides dimidiatus (assembly GCA_030710495.1). Taxonomy (NCBI): domain Eukaryota; kingdom Metazoa; phylum Chordata; class Actinopteri; order Labriformes; family Labridae; genus Labroides; species Labroides dimidiatus. Next base: position 14,123,802 of record CM061148.1, read on the forward strand.
TGTGTGTGTGTGTGTGTGTGTGTGTGTGTGTGTGTGTGTGTGTGTGTGTGTGTGTGTGAATGTTATGTACTGGAATGACCCTGTGGGGACTTTTTACCTCAAGGAGGTAATCAGAGGAGTCGTGCACCAGCATGATGAGAGTCCCAGCACGGATGTAATTTACACACCAGGAGAAGCTGATGAGGAGGATTGTGGCTACATGATGAACAATTTGTTCTTTAAAGTCCTAAAAACATAGAGGCACAGCAGAAAGACAGAGGTATGTGTTAGCTAAAAAAAAAAGGCTACACAGCGTTATTCAAGTTTGAGTGGGTCTGAGCGCTAAGTGTTAAATCCCTCTTAGAATGCAACTTGGTTAGAGTTCTGTTGGAGAAACACACTGTGCCTCTTTGGCAGGATTTCCCCCACTGTGCTCAGCTGACCCAGGTTGAGCAAAGTCCAAAAACTTATGCACACAGACACACTCACACGTTGGAAAACAGGTGTAATAACAGTCTAATGTCCACTCACAGTCCAAGCCAGATGTCAAACTAAAGAGAAAACACTTTCTCTCTGTTGTTTACAGCGGATCATAATGTCCCAACTCGAGAAAACAAAACAGATTGCTGTCTATCCCTGTGAGTGTTACACCAAAAATATTTACTCACTTTGCGTTTCACATCAGACGCCACACTGAAGAGAAGAGAGCTGTAGAAACCCAGCTCGATCATGTAGTACCAATACTGAGATGGTAGGAGAGTCTAAAGGAAAGGACAAAATAGGATGAATCTCAAACATAGAAACACACACTGACATGTTCACAGATACTTAAGGTTTTAAAGAATCCAGCAGCTAAATGTAAAACCATTAGCAGAGGGACAATGATTGTTCAAGGTCTTGGTCGAAGGAATGTTAACTTTTAAATTCCCAAAAAGTCTTTTCTTGATAGAATTTTTTTTTTAAAGGCAGCTACTAAAGTGCATTCATTGTTCAAAAGCATCTCTGAGACGTACCAGCACCGGAAAGCCCTGCCACATCTCCTGCAGGTCATACAGCCAGGGTTTCTAGAGGGAGAGAGACGATGTAAACGGGACAGCTAAGTTTGACAGGTGAGATCCAATCACCTGAGTCAGCATGGCAATAAGTTAATGATGTTCACCAGATCACTGAGGAGAATGTTCACATTAAGACACATTAGGAAGAGGAAGACGAGGAGGAGAGGTGTAGGTCAATATGGCTGTACTCACATCGATGAGGGCGGCCAGGCCAGCAATGAAAGCAAGAAGGTAAAAGGTAAATCTCCAACTGTAAGAGAACACACACACACACACACACACACACAGAAACACACTTCCTACTCAGTCAATGAGGAAAAGACAATAGACACATTTTGTAACACATGAATGCATCACACAAGCACACACACACACTCAGTCACAGATGCAAATATGGAGTGCATGGAGAGAAAATAACAGGACAAATGAACGGCCGAGAAAAATCTGGTGAACTCTGGCGAGTCAAATCAGGACACAGACACTGGCACACACACCAGCACACAAAGAAGGGCTGTCAGACAGTGTCCTCCCTGTTAATATCCTGTAACAGAGACAGTGGGGGGTCGTTCCCACCACAGGGTCTCACTCAGGTGCAGAGACGAGGTTTCACACAAAAAACACAACCCACAGTGAGAGAAACAGAAGGAGAGAAAGGTGAACACAGAAGAAGACAAAAGAGCAGTGGAGGAAATAAGGCAGAGACACAAAGAGCCTGTTGTGTGCACATTAACAATAGAATGATTGAGAGGAGAAATGCTGTAACACGCACAGCGAAAGACACGCCACGAATGGCGAGCGACAAACATGCAGTCACATGCACATCCGCACAAATCAGCACAAGCATCAAATGCAACATTAATTCACTGACAAATTTCAGGATGTTAAACAAACACCTGAAGCACAACAGAGTCTGGAGCAGAAAACCATCGAACCACATGGAGTAGGTTTTGTTTTGTGGAAATGCTGCAAGAGTTTCTGAGCACTTTAAAAATTGTTGAGTAATGGCTTCACATTTTCAAGTTTGCCCCAAAACAATAGTCAGGGGCTGATTCTTTATTCAAGCCCATTGTGCTACTGTCCACCTGTTAACACTGCTCATTACAGACCTCTTCTAAATGTACTCCCAGTGGAACCGAAGGGAAATGTTTTCACAGGCCTGGCTGAATGGTGAGACATCTTTTATTCACATCAGTAACATGTGCAACAGGTATCCTCTCCAGGGAGCAGTGTATTATGCTTGCTGGCAGCTTTCTGGCAGAAGTGCCTGATCGCAAAGTTCTCAGTGTAACGGTCTCTGTATTGTCAGTGTGGACACAATGGTAAAAGGAAAGAGACGGAGGGGAACATCAATCAGCAAAGGAGAGAAAGAGGCGAAGATGATTGAAGAGGCAGAAATTAAGTTTGCTTTTAGTCCTTTGCAAAAAGTTAAATGCACTTTGTAATTATACAAAGTTTCAGAAGCACCAATTATTACATAATCTTGCTTTAACATGTTCAAACATCCTTGGCAAAAGAAGAAATCCCACACTGCTATTTCCAAGGAAACAGGATTGCCCCATTCAACTAAAATTAAGCTCAGTTCAATTCAATTCAATTATTTATTCCATACAAAGCAATACTAAATGAGACTGCCCATTAAAGCTGTGTGTTTTTATTGAGTGAACTGAATGCACATGATCTGTTGACAAGCACGAAAAATGGCTGTGACAATGAAGTAGTGATGACAGTCATGTGGCTTTAAGGACATATGTATGATGTACAGTAGGCTGTACTAATTATGATAACAGATCATTTTCTATGTTAATCAGGCTCATGCTAACAGCATAATGCTAGAAGTGAATGTTAGAATTCTCTGGGTATGATTTTTTTTGTGTTAAATTAATTTTCAGTTATTGGGACACAGCATGAGTCCTGCCAGCTGGCATTAGCTAGTTTCAGCAGCTGTGTATCAGGTTAACATGATGTTAGTTTAGCTTCTATCACGCGTGCCAATAACCTACAGTGGTGACAGAGCCCCTGTAGCCGAGGCCTTGGTGCTAATGAGACTGTGAATGGTTGGATATGTGTGCGTGCAAAAGGAGCAAGAGCTTAGGGCATGGTAGTAGCAGAGTGGCATTGTAATGAGTGCATGTTAAAAATAGGGGGCTGCTTTTGCCCTCAGAAATGTGCTCATATAGCCCTCGGAATGCAAAGGGTGTTCAGCTGTTTTGACCCCTCCATAGAGCTATATAAGTCTGTGCATATACAGTACAGTATGTGTGTGAAGTGTGTGTGTTTGTAAGGGTTTTTACCTGGCTTCTCGAAACTTTTTGAGCAAGCTCGGCCTGTCCTGGTTCCTTCGCCTCCTGAACCATCGCTGCACTTGTCTTTCCGAGGAGCCGGTCTGTTTGCTGAGACTTGCTATGGATGTCTGAAACCAGCAAAGAGAGGCCAGGGTTAAGAATCTAAGTTCATTTAAACTACTCCATATTTTACAGTGTGTGAGCATGTGTGCAAACGTGTACCTGTGTGGGGTTTTTGGTAATGTTGCAGTAGTAGGATTCCAGTGTGGGGTTGTGGGGTGCTTTCAGTCTGACTGTCTCTTTGACCCCAAGCAGAGAAGCCAGGGGTGTGGCCACCGTCCTGCAATTTCACAAAAAGATTGTTGATAAAAAGAAGATTACAATAAAAGACAGTGAGGAAATTAATAAAGCATGGACAAAGCTCAGGTCACAATTTTGTGAGCAGTTTAAATGTGTGAGAAGTAATCCAGCAAAAGTTAAGAATGCAACTGCATCAGCAAATATGCACCTTTTCTGCATTCTGCTGCCACTTCTTAAGCATAGGCCTTGTTGGCTTTATGGTTCATGCGCAGATAAAAGTCCTCTGCTTCTTTTATTTGGTTACTGAAGGGGAAAAACAGGTTACAAAAACTGAGGGTGGCCAAATTCTTGTTCTTTTCAATTAAGTGTGACTTGTAATGGACTTCCCTTTTAAAAGATTAATGAGTGTCATTCATGTCTAAAGTCTTACTAAAGTTCTCAAGTCTCTCCTTTTCCAGTCCTGATGGGAGATTGGACTGAAAACTGCTAATGAGGACGGGAGCTTTTTGGCATTGGCAATAAAGCTCAGGTGGACTCTGTAATGGTTGTCTGATTTCCAAAAGATTAACCAATGGAAAAGAGAACAGTTCAGTTGTTTGAGCAATAACATGAGTCACTGAAAAAAATGGAGTTCTGGTGATTATAATTCAAGGCACAGAAAAGGGAATGTCAAAAAATTTTGAGGGGATTAATCAAGAGTTGAAAATGCATTTTGGACAATCAAATAAAGAAGACAAAAGATTACAAATGCTTCACAAAAAAGCAAATGACTAAAAACATGTAGATAAAGGGTATATACACACTGTGACAAAGAGATCGAAACAGACTGACCTTTCAAAGATCTGACGGATGATGAGGAATGCAATTGCAATGGGAAGCGCCACCCACAAGTCGCAGGCTTTTGCGTAGACTCGTCCATCCCGATCCTCCAGGTCAGCCCAGCCTAGGCCCTTTGGAAACCACAGCCGCTCCTGCCAGAACCACTCGCTCAGTCCCAACAGCATCCTGCAACACAAACACACAAGGGGTCAGCATCAACTCGATCAGTTTATTTGATAGAGACAGAATCCATATCCTGAAGAAAAAACACATGGTTGAACACCGATCTTAAATCTATATGTTTAGACCACTCATAGGAGCTATAGAGTCTGAAGCTATACAGGCATGTCTGAATCTGTGATTAGGACTTCATGGTACCATGTTATTAAGCAAAGATGCATCCCTGTCACTGAAAACCTCATTGAAGGTTTTCCTAATGCATTAAACAGAGCACAGGCTGCATGCAGGGAGCTCAGGAGGCCCGAGCAAGGGAGAAGCAATCAGACCAACAACTGAATTTTAACCTTTCACCACCACCAGTGCTCCCCAGAACAACCAGCAGCTGCAAGAGTTTAATTCAGAGAGTACAGAGATGACTACTTCTACTGCTGAGATGAGGGAGTGGCCTTATAGAGGCGGTGAGGGAGAAGTATTTCAGAAGGGATATGAGTCATGATTGGTCCATATGTGCAGAGCAGCAGGGGCGCCCCCACACACTCCATCTCTGGAGTCCCCTTGTGGATCTGCAGTAACTCCCCTTCCTGTTCAGTGCAGCTGTAAATGTTTGAGCTCTGGAACTGCTTAACTTTCACTCCCATCCCCGCCCTGCTGCTCCCTGCCAGTAACCAAGAAGGATTCCCCCTTTGGCACAGAGCGCCAAAGCTGTGCGTAATGCTCTCCCTCCTTCAGCTATGTTTAAAATAACAGCTGAAACTGGAGGTGGATGTGCTTCATGCAGAGGACTGGCAAAATTACAATGCAGACTTTTTTAAAGCTTCTTTTTAGGCCTCTGTGCCTTTATTTAGAGATAAGACAATGGATAGAGAAGGATGGAGGATAGAGAGGGAAAATGAGGAGCTACAGGTTGAAAACAAACCCTGTGCTGTCTGCTTTGAGGGCTTCATCTTAGTCTGCATCTTTCGAACCAACGCCACATTGAAGCTGTTTTTTTTCTGTATACCTTTTAGTCCTTAACTTAAGTTAAACTTCAACTAATGTTAAACACTTGATCACAAGAACAAAAGGGGGAAATGCCATTAGAATCACTTAAATCCAACTGTTGTGTCTTTACATTGATTGCTTTCTGACCACTGACCAGCTATTAGAATTTTCAGTTTTAAATATACTGTCAAGATAATTCAAAAATGTTTGCATTTAATTAGCTAAAACCACTGATGTTTGGGCATTTTTCACCACCTCTACTGGTTAAGAGCTGCAAATATTCAATGCTGTCTCGACTAAAGCTGAACATCCTTAGAATTACCATGAGACAGCAAACAGGGTGCCTTTGGACTTTTTAAAATATGTTTTAATTAAATGTAAAATCCATGGGGAAGGGGAATTCCACCAGCATTTTTTGCTGTTTACAGTAGTTTGTAGTTCCAAATGTTAAAATAAATAAATAAGAATACAAGACAGTGACAACCTTTTACATTAAGCTTACTGTTAAGTCATTTGTGCCATTTGTGTCATTTAGGAGGGATATAAAAAATTAGGGGCGAGCATTTCATTTGGAGAAAAATCTCATCAACATCTTTATGTTTAATATATTTAATATCAAGAATACCTTCAATATTATCTTAGGCATGTTTGGCCACAACCCTGCCTTTTATCCTAAGACCGCTGGGATAGGCTCCAGCCACCCGCAACCCTAAACAGGATAAGCGGTATGGAAAATCAATGAATGAATGAATGAATGAATGAATGAAAGAATGAATGAATGAATGTTTGGCCACATACTACATTATAGTATGTGGCAGTGAAAACAAATGTGATAAGCAAACATTTTTTTTATTTGATAGGAACTTAAAAAAAAGGAGTGTGACTGGCTCAAATTTTCAGGTATTTGACAAAAAACTAAGTCCTACCAAGTACACAAACAAGACACATCAGATCCAGAAATGTGCTAGCTTCTAAAGTGTTTAAAGACACACCAAAAAATAAAAAGTTGGTTATGTATCTCTTTTGTCTAACTGCTTGTTAAGCTTTCAAATAAAATAAAATATGACCAGTTCTTGATGTTTACTGCACACAGACCGTTTATCATTAAAGCTCCTGTGAGGAACTTTTAGGTTGTGCTGCTTTGGTGCCCCCTGTTGGCAAAGTGTTTACCTTATTTATCAACTGATCACTTCCTAACATGAAAATCTTAGCCTCCTTTATTTGCACTATATAACATACAACCAACAATGATTCTTTGATGTGGAACATTTTAAAAACATCTGTTTTTGCAGTGTGGTGTGAAACCTAACCCATGGGAGGGCTGCCAGGTATATAAATTGATACATAAATAATCAGTCTGTTGTTGGTGGTGTTGTTTGCTTTTTTAAGTCACATTGTATTAGGTCACATTAGTATTAATTTCAGTCAGTTAAAATTCCACAAAGGAGCTTTAAATCAGTCCTAGAGGTGAAACGCATGGCTTCTGGTTGCACCCCCTGACACTGTCCATGAGATGTGTCATGGGTGAGTAAGTTGCTTGTTTTCCACATCATGTCATGTTAGTCATGGCCCCTGTTTCCTGTCGCAACAGCACTGCTGACTGAGCTCTGGACTATCCTTTTTTTCCCTCTTCCCCTGCTCAGGTAGTGGTGGTTGGGAAGAGGTGACACATTTTTTCCCCATTATTTTGGCAACCTTTCTCCTTCAGCAGGACTACACTGAACTGTTGCCTTGAGTGTTCTGACAAAAATTGCTGAATAACATGTTTGTGTGCAGGCTGGATCCATGAAGAGCAGCTTAATCACACCAAAAACGAAATGAATGAGTTTCTGAGGAAAAATAAACAAAGTATAAAGAGCAAAAGTGCTGAGAGAGTCTGCATACATGGGTAATAAATGATTTCTAATAATAACAACCTATTTTAGGCAGTTAATAAGAGCCTCTTCTTATCCCCAACTTTTTTTTTATTTCCTCATAAAGATTTGTCTTTGTGTTGAAAATCCATCCGTTTCATTATGCCACCCTGCTCAATGTGACCTTATTCTTATTCTGCTTCATCTTTGAACATTATTTTCATCTTCTGTTGAATAATTTTTGAGATTACATTCTGATGTATGTGCATCTTGTCATTCTCCTGAATTTCTGCCATCATTTATCCGTCAAAACACTTTGTAAACAGTTTTTTAAAGGGGCTGTATATATCAAGTTATTAATGTGATCATTTTTCAGTTGTAATGTGCTTAAACACACATGCACCCACCAAAATACAACTGGGATACTTATAACTTAAAAACTTTGTTTGTATCTGTCATTCCTGCAGTGTTGGGAAGTTCAGAAGATAAATTTAGGCTGACACAATAAGATCTTACAGTAAATTCAGCAAGTTAAAACACTTTTCCCCCACACATCTGTCCCAACATCACATCCCATTGGTTCACAAGATCACATGACCAGACTCTGACCATTTCAAAGGTCCAATAAAAATAAAGGATGCCTCTGGTAAGGGAGGGAGAAAAGGAAGTTCTCTGTCTGCTTTACTAAGAATATACATTAGAGGGATGTGGTGATTGTTAACAGAGATCCAGCTCCAGCCTCAGAGAACAGCTCCAGATGTTCCTGACATGCCTATACGCTAAGTTTACAATCCCATGATGCACTTTGTTAAAAAAGGGTGAAATAAGTGGAACCAGTTTCAGAGGAAAAATCTAAACTGACCAGACTGCAACCTGGTACAGAGTCCAGGAATATCTGGAGAATGTAAACACACTGCCACCTTACAGAGGGAGTGCTCGACTCAGAGTACATGCATGAAAAACATCTAATGCAGTTTTACAGCCAATAAAACGTTGCTTATCTCACTGATAGGACATGAGCTCAACAAAAGGAACAAAAGTCACGAGACAGAAGCAACATGCTGACTGTGAGTCACTCAAAACGCATCATCTATGTGTGTGTAACTAATTATTTACTCATATCGATCCATTGCTTGAATCATTCAAACCAAAACACAAATTAAAGGTTTGATCAGTCAGAGATAAACAGCTAGTCTACTACTGTTGACATGACATGAGGTCAAAAGATACAAGTAAAAATATGTCAGGCTGACTCGGTCAGATAAGTCAGCAGAACTTGATTGTTATATGGCATTGAATTTTACAAAAGCTTATATTAGGTTTCATGCATAGCATTCGGTGACCTGACTGCCATCCATTACAGCTACAGTATAATGAAATACACATGCAGGGTGGGCAGGCTATATATGAAGTTACTGCTTCTCTGACATGCACTGGGTATGGAGTGCATTCATTTCTAAGTACTAAAAATACATTTTGTCTCAAGCTGTAAGTACAGCACTGAACTAGTTATGAAAGTTAGATCTTACAGACTGGTCTTTTTTTTTTTTTTTTACTTCCTACGATATTTTGCTTCTTAAACAACTTTCAAATGTTTCAATTTATGTTGTTTTATGTATATAATCATAATCTGTACTGGATCATGTCATATTCATTATGTTGTGTGTTGCTGTCTTCCAGTTACGAAAGAGATCTTTATTGCAACAGGTTATTATCTGGTTAAATAAGACAGATAAAAACGTCTTTTTGAGATAAGAGAGTGACTGAAAACACCATTCAGCCTCAGTGCTGAAGCTAAGTAACATTTTAGCACCAGCATCATTAGCTCTGAAACAATAGCCAGTTATTAGTCTGACATATTGACATACTACATACAGTATTTGGCCCATAGTGGTAGTATTGTATTAATCTCCCACTAATGCAGCCTATTGCTGATATGGTGATGAGGTTTTCCTAAGCCACACTAAAACAGCTGTAAAACTGCAATAACGTGCTCATTCCACTGACAAATCAGTTTGTTTTGTCAGTTAATTAAGATCTTGTAAAAATCGCTCCACTGCATTTTAATTACATAATAAGTCAGTTTTCTCTAACAGAGCTGCTTCAAAAACAGGTAAGTATCAGTGTAGCATATGTTATACTTTTTATTTTTTACTTAGTATAATTTGAAAGTTATTGACTGTATTTGGATAAAAACTGATAGTCAAATATGTTCAACTGTTTGGACGGGTCAAGGTGGATACTGGGAGATTTTTAAAGATTCACTGATGGGCACGATTGTTAAACTAGATGACAAAGCAGGATTTAAGTCACATAAATAGTAAAACGCAAGCATCCTTTTTATTATGTTCTGCATAGTTCGGACCAAATGTAAAATGCATTACTGTTGTGAACTTGTGCAAAGTTGTGGCTCCACCAAACACCAGTCAATCAGTTGATAACAGTAGAAGTATTCAGAGAGTCAATTTTCTGTACTTTCATCCTGTCTTGTGGTTCCATGTGCAGACACAGTTAGCAGACCGCAGTAAAAACCTGATTAAAATCCTGAGGCACATACTGTGGGATAAAGTTGCAGGACGCTGAAATGCTTTCTACAAATGGTCCATTAGTTGTAACTCATGTCATGCATTGGGAATTTCAAACCAAGGGGTTCTGAGGGTGACTCAGACTCATCCTTCACATTTTTTAAATTCCTGTGGACTAAAGTTTGACTGAATAAAAAAAGTTTGGTGTATTTTTATTAAGTTCAAGATACAGTAGTTGAGTAAGCACAGAGACTGCAGGAAATTATACGCTACAAGTAAGAGAAAATGTCAAATCATCCCAAGGGCAGACGGCCAGTCTGTGGTCTGCTTCATCAGTGTTATCCATGTTTTAGATAGAGATCACAAGAAAGTCAGCTTCAATACCTTTGACACTGATCTGCAGCCCCAATGAATTATTGATGAGGAGATTCAATCAGCCAGCACACTGATTTGAATAGGTCCTTTTAAGAGGTGCGAGGATAATATTGTCATGCTGATTCTCTTTATACTAGATGCCGGATCCTTTACATGCTGCCCTTTGAGTCAGTACTGTTACCTTGGTGTGGGCAATTAGACCAGCCCCTGGACACATGTGAGGCTATTCTTTCTGTTGAGTGGAAGCTCTAAAGGGTAAGGATCTTCAAACATTAGCACTGCTTAACAAAGTCAGGGCCAATGTTGCAAATTTTTGAGATGAAAAGAGGGAGATGTATTTATTCACTGAAGATTATGGATTATGTTATGTTATGCTTATGTTCCTTGGTTCAGGTCAAGGTCAAATAAACCAAAAACTAACACATGGAAGGTGTGTTTCATGGCCTCAACAGTTTTTCGTGGACATCACTCATTAACTCACATAATGTTTATCTGGATAAGAGTCATGTTTTTTTTCCTTCTAGCTTTCTTTTTTCATGTGAACCCTAAGCTATATACAGCTGAGCTCAGAGAGGGACAAGCAACAAATTCTCAAGTTTACAAGCTGAAAGCAACACATTCTTTGCAATTTCGTTTAGTAAATGAAAATTAATCACACTGTAGGGTTTTAATGCTGCTTGTCCAATACTGACATGACGGTAATGAGCCTCAAACAAAGTTATCCAGTATCGTACGCCCATATAGATATACACTGCATATGAATGTCTTCATAGCCATGCAAATAAAACTCATTTGGGGAAAAATTCAGACCGTGATTCGTATAATATTGAGGACAGCCATTTTGGGTTTACTTTATGCCAATCTGTTTGTTTGTTGTACCTATTTTTGTAAGCTAGGGTGTCACTCTCACTGCGAGGAAAATGCTAGCTCCGATGTAGCTACCCCAAAAACAGAATACTAGCGGAAAAGCTAAGTGAAGACCACAATGGAGCTAGATGTCCAAAAAACCCAAACACTGTTAGATTGAAATAAAAAATGCAAACAAGTTAACGAACAAGTTAACGTGTGATATTGGCCACGCTATGTCTATTTTCCCCCACAGTGTTTTTAGTGGCCTGTAGTTGAGTAGTAAGAGTGATAATGTGGCATAATCCGCAGCTAGTTAGCAAACTTCTGAAACCGACCCACTAATGGGCCACGCGCCAGGCGGCCTTCGGGTATTAATTTTAGACAACAAATGACTACAAATTTTGAAGAAATACTGCGTATTTGAACGTTAGGCCGTCATTTCTTCTGCCCTTAAAGCCCCCACGGTCGCCTCTTCTATGTAATTAACTGATTCCTATATGAATGCGTAATGACGTCCGACCAAAGGATGCGGAGCGTGCGCCCCTCCACCCCCGACGCGCACATAAGCAAATAACGTCTACTTACCAAGATGAAATGAAACAGTACTTACTTTATATTTTTCCTCCGTAGTGTGGCGTGAAATATGGCCTGCAAACAGACAAACGTTCTCCACAAAGGCGTCCTGGTCCCACCTAGCAAGCTAGCATAGGAAAAAACCTAACGGTCCCACTGAGTGCGTCCAGCCCGCTGAGCTCAGAGGGGCTCAGTAAGTCTCCAACTTTAGTGTCCTGGCTGAGTTTTACATGTTTCCATGAAACACAAAGTTTGTTTTTCTTCAAAGAAATACATTTATGTGGGGTGAAAACAACAAAAAGTGGCTACTACCGGGAGACTATGTGAGATGCTGCAATGAGACTTGCAGCTTGTCTCTTAGGAAATGTTCGCCTATTTTCTCCCTCTCGTCGTGTCCCTGGGAATTTCCCCCCTTTTGCCGATCCGAGGAGTTAGCGGGGTCTGTGAGAACGTCTGGCCGGGCAGAGGCGGAGGTCGGGCCGGCACGAGAGCGGACTAAGGGGAGCAGACAGAGGGAGGAGTGAGGGATAACGGAGAGGGAGGGACGCAGATGACGTCCAAGCACATGAGGGAACATTTGGCTGACACTCATACATGTCCGCATTTTGTTTCCGCTCGAGAAAAAGTTGCATCCCACTCTTAACACAGATGAGAAACGGGCTGATGCGTGCCAGACATATTTTCTGACTTATCCGATTCTTGATTACACAGTCATCCCTCTCACACCATATGCCATCAATGGCCTTTCATGTCTTTTTTTTACTCATTGTTGCTATTTTTGTTATTCTTGTATTTAATTTGTTACAAATTTGAACATATAGTAAATTCTATATATTTTTTTAAGTTTTTGTTATTCTTTTTTTCTATTATTGCATCTCTCTTTCTTTCTTTCTTTCTTTCTTTCTTTCTTTCTTTCTTTCTTTCTTTCTTTCTTTCTTTCTTTCTTTCTTTCAAACTACTATAACAAAACAATTTTTCCCCTATGGTGGATCAATAAAGGAACATTCTATTTTGTTCTTATTTCCTTCAAAACGCCATAAAAATGGGCTTTGTCACTTTTCCTGTATCCATCTCTTCACAGGAGTTTTGACTGATTGCCTCATAGGCTGACCTTTGACCTCAATGGCACATCCACTAATTTTGTGTGGATTGTAAAACAGAAGCAACATACATGTTATTTAACATCATAAACCAATACAAATATGTAACTATACTGAACTTACTACCTCGGGCCAACTTGTATTTTTGCTCTTTGACTTACCTTGTCATATTTTTTTGAGGTGGGTTAACTGAACTTTGCGCACCTTTCAGAGACACTGACAAAGTCTTGTTATCTCTGACCTAGTGAACTGTTTTTGTGAGGGAACAAATTGGATTACCACCCAATGTCAAGACTCTGGTACTAAACCATAAAATGAAATGTAAAAGGCAAGTTGATTTTTTTGATAATATTATTTGTAATGCATTTTCTCTTATTACTACAGTTGTTTGTTAAAGAATCTGGAGGGCAAACTGTCTTTCACTTTAACCTATTACAATAAAACAAGCAGAAATACAGCACAGGATAAAAGTCACCTCCTCCATTCTGTATAAAACAGTTAACCCCAGATAGAAACTGTTTTTAACAGAGTAATACTGCACTTATGAAGCTTTCTGAATCTTGCTTGAGTTTTCATGAATCTTGAAATACTGCACATAGATATGAACAAATGTTCTCATTTAGGTAACTACAATACAGAATTTAAAAAGGTTGTAAGAAAGATTTGTAAGTTAATTGTTATGCATTTGCTGTTTTTTAAATGTTACATTATGAGGTCATAAAGCTCAGTAATTTCTTACCTTTATTAATATATATATATTCTTTAATTAATAGATTCCCTCTCCGAGGGGGAAAAAAAAATATTGGCCTGCGGGTGGAGAGTTTGCCCTCAAAGATTAAAAAAAAAAAAAAAAATAGAGCATTTAATTCTACCGATAAAAAGCAGTCTACTCCCAAAAAGCAAACCAACAGATAACAGGCTTGGTACACCAGTTTCATTTTGAAAACACCATCTTATTCTTTTGTAACACTTTCTAAATACTCCCCCTCCTGGTCAATAAAAGCACTTGCACTCTCATTTCTTCGTCATGTCACTGAAATCAAGTGTTCTGGTGTCTGAGTGAAAATTAAAAAATCTCAACAACCATTGATATAACAACCATACAAACACAAGCATACTTCATAAACCACATTAGGACATTTAGCATGATACTTTTTTATTTTAACTTAAAAAGAGAGTGGATCAAAAACAGGATTCAATAAATTAGAAATAAATATAATTGCTGTAATAATACATACATTATAATTACTCGATTGCAAGAGTCTGACAGAAACAGGCCCTCAAAAGGTTTTTCTCTAGAAAATTCTAAAATCAAAATATTGCAACCCACTCAAACCCCTTCTCCCAATAAACAAAATAATTGATAAATTAGTAAATAAATAAAAAATAGCTCAAATATTAAAACCTCCCGAATAAAAGTGCAATCCCCCCCTCCCTCAAGTTTCACCTAAAATCTAAGTAGAAATTTAAAATAGGTTAGTGATTTCCCATTTTACAATTTGGAATGTAATATCCCTTTATGAGGATGATGATGTTACTAGTGGTAATAATAATAATAATAATAATAATAATAATGATAATAATAATAATAATAATAACAATTATGTCGCTGTGTCCTGTCCAGTGTTTATCTAAAGTAGTATTCTTTTTGCATTTTTTCTTGTTTTTTAAATGCTGCTCTTTGTAAACTAAATTATTTACAGGTCATTAGGATTTTCTCCAACGTCTCTCTAACCTACTCATTTAGTCGTCTTTTTTGTACTTTCTTTTTTTTTTTTCTTATGAAACATCGGCCCCTTTATATTTGTCATGTAATAGACATGGTATAGACATGTTAGAGTCTATTGTAGTGATATATCAGCATTTATCATCAGTACCCTCCATTCATGCTTGGTCCGAGTCATCTCAACTGTACTAAACACCCTGTTGGCTAACTGCACACAGGCCATGGTCAAACCAAGCTCTCAGCTGTTTATGTAAGATCACTGACTCGTGTGAACCGTGTGTATTTGTGTGTGTGTCTGTGCATTTTATCTACATTTGTATACCAGCCATGTACCGCTTGAGCTTCACTGTTAAGAGTGCACGTGTATTATGTGTATCTGTGTGTGTATGTGTATTTGTGTGTGTGTTTGGTTGCACTCCCCGGATGCCCCTAGGTAGCAGACAGTCTGAAAGCACTATGAACCCTGGGATTCCATCTCAGCTGGACTTTGAAAGGTCACCTGTGAAGGGAGGGAGAGTTGGTAGATAGATAGAGGGGGGATGGGGTGGGAGGAGACAGAGGAAGAGGAAGGATATGTTAGAGAGTAAAGATATGAACACAACAGAGATGCATGTGTCTGTCTCATTTGTCCAAACATGCCCCTCCCCCTAATAATTTCTTGTAGACTTAAACTGCTCTCGATGTTTTGCCGCACACTGCAGCTTGGGATGCCCCTAACTCATCTTTTTGATTCAGTCTCATCCTGGTGAGTTAAACAAGAAGGCATCATTCACAGTTGGAAAGCCCGTCTCTCAACAGCAATAAATCATGGTGCTTGAACACATACACACACAGTGTCTGTATCATGCAACTCAATACAGTGAAAATCCATTATTCATGGTCCCTTGTGTGTGATTGGAAGTGTGCATCTGGAAGTTTGCATGTGTGCTTTTTAAAGCCTTGGTATCTGCGTCTATGTGTGTCTGAATTTATCAGCGTGTGCTGCCCTTGTGTGCCTTTGATCATGGCAAGCAAACACTACTACCGACATGCATCACTCTCTGGCATTAGCAGTATAGAAATTCTGGGTGATTAACTTAATCTGACTGACAGAAGTTTAAAGGGATCCAATAATGTAAAATGGGTCCAGCAGACATTACAGAACTACCTGGTATCCACAAGGATTGGTTATGTAAAAGTTTGCCTGGAAATAGAAACAAAATCCTTTATTTATAATGTGTGCTGCCATGTGACGATGCGTCCACACATCGACCTGACAGTAGCTACACACTATCTTGTCTTTAGCAAAGGTTAGTGTTTGTAGAGGATTAAATTTATCTCAAACTGAAGAGATGCTCTGTTTCTCTGTGCGTTATATTTCTCCCAGAATTCCTATAGTTGAAGGCTGTTCTCCAATAAGCAAGAGGCACTTGTTTTTCCAACATAACAACCACATACCCTTTACCTCAAAACACGAGCTAGAGGGACAGAGAAGGGAGGTTGGGATAAAGAGAAGTGAAGACTTTGACAGCAATAGAAGGGGGAATAGGTCAGAGGAGATAAGGAGACTGGAAGAGGAGGAAGAGGAGAGAGTAGAGAGGGGAAGAGGGGAGAAACACCACAAAAGCAGTGATAGAGGATAAAAAAACAGAGGAAGAGAAACAGGCTCAAAAAACTAAAGTGCCACATCAAACAGTATATTAAATTAGAAACCAGGAATACAAAACTAAGCCTATCAGAGTACAGCTCAACAAAATGCATGCTCACCCAAAAGTTGTGTGCTTCTTTCATTATGCTTGGGTAGCCTTTTTTGTTTTTATCTGTTTATAACCATATTTAAAAGCGTAATCGTTTCATGGCCTCTTGTCCAACATGGTCTGACATTGTTGTATGGAGCATAAAATCATTTAAAAAGCTTTTATATCACATTAAATGTCATATATATGCTGCAGTCTACACTTCTCCAACAGTCCACTATGGAAACCTCTGGATAACCTCTCTATATAGACCAGTGCAACAGTAATTATGATGCCCTCCTGTATTACACACTAACAGTGTAACACACATATGTACACAGAGATGCCCACGCTCACTACTTTACCCAAACAATTTGATCAAATAATAATGACACCAAACAGAACACTACAGAAACTGATCAAAAACAAAGCTGCAAAAAAGAAACGAGCGTTGCTACAGAATTGATCAGATTACTGTACATTGATAAAGTGTATCAAATATCCAATTAAATCAATTGATTCTGAGGACAGTCCTGGCTATTGACAGTTATTGATCAGTATGTGCACAGGTCAATACAAAATAAAGTCACAATGCACCAAACACAGTCTGTGGTCACTACAGCAACAGGACATGCAGGTCAACGCATGGCTGGTTGCTCGAGGTGACAGAACAAAAATTGCCAAGGGCAACCAACACAGGCAATCAATCGCCACAGCAACCCAAACACAGGCCAACCAATCAACTTACAACAATGTGAGAGGAAGGGGGGGTCGGGGCTTTATCAGTCACTAGGCAACCATTGCCATAGCGATGGGGTCCTCGTGAATTATGATTGGACGGAAGGATCTTGGGTGAGGTAAGTTGCCATTTCAGGAAAAGATCAAAACAGCAGGAAAGAAAATAAATAAGATTGTGAAAGAAAATAAAAAGGAAAACAATATTTTAGTATTTTCTCCTGGGTTGATGAAGTTGTTTTTAAAAGAGTAACCCAACTTTTATTCACTGCTGTGTCATGTTTAGCTTTTTCTTCTTAATGTTGTACCATTAATTAGCATTGCAGTATAACACCTTATGCTACCCTTTGTTCTCATTGGGCTAATTTCATCCTCCTGATCCCCCAACATACAAGACCACACTTCTCTAAATGCCCTGTCTCTTATCACCTGCTCACCACACTCTCACCTATATTTCATTTCTTCTTCCTCCTCTCAGTTTTCACTCAGTATGGGCGGTTGGCATCTTTGGGCCTTTTGAGCTGCACTTTCAGTCTCTTCATGCCGATCTGGAAGCCATTCATGGCCTGGATGGCAGCTTGAGCACTGGCCGGGTTGTCAAAACTTACAAATCCTGAAGAGAGAGAAAAAGAAAGTTAGTCCATTTTTAACAGAACCTTTCCTCTACACAGGCACGTAATTAAACTGACGCAATATCTTATCCCTCTCAAAGTCACCCCCTGTGTTTTTGTCTCATCCTGTTGTTTCTCCAATATGTCTGCTCTCTCTCCTCCTCTCCCCCCTTCCCCCTCCACTGTCTGCATGTCTCACCGAAGCATTTGCTCTGGTTGGTGGCTCGGTCAACAAACACCTTCGCCGAGATGACATTGCCAAAGGGCAGGAACATCTGCAGCATTTCAGAATCACTGAACTCCTGAGGCAGGTGGTAGATGAAGATGTTACAGCCCTCTGGACCTAAAACACACACACATGCATGTACACACATACACACACACATTAGGTAGGGTGTGATAAATGGTCTCATGCAATGAAACCATAGTGATAAACAACTTTTAATGGGATCACTGGAGAAAGGGGTGTGGCCCCTAGACAGACAGGAAGTCACATCACCTTCTCGCTGCTGCTGTTGCTGGGGCTGCTGGTGTTGCTGGGCAACCAGTGTTGGCTGCTGGGGGAACGGCTGCCCGACCAATCCGTAGGCAGCAGGATATGCCGCTATTGGGAGAGACAGTAACAAAGTGTGATTGGGTAAAGACAACAGGTGGCAACACGGCAGCGTCCAATCGAGTCGATTCACTTGAACTGAGACGTCTCCTGCTGAAGGTTAAAACTATTAACTGTATCAGTTAAATGGAGCGAGTCTACACAATCAAAGTGTTGATTTGATTCTGTATCCGCATATTTTGAATCCACTCACACCCCACCGGAAAGTACACATGTGGTGTAGATGTATGATTAGCTTGTGAACTTTATTACCAGACAGTAACGTGTGTCTTTGTCCTGATGATTTAAAATGAATCACAGACAAACGTTATCCTCTAACTGTCCTGTAAAAAAACTCCATCCTTGAACCAAAGGCGGTCAAACTGAAAGCAGACAGTTTGACTTTCTGTGTCCTCATTTTCAAGAGTCATTAGTTAACCTCCAACACAAGCTGTCTGCTTATCTCCACATGACTACTAAGATATCATTTTAAATTCTGATAGAGATATAATGACAATGATGTCTGTAATTAACTTTGCAAAAATAGGTCCTGTTACTGGATCAGAGGACGTTTTTTTTCCTAAGTGCTTTTATATTGGGACTCATGAGTGCAGTTGTTCCCAGCTCAACATGCCGTCAGAAGGTGTTACTTGTTGAGCTTCACTTGTTCACATTTTATTAGTATGGATCATGATCCTACCAGCTGACCTGGCATAGAACCCTTTCTGTCCACACACCAACCTGTGTAGTGTTGCATTCCTGCATATGCCTGCTGTAGGGGATCCAGGGCTGCTGCTGGACTCTGAGCTAGAGAGAGAGAAGAGAGAGAGAGAGAGAGAGAGAGAGAGAAATTTAAAGACAATGAATCCTCAAGTTTTCTTTGAACAATATCTCAAGTGCAATGAATGCATCGACAAGCTTTTGAGATTTTAGCAAATTAAATATACCTTGATATGGGTGAACGCCATTGGTGTATAGGGCTTCTGTTGCTTGCTGACCATTGGTGGGGGCAGGCACACTGCTGTAACCGTTCACTCCCATTGGAGGAGGGAGAGCTGGAACAGGCGTTGCGGCGATAGTTGGGGGAGTGTTTGTACCTACAAACAGAGACAAAATTATAAACTTTCTGTAACTCCTAAACTTTATTCCTTTATTGTCCTCAATACATCTAATTTGCAGAAACTTTTCAGGACTCTTATTTGGATGAAGCACACAATCAGAGGGGAAAAGACTCAATGAAAAACTTTCATTTTCTGTTCTTATTTACAGATAATAAATACATTTAGCGCTATAACAACAGTAAAGAGTGTATTTGCATATGCATGGCATGTGTGAGCCTACCCGAGGACGGCGTAATGGGTGTAATGGGTGTGGCAATGATTCCGTTGGCATTGAGCGCTGCCATCTGCTGCATCTGTACGGCAGCAACTGCTGCCACAGGAGACAAGTACGCTGACTGGGCAACCAGGGCCTGCTGCTGGACAAGCTGCAGAAAGGGAAGGAAACAGACAGATAGAGGTAGGAAGGGGATGGAGGAAGGGAGAGAGGAGGAAAGATGCAGGGGAAAAGAGGGTAGGACATAGAGACAGTTAAATAGACATGGGAAAAAGAGAGGGAGAGTCACAAAGAGGGAGGGAATGAGAGGAAGAGACATGGGAGAGGGAGTGATGGAGGAACAGATGAATAGAGATCTAATTACAAGGCCATTATGTCCTGAGTCAGTGGGTTAATGGTTGTGTGTTGCGGGAAAGCTAATGCTAGATGACGTATGTTCTGTTGTCTGCGTAACAACATTAGCCCCAATTAGACCACTGATAGCCTCTTCAAACTTATTACATCCTTTCATGAGTACAGAAGTCCCCTCACAAACTGTCTTTGCGTATGCATTGGTACACTACTTGCCTGTGCATTGACTGCCTGCGTGTATGCGTTGTAGGCGGGGAAGTTGAGGGTCATGGGGCTGAAGATGCCGAGCTGGGAGGCCACCTGCTGCATCCTCCTCAGCCCCCGCTCCTTTTCTGTGTCTGCAAACTTCACCACTAGACTGGATGATGCTCCCTGTGTGGATAAAGGCAGATGCAAAACAGTGGTTACAATGTGCCTCTGCAGCATGTGCATCAATTTATTCTTTATTTATTCTCTGCAGGGCATGAAACCATCCAAGCATACAGAGTCTGGCCAGGATGGGACCAAAGCTAACTTTCCCATGTGACTTACGTACATGGCCTTGAAAAACCATATGACCATTATGTAATGTGTGCTTACCCTTTGTCTGTCTGTTTTAAATCACTCATTATCCCATACATGTAACTTACAGGCATTGTGCGGCTTCCATGCAAGCTGTTGATGGCAGCCTGGGCTTCAGCGTGTCCTTGAAATTTCACAAAAGCGCACCCTGAAACAAAACAAAGTCACTTACAGCAAACACATACAGAATTAAATTACAGCATAGTACTTTAAAAATCAGGGAGCATTTCATGAACGTAAGCACTCAGAGTGTTTTACCTTTGCTTGTACCATCAGGTCCTCTCAACACAGTACACTCATCTATGCTTCCAAAAGGCTCAAACAGCCTTCTGACGTCCTCGTCACTCTGTTGCTTCCCCAGCATGCCAACAAACAACTTCCTGTCCTCTGAGATTTAGAAGATTTTGAAAAAAGAGAGGGAGAGGGCATTTGTTTAATTTGATCACATTGTACCAGGACACATCTCTGTTGATGAGACTGTAGAATCAGTGGGAATGGAAACTGCTGCCTTTGTTTGGGAGCTACCATGTGTGTCCACCAGGGAGCAGTCTTGACTACAGTGGCGGTTATAATAGAGGGGTGTTAAGATAGTGGTTTAAATATCTTCATGGGTGTGTATTTAGTTGGAGCAGAAGTCCAACTAAGCCAACAGCTTTGACCACTGACACACTGAAATGTGCGTGTGTGTGTGTGTGTGTTTTGCTATTTTTAAGTGCAGGTCTCACCTCCTCTGCCCTCACTGTCAGCTGGTTTCACCTGGATTGGCCGATTCATCTGTGGGACAACCAGGGAGGAACATAAACACAGATGGTCAACACAAACAAGTTCCTCTTTATTTGACTTGGCACAGGACATCTCTTTCTATCGAGAAAAGCTAAAGGCCAGGATATGTCACAGCGCGTTGCTGATGACTTCTCGAAAGGGAATCCTGACAAGAAAAGAGAACAGAAGGCCTTAAAATGAACGTTGGTTACTTCTCACTTACACTTAAAATACGGATATTTTGTTTTTTTCAAAGAAGATGTATATATTATATACATTTCATTTAAGATATGGTTATTTTTTTCTGATAGAACGATTGCATTAAAATTTTGGCTTTGATGAACTGAATTTCCCTTCAGGGATTAATAAAGTACGTTCTGTTCTTTTCTATTGAGACTATTGTGAATTGCATTTTGCGTCCATAAATTGGGGAAACATCTTCCATTACTAGTGCTGTGTTTGTTTCAAGTGTTGAAATCGACCAAAACTTTTTGATCTTGAAAGAAGTCAAAAGTTGAAATTTTTAATTTAAGAAAGTTACCTTCCTTTAACGCTTACAATGACCTGAAGAAATTTAAAGGTTTTGTTATTTTCTTAATTCGCTCATTTTAAAAAAGTAATGTTACATGAACATCATCTTCTTGATAGGGTTGTAAAAAAAATTTTGTCATGTAAAAAATAAATGAATCTGATTCTGATTCTGAAAATTGTCTGAGACTGACATGTTCTCAACATGCTGACATTTTAAACATGGAAAACGTTTTGAATCACATTGCAGATTGTATAAGTGGGAGTGTGTGTGTGTGTGTGTGTGTGTGTGTGTTCATGTGTTTTTAAGTCACTGATAAATCAAGGTCAGCAGGTGACAGGTGCGTCCAAACTCTGTCCTAAGCTGCTCTCTTTCTTTGTCAAAACACACAATCTTACTCCCTCTCTCTCTCTCTCTCTCTCTCTCTCTCTCTCTCTGTCTCTCTCGTTCTCTCTCTCTCTCTCCCTCTCTCTCTCTCTCTCTCTCTCTCCCTCCCTCTCACACACACACAGACACACAAACACACAGACACACACACACACACACACACAGAATGGAAGGGGGATTGAGAAGTGACGAGATTAAGAATGCAGGCCAGCTGATCTGGATTACACAAGAATTTTGGATTAGATGAGGGACAAGAGTAGATTGAGATAGAGAGTAGAGTAAGGGGGTGGGGTGTCATTGTAGTGGGATGAGATGACAAGTGTGTGAAGAGAGCGGGTAAGGATAAAAGCCAAAAATAAAAGGCTGGAGAATGAGGGACAGAGAAAACGAGGAGCCTGGGGGACCCTGAACAATTTCGGCCAATTGAAAGGCCAGGTGGAAGGCCAAGAGGAACGGAGAGAAGGAATGGAAAGGATGAAGGAGGAAGCATTGAAAAAGCAATGAGACACTGAGACAGAGAGTGGGAGGATGAAAGCAAAGCTGCCCCTGAGAGGATGATTCAAAAAGAATCGAGCGGGGGAGAAGATGGGGAGGAGAGGGGCGTGATTCAGTCGTGACTCTGGGAGTCTAAAAAATGTCACGACTACACAAATGTAAGCTAACGCGCGCATGCTTGTTCTTAAAAGCCCCTCAGTGCATGCTCGACGTGCAGAGGCACAGGTTTGTCATGCGCAGAAAGACACGAAAACATGCTACACACGGTCACACACGCACATTGCTTAGTCATAGCACTGAGGCAATGAGACAGTGTTAATGCCAGAGGGATGGCGGTGGGGTGGGGGAGGAAAAGGGCTGCAGAATGATGGCGATGAAAAGAGGAAAGAAGTGCAAAGAAATGGATGGAGTGAGACCGAAGGTAAAGAAAACATGAGGGGCCAATTGAAGCAGAAGCCACAAAAAGGAAGCAATAAACAATGTGCATGTGCACGTGTGTGTGTATGCGCATGTGTGTGTGTTGGAGAGGTTGGCACTGATTTTCCAACCCACGCTTTGAACAGCCATCGCCTATTTTTTTAAATAAACATTGTTATCATTCAGTGTCAGATTTAAAGCTCCCAACTTTGCTGCGACAAAGACAAAAATGCTCTAAGTGATGCCTTGTCTCGCTGCCAGTCAGAAAGTAATTTGCATCAATAGTGGTGGCGTAAGATGTATTCTGCAAGTGTTACTCAAAGACAGAGAGGAGAAAAACTCAGATGGAAGAACACAGGGTGAGAGAAGGGAAAGAGGGGGAGGAAGAAGAGGAAGGATGTGGAGGGAGAGGATGAGAGGGAGGAATGGAGAAAGGTCCCAGTGGGGTGTTAAGGCAATGTAATGAAGCTGGTAATTGAGGAGAGGGCAGAGCAGAGAGGGACTGGTCCATACATTTGATTAATCAGCTCTTAGCTGTCACCACAGAGCTATTGATCTAAGGCAAGGCCATCACACACACACACACACACACACACACACACACACACACACACACACACACACACACACACACACACACACACACACACACAGAGTGAGATAAAAACACATCTGCTCACATGCACTGACAAACGTAGACACACCACACAAAGTCTGCAGAGGAAGGAGCGACGGTAAGTTTTGAATGCGCACTTAAACTGAAGGAAGCCGTCAGCATCAACTTCAGCTTAGAGAAAATTCAGTCCATCCATCCATCCATTCATCCATCCATCCATCCATCCATCCATCCATCCATCCATCCATCCATCCATCATCATATCCCAGATCTGGTTCTGCCCATCCACGCTGCCATCCATCTTGTGTTATCAACTCATCGATCAGTCCTGTCTTGTTCATTGATCTTGGGCTGTGTTGTAGCGCAACCTGATTGAAGCGAGATTTGTGTCCACTAACCCTTTCTCTACCCGTCTCTCCATCCATCACCTCCTCCATTTCTTCCCTCATTAGACTCATTTGAGCTCACCCCTGTGATCGTAAAACAGGCTGAACAGAGGCACCTAATGATCGCCAACTACGGCTTATCAATCAAAGCTTATCAGTCTGTTTCTAAGAATGTGTGTGTATGTGTGTGTGTGTGTGTATTTGGATTTTATGACCAGTGAAATAATAACGTAATAACGTAAAATGCATGTCATGTTGAAGGAAAAAGGGAGGAAAATGATGGAGGATCTTAACACAAGACAGCAGGTGAGGAGCGCACACCGCCACTACAAAGACAACACAATGGCATCGGAAAATTGGCATGGCAACCAGCTCGTTGTCATGGCAATCATATGACGGCATACTGGGTAGGTAAACAAGGATGCTGGTTGCCAAGGGTGACTGCTGTGCTCTTCGGGTAAACAAAGAATTTGATGCTGGAGGAGCTCTTTCCTGGCTCTGCGCTCTCCTCTTCATTATCTTTTCCTAACCCGCCTTATCTCCAGGGACAAATGAGCCGTGAGTATTAGTAAAAATGTATGAGAACAAAATGAACAGGACAGGATATTTATGAGAATAAGATGTGGGAAGGGTGAAATAAGTGTGATTTGGCTCTGAGCGAAGACATAGAGAGGGAGAAGGTGAGGGAACTGAATCTATATTATAGTAGAGTAATTAAAATTCCCTTGAGCCTGAGAGGAAAACGCAAATAAATTACAGTCCTTGCAAGTCAGTCACACTGTACTCCACTCTGACTTTCTCTCTCCTTCTTTACTCGAACACACATCAACAGCCACACGCTCCTTTCAAGTCAAATTATCCTCTAATTACTCACGTTCCAATTAAGACTTAATCAACAGTAACCATCTGCAAACGTGCGCTCATACAAGAAGCGAGCCTCATACTGTAGCGCGGTTTGATCTGTCCTGCTGCATACTAAGAAGCCTTCGCTGAGAGTTTGTGCATCTCTGAGGACCGAGGATTCGTATGTGAGCAGCAGCAGCAGCAGCAGCAGCAGCCATGCATGAGGGCCTGATATGTGATATATGATTATGTGTGAGCTTGCATGACCACTCGTGCTGGGTCGAGGCACGTCCACTCGTACGCACGCCTCAACAAACCCTGCATGCAAACACAGCTCCATTTGCATGCTGTGGTGCCAACACAGATACACACACAGTACATGTCACTCACATATGCGCACACACACACACACACACACACACACACACACACACACACACACACACACACACACACACACACACACACACACACACACACACACACAGAGAGAGAGTACACCACACTTTTCCTCACTCCCAGAGCACCCTGTCCGCCCTTTTTGCGCGCTCAGAAACAAACACATACAACACACATACAGTTAATCTTACTCCCTGCAGTAATGCAGAGAGGATTGTGCCAGGATTAGGGGATATTAAATCCTTGGATTATCCAATCAAATCGTATCCCCCCCCACCCTCCCCCACCTACGCAAAATCAGTGGAACAAACCATTGCGCCACATCATGAGGGTAGGGGGAAGTGTGTGTATGTAAATGTGTGTGTGTACGTGCACTATGTGGATTAAAGTAGAGCGTTAAATCAATGTTATCTTTTTTTTTATCTCTTTTGATGACATCCAAACACTGAAGGGGAAAACTTACAAATGTTCATGCAAACGGAAATATGAAAGTGATTACAATGTGACAACAGACAATTCAGAGTGCGTGCGTGCATGTGTGTGTGTATGTGTGTGTGTGTGTGTGTGTGTGTGTATACAGTCACTCTCTCTTCTCATCTCTTTTCCCAACACACACTTACTCACCCTTCCCCCCTTTGATTCCCCCTCTGGAACACTCCATCTTCACAATTTCAGATGTCCATTTTCCAGAGTGCACAAGAAAGGAAAACTATTTTTATCCCTTCTTCACGATCTAGCATTTTTCCTTTCTCTCTTCCTGTCCTCCATCCTTGATTCCCCCTCTTTCCTCTCTCAACTCTATAATCCATCCCCTCCTCCTGATAATGACATGGGCAGCTTTTTTTTTTTTTTTTTTTGCCTTTCCCCATCCATTCCTTTCTTTCTTGCATTCACTTTCCTCTGTCATGTTTCCCAAATGGAGAATTTTTTTTCACCATCTTTGCTCAGTGTAGTGGACCAATAGGTTGACTTTGCAAAAATCTAGGATGTAGCTAAGTAGGAAAGGAAAGGGAAGTGATCCCATATTTCTCCTCTTTGTCACATCAAAACCACATCGATGTAATGCATAACTTTGACCTAAAAAAGGAAATATTATATTCCTAAGTAATCATAGATTGATGCAAAATCTTTGACAGAACTATGTGGTGAATACAAGAGGTCTGTAGTTTCCACTTCATTATTGTTTTGAAATTCTTGGAATGCTAAGGATTATTATTGTTCCATGTATTTAACCCCAAATTGTATGACTTCATCTTGAAATAAATGCAAACAAATCGAGCCACAAAATTCAGTTGTGGCGTAAAAATTTATAAATTCAGTGTTGTCTTGCCATGGCGGCCCTTAGCTGAGAAAAACAAACAACACCTAGAAAAAAAGTCTCATCAACATGGTGAAATCCAAACAGGATGTTTGGATATTCGAGTTAAATGTCATATTTTGACAATTTAAAGAGTGCGTATTTAAACGGACTCGTCCCACATTTTTTCGATCATCTTCAATTTTATTTAGTGTGTACTAGACACATTGACGATTAAAAGTTATTGAAGGATTTTTTGAACTGAATGGGTGTGGCTACAAGTGATGACCAATGTTGTCACTTTTATAGGCTACAAGCAAACCTTAATAACTCTCATGTACAATGTTAGATATGACCCATAACACACAGACACACATGTTCAGTGTCACAGCCCAAGTGCATCTAGAGCGCCCCCCTGCTCTCAACAAAAAGTCATATGTTCTTGCTGCTCATGTAATGGCCACAACATACCCCGACGGGCAAATGGACGCAAGGGCCTGTTCATCACTGCTTGTGGCTTTAATATGAGTTCTTTTAAGTTTATTACAACCAAAGAGAAGCACAAAACACTTAGAGAAAAATATGTCCAAGACATAACTGAATATGTAAATTAAGAATGGAGACTTAATTCCTGTATATCAGTTGAGTTTTTGGGCTATACTAAAAACCCTTTCACCCCCAGCTAGCTTTAGTCAAGAGAAGAAGCAAATACCTATAAAAATACTGATTAAAACTGAGTCTAAATAACTTGTTTCCACCAAAGTTTTATGGATCTTAATTGGGTTTGGTTACACAGTAAGAGACTTTACTGGACAAAACTGGCCATGGAAACCAACATCCATTCTTAACTGCTTACTTACAACTTCTTTGATGACTTAAACAAAAGAAATCTGGTTAAAAACCATCAGTTAATCAATTTATGGGAAATTGTGACAATAATCATCCACTGTAGCCCTTTAGAACAACAATAATCCACCAGATTAACAAATAATTTTTAGTGTAAGATTTATCAGTCACCACTCTTCTACTTGAAACATCTGTATGACTCTAGTTTAGAAAGATTGGTTCGTGTTTGTGTGTTTACAGATCTATGATGAAACATCACGTCTCTAGTCCACAGCTGGATGAAGACATTGACACGTGACAAGCAGAGCGAGAGAGAGAGAGTGAGCGGGAAGGTTGAGCAGCCCAGCAGCATGGCTCCACCCCACCTCTGCTCTATCTCGTCTCTCGACATCACACCCAGCTCGGGCTTTGCATCCCCCAGGTTACCTAGCAACCTGGCATCTCGCTCTGCTCCGTTGCCTGGCAACGGGGGGCCTGCAACCATAATACAAGCTCCTGAGCGGCCCATCCCCCTGCTCTTCATCCCTCCCTCCTCCATCTCTCTCATTCCATTCTTCACACCTGAGAAGTCTGCCCTCCTTCTCCTCCACTCAATACATTATCTGGCAGTTAACCCTTCATCAGCCTCTCTACTGGAGCATGGATTACCAACATACTCTCTCCTCTCTCTCCCTCTCTGTCAGTCTTTATCGCGCTGCATAGTAATAGCATCAAACCATGCATAAAGCAGAACTAACTACCTTGTTGATCCCTATAATATTATGCTGTTTTTGTCAAACCCCAATGAGAGCATTCTGCATGCAGCGGTGGAGCACTCACTGAAATTTGATCCTCTGGATTTAGTCCAACATAATCCAGCAGCACTATAGCGGATAACTGTTAGACCTATGCACTTGGACCTTCTTTCTATTTTAGGGAGTGTAAGTCCTTTGGGAAATGAGCTGGTGAATTAAAAAGGCTGCTCAAAGCCATACAAATTCATGATTGCAAAAATTGCATATTCAGTGAGATTACATTCAATACAGTGCCAGTGACACATTTTTGGATGCTCAGATAGTTACGGCGTCAGGAAGGATTCCATAAAGTTATGCAAATGATCTGCATATTCTCACGAAGGCTTAATGGAAAGTAAAATAGACCGCGTATTGACTCTCACTTCTTTTGTGAACACTTTGAGAATGAAATGAATTAATATTATCATGTTTGAAGAGCTGTATCTTCTCTTTTAGTTCAGGACAACTCATAAAGAGATGCATCTTCTAACATGTACACTGTGAGGCTGCAATCACTTATGAAGGTATTAATATTCAGCTAATGGTATCCAGTACAGTTTTGTAAATGTTATTTAATTCACCTGCTGCTGACTTCTACAAACTCTCTTTGCCTTCATGGAATTTTCAATAAGGGTCAAGAAAAAACTGCTTGAAGTCATTTTTATTTAATATCGTTTACCTAAATCTAAATCAACCTCATCTTTAATCTGTACACTCTACATCAAACGCAAAAATGAAAAAAAAAAAAAAAAAAAAATCAAAATAGGCTCCAAACAATGTTAAAATAGACTGCTGTGCAAACGCAAACGCATATTTTACTTTTGCATATAAACACATTCATGCTTAAATCTTTCCTTAATGAACCAGAGAAGGCGGCGCTACACAGGGCATGTTGTCCTTTTCTACCCTCTTCCTCTGCCATTGGACGGCACATTGTAAAGTGTGGTGATCTACAACAGAGTAATTTGGTGTAATAAAGCTCCGGCTTTGCCCTGTGGTCAGTGTGAAAAGGCCATTATCTTTAGACAGCAGGTTGAAGTGTGGTTAGAGAGGAGACCTCAGAGCAGAGGTCACACCCCAGGTGCAGCTAAAGTCCTGTCATCCCTTTGCCAGCCTAATCACACACACACACACACACACACACACACACACACACACACACAGAGTTGACACACACATATGCAGATACACTCACAGTGGCCCCCTCTGACAGATGTCTCTGTTTAAACTGACAGAAGTGCGCCCTGACTCCCTCCCACTCCTCCACCAGCCAGAAAAAGGCCTTTCTTCTGCACACCACCCGCCTGCCCCTTCCTCCACGCTCATTATAGCAAACTTTTGTCTTGTTTCCTCCTTCTCTCCAACCCGACCTCTTCTACTCCTCCCCTGTCTCACCCTGCCCCCTCCCTGTCTATACAGCCCTATTCATGCCAAAACTCTTCATGGCCCTCCTCCATCAGCACTCTTAACCCCCCTTTCATTCACACTCAGTCAGTGTGGGCCCTGTTCTATATACGTGGGACTTAGAGGGGATATATAAATTTACATGCTCAGACAAGATGTCTGGAACAAAGGCTTCACGCAGTCGTACCACTATGTTTAACATGACAACATAGTTTGTAACATTTTATGCAGCATTGTTCTGTTTTTAATTTCTGTGCTATGAGAGATCCAGCACGAATTTGTTCAGTGAAAGCCAATTTAGACAGCAATGTGTGTAAAAATGTGCAAAAAGTCCTTTTTTTTTTTTTTTTTACAAATAAGCTACTTGATACAGCTGTGAAATCACACAAATTCTTTGTGTCAGAATTAAGCCCCCAAACCCTGATTAAAGCCACAGATTTGTTTTTTTCCTCAAATCCAGCCAAATTCAAATTAAGCTTATTGCAAGCTTGTGAGTTTTAATCTGGCCACATCAGCCTATTAAAGGTGAAATCTATGAGACTACCTTGAAAAGGAGATGGCACATCTCTGAGGTATCTATCCTGGTAATAATAATCATCTGCTGCTCTCTTGTCCATATATAGACTCTTGGAGTTAACAATGCACTTTGAGAGCAGAATAATATGATATGAGCTTAGCCCAGGAACTGAGTGGTTGAATGTTACAGAAACTGATGTAAAAGGTGTGAGATGTTTGCTATTTGATCAATGCCCTACTTCAGTGCACATGCTGAGATCTGGGCACCTGTTAAGGTCAGAGGATTTAAGTGACTGTTCGGCACACTCTCTTTTTACTGGCACTTGCTCTATTCCTTGATTTCTCATTAATAATATATAAATGCAAGGCACTGTTTTATTTATTCACCATGATTCATCAAATGAAACTATTTGTACATGTTAATGTGTAGGATATTATTTGCATATGATTTTTTTAAGTGCTCATGCCTCGATTTGCAGATTCATCACCTTAAGTGTGCAGCTTGCAGTAAGCCTTGTGTGAATCCAGGATTTACTGTAAATGGGCACAGGAAAGCCGCACATGCTGTGCCCCGGTTGAAGTTCAAAGCCAGCTTTAAGTTACACATGTAAGTCCAGCATCTGATGCAATAGCGATGACTGTTAATTAAAACTAAAGAGCTATTTCATTCTATGAGTGTGGAAACTGTGCCGGCAGATTTTTGTAGCTGGCTGGATTTACAAAACAGATGGCCTGTGAAACGGACTCAACTCAACTTTGTGAGACTTCAGAGCGATGCATCATAGACACGCAGATTTGGCATTGAACAATCACATAACCTGGTGATCATGTGTCCACACAAAGATAATTTTCAAACTGGCAAAGATACAAAATGTCCCTGTGTGTGTGTGTGTGTGTGTGTGTGTGCGTGCGTGTCAGGCCTTAAAGAGGCAGGCGCTCTCAAGGGTCAGGCTTTTATGAGGCTATGATTAGATTCTGCCTCAATTTTGTGGTGAAATATGAGGCAGGCACTCTTTCTCTGCCCATGTTGCGTGCACAAATGCGCTCATTTGCGCACACATATACAAGAACACACATTTATGAGGAGTACAAACACGCAGTCACACAAAGAAAAGACTTTTGTTGAAAAACAAACAAGCTAAATCCCCCTCAGTCTTAGCTGTACACAACCCAACACTGACACCTCTCTACTCTGCATACCCCCTCCATCTCTCTCAGGCTCCCCCTCTTCCCATCCACTACGAGCACACACACACACACACACATACACAAACACAGACACACACTTCATTCTACACCTGTCCCTCTACTCCCTTTCCATCCCACACACAGTGAGGATAAAAATAGAGAAACAGCACGAGGGAGGGGGGGAGCGATACACATCACAAACCCCATCAGGCAGGGAGAAATAGAGGCAGAGGGATGGCAGAGGAGGAAGAGATGGAGAGAAAACGAGAGAGGAAGAGAGAGAGTGAATGAGAGAAGGAGCTGGGGTCTGTTCTAAATTGAAAGTGCAGCAGTAAGCAGTGAAGGGGAATAGTAAACAGTGCTGCTGACCACATAAATATGCTAAATTAGCCTACTAAGTCGCCCTAGTGGATAATTGCTCATCATAGCTCTGCCCCACAGGGAGGCTGCCTGCCAGGCATCTTAGATTCCACATGGAAACACACACTGAACATACACAACGTGCACACGTTACAAGTCCAGAGGGGCTCTGATTAACATCAACAACAAACACTGGCATGACAGACATGTGAAAAGATGGTTTGGGACCTCCCAGTTTAAAAAAAACAAAAAACCAAAACATGCTGATCTAACAAGCTCAATTGTTTCACAGTTATCAGAAGTGCTTATTTGTACAATTCACTTCAATGTCCTTCAAGAAACAGGTGACAAACAAAGGCTCTCTATGAAAAAAGCAGACCCAGTACAAAATCTGACTCCTGGTCAGGTCAAATCTTTTTTTAATGGGCATGGTCTCTTTCCCCAAAATAAATAAATAAATACCTGAAAAAGTCTAACAAACAATGAAAAAATTAAAATTTTATACATATTTTTCTTAATAAAGGAAACACACTCTGGGATGAGTTGAAAACGCAATATGAAAGTGTAACTCCCCAGACTTTATATGCAAAAAGATTCTTATCTGTTTTCTGTTATCTGTTTTAAATCTACAGCCATCAAAACTCAATATGCAAATTGTAGCACTGGCACTACGCTGGGCTCTACAGGGTTAATTCCTGACTATGTGGTTACAAGAGCACTAACAGAGAGAGGGGAGATACTGGTTTCCAAACCATGAAGAAAAGGCTTCTGGGTCACCAGATCCAATATTTTTTGGCCAGAATAAAGTATATGTGGCTTGTGAACTAGCTCCCATATTTGCTTTTGTGGTTATAGAGTTGTCTTAATCTGCTTCCACTTGCCTTCCTCTGTTTGAATGAACTGACTCAGGACCTCTGGTTAGTCTCCTAAAGCGTCAGGGCACAAGTGCAAGTTACCACCTCCTTTCTATACTGCCTCTAAAACCACACAAACAGTAAAGGGGCGGTATCACCTCTGAGCTCCTGCCTCCTGCAAGCACACAGTCGAGTGTATGTGAGTCCATACAGAGCATGTAAACAAACAGAGCCTTTCAGGAAGTGACATAAAAAAAACAACTGCACGGTTTCTCTCCTCAGTCCAGATCCAATAAAATATACAACAGCATCTGTTTTGTTTGCATGATCTAGTAATAGCTATAGAACTATCCCAATTTATGGCCCGGGGAACACTGTCCCACCATCTGCATTTAATCAATATCACTACTACAAACTTTTATTATATTTTTCATAAGTGTATCGATCTTCTGCTACAACATTTATTGTTAACTGCTCGTTCTGTGGAGCTTCTTCATGCCTTTTAAATAATTCATTAGGCATCAAGTGGTCATGTGGAGTACAATGTGTGCATAAACGAGTGTGTGTGTGTCTGTGTGTAGGCTTCAGTTTGACTCTAATCAAAGAACAGGGAGCAGAGTGCTGCCTGGAGAGCAGTGGAGCATGACAACACACACCTGGTAAGCTGCTTATCACACTTTAATTTCACCTACACTGAGATCTGCGGATGCCAGCGTGACCAAACAGATGTGCCCGGGTGTGTTTGTGTGTATGATCGTGTACACACGAGTGTTTGTGTTGGCCAGTGTTGTGTTTGAAGTAGAACAAAGATGAAGGGAGAGATAAACGCTGAGAGAAGAGAGTGCAGATTAAATGGAGAGAGAGATATCAACGGCAAAGAACAAAAGGAAAAGATAAGGGGGAAGATAAGGGAGGAAATACAGCAGCGGTAGCCTTGGGAGCGATAGAGTGATAAAAAAAGAGGGGAGGGAGATACGAGGTTAAAATCTAAACAGGCCTCAGAGGGGGAGAAAAAGAGAGAGAGAGAGAAAGGATGGATTGGAGGGATTAGGATAAAGCAAGGACAGTTTTGTATGAATGATTACAGCAAATTCTGTGTGCATTTGTGTATTTTTGGCAGGTTTCTGAGAGCATTTATCGTTCTGTCCCATCAGTTTGAGTTCAGTCCTTACTGGATCAAAATGACAAAATTCACATACATAAGGGATGCTACCCCGAAAGGGATCAGGATAGAAAAAAAGGTTTTTTTTACCCTAAACGAGTCAGCAAAGGCTTTGAATTGAGGTGTCTATCAGCTTGAATATGAGATTTGAATTACATTACTAAAACTGGGGTTACTATTCAAGCTATTGCTACGTTTTCTGATACCGTTAGAAGAGCCATTTCTGCATCTAATTTAATAAAAACTGAAAAAGCATTAAACACAGATGCATCACAAGTTGTTCCCCTTTAATGCAATCAGAAAATCTCTGTAACATCTACCATAACACCACTTTCTGTGACATCTAAGAAAACGCCCATAATAACTAACTATAATTGACAGCTTTGTGTTTAAAGTACATAACATTGTAATAGTTGTTTACTTTTGTGTGTATGCAGTTTCTCAAACCTCTTTCTGGGATCTGAGTAATCACTGTAGCAGCTTATTAAACAACAAACAGTCACATGGGTCAAGGTTATTGTTACCCAATTAAAACTGCTACTTAGAGTTTATTTTTAATAGCGTAAAAACAACTAATTAAAACGTTTTATATATCATAACAGACAAAACTGAACCATTCTTTCAAATCTACCCTGCAACGTAAACACTGATGTCCATCTAAAGGTTCTCCTTAAAGTTGTACACCTATGTGATTTAACTGTCGGCTCTGAACTCAGACACATGCTGTCAGCCTCTCGCCACCAACCCTCTGTTTTAGCCAGTGGAACAACACATCTTCTTGTGACTATAAACCAAATATGAGTTGCATTGTTTCTATTCTTGTACCTTCTGTTAACTTGTTTTGCAATATTGTACATTTATTTCGGCATTAGGGAGTTAAACCCCAAAAACTACATTTATGGCGGCAAAAAAACTTATCTCAAAGGATATTTTCCTCATTATTCCCATTTAGTGCAAACCCTGCATGCAAAAAAAAAAAAAGGAAATGAGAAATTCAATTTCCAAGTGCAAATTAGCCCTGATGTGCAGCAGCAAAACATGAGCTCTTTCATGTGGATGCATCCCAGAGGGAATCTCAGCGCCACATCTAATACACCAAAACATCTGCGCACGATAGTGGGACTTGCTTGTGGTTCCGCTGTTGAATTTCTGCCACTGTGACTAATATAATGTAAGTCTCTTCCTCTCCCACTTTTCATCTCGCGCTCCCTCTGTGTTTCTCTTTCCCTCTCTGTGTCCAAATTAAACACAAGGCACAGGACACTCTGATAAGGCCATCTGTTCATCTCTCTCGCTCTATCTCTCAATCCCTCTGTCCCTTTTTCCTCATTTTCCGATCTAACAGTCTACTGCCCCAGCTGAAGCTAGCAGGGTTTTTGAATGGGGTATAGTTTCTCTGCAGTCCTCTGTGTTTGTCTCCTTCCTCTCTTTACTCTGCTGGCTGGTTGGAACTGTTAAATCAGCGTTAAATCCCATCAGTGAGCGGCAGACAGAAGCAGGAGAGGAGCTCTGTAGCATCAGACTTGTCACCAGTGTAATAAGACAGACACATCTGTATGAGTGTGTGATGCTACAGACACATTAATATTACATGAGGTGCCTGACGTTTCACCAGAAGCTGCAATTAAGAGCAATCCTAATACACACACCCACATATATGCATACACATACACCTCAGCCTCCCCCTCAGCCCATCGTGAGCCCGGGATCTGACTATGAAAATGAGTTTGTGAGAAACTAATCATGCAGCTTAACAAGTGGAGCCGGGGAAGAAGAGGGAGAAGGGGGAGAAGAGGGAGGAGACGGGGGTGTGAAACGGTCAAAAGGGTCAACTAATCAAGAGGAGGGGAAATGAGACGAGGGGTAGAGGAACTACAAGGGGGGGTGGGGAGGGGGTGATGGTGAGAGCGCGCGAGAGAGGGACTGACGTTGAGAGGAGGACTTAGAAGAAGGGTTACCATAAATGACTGTGAAATGAGAATCCGAGGAGGAAGCGTGAGTGTGCAGTGAGGAAAAAAACAAGTATAAGACAGCAGGAAGGGAAAGGGGGAGGATGAAAGACGGATACCATGAAGAGATTTTAGAGAGGAAGAGAAACGAGCGATGACAGGGTGGGTAGGCTGGGGGTAGAGAAGAGAACATTCTGTAATATTCTACTGGTGCAGAGAAACTGGGGGACGTGAGGGGAGGAGTTGAACAGAGGACAAAGGGGATTTGAAGGGAAAGAAGAGATAAAATGGAAAGAGGGACAGCATGGAGAGCTGGGGGACAAAAAAATAAAAGGAGGAGTAAGGGAAAGATGAAAAAGCAATTCTTTGGGAGAGAAAAACAGGACAATGGGTAGACGTGCAATGGGGAAAGTGAAATGGTCTGAAGTCATTTCTAAATCCTGTCAAAGACGGTTGGAGGCAAGGAAGAGGGGGAGGGAGAAGAAGACAGGTTAGAGAAAGTGTAGAGACGGGTGGAGGAAAGTGATATCAGAGCTAAACTTTCTATGAGATACAGGGAGGACTATGAGGTGGGCCTCGGGCTAAAATAGAGCCACTGCTTTAGATTTATTTGGAAAGAAAGATCTAACTCATCCTCAAGAGCTGCAGTCTTTTACAAGATTAATCAATAGTCATTCAACAGGAAAATAAATTCAAATATTTTCCTCACTACAAAGTAAGAGAAGCCAAACAATTGTTACATCCATCCTCTGTAATAGGAGCTTTTCTTTGTTTTGAATTCAAGTAGATGAAGAGTCTGTGGTTTTCTGAGTTAGTCGGACAAAAGAAGCAATTTAAAAACACTTTGAGAAATTTCCAACAAAACAATCTGCAAAACTGCGAAAGCCATTTTCTTCATTTTTTCACTATTAGTGCCTAATTGATTTATGGCTTAATCATGAAAATAACCGGCACAAAAAAAAACTGTTAACAACATTGTTTCAAGAATGAGTAAGAACATCTGTGATTCTGTACAAAGTAAAATATGGCTGAAATGTCATTGTCATTCATCAACCATAATTGTTCATATTCTTGCAAGTGATTCACTGTGAAGACTTCTGGACAGAATGAAGGATAAGATCTCTTTTACATAAAGCTCACAGGGAAAAGCAAGCAACTCCAAATTGAGGAAAGCCAATAATGTTGCTCATTAACAGTCCATGCTTATTGAAAACCCAGCACACGATTGCCACACCCTCACTTCAGCACTATTCTTCCTCTGGGGAGTGGTGCCTCTGATTGTGTGTGTGCTGGCTCTTCAGCAAATCTGTACCGCTAACGAGTATCCTCCCTGCAAATGTTTCCTCCAAGTGTCCGGAATATTTATCACAATTAATCTGGAAGTGTACTGCAAACTATCTTCTCTTGCAAGGCTCCTTTTATTGATGTCACAAACAGCAAAGGATGAAGTAAAAGCTGGTAGATAGGGCTGGAGGGATGATTTAAAGGACAAAGGGCAGCACAGGAAAGAGGAGCGAGACGCAGCTCACAGTGGAAAGGTCAGACTCCTTAGCGGGCCCTAATTGGATTAATGTCATTATTAACATGCTGCGTTTGTATGAGGCATACTCAGGCTGCATAGAAAAGCACGCGTGATTGAAATATGTATGTACGCTGGGATTTGTGTTTGAGTGTTTAAGAACATTTCCCCTCCCCCAAAGCCTTCTTTTCAGATTCTCTTCCAACCATTTTCTCACAGAGATCTTATCAACACCACAGCTTGAAGGGAAGGTGCAGAAACTGAAACTCTGATCGTAGCGGGGCGACGGAAAGAAGTGATAGAAAACTGCTCGACAGGGAAATTGAAGGTACATTTTCTTATAACTGCTTCAAAATGTCATTCCTGCAGAACATCCTAAACTATCAAGCACTCTCTCGTGGCTTGGTGGAAATATGTGTTTGGGGAAAAAAAAGGTTAAAATGATAAATTTTCTGAAAGTTACTGTAAATATCTGCTTTTGAGCGCAGTGGAAACCAGGTCAGAAGGGGGGGAAAAAAATAGAAGGAGCGACAGAGAGGTATGGCCCAAGAGACAGACGCAAATCTCGCACTGTGCCCCATCCATAATGAAGAGTGTCCTACCCCGAGCCCAGCCGCAGCACACGATCCCTCACAGGAGAGACTGAGGGAGACTGGGATGAGACAAAGGGGAACGGCTACATTAATTACACACTCTCTCTAGGCGGGAGCTATCACCGGAGGGTAACGGGAGAGGGGACTGACGGAGAGATGGAGAGACAGAGAGAGACAGAGAAATGGAGATGATAATGCCGGCAGAGTACCCTATGTGTCTCCTGTGAGAGGTAGTATTTGTCCTTAGCAGCAAGACGCCTGCTGGCTGCTGAGTTATGTCACAGTGTTACTAATGGGAGCTGAACGTCCAATAACACACACACATACAGAGCTGAGCGTCTGTGTGTGTGTATGCAATGTAGTTGGCAGCATTTGTGTATATACGTGGGGGGATGGTGCTCTTGTGATATGAGCGTATGTGCATACTTGTGTGCATCGTTGCATAAGTTTGCTCTGTCTGGGGATGTGTGTACATATTTATGTGTGTGTGTGTGTGTGTGTGTGTGTGTTTGTTTGTATGCACTTACCCCTGGTAGTGTTTTCTGCTCGTGAAGAGCGCTCTGGGCTTTCAGCGCCGACTCTCTCGCACAGTATGTCAGAAACGCACATCCTGTCAGAAAAAGAGAGAGAGAGGGAGAGAGAGGAAGAAAAAGGGAAATGAGTAAAGGTAGAGAGGGTCGGCGAGCAACTTTAATATTTGTCATTCTCTATCTCTGTCTCTTTATCAGCCCCTTACGAAAACACGCACACAGTCACACGCCATTTAAAAGTCTCCTTTTCCAATGCCTTCCTGTTTGCTCCGAAACTATTCTGAGTTCTCACTGGAAGAAAACTGTGTGAGAGTTCCAAAATATAAAATCATGCACTGTAACTAAACTTGACAACACCATGATGATGCACTCTAGAGCAGAGAAGGACACTCCACGGCACGGCACATTTCAGAAACGTCACGGCACGAGTCAGCACACATGACAGCACCACAGACGTGTGCGCAGGGCTAACAAGGCCTCACAGGCTGGGCACAGTCAGATTCCTGCCCTATACCAACCACTATGCATGCCTCACGATCACTCCAAATACACTCCCTCTGTTTCTCCTATGTGCTGTACCTGTGTCTGTGTGTGTGAGGGAGGGGTAGGTAGCAGAGCTGGCTGGCCAGGGCTGTTTACTACACCTGTCACCAGCACTAAGACAACAAGATTAGCAGCAGGTTAGCATCCAGACACACTAATGTAGAACCAGAGTGAAGAAGAGAAGATTTGACGATTAGGGAGAAAACATTCATACACATCCCTCAGAAGAACTGAGAATGACTCAACATACGGGAAAGTACATGACAAACACACACACGGACACACACATGCATCTTATGGTCCATCTCATTGCTTTTAAGAAGGGCTTATTGTGGCCGTGGGGATTCTCAAAACAACAGACTCTTTCCCCTGTGTCACCCAGGCTTACAGAGCCATTACACTGATTGGAGCATACAGCCTAATCTTGTTCATAACACACAGGACCCCAGGTCAGTGTGTGTGTGTGTGTGTGTGTGTGCATGTATGTACATGTGTGTTTAAACAAGAGTGTGCTTGCATTTTTTTTTTACTGTTTTATTACCAATCTATTGTTAAAGGGGACCATTATTTAAAGCCTCCTAATCATTCACACCATTAGGAGGCTCTCAATACTGCTGCCTTTACCCTGCATTACATAGCAATTTATCACAGCTTCATGTAGTACTCCACTTAACACATTCTGGCTCTTGTTTGATTTGATTCAATGTGTGTGTAGACACTGAGTTTGCTTGCTTGTCTTCTTGATCTCATGTCACAGCATTAACAGGAGAAGCAGATGAAAGAGGTGTGACAGTTTCCATGGTGACATGTGACACTCAGCGCAGGAAAATCCACCCATCTATCAGCTTTAATGTCACACGTCTACCTATCTAGGATCTAGCTATCTGTTTTTTTTTTCTGTCTGAGTAAGCCCTGTGTTACAACGCCGAGACCTACCTTTGTGCATGCCAGTGTATTTGTCCTTTATCACAGTTAGCTCATAGATTTTGCCAAACTGCTCGAAGATAGGCTTGAGGTCCTTCTCTTCCAGATTCCGGGGAATCTGCCCCACAAACAGCTTGATGGCGTCAGCCTCCTTCATCGGGACAGTGCAAAGAGGACGACCGGGTACTGCAGGGGCCGAGGGGCAGACAGATCAGGAGCAGGTATCCCTGGAGGGAGCAAATGATGCTGGATGAATGGTGACAGCTCGAGAAGTGGACAATAACAATGGTGAAAACAATAAGTGTAAAAATATAACTACAAATCAGTTCGATTTAAAAAATATTTTAAAATACGTATACAACACCAGTTAGATGTTAATATACCTCAAAAATCACAATGTTCTTAAAATCAGCTCTAGAGGCTGTTATTTTGATTTTACATGTATTGCTTTCATTTGAGCAAAATACTAAATGCAAGGTTTATAAAACGTTATAATTTACAAAAAAGCATTACTAACAATTTTTTTTTACAAAAAAATATTTGAAAACAATTTTTAGGCCATAAAATGTTTAACCTAAATAATAAAATAAAATATATTAAGATTCTGAGTTTGAGTAATTGTCGCCTTGCCTGCTGACAAAGGCTCCAGTAGCTTCTGCTAAAACAATTATGCAAATGTTAATTAGCCAATCAAAAACCAATCAGGGGACTTTTATTTACTTCTAATTAAATATATATAAATCGAAAATATCCGTAAGCATGCATTACCTTTTGGCGAAATCGCGCTCAGGATCCCTACACACTGAAAAGAGAAGAAACGGCGTGATTGGGGGTAAATCATTGCAATAGAGCGGTTTCTTTGTTTAGCCAGCTGTAGGTTACAGCATACACACGGATGTCATGGGGCTCCCTTGCTCTTTGTCCGATCCCCCCTCAATGTACACATACACATATACACACACGCGCGTACACACGCACTCACCAGAACAAAACAACACACTGAATTGTACAGGCTACATACATCAAAGCGCTTACCGTTTTTTAATGATGCTTATGGGCAAGTGTTGCCTTATGTGGATCTGAAATTTAAGAGGGATGCTCTCTGTTGAGTCCCCGTTGTTGTCCCGTCCTCCTTCCTACCCTCTCTGGATGCACTCCGCTCTTTGTGCCTGTCGTGCTCTCCTCCTCCTCCTCCTCCTCCTCCTCTTCGGAACAGAGATACTACAGGCTCGGGTCTGTTTTTAAAAATCCCCTGAGTTACTGCCCCGAAGTGCTGGAGGTGGCGGTCTGTTGCAGGTGAGTCCAAATCACAGCTTGACACTGGGTCCCAATGTAAATTCAACCAACCCCTGGACTCTTAAAAGTGCAGGAAGGACCGAGCTAGCTTGTTAGTTTTCACTTTCGCGAAGCCCACTCTTAATTTCTATTTAGTTCCAAAGTGATAACTGGCGAACCAGTTGCCCTAAACTATTTTTAAAATCTGCTCGTTTCCCTTGCCACGGCCGTTTCAACGTTGCCGTCGTTGTTCCAGTATTGACAGGGACTGTTCTTTTTGTACTATTCTCTCTAATTTCTAATTTCTTCTAACGTCTCACCCGATCAACGGCTGGATGGCTTTTCACGTCGTACACCGGTATCTCCTCTACTCTCTTTCTCTGCCTCCCCCTCCTCCAACCAAAGCGGTTGCTAGCTCGTGACGTAACTCCCAGGGACCGTCAATATATGTGATATACACTCCCATAAAGAACGATATTTTCCTTCACTCGCTCACGTCCCTGTAAAGCTTCCCCCGTTACGCTGGGTGTTAAAGCTACGATATTATTACAGAAATTTTGAATCAAAGTGACCATCTTTATTTATTTATTTAATTATTTTACCAGAAACATTGTTTGCGGATGAAACTTTGAAGACGTTCCCTGGCCGGCACTGTGCGCGGAGCCGCCTATTGTTCTCGCCGCGAGCCCTGGCCTTGGTGCTGAAACGATGCCTCCTGACGTGAAGTCGAAGCGCGCCGCCGATGACGTGCACGCAGTCACGACTACTACAGCTGTTCACGCCCGAGCCCGAAATCACGCTCACACCCACACAGAGTAAAATGTGTGACAGAGTCAGAAGGAGAGATAGCTCGGGGTTGGAGTTGGCCTACTTTACAGCCTGTACTTTGGAAAGCCGGTCGACATTGGGCAATTTCACTGGGATATGGAGAGACAGACTCGTTTGTAATGCAAAACTAACCAACGGCCAGATGACACTATTTTTGTATCTTTGATGTGTGTTTGCACGCGCCGAGTGAGGGGTAGAGTAAAAAGAGTGTCATTGGGTTCATGGTAATTTACTCCGAAAGGTCACCATCTGCCTTGCCTCGTGCCCTCTGTGAACCAATCCCCCTCATTCACCATATACACCCACGAACACGCACAAACACATTCATATGTGCATGCGCACGTATATATATATATATATATATATATATATATATATATATATATATATATATATATATATATATATATATATATATATACACTGACCAAAACTTCCAACGCAACACTTTGGTTTATTGCAACACATGTAATTTTCTTACGTTAAATTTAACAATACATAACAAATATTAAGATTCAAATCAAAACCACAGTTTCAGAGTCAGGAACGAGGAACAGGCCAATCAAGACACGGAACATTATTCTGCCTCAAGTAGTCCTGACAGACTCTGGCGACATGTGGTCTCGTGTCATCCTGTTGCAGCGTTAGGCAATAGCGATGGACAAGTGGAACTGCGACAGGGGTCCGGATTTCGTCACAGGAATGGGCCGCACTGAGGTTTCAATCGATGAAAATGAGGTCTGTCTTGTATCTACTGCTTATTCCAGCCCAAACCATTACACTGGGTCCACCCCAGCAGTCATGCTGCAGGATGGTAGCATCAGCATAACGTTCCCATTGCCTACGTCAAACACGCTCTTCCGTTAGCCACACTCAAGTTGAACCTCAGTTCATCGGAGAAGAGCACCCTGTTCCACCTGAGAGCATTCCAGCCCAAATGTGCCCTTGACTATTGCAGATGGACGTGGCGATGCACAGGAGTCAACACCACACCACGGCAGGGACGCCTTGTGCAAGCCAGCTTCACACAGGTGGTTGTGTACAGTTTGATCGAAAATCCGGTTCTGGGGACAACCTCTGGTCTGAGCAGCAGTTACTGTAGCTGGCAGGAAGCGATTGCGCAGGTGCTA
Source organism: Labroides dimidiatus (assembly GCA_030710495.1). Taxonomy (NCBI): domain Eukaryota; kingdom Metazoa; phylum Chordata; class Actinopteri; order Labriformes; family Labridae; genus Labroides; species Labroides dimidiatus. The sequence goes on from CM061148.1 coordinate 14,166,824, forward strand.
GAGGTGAATATAGCAATCCTGCTGAGGGGTGGTGACACGTGGTCTGGGGGCACATGGTCGATCATCGGTGCTTCCTGTTTCATTATGTCAGCTCCAGAGACGGGATATGGTCGACACGTGGACCCCAAGGTTCCTTGCAACCCGTCTTTGCAACATTCCACCAGTAAGCATACCAACGGCTCGTTCTCGGTGATTTTGACCTAGGCACAGCATGGTCACACGTTGACCCAGGACAATGCACAGGAATATTAAAGTTGCCCATTGCTACGGCTATTTCTTGACCAAATTATGGAAGGATTGGTCAAAGAGTTCTACTCAACCTGACGGGATAGGCAAAATACTAAACAATGTGCAATCGAGCGGAACGAGCTGCTCACACAACAAAATCAAAATAATTTTCTGAGCTTTTTATTTGTAGTTGATGTATCATGACTCAAAACCAATATCCCATTTTATGTACACCAAATATTTCAAAATTGTATGTGTTGCATTGGAAGTTTTGGTCAGTATATATCAAAACACGGTCTCCCTCATCGTAGAGGAGGCATGCAACGCTTGCTGCAGCCCAAGGGTGTGAACGGTGTGCAGGAAGGCAGAGGGCATCACGCCATCGGAGCTGTTAAGCCTCACTACACGCCAAGAAAGACAAGACAACGGCACACGCGAATCTAATAGAGGAGATGCAGAGGAGAGCTGCACTTTTTCTATGAGCTACTTTGATTTTTTTTTTCTTTTGCTTCCATAGATGACTAACCCCTTATTATCATTTAACCTGAATTAAAGTTGACTTCAGTCGTTTTGTACTTAAAACATTAAAAGGCAAATCTAAAGTACATTAACCTCACCAAAGTTCATGCAGAAACAGTGAAAGCAAAAGAACTGTTGTACATAATGTTATAAATAAGGCTGTATAGAAGCCCCTTCTGATATGGCTGCCCTCTGCAACAAAATAAGTAATTCAATTGCACAACACTGTATACTGAGACAAATTATCTTCCTAATTATAGTTTTATTTCGTTTTATTTTCAGTCCAGCTCCACTTACTGCGACATTTCCTACTTGTTCACAAGACAATTCTGACCGAAAGGTAACTTTGTGAACAATGCTTTAGCTGTCCTTTACTGAATTAATTTTCACAATAAACCTTATTGGAGTACTTGCCTGTTTGTGAATAGCTAAAAAAAGCCACATTCAATATTAAAAATCATATACTGGATCCAATTATTGATTTATTCTTGTTACTGTGATCCTCATTGTTTTATATGTGAATGCTGTGAACATGTTTGTACAATCCTTTATGACAGCTATTAACAATAAAATATAACAAATGAATGAATATCTTTTCATATGCTGTAAACAATGAATAAAGTGCTAAAATATTCTTGGCATTACCGAGTCATGTTTAACATCAAAACTTCATCTAACCTTAAGACAAAAATTAAACCAGTCACAATGCAGACTGGGCACCAGAAAGAGAAAGTCCCACAGACCACTACTTCTGAGGAAAGCACAAATGACACTCAACAGCACCATCCTTTGGGAAAAACCGGTAACGTCATCACCTATCGTGGGACAAATAAAACACAACACTTTATTCCGGTTTTAGTTTTATTTAAAATGAAGCTTTGAGATAATGGATTTTCCACACTGTTTCTTTTTCTGTTTTTATTAGCACAATAAAAAATGTCTGTGTATCAATAATCTCATAAGCTCTGGTGGATAACAAAGAAAATCTGCTACTGCTCCTTAAAACAGAAAATAAATTACATGTTCTTTAGATAATAGATAAATTACTATCTTTTTTTTGTTTTATATAAAAAGTATTTTTACTACGAGGGATTAGAGACAAGAAACATTCACAACCAAAATACACAACCAGAAAAACTCATAGTTAAAGCACACACACGCATAGACCCACGGACACACACACGCACGCACACGCACATACGCACATACGCACACAGACACACAGACACACAGACACACAGACACACACACACACACACACACACACACACACACACACACACACACACACTCCAAACTCAGTACAACAGAGTCACTGATTCTCTTGTCAAATGCGAAATACAATAAGAGTATGACAGTTTGAAGTGAATATATGCCGTCTACGTCAACACTTCTGATAACTCTACTGTTATAAAACATAAGCGCCTACTATGTTAAAAGAAATATAGACATTAAAACATATCCGACAAATATACAGACCCCTGCCCCTTTGAGAGGTTGGGGAGTATTGTGTGTGTGTGTGTGTGTGTTTCTTTTAAAGAGGTGTGAAAAAAGTAAAATCAGCTGTAAAAAAAAAAGACAAAAGAAAGAAAGAGAGAGAGAGAGAGAGAGAGAGAGAGAGAGAGAGAGAGAGAAGGTATAAAAAATACTTACACACATATACAGAGGTTGCCATATCAGAATGTGGAGTATTTACTTTCAGATCAGAATGATTATATTGGATCTGTATTAGCTGCTCCAACAAAAAGCTACTATAAGAAAGCAGCTTTTTTTCAGTCTAATTTAGTCTTCACCTACACTCATAGGACAGATTTGTCATCCTCTTCCAAATAAAAAGAAAAGAAAAAAAAATGATGTAACCACATAAAGTATGCATTGAGATGAGGTGGGTAAACTGGGATGATGTGAAATTCTTCTTTAGATACGTAAATGAGGTTGTAACAGTGATGTGATCAACTCAAATACAAAATCAGGTCAGGCAGGAGTGAATCATTTTTACAAATCTGTGCATTGCCAAGTTGTTGGTGATAGGGTATTTGCTCTGTTTTTTTCTGATATCAAGACAACAAATTAAAGATCAGTTGTGTAGCTTATACAATTCTAGAGCAGCAATGTTTCCTAAAAATAATAATAAAAAAAACACTCAAAGGCCACACTCTTACACTGGGTTTTGTACTGCTTCACCAATACTAAAAGCGAACACAGTGGTTGCTTACACTCAACTCCAACATTAATACGCACTTAAAGTATGTGTCCCAAGTTATACAGTCTATGGAATTAATCTGCTGGTGAACAGAGTTCTAAAAAATGAAAGTTTTCTCTGTTTGTTCAGAAGTAAAGTTTCCTGCAGCTCCAGAAGAAAATGTATGTAAAAAAGATTTGCTTGTATAAAAATAAAATGGGACAGAACATCACATGTATCATGTATGTTTTCAACAAATCTATTTAGTCTAATAAAGCTGGCCCCAGCAGCTTTTCTTGAAAGACCTACAGATGCGGTTAACTGATATGACAACATTAAAGGAGTACACACAGTCTCTGTTTCTGGTTATAAAATCCATTGCTGGTAAGCTTTCTGTGTGGGAAGAATCTCACCTCTTACTGCTCTGATATATTTGGTCACACACTGCCATGATTACCCCCACACCTTTGGTTCATTTATCCCAGCACTGAAGTGAACAATAAGAGAACGCTTCATGACTTTTTTTTGGCAGAAAGAAAAAGAAAAGCAATTTATAAATGAAATCCTTCTGGCATAGTCAGGGGGTTGCCACTTCAGATTTTGAGTGTCCAGAAACACTTTACATCTATTCCAGTAAAACTTCAAGACAGTTTATCCAACACACATGCTATTATTTGTTCAGCACAGTTTTTTTCATCATTAGTGGTATGCATGTCTGGATACAACTGATTTAAGTCCTTGTAAATAATAGAGGATATTTAAAAAAGCTAATTTTGCTGTTGAAACACAGCTGTGTCCTCAGAGAGCACCTTCCATTACAATCTCTTAGCCAAAGATGGGAATTGACCACAAATGCATCACTCGGCCCTGCGTGACACATGTAAAGCTGCTGCATAAAGTAAAAAGAAGCAAGCTCAGTGGAAGTGGATCTAAACAACAATATAAACAGCATAATGTCAACTGGAAAAAGAAACCGCCTGATTTCACAGTGTTTTCCCTGAAGAATCGGGAGAAAATAGCACAACGTTTACTGACACAGGGATCAAGTCTACCCTGGGCTGTCCATTTCTTTCAGAACCAATGAGCCCTTTAAACCTAATTCCTGCCTTTTGCACACCTGTGTTGTCTTTGATTGATTGGTCAGTGCCTCTTGGCGCGCTGGGCACTGTGGGTACAGGAAGCACAACAGGCAGTTTTGTAGTAGGAGTAGACACACAGCCTGGCCTGAACCACTGTCACACAGTTATGACGTTTGTCTCTGCAGTTTTCATCTGTGAGCAGAGAGGATGAGAATTAGGTACAGAGATGAAACAATACAAACAAACTAATATACTGTCACATGATTTTGTATACTAACCTGCAACCTGTGGGCTGCAGGGTATTGTGTTGCAAGCCTGCTCCTGGTCAGGTTTTGTGTCAGGATCACATTCAGGACTGTGCTTTTTGTCCACTGTCAGACACCTTACCTCCCTCATTTGTAAGCCTTTTCCACAAGAACGTGAGCACTAAAAAAAAACAAGGCAGAGAGTGTTAATAACAACAAAACAAACAAACAAAAGTTCAACTCCACTCATGGTTGTCATGTCACAGAATTTCTTACTGCGCTCCACTCCGTTGTGAACCACTGTGGCTGACACTCTCCCATCTCACACTGCTGCACTGCAGCAGGTTTGTCCAGATGAGCACAATCACCAGCTGGTACGACTGTCAAATCATTCCCCGTTTTCTGGACACAAATGATGTCTCGACGCTGAGTCCCGTTCCCACAGGGTACATTACACTGAAAAACAAGCAAAGCACTCTTTACCAGAAACAACACTGTGAATAATTTGTTTCTGCATTATGGTATGAACTTCCAGTCTTATGAATCTCTAATGCTGTATCAAATTACAAGCTTTTACAAGAAACTGAAAAGTCAAAAAACAAACAAGAGCAGCCAAAAATTTACTAGACGGAACAAAACCCAGACACACAAGCACAAATCTTTTTTTTTTTTCTTTTCCCATAAACCAGTCTTTCCTCTCGTTTCCTCACTCTGTCTTACCTGTGTCCAGGGGCTGCTGTACCACATGGTCATAGACACACAGGGACCCCCGTTGCAGGCCTTCATCTCTGCCGGTTTCTCCCCAACACAGTCTCCTCCTCCCTCACCCTCTCTCACCCCTCCTCGAGTCAGGCACACCACCTCCCTCCTCTGCACCCCAGGGCCACACTGCGCTGAACACTAAGGGACAAAGTGGAAGATCGTGTTGAGCAATATGCTTAAGTGCTGCTGTTAGTGTTTTTTCCCCCGCTTTGGTTCTTGTGTTTGTGTGTTACTCACAGTGTTGGACCAACCAGTGAAGTACCAGTTGGTTACACATGGGCCCATGTTGCACTCCTCGCTGCCCTGTGGGCGAGCTCTGGTGCTGCACTCCTTGTCGTTCACCACAGCTCCTTGATCGCTGACACAGCTCACGCTCCTCGTCCTCCTTCCGACTCCACAGTCCACTGAGCACTGTGACAAATGGAGAAGCGAAGCATGGGAATGATTATGAGCACATGAAAAAGGTATGTAATGAATTCATATAACATAGCTTACACCCTGTAAACTTTATTAGACAACTTGAGTTGATCAGTGACAGTTGACAAAAGATTGCTCAGGGATTATTAACACGTCAACACCACTGAGCGATTTTTCTCACAACCATAAAACAGTAATAAAAGACAATCAATTACAGACATGTGGCAATATGAAAAGAGTAATGAGTGACAGATAATAAGGTGTTTGTTTGTTCAAACTTTGATTTTTTTAAACATTAATAACTATTTAATAATTCTTTCAAAACATCTGACTTTATGAAAAGAAATACACGTTTTCAGTAATCTGTGATGAAAAGAAATGATTTAGAAGTTGGAGTTTGACCTACTTAAAGGGTTTTAAGTTATGAGAAACATAGTGTCATAGTTTTAAACGTGTAACACGCCTAATAAAAAATAACTTCATTCCCTAAAGCTCTGGTATTTGTCGAAAAGCAACTCCACCCACTGTTCCTCTCTTTCCTTAACAGATTTTTTTGACCATCATTTGGCCTCTTTTCAGCCATCAGATGATACATGTAGCAGTCATATCCCTTTTTAACTTACCGTGCTCCAATCAGAGCTGACCTCCCAGTGGGAGCAGAGAGTGAGCTGACACGCCTGTGTGGATTCTGGCGGGGTGAGGTTGGCACAGCGTTGCGGGTGGACCATGGTGGAGCGGTCTCCGAAGCTCTGCCTGCACTGGAGCTGCCGCTGCTGCACCCCGGGGCCACAGGACACACTGCACTCTGACCACGAACTCGCCTCCCAGCTGAGATGGACAGTAAAAATGTAGAGACACGTTGAAATTACATTTTACCAGAAAATGGCACATAATTACATGCCTTAAGACATGATGATCTGGTAACATCTGTTTGAGACCCTGACATTTACACCATCATAAAATGCTATGTTTTTCCATCAAACTGTATGTGCAAATTGTCCAATTTCTTTTACTTGTTAAATGGGCAAAAGGTGCAGTTAAATAAAGAGCAGCAAAGTTCATGCAGTGACTCACAAGCTGCAAAAAAATGCAAGTCTTCCGTTTTCCTGGAGGACATACGTTTCTGAACTGCATATAGATCCCCAAAATGCCCATATTATGTATTATTACTCACAATGGTGGACAGGGATGTACGTTACAGGGCTCCTCCTCAGGGACAGGTTTGGCTGCAGAGTCACATTTTCTCTCTGGGACTTCCTCGTCAGTGTGGCGGTCTATACATAGAATGACTCTGTGCTGGTAACCTACAGAAAAAGGAGAGTGAAGAATAAATACACAGAGACTTCAGCTCCATGTTCTTGTAGTTGCCTCTTCTAGCCAGAGGAGGGAGACATCACAGCATCCAGTAGAGGTATCTTGATTTTGTGTTGGGAGCAGTTGATGAAGAAATGATATATGAAGATATTCAAGCTTTATTTGATTCTGACCTTTGCCACAGGAAACTGAACACTCAGTGAGTCCGCCTCTCCTCCACACAAATGGAGACTGCGTGTCAAGCGGCAGGTCAGTTCGAGGAGGGATCCTAGCATTCCTGTTGGGTGCAGAGCCCCGAGGACGGGACCTCTCGGGGGCCCAGCGGTCAGAGGAGTGAGAGGGGAAAGAAGGGGGTGAAACAGGAGGAGCAGGATGAGGGTTCTCTACCGAAACAGTGAGAGGACCTGTGATGGACGTTAAAACAAACAAACAAACAAAAAAAAAAAACATGTAGACACACAAATTAGAAAAAGTTAGAGGGAGAGGGGGAGGATTGGGAAACAAACATGAGGAGGAAGAGAATATGGCAATAAAGAGGGAGGGAAGAGCTGGATGGCGAAATATCTAAAATAGGAGGAAGGTAGTGAGTCAGAGGCTGATGATGTCATAATGAGGTCAGAGTCTCAAGACAGTGAACATGTGGACCAGATAGCCTCCCATCTAGGTCATACACAAACACACAAACACATTAATCCCTCTGACTTGTCTCACAGCCACACCCATCCTGATCCATAAACACGTCAATCTTTCTCCAAGGACATGGGCTGAAATGGGCTTCCACTGAGTAATTTGGAAAGAATGAATCTGAAGATCTTCTGTTTGATTTACAATTCAATTCTGACACTTACAAGACTGTTAAGGACTTACTTTCTCTGCTACTACTAAGAAAATGAATGGAACACAGCTGCCAATCACAAAAAGGGAAATGTAAAAATGTAGTGAACCCACTGCGTAGGGGTGCCCTCCCTGGTTCTCGCTCCCTCGGCCTCTCTCTGGGTGTCTCTCTGGATGGCTCCCTCTCTCTCTCTGTCAGCCTCTCCCTCTCTCCTTCATTCTTCTCCACAGGGACATAAAACTCATAATCAATGCCCGGGTTCTCCTTGTGGAAAATAATCTGCAGAAAGTGAAAGAGGAGAAACAACTAGAGCTCAGAAGGAGCTAGTGACAGGAAACACCCTTGCTTCAGGAACATCTCTCTTCCCTTACAAGGAGGTCAAAGGTCAAGGTGAGCTACAGAACTGGCATTGGCATAGACAGCTTGAGGATACCTCAGCTGGGTGTTTGCTTGTTTGTATGCTTCTCTGCCCTAATATAAACTTTGCTGCCTGTATAAATGGACCCAGTCAAGGTCCTTTAAACTGAAGCAGCTGCTGTCATGTGACAACAACATTATGACTTCAGTAACATAGGGGAAATGGGATTTGGTCAGCGGCTAAATCTTTTGACGTTTTGAACAATTAGATTAGGGGTTACACTACAATAATTACGGGACGGATGGGAATGGCATTACAACAACCTTTCATGGAGTATAGAAAATGACTCCTGAAGGCAATGTATGAATATCTTTATTAATGACAAAAAAAAAAAAAAAATTAATGACAAAAATGTGCATATTAACATTTTTTTTGTTCAGAAATTTAAAACAAGACAAGGTTTTCATTAGAAATCATTTTCTTTTTTCATCTTTGGATATCTTTAGGCCATATGTTGCCTTGTTTCTGGTCTTAAAGCTCCTGCAAAAAATTTTAGCTGGTTATAAAACAGACTTAAGTTAATACTAATGCCATCTAAGTGACCTAAAAATAAGCAAGATCATCAATGAAAGAGCTGACTATCTCTGTGTTGTTGTTATATAAGTCTGAAACCACTGCCGTGGGGTAGGTGTCAGGCGAAGAGATAAGCTGCCAAAACAGTCCTCTTGACATTTTCTACAGCAAAGTTTATGATACTGTATACAGGATGGAATCAGCTCTGCAGGGCTCTGTCATCAGAATCAGAACAAACCCAGAGTTCCTTACAGGAGCTTTAAAGTAACTGACTACCTTTTAATGCTCCTTATCTGTATTTCTCAGATCTGTAATGATGATTTTTAAATACTGCAGTAAAAACATTTCATTTTGATCTTTTCTCTCAAGTGCTTTCAATAAGTCAGTGACTTTACAATTTTGTCACCACCAGTGGCCTTTTTCTAGTTTTCCTTAATCAACAGTTTATTTCAAGCTTGTACTGTGCATTACATTCTTGCAGAACTACTTGGGTGGTGATTAGCTTTTAGTCTTTTTATGTCTTATTACAAAATCCCAAGAAGCTTTAAGAATACCAGTGATTCCAGAGGAGTTCAAACTCCGGCTTTGGACGATGATTGCTGTTTTTACCCCCTCCTGCTCAGGAGCTGCTGGATGCAAAGCAGCAAATGACTCCCGTTCTTTCATAAGATCTTAGCCTGAGGTTAGAGTTGTTATTATTGAGCTCTGGATGCTATGATGTGGCTCAGGCTAAGCTCTGGTCTAGCTGTCTATATCCTGCCATAATGCAGTCTATCTAGATGATCTTGACACAGAGCAGGCATGCCTAGCCTCAGGTTTAGAACAATGTTATGGAGATGTGTATTCATATGTGTGTCAATGAGTGAGTGTGTATTTCTTATCATTAACTTAATTTTGCCATTTTACAATGTATGTTTGCTTACAGGGTTAAATTAAAAGCCTTCCTGTGTGCCTGTGCTTACATATAGCTGAAGCTGTGTGGTGGTAGGTCCTCGTGCCCTGAGGGACTCTCCTTTCTCCTCCTCTCCCTCTGTTTGTGCTCTAGGTCGGGCGTAGGTGAAGCTGGTCCCTCCCGCCTGGTACTCCCCTGGTGGATCCACAGCCCAACGTCCATTAACCACCGACGCCCCAGTGCCGCTCCTCATGGCTGGAGAAATGCAGGGGTGGAAGATAGATGGAGAAAGATTTGGGTCATGCTCTCTTCTCTTGTTTTGACCATGTTTAGTCTACAAAGCGGCAGATTCTGAGAGAAACCCCATGAGCTCAAACACAGTTTCAGAAAGACAAACACAGCCTTTGGAGTGCTGTCTCCTTACCAAAGGGGGAGACGATAGACAAACACCCACAAGCACACATTCACACACTTCACTGATTCTTTATGGGATGTTACAATACTAAATTTATGTGCTTGGAGGCCACGACAACCACAAACTTTGTTCAAGCCAGCACACACATACTCGTGAGCCAAACCCCATTCCAAAATCTGCATTTACCTCTGAAACTATTCCTCAACATGCAACCAAATCTGCGAATGCTTGTGTGTGCATGAATGAATTTCCTTCTTCTACAAAATCTTACCCAGGTAATTGGGGCTTGCTCGTCTCTCTGTGATGTTGATGAACGTTGCTCCAGGAGGGATATCCAGAATCTTGTGATAACCAAGGGGGACCGTGACATTTTGGAAACTTCCCGCCATCTTTCGACAGGAAGTTTCCTGCCCGCCGCACACTCCACACTTGTCAATCACAGAGCCGGAGCCCAGAACTCCATCGCAGCCTTCCGTCTGGCAAGAGGAGATGAGAAGATGTTAGTGATGGGTCACACAATGAGGGGAGAAGCTGCTCAGAACTTGTTGACATTTCATATCCTTTGCTTGCATTTCACCACTGTTTGTGTGCACTGGTGACTGCTGCTGGCCAGAAACAAAAAGGTCTAAAATGGCAAAACTAGAAAGTGAATCAAAAAGGGAAAATGAGGGAAAAAGAGAAAGTCAAAAATAAGAGAAGTTTATAGTGGAGCAATAAAGAAGATTGGAGACAACCCCAAATTTGAATGCCGTGCTTAAATCAGATTCCAGACAGGAGACTTAGAGAGCCACGTTCTGGTTTTCTTCGACCTTGGCTGGACAGGAGAGTCTTGGGCTCAGATTGTTGAGTATCAGATTTTATACAAATTCACTTTTAAACACACTCACCAGACAGCGTCCTTCTAAGCACACATCGTTTGTGCTCAGGTTGAAGCAAGGGGTCCCATCTCTGACCTGCTCGGCCTGACGAACATAGAAACGGTAGCCAGCAGGTCTGCAGGTCAGCTCACACTGCTTATCCGCACCAACTGCAACACACATACACAGAGAGTTTAGGTGGATTATGGCACTGTTAATATGTTGCATAAGTGTGTGAGATCTCCAGTTGTTCTTTTATTCCTTTCTGCCTAGCCTGTAGGAGACACAGCTGGGTGATAAACATCTTTCCATGTGGTCAGGAAACCAAGGTAAGACCATCTAACCCCTGACTGTCAGGCAGCACTAAAGTAATTCATTATTTCCCCTGCAGTTTAAATGTAAGTGCACTCTCTGTTGCATATCCCCCAGAGAAACATACCCCAAGGAGTGGTGAAAACATAAGCTTGAGGAAGGTTTGATTTATGAGAGGAACCAAACAGACACCCACAGTAGGAAGCATGTATCTGGACAGAGAGAAGAAAATGGAAAACTCAGGGGAGAGAAGATAGCTTCAAGGAGGAAATTGGATGCCTTCAGTACCGGGAGACTATGCAGAAAAAAAGTCAAAAGGAGAATACAAAAGATCTCTAAAATGATAAGTAGTGAGATACATAAGAAAGTGAAAGTCACAGTCTCAGAAGTGAAATACAATTAGAGGAATAGTTCAACATCTTGCTTAATTAACATGCTTAACTGATGCTTTTTTTTTTTTCAACGAAATGACAAATCTGTTTTGATTGCATCACATAACTTGCATCTAAAATCTATTTTGAGCAATATCTTATCTTTTCCCTTAGGTGTAAACAAACATTATTTAGGTCTTTAAAGGGCTGTTTATTTATAGTTGCATAGCACTTTTGTTTTGAAATGTAACACAAACTTTATTAACTTAACTTGTTCCAGAGTTTAGTACCATGCTATATTTAGTGCTCATAGCCCAGTGTGTCCATAACATGTAATGTAAGTGAATCCTTGTAATGTCTAACCAGTGCTCATCTACCAACTACAACCTCACCAAGCAGAGCAAACATTCACTTCTTCATTTTATTGATAGACTCTCAAGTTTAAACAGACCACTGCAGTATAACTGCTGCATGTGGGTTGGAATCTATAATTTATTACATAGTCTATGGTTGTAATGCATGTTATCATAAACAGCTTAAATCGTGTTTTAGCCTTTTGCACATGCTCTATCACTTTCCCCTTAAGCTTTCTTCTGCTTTTCTGTCCCTATTCATTTTACCGGTCCAGTTCCAGTGTCCTTTACTTCTACAAAAAAAAAAAAAAAAAAAAAAAATCCAAGAAATCATTTCAGCAGAAAAAAAGCTGATCTCTCTTCTTGCTGCTAAACTGGCGTGGTGTCATCAATGGGACTTCTACATGCTGTAAATTAATCTGGTCCTGGATGACCTGGACAGGGAAACTGACACATAGCATTTAGAAACCTATTTTGGCGCTGATAATCTCATTTTAAATTCTGGGTTACAATCAGACATATATCTACAACTGAGATTTTTGACCCATGTCCCAAGTGCTATAATGGAGGAATCAGACTTTAGGACCTTTACTACAGCCAATCACCAGTGAGGGCTTTGGATGTTTGGGCTTAACTTTGGGTTGCTGTTGTGCCATTTTACTGTCTACACTGTAAGCTCACTGATGAGTGCCCTTGCATGTGTGTTATTCTTGAATGAGCTGCATTCACCACTCAGCAGATGTTGGCCCACCTAAGATAGTGTGAAGAAGCAGTGAGCAGTTTTTCCTGACCTCCTCAAAGTTGGGAAGCTTTACTATTGGCTTCCAGTGATGTGACTTGATTGAGCATCAGTAAGGTGCGTGTAACATCACCAGTCTGAATCTCCATCAGAATTTTTGGGTTCTAGTTGTATGGTGATACTGTAAGTGCAGATAAAATAAACATATGGCTCTGATTTGTCATGGAATAAATTTTGATAACTGTAATTTAGAGATGGTAAAACAAGGCCTGCTGTTTCAGATGATGATGATGAAGATGATTAAACAATGAAAGAAAAGTGCCGAGGAATAAGGGAAAGGGCGTGGTGATACTGTTTGACTTCTCTATAAGGTTATAGACTGAGATTGTGCAACAGAGTTAAAGGAAGAAGCTGTGTGTGTGTGTGTGTGTTTCAAAGTGAGTTTCAGCCTGAGTTCTTGATATGGGTAAGAGGTTACAGATTTAGATGCATTTCAGAGGGAAGAATTTTTGTCTGGGGTTAAAAGGACAAACTCTGACCTTCAGGATTTATGACTTCTCACTGTGGTTTCATATTTCTCTGCCATATTGAGACTGAAAGTACACAATTCTTTATTTTACACACACACACACACACACACACACACACACACACACACACACACACACACACACACACACACACACACACACACACACACACACACACACACACACACACCATGGTACCTTGCCAGAACTGTGGTTAGGAACTATTGTACAGTTTTATTATTCTGTCCTTGGAGCCTTTTGAAAAAGAGGCGTTTCTCTCAAACTGTTCTTCCTCTGGGAAATCTTAATTTAATTGTAGAATGATTCTGATATTATTCCAATGTCATTTAATTTTCATATAATAATATCAAAGATTGGTTCAACCATGGGAAGAAATTCCTTTTAGTAGCAGCCAAAAGCCCTGACTGTTTTTGGAGTCAAAAGGTTTACAGGAGTGGAGGAGTGAACAAAGAGGAAAGGTCACCAAATCCTTTATTTGATTTTGAGAGTCCTATAGAGAATGCTTGAAATGTGCATTATGTCATGTTCAAAGGAGGCTCTCTGGATCTCTACAATTAAGTCAAAAAAGACTTTGATATAAAGAATCTCAGAAGTCTCATTCAGGTTCAAGAAAAGGATCAATAAAAAAGATTTCTGTTTAGTTGCTTCCATGATAACCTCAGTAGACCTTCCTCGGGATAAAACCTTCGGATTACTACATGTTTGTAATCTGTGAGTCAGAACTTCTGATTCACGCCTTTGTTTGCCCAACTAAGTATGTTAAGGACCTTGAGGTGTGTTGTAAACTCATGCTCACAAAGCAATTGACCTAGACAGGGTGATTATCTTTACAAAGCTTTCAAGGGGAATTGAATTAATACATAAGAAGTGCATGGCTTTTCTTGTAAATACTCTGAAAATTTTGTCCTGGTCCTTCAGCAGGGTTAACATCAGCTAAAACTCTAGGAAACAGTGCCAGATTACAGTTTACTTAGTTGGACATAATAAGCCATAAATATCTGGAAGATTCGTAAAAAAAGAAACAAGGTGTCATCAGCGTACGTTGATACTATCTGTTGCTAATGAGAGGAAAAAGAGGTGTAATGAAGGCTAGTTGCCAAAACTGTTTCATTTAGTAGACCAAACTGGAATAAATCAGTCAGACATCTGGTTGATTTTTGGAATACATCAATAGGTTGATGGTACATTGTCTTTCACTTAACAACAAACCATCATAATAAGCCACACTTTGAGTCAATCAGATGTTTTAAGAGGCCTTGAGAGACAACATGACTGAGACAAAGCTCATCACTAGGGTTGGAAAACTGATTATTCTGTGCTATATTATTAAAATGTGTGTATTGAAGGAACTGAGCAGAGATGGACTGGACACAGACCTGGTAGAAAGTTCTGATGATATTAAAGTGAGAGAAGCAGTTAGTTCTTTAAATTACCAAATATCGCTTTGAACATAAAATTCTTCAACTAACTGCGTCTAGAAATCTAATATTCACACACATTTCAGCAAAAGATTTTTATAAATTTAAAGGAAATCACATTTTAAAGAGATTTGTGTTGATTGTAAAAGTCAATACAATCCTCAACATCCTCTGCACTTCTATTTTGGAAAGCCACTTTTGCCATTAGAAATGTAGCTAGCTTACAATATGTGCAAAGAGAGACGTGAAAGCTCATAGCATTTCCGTGTTCCAACTACTTTACTCTTTATGTGAATTGATGAGCCTGGCTGTCCAAAAAAAAAAATAAAAAAACCCCGCAAAACCACTTCACCAAGGTGCAGCCCACAGACACAGAGAAAACTTGCAACAATTACAGTTTTCACATAACAAACTTCACTTTGATAGATCAGCAAACAAACCATATAAATGGTTTGATTAAAACATGAATGTCAAAGTAATGAACAGGGCATAACCACTGTATAATAACATGTACTGTCTGATAACTACATGAAAGCAGATATGCAGTTCATATTTAGACAGAAACTGAAAGGGAGGCTGAGTCACCATCTGCGCTCTCTGTCTCCACTTGTTCTCTCTTTCCGCCTGTCATAGTTATCTATGAGAGATTAGACTGGAGACATTATCAGAAAAGAGAGGGGAGCTAAAAGTGGGAGACATGTTGCCACTCATGCACTCCCTGCTCCTCTCCCTCTTTGTGTTCATCCTCCTCATCTCCTTTGCTCTTCTTCTCTGCTTTTTCCTGCACTGAAGTCATGCTCCAGCACTCTCCAACTCCTAATCACCTTGCATTTTCCCCTCCATTCCTGGCTTTATCTTTTATTTGTCTCTAGTTACTTTCGCTTTGTTTTGCCTCTCTTTTGCGTTCACTGTCTCGCTCTCTTTATCTCTCTCTCTCTGAGCTTAGTGTTCAGACAGTGGAATATATGTCGTCTAAATATACTTCCCCACTATCTCTCTGTCTAAACAAACTCCAACAGGGAGAGAGAAAGAGAGAGGCAGTGAGACAGGAAGAGGGGAGGATGAGTGCGCAGAGAGGGGATAAGGCCTGAAAAAAGGGAATATTCAAGTAAAACAACACCTGCACGTGCAGCGTTTACAAAACTAAGAGGAAGTGCTATTGAGAGCTGGGCTTGTGGGGGGGAAACATTACCACTGAGATGAATCAGGACTATAACTTGTGCACTTTACAGCTGTGGTGGCAGCTTTACAGTTTAAGCATCCGGTTTCAAACCATAGGCCACAACTTTTTGTAGTTCATACATAACCTGGCTGTCACCCTGGAGGTAAAAATCACATACTAAGCAGCAAAAACTGACTGCTGGGTCAAACATAAATACAAACTGGAGATGTATGCAGTACCACACAAAGTACTCAACAGATGAGTGCAGCTGGAGATAAATGACTAATACACTATTGGATGTTTAAACACACACACACACTCCTCGCAGCCTGCAGTTTGCTGATGGGAAACCAGATATGAAGGATTGGGCTGCAGCCAATGGGAGCGGGCTGGAGTAAACAGTGTGATACAGTTTACTTAGCAGAGTGGAAAGGATCATCTGCAGCTCTCATCGAGTGTGTGACCCAGCTGACGTCATCTGAAAAACCTTCAGACATACAGTTTTATATCTTCCCCCTATTAGAATCAACCAATAAATCTGACATCGGCCATTTGGTGGCTGTTGATATCCAAAATATTCTCACGTTAACTTGAATAGAATGTAGCTATCTAATGCCAGATTCATGATTTACCCCTTAAAATCAGACACCGTCTGTTTTTCTTCTCTTCTCAGCTCTATTTCCTGGCTCATCTTCTTAGCAAGGACACAGAGGTCTAAAATAAGCCAGATTAGAGCAAAAGGGCAAGGAGGCAGAGCAGATAAAGAGAATTTAAGAGTGGATAAATACAGTAATCTCACTCTTTTCCCTTAAAAACACAGAAATGGGGGGTGGTCGGTGAAAGGGTAGCCTGTGTTTTTGCAGACAGTTAGACTCCAGCTGATACCCTGGTGATGACTCCTGGTGCAGATGTATGGCACATGTTGTCTAGATCTGCCTGCAGTCACATAACCGGTCAGCTGTTTTGACAAGACACGGGAACATCAGAAAAATTTCTTTAAAGGTCCCACCAGAAAAACACCTGCCTCTAACATCTAAAACCAGAAATGGAAATCCAGATTGAAATCCACATATTTTCTCTTACAGCTAATCATAGGGGTCACAGAAGGATCAGGCAACAGAACCAACATGAGGTGGACTGTGGATCGACAAACATTCAAAATCACACACGCAGTCAAGATGCTGATTTCTAAGGGGTTGGGGAATACAGCAAAATATGAGAAATGTATTTTTCCTTCTTGCAGCTGTATCATTAAATCTTTAATTCTTCTGTGAGCTTACACAAAGGGGGGGGGGTAATGCATTACAAATATAAGCACAATTATAAGTTTATCTTTGATTTTAGTTTATGTCTCAATTTGTTAGCACTCCTATCCATTTACTTCCCTCCAATGAAACATTTAAAGGAAAAAAAAGTTATATATAACCGAATATTTGGTTGCAAAACAAAATGGCGCCATAATTTTGTCCATATGGTCGGCATGGCCAGCATGTCTTTGGATTTGCAGGAGGAAATCCATTCAGGAATTGGGAAAACATGCAAGCCCTGCAAAGAAAGGCCGGAATCTGGGTGGATAAATCAAATCTAGGACTGCTGCACCAACGAAATGCCCCCAAGCACTTTATGATAATTTCCAACTGAAGCCTGACACAGAACGAAAAAAGTGAAGGGTCACTGTAACTTTTCTATATAGTTTAGTTAAAGATGTGCTTGGGTACGTAATGTCATGAGAATGTGTTTAAATATTAATAAGCAGTATTACCTGTTGTGGTTTTGGCTATTTGAAAGCATTGCTTCAATGTCCCAACAAACATAACAAACAGGGTTTTTAGCTTTGTACACACCCAGACCTCACAGAGCAACAGGCAAATGTATCTCATAACAAATAATCAAGGTCCAATTTCACTTGTTTTTAAAATATCCAGATGAGACTCCAGGAAGCCTTTATTTCTTTAGCTGCTAAAAGTCCCTCTTCCTTACTGGTTAGTCAAATACTTCAGATGCTTTCCAACAAAAGGAACTTTCTGGAGAAACCAGGGACCTTTTGCAAGACTCTGTATGTTTTGACAGGAGGAACCAGGGTCTAAATTTAGTTCCACAGTAGGTAGTCTCCCCCAAGAGAAGTCACTGCTTTGGGACGGGGGTAGAACTTTTCAAAGGTCCAAGAACTTTGGGGGGCAGGGATGCAATGCATAACATTTCTGATTGGTAGAGCACCTACATTGTTTTACTTTGTCAATTGTTCACAGTCAGTTCAATAAATCCAATGCCTTAAACCATATTAAAAAAACAGCATAAAATGAATCTCCTTCATGCTGTCGCACATAATCTCCATGGGACTTCAGGTTGCAGTGGGAACACAGACCACAGAGGCCACTGGATTCATTTAGTAGTTCCTGAAACTGAAATGTTATGGTATTTCTGGGTGAAAAGCACCTTTTTGTCGGTATGTTGTTTTGGCACTGAGAAGGGGGTGCACATTGTTTTTTTTCCAGACTACAAGACTAGTGACTAGACTAGGCTGAGACTAGTGAAAGCAAAACCAAAACAACCTTCTGAAAAATACTAATATTATCAGAGTGCAATGGCTGATGGACTTTTTGTTTTAGGTTTGGCACTAGAAGCACTCTTCTTAAATTTTTGACAATGCAATGTTAACATTACACTAAGAGCAGCCTCTAAGTCCAGTTTAGCCATAGACTGTATATAGAATGGACAGTGTGGCTCCGCCTTTTACCATTGTACGGTTTTGAAGCTAAAAAACCTCAGTCACAGGAGCCGCCATTGGCCGCCATTGTGCAGCCAGAGTAGAGACTTACAAGGAACTGGGAAAATCTGAGTGGGAACGGGCGGCAAAAATAATTTATTTTTTTTATTTAGACCATCTAATCTCTTCTTTACTGTCCATCCCGATATATTTTATTTTTCCCAAAAAACTACACATGAACGGCAGCTGTCAATCATCTTTAAATGAGATGTAAAACCCCTTTTTTAACCTCTAATAACTTATGAAAAAGAAACATTTCAGAAAAAAGGGGACCTTAACACAATGCAGCCCAATAATATCTAAATATCACCACAGCATACGGATGTTAGAAACATTTCTACAAGATGTAATCATTTTTTAAAGTTTGACCACATCCCATCTGGAATGAATAGAGAGGCAGAGTTTTTGTCTTATACTGCAGCCAGCCACTAGAGGGGGCAGTTTTTGTGGTGACCTCAGTTTGAGCCGAGTGAGATGACATCCATTTTTTTTTACAGTCTATGAGTTTAACACAAAGTATATTATTTCATTTAAAACACTCTGATCAAAACTTTCACGAAAGAGGTAGTTTGACAGTCTGGCAAATGAGCATCGGATTGCTGGATCCCAAAAAACTCCCTCTGTCAATGAAAGCAGGTGACGTAAGAAATCTTATTTATAGATGAAGCAATGCATGGGAGTTTTGATGACTTTCGCTGTGATGAAAAGCTGGAAGTAATTCCAACTAGATCATATTTGAGATACTCTATCAACACTGTTTTTAGTGTTATGAACACATGGACAAATGTGTTATGCTTGTATTGTTGTAGACAGAGTGAACTAATTTAAGTGATTTGTGTTGCTGATCTAGCGATTTTGGCTCTGTACTAAAAAACGTCAGCCAGTTGATAGAGTAATCACATGTGCACAGACAGACGTACACAAACTAACATTCGCTAACATTTTTCCACATGTTATCTCAGATCCACTCAGCCTGTCTTCTACTGCAGGAGCACACATGCCAACCAGCCCACACTGTAAATACACAGAGGCTTCTTCATGTATATGCTACTCTACTCTGACAAATACTGTTATATCTTCTAACAGCTGTTTCTTTCTCTTCCCCTCCTCCTCTCTCCTGCTCCCAAAGTCCCTGTGTTTTCAATATTCTCTCTTTTCACTCTTTTTTTTCTTTCAAATTCTTCAAATATCTGTTTTCTCTGTTTCGCTTTCTTTCCCTTTCTGGAAAACAAAGATGAATAGACACAATCTCCACCGTGCTGTTGAACTATTGTACTCTTAACAAGAAAGTAAACAAACACTCTCAACCACACAAGGACACATTCAGAAAGAAATTCAGACTCACACACACACACACACACACTCACACATGGCCACGTTTTCTCTCTTTGCTTCCAGCTGTCATGTGACAAAACCACTTGCATCCCATCACCTCTCACCTCTCTTTTCTCTGACTTTCTCTCTCTCTTTATCTCACTCAGTAGGAATCTGTGTGCTTAGTCAGAGCAGGGAGGAGAAAGTTTGGCAGGAGGGTATGAGAGACATTGGACAAATGAGAGGAAAAAGAGAGGAGGAAGAAAATTTCGAGCAAAGAATAAAAAGCAGATTGAGTTCCAGCCATTCTCTTTTCCCCTTGACTCTCAACACCCTCGATACTGCATGCACTGCTTCAATGAGAGGAGGGGTCGCAGAGGGTTGGGCATGCAGTGGAGGTCTGCCAATGCACTCCACTGCCAGAGAAACATTTGACTTACTTCAACTCACATTTTACTAAGGCTTTTCCCCCTGCTCCCTCCCTCTACATCTAATTCTTAACTATAAGCCTATTATGACACTGAAGCTCTGCGTAGCATAATGTGTGTGTGTTTTTTCAGTCCTCACCCTCAGTGAAAGGTTCCCAATTGTAGAGGCGACCCATGAACTCCTGGGTGTTAAATGCTGCGCACTGCTCTGCTCTGGAGTCCAATGCACCTCCTCCACACACCTGGAGAACAGAAACACAGAAAGTGAGAGATAGAAAGTGCAAAATGCAGTGCCACACACTGATCCAATATGAAATCAGCAGCTATTTAACACAGATGGATATTCCTCTCCAGGTCCCAGGAGAAATAAGGGCGGAGTGGGCTGCTGTGAGGGAAAAAATGAGGGAAAACAGCTAATAAAGAAGGGAAAAATTAACTTAAGATCCTGGGGTAAGCGCAAACACGCAATTATACCCGATTCACACACACACGCACATGCACACAAACACACATGAATTCATTTAGTCTGCGTGCTGCTCTTGGCAGCCAGAGAAGGTATTAGAACCATATGGAAATAATAGATTTTTTGGAAAGGACTACTCTCATAAATCCACCGTGGCTTTAAGTGCATGACCACAGAGTGTTTGTGACTGTGTGTGCGCACGTGCATCAGCATGAGCATGTGTATGTGTGTGAGTGTGTCCAGCTTGTGGGCCTTCAAGCGGAGTCCTCGTGGAGCTGCATAGTGGAAAGAGTTTTAGTATACCTGCACTTAAGCAACAGCTGAAACATCAGACAGACACAGCACTGCAAGTTTTTACTACTGTACTGATAATAACTCACTGAGCTTTGCATCAGCCCTGTGGGACACACAAACACACATACACACACACTCACAGGAAAGTATGAATTACTCAGGTGCTGTATTACAGTTAAACCTTGAGGTAACTGGTAGCAGGCGGGAAAAAAATAGACAGGCTGCATCCAAAAGTCACAAATTCCACATTCCAAACATCTAAATCTCAATAATCTACTTCTTAGAGATTTCAGTAGGCAGATTTATAACCTTTGAACAGAGCCAACAGAGCTATGCCAAGAGAACAGGCTGCTTGTGTATCAGTAGCATATATATCATTTTTTATTCAACTGACAGACTGAATTATAAACATCAAACCATTGGAAAAATGATAGAAATGTATTTGAAACAAATACCATTTTAAAGCAAGATACTTCATTTAGTTTCACAGCTTGTTAGGAGTATTTCCATTATTGCACCTTAAATAGAGACACTGAGTTGGCATAATCAGGTATTTTTACTCTGAAACACAAGAATCCCAAGTGGTCAAAAACCCGCCAAATGTTTGACCCTTTGATATGCAGAGCTCTCAGATTTCCTTGTAACTCTGATCCCTGTCAGCTCTGCAATCTCCTTGTCTTTCACTCCTCTTTCTTTGATTTGTTCTTTTGTTTTTTTTTTAACTCTGAAAATCTCTTCGCTCTCACAGCTGCCACAAACAGCTGGAAAGTTCCTCACCCCTTTGCTAAGACAAGAGCAAAGGAGTAGTCAATTTTACCCCCCCCTCCCACACACACACAAACACACACACACACACACACACTAGTGCACACTAGTGCACACACTCTCGTGCACACAGAGATCCTCATTTCCCATGTGAATCAGCCTCTGCGACAAAGTGTAACTAAAAGACTCTCATGGATCAAATGACAAAGTGGGCACTGAATATCATACTTTCACTGTGTGTGTGTGTGTGTGTGTGTGTGTGTGTGTGTGTGTGTGTGTGTGTGTGTGTGTGTGTGTGTGTGTGTGATGGAATGCATGTGGCCATCTTGTCACAAGGTTCTCATAAGGATCATTTGCTGTTTCTGTTCTCTAGAAGTGTGAAACCAGTGCATTAAACTTTATGTGTGTGTGTCCGTCACAGTTTCACGCTGCTATAACTGACTTATTTTCGTGTTATTTATAGTCGTATATGTTATAACATGGCTGAAGCCTTCTCTATAAAAGTGCGTTTGGACTACATCTGCTGAATACATGTGCACGCAGCCTGTATGTGACCTGATGTTTTTAAGTAACTCCGTAAATTTGCCCCGGATGTGTGTGTAAAATGTGGTTGGTGATAGCTGTAAATATTTCTGCTGGACATAAATATGTTGATCCTCTGTTTAAACTGGATAGTCTCTGTGCATCTGTGACCATGTGAGTGTGTGTGTGCATGCAGGACTATAAACACTATGTTTACAACAATCCCAAACACACGCATGAATGGTGTGTGTGTGTGTGTGCGTGTGTGCAAAGGGAGCTTTAGTAAGTTACAAGAGAGAAAGCCTCAGGAAAAAAGCTTCCATAAAGTCAAGAGGAGGAATTTAGATTGCAAAGAAAGAAAGCAGAAAAAGGTGATGTGTGTGCATTCATGCGTTTGTGATTGTACAAGCACTGGAAAGTGAGGGGACTCTCCTCCTAAAAAGAGTTTAGGGTGTATAAAAACACGAGGGGGCTAATGGACTGAGTGGAGGGAAGAAGGGAGGGGAGGTGAAGTGAGTGCTGCTGTTTCACGGTTTTGGAAAGGAGTTGTGTGTTATTTTTGTAAAGAGCAGTGTACTTTCGCTCTCTCTCATTTACTGTGAGTGCAAGGTTGGGGGTCTCCCAATAACCACGAAAAGGGGAGTGTGAACAGGAGGAGAGGGTAAGGGGGTGAGTGGTGACAGAAAGGGAGAGAAACGGAGAGTGACAGGTATAGAATAGGCTGAGGAGGGGAGAGAAGAAAGACAAATTCCTTCAGACAGATTACAAAATACTTGAAGAAAATGAGGGTGAGAGAGATGGTGAGAGTGGTGAGAGTGGTGAGAGTGGTGAGAGTGGTGAGAGTGGTGAGGGCCTAAGCCTGTGGATAAAACAGATGTTTAAAAACCATTAACTCACTCCAAACAGAGTAAAAACAACTCAATCTTTAACAGTATTTAAATGTATGATTATACAAAAGGTTTTAAAATACCAGTTCCTTCATATAAGCAACTTTCGCTGAATCTTGAGTTAATAAAATATTTTTATGGGCAGGAAATGAAGCGGAGTAAGACAGAAGGCCAAGGTCCCGGACTAGAATCAGATCAAGAACTCTTTTGTCATAGTATACAATTTAAAGCCACATCAGTTTTGTTTGATCTTTTATGAATAAAGTTTGTTATCAACCCTTAATTCTGCCTCCAGGCCAACTGATGAGTGAGAACTAAAATATTCTTGGTTATGCGTCGTGCTTTGGTTACTGATCTTCAAGCTGTCTGGCTTCACTTTTCAGAAAGGCAGGAGGGATGCTGTTTATAATAACCCTTTATGATCTACCATACCAAGTCTGCCAGACCATTACATTTTTACACACTGTAGTGTCATTTTTTACATAAAACTTTTGCTAGTCATCAACATAACCCGTATATCTCAATACAACGTACAGACTTACACTGCAAAAACTGAAATCTAAGCAAGTGTTTTTTGTCTTATTTTTTATACCCAAATTGAAAAGAGTAAATCTCTGAATCGACAATTTAAATTATTGTGGTATTATAATAGAAGGAAAACTTGTTAAATTTGTTTAGAGGTGTCAGTATTGATATTGACGTCACTGGCTCAGAGTAATAACTCAAGTATTACTCAGACAAACAGAAAGTTTTGTTGAAGTATGACTTAACAGCCAATATGGACAATATTACTATATTGATAAGTGTAAAGTGCATCATTTTATGATTTTTGTTGCGGAGTGACCTCAAAGTCCCCCAATTGGGGGACCTTAGGGTTTAAGAGGTTAAGTCTGTTTTAAAAAGCCTGTATCCTTAATTTTTTATAGTATTTAGGATACAAAATAAATGGAAGTGCTGTGAAATCACTGTCACAACATTGAGGTCTTAAAAGAAGTTCTCTGAAATTGAGTGAATGCTGCCAGTGCAAAAAAAAAAAAAAGGCTGTTTGTGGACACAGGCCCTAACCTGCTCCTGGAAATTTGGCCTATAAAAAGCAATCCATACTGTAGTGTTTTAATGCTCCTCTTTTTCTTTTTTGTTTTTGATTGATGGATTTAAGGAAATACACAGTCGCCTCATGTTTGCATTTCATGTAATGTTTAACACTCCACGTGGCAATCAATCAGTTACTGTGGCATAAAGCCTGGAAATACTGTGATTGCAACACTACTGGCACCAAACACATGCGGTCAGTGAAGATGTTAACAAGTCAGCAATTCAGATAACCTAATGGGAGTAAGGCTACATAAATATGAACAGATTTGTATATAGATTTATTTATATTAAACAGCTTGAGAGACAGGTATAACAGATTGCTTTGCTTTGTCTTTGTTCCAGTAAGTCAGGCTGACCTGACCGTTTTCTGTAGATTTGACTGCTTGTGCTTCGTGCTCCATTTTCTAACAGTAAATCTATATCTGATGACGTCTAAAAACTTGTATTTCTCCTCTGCCATGTTATTTACGGTTAAATTATGTTTCAGAGGTCATCCTTGAACTGGAGGAATGTCAGAGCAAAGCGGTGCTTTGGAATGGAGAGACACATTGAAGATAATTGAGCGTCTTACTTTGAGTTTATGTTTATTACTATAGCTACAAATATCACTGTCAATAAGATTAATGACTCAAACTAGGATACCAAGTTGAAGTTCTATAAAACCCAGATTTCTCTTTCACTGTAATCACAACTTTTTGTTCAGTTGCTACCAAAGAAAAAGTGAAGAAATCTACCTAAAGGTCCAGTGATCCATAGGTAAACATAAAAAAAGCCTGAAGTGAAAGATATAAAAACTGGCAGCTACAGAGCGGCTGACTGACGGGGTGAAGAAGTGAAAGAGTGACAGATTGATCGCAACAGAGAGCAGGTGAAAGAAAAGTGAATCCAGCTGCTGAGAGAGAGACTGTGTTTTTATACAGGAGCTGAGAAGGTTATAGATGTTTTACTAGCAGGGAGGGGGTGGGGAGGGAAAGGTTTCTGTGCAATATATATAAAGAGAGCGGGGGGGGGGTTACTGCCTGAAGGCTTAAAGCTTTGTCCTGCATGCACACACACTCATGCCACACACACACAGTAAAATCCTGATCACACATAACACTGTGACGTAAAACACAAACACCAAGAGCGACCCAGACAAGACTAATGACTTTGGAGGAGGGACAGATCATGAGTTAAGCGGGAACCTTTCACCACATGTGTGTTTCCGCAAGGAAAGCCCAGGTGACACGTCGTCATCCTCGTCCTCAGAGCTCTCAGACTTCTTTTTTTCCGAGCATGTCTGTGCCTGCACAGCTGGCTGCGTTGCCTCACACATACAGGTTAAGGCTGGCCGGTCATTCCTCAAGACTTACCAAACACCCCACAGACAAAGCAAGTGACCATAAGCCCCTACAGCCATAAATCAACACAGTCCGCATGCCCACACTAATCACTGCACAACACACTCAAATCCATGACATATGTTAATATGTTTGTGTACGGTCATGTATGCGTTTGTCCTCTGCGATTAACATTCTCTGGCTAATCTTGTGACCGTGGCCGTGTGTCAGTGCTTTGCAGGGTAACACCCAGTCTCGGCCTTGACCTCCTGAGGGGGGGGGTGAGTGAAGAGGGAGTCAGGAGTCCCCCAGAGGAAACACTGCTCATCTATCAATGACAAGGCTACTTCTTTAAACAGAGGGCCCCATGCTATGTGAAACTAAATGGAGAATATTTGAGTGAGAGTCTGAAAACAGTCATATGGAAAGAAAAGACAAGAAAATAAAAGCTACAATCACAAGATCAATAAATGAAACCACATCTCTGCTCAAAGCCACTGAAAGTGACAGTTTCCATGTTCCTCTGTCCCTGAGGCAGCTTTTTACAAACTCACAACATAGTTCTACCCACAAAGTTATTCTATGTCCTCCTAATCTTGATGTAACACATGCTAAAATGGGTGGGGGGCTGCGGGGGGAGGGGGCTGTGAACAGAAATGCTCCAATTTCTCAGGATCTTTTTTTTTTTTTTAATGCCACAAAAGTCTGTGCTGAACTATGTATTAGAGCTGTAAGTGTTTACAGTAATGCTGCTTGTTCTGCCCAGAAATCTTCTGCAAGAGGATCTGGAATTGCAATATGGCTCTGACTGCAGATGTTTTGGAGTATTTTGCTCAGTCTTATTATTTTTATGGATTTAGAAAGCTCTCTGGTTTTTGTATGGGGTCACTTGTCCTCTTTTTTAGGTCAAAATCTCTGGCATGACTGTGTTTGAAAGTTACTTGATGCTCTACCATACGTTTCAGTTTATGTCTCTTATTTTATGACATCTCATGTCATAAAAGAGTCTTATTTTCTTTCCATGTTTGTGTTACTATTTTGGCAAAGACACATTAAAGGATGAGATATTTTCAACAAAATCACAGTATTTCAGCTGAAGGATAAGTTGGGAGTTTTGGGGTTTTGCTTTTTCTTGCAGGGTAAAAAGAGAAGTGTAAAAGATGTAAAGATTTAGTTTTATAAATGTTTCTGGCCAGCCAGTCTCATAACACAGTTTCATAACACTTGAGAAATCCTGTGGGTTGGAATGTATTAACTGCTTAGGCTACCGGGTTTTAGAAGCTGAGCTAACCAGATGCTATCTTTAGCTTAATATTTATAGATTGAAAGAGCATGTTTTCAAATCTATGGGGTTTTTGAGATTAAAAGTCGGCACGAGTTGCAAATAGATGGTAGAAGGTAGAATCAGATGAAAAAAAACATGAAAGCACTCAGGAGCTGCTATGAACAGACTTTAACAAGCAGGGGTACCTGGTTTTTGTACAGAAACAGGTACTACTGCTTGTTAAAGCACCAAAGCAGATAAAGTACAGATCGGGCTGACTCAATCTGACTAACTGGTTGTGTGTGTATGCCTGTGTCTGAGTCTAATAAGTGGCTAATAAACCAACACATCTGGGCCTGTTTGCCACTTCATGAGTAGAACACAGCCAGGCTGCAAACAGCAATTAAAGCTGAGGAGTGTGGCTTGGCGATGATAGCTGGAATGATATATTTCCCCTGTAACAATGCCTGAATAATGACATGCTGGGATTAGATCATCGAAGACAACCTGAAGCAATGCAAGAGTGCAGATTAGTTACAAATAAATCTCCTCAGGTTCCAGACAAATCAGCAAGATGTGCTACACTTTTGTGTGTATTTAAACATGAATACTGTTAATGCTATCAGTAACATGTCTGTTCTTTGGAGTTTATGCAGTTTATCTTAGAAAAAAACCCATTTAAGATTACAATTAAAATGCGACACAGAAAGCTGTTTACATGCAATAACTAACATATATAGATATTGTATAGTTTCTTTGTATGACACATTGTGTTCTAGCTTTGCTGTTTTTATTGTGAGGGATGACATAAAGGCACTTCTATTAGCCAGGACGGGAAGCTGCAATCTTCACCAATACACAAGATGTAGTATTTTATTATCTGGTTTATTTATTAATAATTCATCAGCATTTAAAATATATTTGGATCCATTATAAAACACGAAGCAGAGCCATCAGTTTCCAAAAAGAAATTGTTAGAATTACTTCTTTTTCTGTCAGACAAAGATTTATTATTATTATTATTATTATTATTATTATTATTATTATTATTATTATTGATGAAAAGCACAGCTTATCTGTCTGCTGAAACTGACACTGATGTGTCAAACACAATGATTATTTCCCCCATTGAAAGCTTTTTTTCAATTAACTTCATGCCAGAGCCACAACTTCAAACCCCATAGAGAGGCATCCTGAATTTACTTGCAAGTCCTGAGACAAGATAAATCAACAAACAGAAACTTAATACAGCTGAAAACAGCTTGTAAAAACGTCAAGGTAGGTGTGCTTCCAGGCTTCAAGGATGTTTTTAGGCCAAAAGAATCATAAGAAAACTCCTTCTTAAGATTGTTTGTGTAAAATTGTGTTTTGTTTAGTTCCGAAAAAATCTGCTGATGTTCAGAAAATTGTGATTGGTCAAAGGAATGTACTGAAATCTTCAAGTTGATATAATATACATAAAGATGTTGAATTTTGTTTTAGGCCTGACATGACAGCACAGAGTGACAATAAACATATCTGAAAGTTTAAAATTAGAGTCCCTTTAAGGTTCCTTTGACTTTATTACAAATTTGCAGTGACTAATGCATCAACCATTGTGTCATATTGCTCAATACGTTGCCTGTCCCACCCTGAAAGAAGCCTGTAATTTAATTTTTTTTTAACCTAGACTGGAAATTTGGTGAACTTCTGCACTTATGCTTCTTAAAACCTCAAGCTTCTGATCCTGCCTCACTTGATGCTAAAGGAGAGTTTACTGTCAGTGATTCTCGATAAATATTTACAGCAGAAAAGGACATTCGAAGGAGCTGAGGCGAGAGAGAACTCTTGAAGTCTTTGAAAGTCTTCAGAGAGGAGAAGAAGACGACAGGAAGAGGAGAGTTTCTTTCTGTGAAATGTCTGCTTTGATATGACCTCTCCTGTTTTGTTTTTATTTGTTTCTGACAGCTTCTTCTTAAATTCCATATTTCCCTCCTCTCTCCCTCTGACAGATTAACTTCTGCTCTTGTTGCAGCATTCTCAACACACACGCAATACACACCACACACGCATAGGGTTTCCATGAATCTGTCTCTTCCTCTGACACAAACATCCTGCAGAACCTTTCTTTCCATCACGCTCTATCTGTTGTTGCTGCTGACTCTTTCACCCCCTCTCTCCACCTCCTTCTTCTCTTCCCCCCTCCTCCCTTCTCACCCAAACACTCATCCTCAGCAGTCTTCATCTCCATTTCTTCTCATATCCATGTTCTCTCCCCTAACCCTGAAGCTCACCCTCCCACTACTGTGTGCAGATTTTTCTAAAAACAGTGCTCCCTTTCACTACTAATTTGCTGCGTCACTTCCTTTACCCCCCACCCCTCCGCACACACACATAAACACACACACACATGCACACACACTTCCCTTTTTGCCCTCCTTATTTCCTCTGTCCCTTTCCAGGTTCCCCGTTTGCTTCTACGAAACTCAAACACACACACACATACAAAGACACACACACACACACACACACACACACACACACACACACACACACACACACACACACACACACACACAAACACACACACACACAGCCAATCATTCTTGCAGTGGGCCTCAAGCACTGTGTGTTATGACAAACAAACCTAACAGATAATAGGATGTGTCACACTTGGTCCTGCTCACTCCTTAAATCACACACACAAACACACAAACACACACACACACACACACACACACACACACACACACACACACACACACACTTACTTATATACATACAATACATACATATATTCAAGCCTGGGCAAAGTCCTGCATTCATCGGCACTTAAACCCATTTTTAAGCAAATGTGGGTCGACAGTCTTCTGCAAGAGCAATCAAGACTTATGTCGGGTAAATATGTAACCCAGTGACTCGGGTTCAGCCATCACAGGACTGCTATTAACACACACACACACAAAGCAGGTATTCTGCCAGAGACTGAATCTGCTTTAACATTGGGATGAAAACACAGGCACAGAAAGACAGAGAGAGAGAGAGAGAGAGAGAGAGAGAGAAAGGGGAGTGCCAGGAGGGAGGATGAGCAGCGGCCAAATTATCTTTAAAGAGGAAAGTTAAGAGCCCCAGAGTGCCAACCTGTCCCTGGATTCAAGTGTCCTCTTCCACTCTGCAAGAGGGCCAGTTGTGGAAATAACTTAAGGGAGTAAAAAATGCAGAAGTGTGTTAGAGTGTGTCACTTCAACCTTATCGGCTCCTTCTGGGCTCTCACTTAAAAAAGCTTGAAGTGTGCTACAGGCATTAATAACCTGCTCACATGTCTCTCTGGGTATTTTGGTCCCAAAGATCAAATCTAAAAAAGGGACATAGATCAGTTTCATCGAGTTTATTTTTCATCGGTCCTGTCCTTCTGTCATGCGTGATATCTGCTAGACTTTAAAGAAACGTAGGCCTGACTCCCTGTCTTATAACTGTGATGATCCCAAGAGAGACGCAGCGCAATATTATGTTGTGTTTATGAATTGTGTTGCAGAAACTCAAGTGTAAATGTCGTAAAAGTTTTGGGAGCTGCCTGCACTTCCACATGCCTATGTGGATTGCTTGAAGTGGGGAGAGTACAGCTCCCTTATCTTTTATGTGCATACATGAAAAGCCAAGGCAGGGAGAGCAGCAGCAAAGACTCGAAGGGGTACAAAACACAGCGAGCATCAGGAACAATACATATGACACAAAAAATCTGATCCAGCATAAAAGGAAGAGCTGAGGTTGGTGGGTTGCAAAGCAGTTCACAAAAGAAAAAGTGGGAGAGTGGCAGAATAAAGACTCCTGCTCAATTTATGGAAGACCTATACCTGTGAAAAAAACACAAACTGCATAAACTCTGCTACAGATCATGCATGAAGAGGGTTATAACTTCAATCATCCCTGTAGATCTCTACCAGGCATGACACTGATACAAACGGGTGGAATATATTTACACATACTTTCAATCAGGACAAACACACACACATAAATGTATGTGTGTGGCTTCACAAGGTAGGTGTGTACTCAGGAGACACACTTTTAAGAGGCCCTTGCAGCTAGTTTCCATTTGAATACTCACAGACAAGCAGTCCGTATTGGTGTTAAGGAAGGATCTACCTATCTAATACATCCTGATGAACTTAAACTCCTTCATTTATAGCTGCCAAACTCCTGAATAAAGCAGAGGTGATCATGGGACAACACACACCAGAGCTGATTATAAAATCTGTGTTAAATCAGTAAACCAATGTATATTTGACTGGTTTTCTTACCTGTGAGAAGCACCTGCGGTACTCCTTCTCTGGCCCTGAGCATTTGTAGACTGGTGGAGCTCCTCTTCCTCCTTCTCTCCCTGATTCTACCCCAAGGTGGGGGCTGTATGGATGCTGTAGAGGGTAGATGTTTCCAGCCTGTGGGACCTGAGGGCTGAAGCCTGGGTGCAGCTCCCTGTCTCTGTGAGCAGCAGCAGAGCGGTGGAGAGAAGTAGAAAAAGGTGAGGCAGCAGCAGGAGCAGGGCGGGAGAGTGGAGAGATGGGAGGAGGCGGGGCTGTGACGGAGTGCCAGTCAAAACGGTGGCGGCTGGACGTGAGAGACGGTGATGAAGAGCGAGAGAAGGAGTGAGAAGGCGGGATGCGCTGCCTCGCTCTGTTGTGCTCTGTGTTGGTCTGTGAGGGTCTGGCAACGTGGCGGTGTTGGTTGTTAGTTGTGGTCGTGGTTGCTGTGGGAGCCTCCTCAGCTGTAGGCCCCTCAGTGATCTCCTCTTCACTCCTCCCTGCCTCCTCTTTCTTATCTCTTGCATCATCTTCCTCTCTCCTGGTGCTCTCTGTGGTGTCTTCATTGGGGGTGAGTCCAGGTCCTGGTGTCGCATCTTCAGTACCGTTGGCAGTGTGACGAGCCTGGCGGTTGGGACGATGCAGTGGCAGAGAGAACGGGACTCTACCGTACCCAAACTGACCAGGACGGATGCTGGAAGACCTGCATGGAGAAAAAAGGAGCATTTGGAGAGTGTTATTTAGAGACTAAAAAGCAGGGGCTGTGACATGAACAAGGAACAAAAGACAGGACAAGTTTCAGATACTGCTGATGTTAGTGGTTCAACATAATCATAAGTGACATGGAGCCAACAGGCTGAGAGCAGGCAGAGTAATGCAATGCCTGTTTGTATGACAGAAACCAGAAGTAATGATGTAATGACACAGCAGATACCAGAGGCACAAACGGGCATAATTCCAAACACTGAAACCATTAAAACACACTCTTCTATCGCCTAAATAAAGTCAGCACTTTCACTTACAGCGACACCCAAATGAATTCTAAGAAGAGGGTTCAGCACTTTTAGTTGTTTTTTTTTTTTTGTGTGTGACCTCTTTGGTGCTAATAAAGCTACAAATCTTTGTGTGTTCCCATGTGGTGAATTTTAGGTTTGTGCTGACAAAAGTGTTTTTTCTGTTTATTCTAAACAAGCTGCTGTTGCTACTGACTGTGATGCAAACTCACTTCCTGAAATGGCTGAAGTCATTTCCTGGAAAATACCATGAGCGAAGCATATGTAGAGTTTGTATTTGCTGAAAGTTGGCTGAGTAAGTGTTTTTGTATCTGACAAAAAATAACCAAAACACACATCTATAAGAGTATGTCCACAAATTTGTTGAGTATGACCCTAATTATAATATTCGGTTCGTAGGCACAAAGATCTGGTTGTGACACACTGACTAGTTCTTCAACTGATGTTTGACCCAAATACCAACTGATCCTTACACTGCACAGTCAAAAATGTTCAGCTAACAATTTTACTCCTGGGATTTAAGATAGTAACAGGAATGGACAAATAACAAAACATTTAGCAGCTGTCAGTCGAATCACTTCGTCTTTCTTTGCAGATGTGATTTCCCAAGAGTCAAGGAAATTTCCATCCTCTTCCGTCGTAGAATTGGAATTTCGAACATCTACAATTTCACTACAGTTGTGACTCCTTCTGCTTAGGAATTGTGTGATTTGATTAATAAAAACTTGCATTTATTTATTGATAAATGTGAAAAAAAAGAGCTTGAAAAGTTTTTATTGCTTCCTTGTTGCCTAGTCACACTTACCTCCTTGCAGGCAAACCCTCTGGATTGCTGGAGATGGATCTCCTGCTTCCTCCAGCCCTAACTGCTCCTGGATTGGTTGGTCTCCTGATGATGCGAGCAGGCTGGTTGTAGCTGTGTGATGGAGGGTGGTACTGGGAGCGGTACACAGACACATGGTCTTGGCTGGTTGGGGAGAACTCTGGTTGGTAAAAAGAAGGTGATGGTGCCTGTCCTGGCACAGGAAGTCCTCCTCTTCTTCCTCCACCTCCGTCAGTGTCTCGATACAACGGCAATCCAGTGTTGTGATTGGTGGGAATCTGTGGTGAGTGATAACGTGGGTGTTGCCCCGGATAACGAGGAGGGTACAAAGGGCGGGCAGGTGAGATGCCTCCAACACCTCCGGCACCGCCAGGTAAATAACTCGCCCAGTTAGGTGGAGAGTGCGTGAGGGAAGGAGCTTGAGGAGGTGGAGGAGGTATACACTTCCTGCTCCTGTGCGAGACTCCAACACCACATGTCTGAGTGCATTCTGACCACTCCCCCCAGACTGACCACACGCCCTCCACAGGTACAGGTTCAAACGCCTGTCTGGACCGCCGGGCTGCCACCTGGATGATACACAGAATACACAGCATGAACATAGTTTAAAGCTAAATCATTAGTTACAACAACAAAAAATGTATGTATAATGGTATGAATGGCAAAAGAGATGAAAAAACAGAAGGTTTTTTGATTTTTATTTTATTTCCAAAATAAAAGCAGAATTTCTGCTTTGCTTGTCATATAAGTGGGCATTTTCTGTCCACATAGTATCAACGTATGACTAATATTGTCTTTCCTAGGCCAACCAACAGAGAAAATCCTCAACTTATCAGCTTATTTGTGCACAAAATAAAGAAAACAAAATCCTATTAACCTCAGAAAAGAAGAATTCTGTCAGCTCAACAACCAGTCTTATCACTTTTGTTAATCTTGCATGCTATCAAAGGTAATTTTTGAGGTAATTACTCTGATTCTGTTCATGTTACATTTTTCCACATAACTCCACCGTCAGGTCTCTGACAAGAAAATAGAGACTTATAACAAAAGATCATCTGTTTGTGAGGTAACGGCTCCATCATCGCCACCTTTCAGCACTCAGCAGTACAAGAAACCTGTGTGAAAACACGACCTGTACCTGTGCAATTTTGGCTTTTGTTTTTTTTTCTAACCTAATGCTGCAATGAAGTCCAGATTGGATTAAGCTAAATGTCATGAAAATGGAATGTTGGATGTACAAAGCTGAATTTCTGGTTTGACCCAGCAGTTGTATCCACCTCTAAGAAACAGATGAAAATATCATCTTTTTTTTATCCTTTTGAAAGATTTGAAATATTATTTCAACAACAAAGGACAACTTGTGTTCCCGCATCATGTCAAATCAACTGGCATCACCACCCGCTCACCCTGGGTTAAATCAAATTGAATTTGCCTGAATAGTCAGTGCTGAATATGTCCAAGTGTGCTGGAGAGGAGGTAAAAACTGCCAGCCTTGGCAACATTTTACAGAAGTTAAATACTGCACTTAGCAAATCTGTGCCTTTGCTAATCAAAAACCTCTGTGTGGACTCATTTCTTCACAGTCTACTGATGAACTGCAGTCTCGTGAGTTTCCTTCCTCCGAGGCCAAAATATAAATCCTGAACTCCTCATAGTTCACCAGGGTTTAGAAGAGACTCAGTCACCTGCCAGCAGCTTATGAGCAGATGGATAAAACCACTGGAGTTTGTGTTGTGTGAAAGCGCTGCAGAGACGACAAGATTGAGGCTGATCTGGCTGTGCCTGTCTGTTTGTATGTGGAGAAGCCTGAATGTTAATGCCAGGTCGGGCTTTGATGTCTTCCTCTGCGGCTT
Organism: Labroides dimidiatus; assembly: GCA_030710495.1. Lineage (NCBI taxonomy): Eukaryota > Metazoa > Chordata > Actinopteri > Labriformes > Labridae > Labroides > Labroides dimidiatus. Next base: position 14,201,490 of record CM061148.1, read on the forward strand.
TAGATAAATGTTTCTCCTCTCATGTCATAAGTGAAGCATCAGGCTGGTTGGCACAGCCGCAAACATGAGAACTGAACAAAGGTTTCCATTCAGAATGGACCAAAATATAAATCTGAGCACCACTTCTCCCCCCTCCCTCTCTTACCGAGTGTGTTAATGTGTTTGAACATGGTCAGAAATATGCAAATAAACATACTGTACAAACTGTTTGTGGATGTATCGGGGGAGAGGACAGGTGGAAGCTGCATACCTGTGTGCCTTAAAGTGTTTTATCGGATTGAGAGTTCATTAGAGGGGGAATAAAATGTTTCTGTGAGGGAGGGAGAAGGGTGTTGACACACGCAGGCCTAAATGACTTTGAGTGTGTGTTTGTGTGTCCGTGTGTAAGTGTGAGGTGTGGTCTGTCGCAATGGGTGACATCAAACCCACAGCTGCCACATAACAAGGACCATTAATGAGCAGGGTGCAGTGACCCTGCAGCAGTCACCGCTGACCTGTGGAGCTACTGGTTAAACTCTGACACACTGTACCACCAGACCCAAACCACGCTGGCCTGAAGCTGCGAATTCTCCCTCCACTGTTATTACACCCTTTAAACAAATGATGCCTCTGGCAGGATGGCGGGTCCTCTTCAGGAGTGGGGCCATTTGAAGGTCAGGTTCACATTTTTTAAATTCATGCCTGGACTTTTTTAAGTGTTTTATATCATCATGCCTTCTCTCCGTACTGAGAGTTTCAGCTGGAGGTATGGAGGAACTTTATCTTCAGGTTTTTTGTATTCATACTGTTGTTCCAGATGTCTGATATATTTACACATCTACAGCAAACTTCAACTAAGAGTGCTAAAATGAGAAATCTCATTAAAGAATTAAGTATTCATTGAAGGGTGAACTCACATTCAGGACTCTGCAGGCCTGGGATAAGCTGGGTTCTAGTCTGAAGTGTTTTCATTTCTATTTGAAGTCCATGTAGTTAAGTCAGGTCGTGTTTCAACAGGGTTTGGCACACAGTTCGCGTGGAGAGCAAAAGAGCCAGAACACTTAAGCCAGAAAAAAATCCTGGATCTCCTCAGCAGTCAGTAACAACGATTTAACCAGATATCTGTAATCAAGTGAAGCCCCCCCAATCCACTCAACTTTTCTTAAAGAGGCTGTGAGGACTATCTGTTTGAAGTGGATTGCAGTGACACCTTTTGACTGGAATCGAGTGCACACTGATGGGATGACATGATTTTAACAAGGCGTGTGTTTGTTTTGGAAATAAATGGAGATCCAATCTGCTTTGTAACACTACTTTTCTTTGTTCAAGACAACTTTTTGCTGGATACAAAGCGACGAGGTAAGGTATTTATCAACAATTAAAGCAACAAGCAAACTTTGTCAGTTTGTACTGCAGTTTAGTAGACGGCTATATTTAGCTCTGTTGGCAACCTGGTGCTCTGAGACTTGTCCGTAGGCTAACATGTAACGATAGCAAATCCTTAAGTCCTGCCTGTGCTCATCTCACCGAGCTGAGCTAACATAGCTAGTGTGATTTCTATTTCTATTCTCCACAGAAAACAATGGTGTTCTTGAGTTTATTATGTTAAACTGGAGAAATATTTCTGTTGATCTTATAGACTTTATTACAAAGAGGGATATAGAAGAAAGGTCAGAGGTGATGAAAGGTACAGCGATCCCAAAAAGAATGTAAATGCAGAAAATATGATGCTTCCCAACGGATCAATCACAGGGCTTCCACATTGTTTTATCAGTAGTCACATTTCAGGTGCACATCACAGCGTTGATTTGATGTAGATGAATAAACCCGGCTTTAGTTCAGTGTTTGCTTCTGCAAACTCTCCTCACAGAAGATTTTTGTGTTTTCATAAACATACAGCATTTCAGATGATGAAGCTTTGAGTCAGATGACTGTAAAACAAAACACTTGGGAATCTGAAAGCTTGACCATGAGCTACAACACACTTCCAAGATCTGTAAATATGAGTGAAGCTGATAATTCAGGTGATAATCCGTAAAGGTTCATCTCCAACAGCAACATCCTTTGACACAGTCATTTAAAACATAGTTATTATGAAAACATCTTCTTTAGCCCCTTAGAGCTTGTAGAATTTATTAAATCATCAAAAAAATGCAGTGACACAAACCTGAACACAGCTATGTTTCTGTTAGCAGCACCTCAAGAAAGGATGTCAAAATCTACGATAAAAATGCTTTCCAAAGTTCACCAGAAACTGATACGAAGATTTGGCAGACTGAGTTGGTAAATTCAAGATGCTGTTTTACATTTTCTTTATTGTTTTTAGTCAGCAATTCCCTATCTGTATTTTCCTAGACAGTGTGGACAGGATAGACTTTTGCTCTGTCCAACAACTCTATCTGAGTACAAGCCTTTCAGAGTGGACTAATGTTAACTTGTCAGCGCCTTTTATCCCCTCACAGAGATGCTGTTGTCTGTGAATGTCTGTTTTAATGAGTAGATGACTCACCTTCTTCTTGGCAGTCTTGGTCACGGAGGTCGTGACCACCACAAAACTCCACAGCACATATAGTCTGCAGGAAAGAAGAAGAGAGGCTGAAAGAAGTGGCAGATATACAGGATTTTAAACAGCAGACGCCTGAAAGAGGCCTTTCATAGAAGACATCATGGTTCCATGACTTAAAGCTTAGATTTCTATATGCTGTCTGAACTCACACAGACTTTCATTATTCTCAATGTGGTGTATATTACCAACATTTTTAAATGTTTTCCACTCAAATTGTTCAAGTCTATTGAGTGGACTGGCTATCAGATGTTCCAGTGACCTAAGTGTACATTAGTGACCACTTATGCCACTTGTTTTCCCATTACAGGTGGTGTGAAGGCTCTGGGGGCTTACACAAAAGTTTCTTTTTCCCTTCAGGGTTCACAGGCAAACATTTCAATGAAGCTAGGGAAGCCTGGGAGGCCTTAACAAACTAATGGGTTTAAACAGCAAGTATGCATGCCTCTCCCTGGGACAAAACACACCCTAAGGATGTGGCTGTATAGCTCATCTACTCATAAAGAGGGAAAATCATGCCTAAGATGCAAAGTCATCTTGAACAATGTGGGACTTTTGTATTTTTCAGGTTGGAGGATGGTGCTGAGTGTCGCCTTTGTTTATTTGAGTCCTAAAATTTGACATGAAACCCCTCAAAGCAGTATTAAAAACAAACAGAATGTGCAGTATAAAGGCTGCTATTTCATTTTATATTGTGACTTCTGTTTAAGGTGACAAATTTTAGGTAAAGGCACTTGTGTTGAAATAACTTTGACACTTCTCCCTCTCTTTGGATAGGGTTATGATAAATTTGTTCATAAACTTCTGCAACAAGTGCTTTGAGAACAAGTGGAATATCATCCTTCTGTCAGCCAAGAAAAATAGCCTCAACATGATACTTAATGCTTCGCTTAGATGGACATTTCAGCGCTCACCACGAGAACCCAACCATCACCACAACCAGCAGTCCGCAGGCCACATGTAGTCAGAATAATTGCTGCCTTCTTCCCACTGTGGTGCACCGCCGTGGTCTCTGGAAGCTTCCCCACACCAGTCTACATAACTACCCCGAGAAACACAGACAAAGGTCCCGCACAGTCCGACACAACAGAGCCGCTCAGGCCGAAGTAAAGACCCCCTACCCGGGTCCACGTTTCCCCTGGCCGCTACAGTGGCACATTGTAGGATAAACTCAGAGCTGTGGGGACAGAGAGGAGGAGAGGAGAGGGAGATATGCAGGAGAAAGAAGGGAGTTAACCCACAAAAATCTGCCCTTGGGAAAGAAAGGGACCTCTACCTAAACTCAGATGCCTTCGGATAAATTCCGATCATATATCATGAACAGCGCCCAGTGCGTAACGACACGACTTTGTGCGTAAAAGTCAAAAACTTCGCCACCAAACAAACCCACTTTTTGAAAAACCTCAACAGCCATTATCGCTGAAAGGAAAAGGGGATGCAGACATCCACATGTGCGGTTGTGTACAATCAAGACTGAGAGAAGCGGCAGGTTGCGGCTGTGAAAGTCATCAAAGTTTTTACCTGAATAGCAAATCGAGCCTCATGCTCCTCAAAGAAAAGTCTCTGACAAGAAGACTCACTCCGCCGCTAATCACCGCGATTGATTATTAGTCCAGTTTATGGTCTGGTTTGTGGTCTGTTCCAGTCCGCGTAGTCCTGAAAGAAACGTGATGAGGTCCTACTGAAGGCTTCTTCAGCTCTCTCTCCCTCCCTCTTTCTCTCTCTCTCTCTCTCTCTCTCTCTCTCTCTCTCTCTCACTCTCTCTGTCCCCTTCCTCCTGTCACAGTCACTCCCCGTGATTTTTTGGAGAGTGGGAAGGGTTCCGTTTTTTTTCTCTCTCTCCTTCTTTAAATCCGTTCACTTGACAACTTTTTTGGGTCCTTATTATAAACTGGTGTGACGCCTGGCAGCCAGGGGGCCAGGGGAGAGAGAGAGGAGGAGGGGGGCAGGAGACAAAATGAACAGATTACACAACTCTCTCTCCCTCTTTCACACGCATACACTCCCTCTACCCCTCTCTTTCACACACACATATACATACACATACACACACGTACCACTATGGGCCCTGACTAAGCTATAATAACTCTCAGAGCTGCTTTCTTTAGTTGCACAATCCAACATAAGAATGCTCCATTGTACTGGGTCACACTGATCAGTAGTAATGATCTGCTCATTGTCGGAAACAGCCCTGAGCTGGCAGCATCTGCAGCAGGGACACTTTGTCAGGGAAGTACGGGGTTTATGGGCTCACTATTGTGCCAATACAAACACTAATTGTTCTGCAGTGAAGTGCAAAAGGAAAATGCAAAGTGGAAAATAGCTGTTTTGAAGTCTGCATGCATAAAATATGGCCGCTGACTTACTGGCAGCAGGTTGTTGTGTTGCAAAAGTCACGTTAGAATGATCTGAGCATGGTTTGGTTTTTCATAGTCTCAGTGAAGCACTAGAAAAGAGACATGCTCATATAAGTGCATCAGAGGGACATGACACTCCTGAGAGGGAATGAGACTCAGAGTGGATAAGTGTGTGTGTGTGTGGGCTGTGATCTCTTCGTCTTTGAGGTTTGAAGCAGATGTGAAAACTGTCTGATGTATTTGGTTTCAATCCACCTACTTTTCCAGTCAGTAAGTTGGTGCAGTTTTTAGTCTGACCAAACAAAGCCCACAGGGGACAGTCAGGGGTATAAAGTGATGCAGAGGTGGAGAGAGAAAAATGAAGTTGTTCATGGGATAAAGAGATTTAGTCGGAGGTTAGAGAGCGAGATATATTGTGTATTTAGTGGGAAAACTTTGGGTGGAATGTTGAAGAGTATTTAATCCATATTTAAAGAAACATGTTTTTAAAATAAACACTTTCATCTGAATTAGAGCAACATGGAGAGTCTCATAAGAAGCTTTTGAAACAGAAACTCGTGTTGCTTCTGTACCAGTTTAGGCAGATACTACTTTTTGCCTTTTCTGCATTCAAATTAATCCCGACGTTAATAAAATGGTTCAAGAAAGCAAGAACACACACGTTTAAAACCAGTAAAATGTGTTCAAGTTCAACAGCTTTGCCTCAACAGTAGAAAGATTAATCAGCTGTTGTTGTTTTTCAGTCTTGTACACAAATGGTGGTAAAAAGACAGCTGCAGAGCTGAAATCTGTTTAGAACAAGCCTGTAAATTTGTTTTCTCCCATTTGAGAATCTGTTGCTCCATATGAGCTGAAATCTGGATATGGTTACTGTTTCTGAGTGGTGTCTTTGAACCCGTGAGGTTTGGGCACAATAGTGTGCATGACAACTTCTAAAGCATCTTCATCACAAATAAAAATGAGAGAATAAAGCTGACGCTTGAGAAAAAATATGTATAGATGATGGGAAAAGGAGAGACAGTCATTCTGATGTGGAACTGAAAACATTTTTACTATGATCCCATGTGAGCGCGGTGCCCAGCTCATCAACATAACAACACCGCCACAGTTGGTCGGTCTTGAGGGACTTCTCTGATCCTTCTTCAGCCTCCTTATTAACATTTCCCACCCTGAGAAGAGCCTGTGAGAGGAGAGGCGAGATAGTGGAAATGTGAGAGAGCGCGTTGAGTGGAACGGAGGGTGGGCACGCACTGAGTTATGGTCTCACACATATTAGCACACCCGGGGCTTTGAGATGCCCCAGGGCCAGAATGCTGCTTTTCTTGGACCGGCATGCTACCACATGGATGCATCGATGGTGACGGAGATTAGTGACTTCAAAGCTCAAAACTGAAGACTAAAACCACATAACAGAGTGGGCTTTAGATCTGATCTGTCAAAATAAAAAAGTTAATGTTAAAGGCGTAACAAAGATGATGAGGGTGGATTCCAGAGCTCTGTGCAACATATACACACACACATGCAGTCACTCAGGATGTGTGTGTTTTTTCAGTGTGATTAGTGTAATGGATATCTCTGTACTTCTAAGCAGCATGTCTATCAGTGACTACAATTAGCCAGAGGTCATTGCCATGGCCACCAGTGGCCCGTGACCACTTATAGCCCTCTGCTCCCCTCCTCCCTCTTGTCTCTTTCCCCTCCCTCCCACTCTGTCTCCCTCCTTTGGATCCCAAAAAGCAATAACATACGTGTTGGTCTGTCGGCATGCACTACTAACCACACAACCTCGATAAGCAGAATGCCAGTATCAACCAGTCAACACAACACCAAAACTGGTGGCAGTCCAAGGGAGGTCTGAATGTAGCAGCAGATCTGTTATTAGTCTCGGGTGGCTGATCTGAGTAATGGTGCTGAAGATCAGAGTGGCACCCCCCCGTGGGAGTGATATACCACTCCAAATACTTTTGCATGTACACAGAACCCCTGCCTCCAGAAAACACAAACACACCCCAGCCTCAGGCTCAGACACAGTAGGTGAAAACTCCTGAACTATTAGAGTTAATGAGGCCTCCAGGCTGCTCCGGACCAGCTGAGGGGTCAGGGATCAGGGGTCTGCAGTAGCCTACACAGGAGGGACCATCATGAGGGGCTGTTTGATGGTTATCGTTAACTATTTTAGACCAGGGGCAAAAGTAATGCCTGCTCAGGTGACGTAACCTTACAGTGACAAAGAGAGGAGAGTGCAGTTCAGACTTACTTACAAGTAGGAAGAAGGGTGGGTGGAGGTGCTGTCATCTATGTATGCTGATCAGGTATAGACTGATATTTGTGCCTCTAGAAACTGAAATTAAGTAATTATATTGAAAATTAATAAGAATGAGCAAAAATCGAATTTAATGTAACATACTTGAAAATTCAACTCTCTTTATTCCTTAAGTTTAAAAATACAAAAAATTCAATTTCACTTTGAAAAAATTAGATTCAGTTTTACAATTTAATTCTGTTCAATTAAAAAAAATCTGTTAAAATTTTGCTTATTTATTTTTAAAAAAATGAATCTGTGCTCCATTACTTTCCTTCACAGACGTCGTAATGGTGCCACGCTGAAATGTAACTGAAATGAAAAACTGAATCTGAATTTTGCGAACTGCAATTTAATTTTGTATTTTTGAATTTAAGGAATATAGAGACAGTTGAACTCACAAGTAGTTCGAATTCAATTTTAAAACACTAATTTCGATTTCAGATCCTGCTCCTCAATACAATAATTCAAATTAGGTTTCTAGTGGAACAACTATCAGCCAATAATAAGTCCGTCTGTTGGTTTGTGGAACACTTTTATGGAATAACTTAGCAACTCTGAAATGATTCACACTGAAATCTCTACTGGAAATCTTGAGCTCCAAATGATGAACCTTACTCACTCACCCCTGATTCTTCTTCAGGTGCCAAAAGCATGTTAACACTGACACTGAGATGTATTCATGCATTATCATGAAACTGGTACATGCATTAGTTTCTGGTTTTCAGAGGATACACCTCAATGACAAGTGCTACCTTGAAATTTCCTCTTGAGCATATCACAGGCCAACATTTTTTATCTATCCCGTAATACATTCCCACATCTACTAGTTGGGTGGCACATTTTGGCTCTTGGTTCCCAGAGGATGAAGCCTGATAACGAGTAAATATCTGGTGTTCTATCAGCACTATCATCTGGAAAAAGTTTCATTACCACAGCTTGGATATATGAATATATGAATGTATGCATACCACCATATCACAGGTTTTTTTTTTTTCATCTAATCCACTTGGATTTCAATGAGCAATAGCAAATTGCTAAACGTACTTCTCCACAAAAGTTCAGCAAACAATTTGGAGTTAGGTGTTATTCCTGAACTCAAGACTTAAAGACAACTTTCAGTAGTCTTTCATTTAAAAAAAATCTCCAAAAGCTGGTCTCTCGGTTGTATCACCTGATGACAGTGGATAAGTTCTGCAGTTGTTTTTGTGCATATAACTTATGTAACTTTATGGGTTTTTCTTCTCAGCTTCAAACTTTCCTGCCAACAGGAATGGGATCAACAAATGTGCTTCCCTCATGTTTCGGGGGCTCAAGAAGAACCTTTCGTTGCCCATAACTCTCCTCTCTGAGTAGGTTCACAGAAACGGTGCCAAGTATTTTTGCAGAAGTTTAATTCCAGCTTTGGTCTTGTTGGGGAAACTCCAGCTCTACCTCAGAGCTGGTGGGAACGCCTGTGAAACTCAGCTGCACACAATCTCGGTTTCTGTAGTCCTGTGCTTCAAACAGCTGTTGATCCAGGTTTCATATTGGTGGCTGTAACATATATGAACACTACATAGAAGTATGCTCGCACATGCCTTTATGAATGTCTTCACATTCTGCCTGTGCATGTTCAAAAACTTACTGATGCAGAAGTATGTTTCAGGCTTAGGCTGGGGCTTGTAGCACAGTATATGTATATACAACACATGAACGTGACACATATTGATTCGGACAGCATGAAATCCAGACTAGCTACACATTGAGATGTAGAAATCCATTGACTAAATTGTGTGAAGGCACCGTACTTAACTGATCTCACTGCACAGATGCAGTGGTAGAGAGGGGAGGGCAGGGAGGACTGACGGACAGGGGCACAAAGGGAGCAAGAAGAAAGGCCGCAGCAGAAAGGGGATGAAAGGGAATGTGGGAGAAAGAGGTAATGGCAGATTAGACGGGAACTGAGCAAGTGTAAAGGAGAATGAAAGAGAAGGAACGCAGGAAGGGGGAGCGATTTGTCTGGCTCAGATGGAGTCAATATTTGCTCCATTCCACCAATCCTGTGCCAGGGTCCAGATCAAAGCGGGGCATGTGTGCTCTGAAAACTGCTGATACATCTTTACAGTTTGGTATGGACGTGGCTGAGAAATACCTTTTTTAAAAGGGCACTTCAGTCTGAAGGTGAAACTGTGGGTACATTGATGCACTTCAGGTAATAAGATCATTACAAATCAGAGTAAAATAGGAGAAAGGGATGGGTGCAAACAGGGCGAATTCGGGATGTCAGAGGATTGATGGGTGGAGCTTTCTAATGAGGAGTTACAGCCGTCACTGCTGAGACGAGGACATGTGAGGGAGAGGGAAAGGTCGGCTCAGTTGGACCCTAATTGGCTGACAAAACTGCTGAAATAACCTTGTTCCAATTATTCCAACAAAGAGCATTTGTTGCCCATTCAGACGAGCCACTGGGCCAAAACAATGTACACCAAACAACAACAAACAGCAAGATCTATGTCTGTGTGAACAGGCTTGTATGGTATGGCTTGGCACAGCACATCAGACACTGTACAATAACAGACAGAGCAGAGTGATGCAGCTGGGTAATAAGTACCTTGGTATGTTTACGGTTGATTGGCTATACACTTGTGTGTGCGGAATCACAGCTTGCCTCTCAATTAACTGCTGCTGATCTGAATTCCTGTCCTCTTCAGTCATGGAGGTTTCAGTCAGTGATGACAGATCTGACAGCCACCTGTATGTTTGTGCTTCTTTTAGACTGCTGGGCTAAATGTGGGGCATGGATGTTAACTTTGGCGTTAGCTCTGTGGGATTTAGGAGGCCGTGATTCTTCTTGCAGAGAAAAGCAAACTTCTACCTTGATTAGTTTAATTATTGGACAAATTTAAACCCTGACAATGTGGTTACAATAACCATAAATACAACAGATGGCAAGATTCTCTACTAATACAATCAGCAGCTTTTAAAATGCTTCACTCTACAAATGCACAATAAATGTCAAGCTGTTGGCAGGGTGAGATGAAAGTCATTAAACTTTATTCTTTTGGGACTGTCAGTGTCTTGGAAAAATGTTATAGAAAACCCATCCATTTCTCATTAAGATATTACACTTATACAGATATTACAATTAAAAATGCAAATATCAACTGCTTGATCATACTTAAGTAGTCAGTATTCTGTGGGATACATCCCCTGGGGACCACGAAAGCAAAATTTTATGGCAGTCTTTCCATTAGGTAAAAATTTCAAAAAGACTTCTCTCTTTTTATGACACTAATCCAAGATTTGGTCAAGGGTTAGCCGTGTTCAGAGGCTTTGGGCCTCATCACAGCAGTTGCTAGCTTGACTCATGGCTCTAAACAAACTGATGCATATCCACCCCTACTCTCCACTCTCCACATTACCTGTCTTTTTTTTTTTTGGAGGGGGGGGGGGGGGGGGGGGGTCGGGTCCAATCCAATAAAGGCAAAAACGTTAAGTCAAAGTCAAGCATTATATATATTATTTACGTGTTTAATACAGCTAAGGGTGCACTTGTTACAAGCAAGTTCCATATACAGCTCAATAACAACTTAATCTCTGTTTTCTTGATCAAAACACCACCAAACTGTGCTGCGCTGCAAGATACTGTTGGTTATCTTTGTTTGAATACAGTTAGGGCCTTAGAGTATCATGGCAGCAACTATCTGTTAAAGTCCAAGTCTTCCCTGTGGAAACAGAAACACATTTGTTTCTCCGGCTGAATGATACTCTCAGTGATGACTGAGCTGAAGGAATGAAAGTGAAATGTCTCTTAAACATCCTTAAGTGCCTTTATTTGAATTTAAATTTGATCTTTATTTTAAAAAAACAGTTCTTTTCATACACTAAGCTATAAAAATAAAACTCCTTTCCACATTGTTACACTGCAGCAGACACAGACCAGACATACACCATGAACTCCAAGACCACTGTTATGTGAAGGGGCCCATGTCCCCACACAGACAGGATAATAATGCAGGACTGTAAGTGGGGCCTCAACTAATTAGCATTTAATCAAATTAGTGAATAACAAATGAAACAAGGTGAACCTGGGGCAAACAGGGCCCCTCTGAATTTGAAGCTGTGGGGTAGCAGACTGCCATGATTGAGTTGAAATCCAGCCTCACAGAGTGGGCATCAAGGAAAATATTTGAGTTCATGTCTGTGATTATGCATATGATCTACCATGAAGCTCATTCTTTTTACCCTGTTTTTTTGTGCTCCTTCATTTTTGAGCTTGGCAGGTGCTGGGAAATTGATATTTATGTTCCTCTCTCTTTTTTGTTAAATGCATGAAGTATTTTGTACCCAAGTAAATGTATCACAAATATGCAATCATCTGCTCAGCTGGTTCTCTGAAGAACTATTTTGCAGCCACACCCCCCACGATGCATATTCTGATGTTTGAATCATTTCAAACATCAGAAACAGTGATGAAACAGACGCATTTTCTCGATAAATGCCTGCACCGTATCAAACATGGCCCAAAGCCCCATGTGCGTCACTGATTTGGATGAGTACCTCCGGTCCTTTAGCCTTACATAAACTGACTGGTCCGTCTCTTGTTCCTTCGGCCAGGTTTAAGTTACACCTCGCACCAGAAGCAGGAATCCAGAAAACAACCTGAGGTCAGAGTCTGAGGTCAGCTTCTCCTCCTCTTACTCCCAAAGGCTGCATGATTTCCACACGGTGCACTGGGAAGAAGAAAGGGAGTCATATACAGAGAAACATGCAGGGTGGAAACTTTGATTTATCTTTTTAGTAAAATATGGTTTACATAGCTTCAATATTTATCCCATCGTAGTCTGAAAAGAAGTTATTTCATTACAGATGTAGCTGATGTAGCTGACATAATTCCATATCACTTCCAGCAAAAATGGTATTGATTAGAGCGGTTTTAGAATCATTTTGTTTGTGCAGTACAACTTTGGATTTCCATCGTATCTAAATATGTTTTTCTTACACAAGTCACAATAAATGAAGACTTGCAGATGGCACTTCTAGGTTGTTAATGTGAACCCTGAAAGTTTTTTTTTCCTCTTGATGAATATCCAACTCTCAAGTTTTCTGTCAGATTTCCATGAAATCTTTAGTCTGCCGTGTTTTTTTGTGCACCCTGCATGGTTTAAGCAACTCAAGCAGCAGTATGGGATATCAGCTCATGGGCGTCGTCCACATGGGTTGGCACAAAGTCATGCAAGTAAATTCAAAACGGATGCTTGCCTCCTCAACCCCTCTTTTTCTTCACTCTACTCACGCTGTTAAAAAACTAAGGTATTTACAGTGAGCAGGAAATGTTTGTAAATTTGCAGAGGGGTTTAGTTTATTCTTCTCGCAAACTTAAGTGGTCCAAGGGTTAAACATGACCTCTGACCTATCCCTGAACCTATTAACTCCTCCCTCCAGAGAACGATTCAACAGGTTGGCTAGAACAATAAACCACTGTCACACTGAAGCTGTTGATTGGAGAAAGCGTCTCTCTGTGGCCTCAGTCTGCTCCCTCTTCTCTCGAGGTATCCGCTCTGATGAGAGCAGGATAGGAAATCAGGTCAGCAGAGTGCGGAGCATAGCAGACATACTTGGGAGCAGACTGAGGCCAGGCAGAGACTGTACACTACTGTGAAGAGTTTTGACTGATCTGTGTGTCTTTGTGAGTGGGACTTCACACAGCACAGCCAACAGCTAAGCCTGCAGGAATATCTATCGCTATTTAAATTCATCCTAAGTTGGGTGCAAGGCAAGGAATCAAACGTGAAGCATTGCACACATGAGGATTAAAAGTGGAGACTTTCTGACGAGGCAAAAGAGCAGCCAGATTAAATAAAAAGCAGCATGCCCAAAAAGTTTTTGGATAAACTGAGAGTTTGGGCTGAGCTGAGTGGAGTTAGTGGACCCAGTAGAGTGAGGGGAAACAGGAAAGAGGAGAAGAGAGGGGAGTTGGCGGATGGGAAAGAGAGCAGAGCAAGGCCAGGCAGCACGGGTGGGCTGAGGTTTTGGGGTAGAAGAAGAAAACTTTGTGACAACTTTATTCTGCATTAAAGAGGAGGGATTTTTTTTGTTTGATTGTTGCCTGGAGCTGCAAACAAGCTCAGGAATCTCCGCCCACCTGCAGAGAGCTGCTCTGTGTGCTTTTAAGTGCTGCCCTGTCGTCGTATGTTTGCATGGAAAACACTCACCCTGGCACACCTGTGGAAGAGCGCAAACAGGCCAAATGATCTGGTGATACTCCCTCAGGTGGTAATTTACATGCGCCTGTCCAAACATTATTGATTTAACCACACAAAGGTACGGACACACGCTCAGGAGTTGGACTGTAGCTGCCTGAATATTAGAGGGGGGAAAAGTGCTCTATTACTGCGGTTATTAAAAGGTTGGAATCAGTGTGTGTATGTGTGAGAGTGAGAGAGAGAGTGTTTAGAGGAGGTCAACGTGAGGTCCTGACCACGGTGTCTCTGTCACTGTTTGGCTTTGAGCCTCACAGACCTCTTGTTATTGTTTTCTGTGGCTTCACTTTCTAAGGCTGCCATGGCACTGATCACATTTCTCTCCCTCTCTCTGCAAACACGCTCTTTCTTTCTTACCCTTACTCTAAAACACACACATAAAATGGGCAAACACACACACACACTCACACACACAGAGGGGTTATTTATAACAGGGTGGAGGGGAGTTGCAGCCTGGCCTCACAGGGCCTATTTTTGGGAAGGTTGAGCCTTCAATCAGTCAGGCTGACAGTTTCTCTGTGATACCAGGAGAACAATACAGAGCAGCCTGTTTATCTTCCTGTGGCCAGCCTGCTCGGCTCTGCACCCCCCTGGGTCACCGTCACCCTGCCTCCCTCCAGGAAAAAGTGGACTTCCAGGAGAACAGTGATCACAAAAGTGGTCATTTACAGCTGCTGTTAGGCTTCAAAAGCGCTTTGCTACAAGGTAATGCTTTCTCTGAATCTATTGGTACATCTGTCATAGCGGAGCAAACTGAAAGTAAAAAAAAGCATTTAGAGGTCACAGTTTCAAACATATTTAGACTAGAAGATGCTTCGAACATAAAAATTTAAATGATGAAAACAAGAAAAAATAAACTTATGATAGAATTGTTTTTATGAATTATTTAAGACAAACTGTCAGATTTTTTGCTAGTTCCAATTATCTAAATGTGATAATTTAATTTCTTACCTTGTCATAAATTAAAGTTTGGTTAGGAGAGTTTGTTTTATTTAACAAACAATAACAAAAGAGTTTTAAGAGTTGATATTTTTTTATTCTTTATTATAAATTAAGGTATTCGACATCCTCTTTTCCAGCCCAACAGAAGGAGGAGGGCACAGATCAGTCATTAACTATAAATGGCTGTTTCTAAAACTGTATTTCCACAGCTTCTAACTTGTATTTGATGGGCAGTTTTTGACGCTTTTCCCATGAGTAATCTTCCTTGAATTAACTGCTGTAAATATCCGTCCATCCCTCCCTGAATGAGCGCTCTTTATTGTCTCTCAATGAACAAAAAAAAAGTCTTTTTTTTTTACCTCCCTCACAGCAGCTCTCTTTTTTGGTATCCCCCTTTTGCTAAAAATAATTTCCTATGAACTCTGTCCGACACAGTTGAATGAAGGATTGCTTTGTGTGTGTGTGTGTATAAGCAAAGAAAAGATAGTGGGCAGAGGGCTGGATAAGTGGGAAGTGAAGAGGGTGTAGGGAGCCTGACTTTGTTATCTATAAAGTAGAGATTTCTGTGTTTACTGGAACTGATGGTCTATGTCATCACTACGCAACTACTGTGCAATGCTGGCTGGTGGCCGTGCAGTCTGGACTGAGTTTTATCTCCTTTTTTTATAGAGAGACGTGATAAAAAGAAACTCTGGCTTGCATAAAGTTACGCTATAAATACTTAAATGGTAATGGTAAATTTGAGAATAAATTCAAGGACTTTGATTTTCTTTGAAAGAAACGAACTCCTTTTAGAAAATCCTTCAGTACATTTCTTTCAACTGCCAAACAACTATAAATGCTTCCCTTATTCTCCTATTGAATGCTGCTCAGATGGGCTGATAATCAGGAGCGCAGTAAATGCTGTTTACGCACACAAATGCTGCCATAGAATGGTTATCTGTGTTAGCTTCATGGCTCCTGGGAAAGTCTGTCCTGTACTGTTTGATTTTAAAGACATTTGAATGACTCTGGGGTTTACTGTCATAAAATTCTCTGGGGAACATTCATGCTCCTCAAAGACTCCATGTTTCCAACAGTGGTGACCAAGTGATGTTTTTTCTAACACCATCAGTAGGTTGACTTTTCACTTTAAAGCTAAACCATTAGATTTTTGAGTACAATTTAATATTAAGTACCTAGTTTTTTTTTATCCTTTTCATCATTGGCTCAGCCCAAATTCCATTCTTTGATTTGAATCAATAACGAGAAGTACAGTTACGGTCAATGTAATGAGCCTCAGTGAGGCTGTGTTAAGTGCCTGTTAGAAAATACAGGAATAGAAATACATGTCATTTGAAAGGAATGATGCTTTAAACTTAGTGTTGAAGAAGTGTATGAAACTGATGTGTTGAGCGAACTTGCTAACAAGATTAAAGAGGGGGTATTATGCTTTTCTTAAGCTTTATACGGCCCTTCCTGTAACTGCATAGTAGCTTTACATGATTTAAGGCTCAAAATTATCCCTCTTTTTCTCACACTGTTTAGAAAACCCTTATTTCATCCTCTGAGCCAAACACTTTGTTTTAACAAGCATAAATGAAGCCTTTGTTTGACATTTATTTTATCTTGCTTATTATCAGATCAAATTAGGACTTGTAAAATAAACAAATGCAACTTAAATTACAATATTTTTGTAATATACCAACAAATATCCTTTTTGTGACTTTCTGACAAAATTATTCAACCCTTTAAAGATTACCACTTTTTAGAACACAGGTTTCAATCAGGTTTTTAAAAATACCTGTACATGTGAACAGAAACATGACGAGCAACAGTTAAGCAGATTAAAAAAAAACTGAGACACTCCGCTCCTTCTAGACAGTTCTTGGTGTTTTTGCAACATGTGAAGTCCAGAGAATGGTCAAAGAAGTCAAGAAATGAGGTCATTTCTCTTTATAAGCAAAGATGTGGATATAAAAAGATAGCAAAGACATCAAACATTTCAAGAGATTGTGCTACAAGCACAGTGGAAACGCAGCAAAAAGAGGATGCTGTCAGTAATTGTTGTTTGGTACCTGAAGTAAAAGGTGGGGGAAAATCCAGGGGTGACAGCTGAGGAACTGTGACAGGACTTGTCAGATGGAGGTACTCAGGTTTCGGCCCAGACAATAAGGCGCACATTGCGAGATGAGAGCCTCCGTGCCAGAACTCCCAGGTGCACCCCCCTGCTGACTCCAAAGCACAGGAGGATTCAACTCCAGTATGCCAAACCACAAAGGTCTTTGGATACTGTTCTCTGGAGCAACGAGACAAAACTGGAACTATTTGGGCCTATGGATCAACGATATGTCTGGAGGAGGAAGAAGGAGGCCTATAAAGAAAAGAACACCTTGCCTACTGTGAAGCATGGCGGTAGGTCAGTCATGCTCTGGGGCTGTTTCGTTTCTTCAGGTACATGGAATGTCCAGCGCGTGCAAGGTATCATGAATTTAATTATCTATCAGGAGATCCTGGGTGTAAATGTCATACAGTCAATGACAAAGCTGAGACTTGGGAGACGTTGGACCTTCCAACAGGTCAACAATCCCAAGCATACCTCCAAATCAACTATAGCTTGGTTGCAGGCAAAGGGCTGGAAGTTTCTGGAGAGGCCATCACAGTTGCCCGACCTAAATCCCATAGAAAATCTCTGGTGGGACTTGAAGAAGGCAGTTGCAGCACACAAGCCCAAGAATGTCAGTGAACTGGAGCCCTTTGCCCATGAGGAATGGGCAAAGATACCTATAGATGGCTGCAAGAAACTTAAGGAAACCTATGTTTCATATCTGAAGGATGTTATTATTGCCAAAAGGTGTTACACTAAGTATGTATGTGACGAAGGGGTTGAATAATTTTGTCAACAACGTAATCACAGAAAGGACATTTGTTGGTATATTACAAAAAATATTGTTATAATTAAAGTTGCATTTGTCAATTTTTCAAGCCCTTATTTGATCCGATAATAAACAAGATAAAAAATAAATGTCAAACTTGCTAAAACACTTTACTGCAGTGGGGTTTGAAATAACACGAATGTACCTTTTAAATACAGCTTGTGGTCAGTATAAACTATGGACAGGCTATGGTCACGCTCACAGCAGACTTTTTTTATGAACATGCATCACCTTTCCTGAATAGCTCTGAAAACGACTGAAGAAAGAACCAAACAATCCAGTCCACCTTTTCCTTGACCTGCTTTGTCTAGTCTCCCTGAGCAGACACCTCACTCTCTCTCTCTCACCCTGTCACTGTTTTGACTGATGTCTTTTCCATCCCGCTGCCCTCGCAATTAAAACGGAAAAAACGTCCAATCTCTTTGACCTCTACCTTGACTTGCATGTTTCCACTAAACACTCATGAAAACACACAGCCCTGACAGGTCTGTTCTCTCTCCTATTTTAGACAAATCCCCCATGTAACCTCCTTTTCTTCCAGTCTTTTAAAGGTAAGCCAGCTTTCCTAATCTGACATCATGACACACACTTACATAAGCTGGAGCTTCACATATTTAATGGGCTTTAGTGAACAAAATGCAGCAGAGTAATGCTGATAAAAAAGATGGATAGGGATCTCAAAATAGCTCGAAATCCCCTCCCAGAACTTTTTAGGACACAGCAAAGGCCATTAATGGACACATTGAGAGAGGAACATTTTTAAAGGCTTTTATTATAAATACTGGCTGTTACCTCTTCAGACAAAGTGTAACAGCTTGAACATATAAAATAAAACATTAATTATAACACCAGTGACTCATTATTCCCAGGATGTTTCATTAGAACTCTTCAGTGTTGCTCCTTGAGTCTCGTAGCTGTGTGAGGCATGTCAGCACCTCCTCTATGGCCCTCCTCCCCAGCTGTTTCCCTCCTCTGCTCCTCACATTCACCGTCCCACTCTCACTCTCTTTATCCCCCACCACTGAAAAAACACACAAAAATTAGTCTTGGTCATAATCACTTTTGGCGAAGTCAATAAAATTCAATTTAGAGTTTGAATTTGTAGTTAAGCTTAAAAGGAGAACAGAGAGCAGTAAAAGGCTTGACTTTAATAAGAAGTTACAGTTTTCATCCTATTATTCATCTTTACCAAATATGTAGTTGTACAGGGCAAGCTGAGCAGAGCGGATCTTTCTATTTAAGGTGGCTCCCTGGTCGTCGTTCAGATCAGCCATGAAGCCAGCTTCATGGAATTGTTGGACCACCTTTAAAGAAGAGAGGGACTATTTTCAAGATTATATCTGTGCTGAGCATCTCACATCAACGAGCACATTAATACTATCAGACAATGTACACTTGGCCTGCTGATGGGAGAAATTCTTCATTGCTGACTGACCTGTTGGCTGTATGACTCACTGTTGCCCCCTACAGGTATGACCATTATCTGTGCTGGGGACAACCACAGTGGCCTGGAGGAAGCAAAATAAAAAAATACATACATAAATAAAAAAATACATATATACATAAAGAGTGTTTATGGTTTAATATACTAGAAAAATGCATGATTTACGTGATTATTTGCGCATTCTCACCATTTGCCTCCAAAGTTTTCTGCCAGAATAGCGATCATTCTTTCCAAGGATCCCAGCACTGCTCTGTGGATCATCACTGGCCTGTGCTGCTGTCCATCTCGACTGAGATAAAAGTGAAAAACTAAATAAATGATGGCTCAATGGAGGGAAGGTCAAGGGGGGGTTGGGGGCTTAAGTAGAGACAAAGGCTGATAAAGCTTAATAGAATTCAGTAGCATTCATAAATTAAGCTAACTTGGCTGTTAAAACTCGTGTTTTAATGACTTAACACTGATTAATAACCAATCAATGTTTCCCGTTTTGTTACGAAAAATCTGTTGAGTTCTATTTTTCATTCACTCATCTTTAAACACCATTTGTTTAAACTCTCATCCATAAGAAGCAAAGTCAGCTCTCCTCTGATGCTCACTCTGAGGCAGTAACAGAGGCAGAATGGTGGGAAGAAGGCATCTGGTATAACAGTGGAGCAGGACCAAAAAACACTGGGTGTGTAGCTCCTGCTGTCCCACCATAATGCAATCAAACACCGCAACACCAAGATTATGATGCGTCAGGGTGAAATGTGTAAGTACAAAGGCTAAGTGATGGCGGAACTCCATTTCAGCGCTGTTGTTAAATTGCAGTGTGGAAGGGCCGAAGTGTCTCTCACATATGAGCATGCATGGGCTGCCTGAGCACAATGCCGACCAATGCTGATCATTTTCTGGCCATCTACACAAAAAAAGTTTACATTACATCTCTCTTGTTGATTGATTGACTTGCTGACTGAGATGCTGCTGGTAAATATTTTTAATGGATCAGAAACATACAGAACAGAGAATCAGCAGGAGAATATGGCACAACCAGAGACAGAGAGAAGAAGAAACTAAATACAGTAAAGTTGATCAGGAGATTCAAATGTACAACCTTGGCCTGCATGCACGTCCAGCCATTAATGTTCAAAACTGAGTGTTTGTACGAACAGAGAAGAAAAATCTATTAGTGGTAAGCATGAGCCAGGTTAACGCCCCAACAGAGCATTAAAATCAATGGCGGATGGTGGACCCCAACATTAGAAGCACTAATGGCAAGATTACTGCACCAGTTAGGCTGTTTTAAAGATGGCGGACGTTGTGTGCATGCATTACCATTTAAGAGGAAATACGTAAAGACAACAAACATTTAGAGATAAAAATATTCCATTGGAAGAGTAGGAAAAGTAGGAAAAGTAAGACTGATTGTGGAGATATATAGTAAATTTAGATTTAAATGTTTTTGGAGACATGACATTTTCCATTTTTACTGCTGTTTACGCAGAGTACGCATAAACAGTTTGAATTTGTCGGACAGGGGTTTTGTTGGGAGTTTCTCTCATAAATGACATTCTACACCTGCCTTGCTTTTATGGTGCAATTACTTCGTTGGCCAATCTTTGGCAGTCATGCCAAACTACTAAGGCTACAGCCAGATGGGCTGTTCCAAAACGGTATGTGATGAACTGACCTGCAGACAGGCCCTGGGCCACAAAAGTTGGAGAGGAAAGCTGTGTCCCATCAACAGCCAGCTTTTCATCTTATGTCACTTGATTAAGTTTTGGAACAATCAGATTAATTTTGATGTCTTTTTTATATCTTAGGGATGATTAATTCACAGTCCATCAATCAAGCTATATTAATTTGTACAGCCCCAAAGAAAAAGGGAGTTACGGTGAAAGGTTACAAATTAACTTCAGTGGTTTTGTTTCGCTCCATGGAGAAAGAAAAAGATTCCTTGATTGATTTTCTAGAAAATTCACCACAGTGTCATTCAGTGATGCGGGATTGTATCCTTACTGCTTGCTTCTGAATATGATGGTTAAAAAAAAGAGAAACTAGGACGGAATTCGATCAAACTGGCATCAATGAAATTTAGTCTGCTGATTTATATCACTACAGATGTAGGAATGAGAAAGTGAGTGAAAGCCAGGAGCAGAAATTTATGACTCACCCCACATACTGCAGGTCGAATCTGATTGGCAGCTGGAAGTCTAACTGGATTGTGGCACACTGGTGCTGTCTGCCAATGGCGTCTTTTATCTGGATGTCGATCTATGAAGACAGATGCAGGAGTGTGTTATGTCGGGTTTCACTTCTCTCCTCCTGCCAAAATCTACAAATAGGATTCAGAGTCCTGATGCCACAACCTCTGCTGGGGGACAAACTGCATTTTTGTGGACAGAATTAGTCACGGCAGTGTTCACAAGAGAGGCTGATCCAGTTAATTGTGGTTTACACACCCTAGCTAGATGGCAGTGAGGAATGTCTGTTTGTTTCTTAGTGCCTGTTGAACTGTCTCACCCCACCCTCATTTGACCTATGTTCACTCTCTGAGCATCTACATGAACTCAATAAGTTAACATCCGCCTGATGATGACTTCCCCTTAATGCTTTCTGTTGTTCCATGAGTTAACAAGAAATTAAAAAGCCTCGAGGAAAACCGAGGTCATTATCGTGTTGAGACACTTTTTCTGTCGCAAAGCACAAGAACAGCAGCTCGCACATTTCTGCTTTTATTACTGTTCCTGTGGTCTGGAACAGTTTTAACTCTATCACTAAACTCAAAGATGTATTTGTACTGATCCAGAGGAAAACAAAGACCTTTGTGTTGCCTTCTTATCTGTGAAGTTCCACCAATAAACTGATTTCAGAGGAATTCCATAGATAAGATGCAAAATAAGATTGTGGATGGTTGGACCTAAACATAATGTTAATGGCTCGACTACTTGGAAAAAAGTGCTGATATGTTTTCTCCAAAGAGCACCACATCTGACCAATAAACTTTGAAGCTAAAGCTAGCAGCCAATCAGCTTATTTCACATAGAGTCAAACAGGGTGAACAGCTAGCTTCTCGTTTCTCTATTTGCTTTGATCTATGAGCTTAGCTCACCTTTTACACTATATTACAATGTATGTCAAAAACCTGATTCTGATTGGTCAAACAGCATAACAACAGTGATTAATTCTCAGTGAAACCAGGGAGAACCTTATTACATACACAACATATCAATCCAAGTTAAGGAGGCCAGCCCATTTCACCCCTGCCCGATGACACTGTGATTGATA
Organism: Labroides dimidiatus; assembly: GCA_030710495.1. Lineage (NCBI taxonomy): Eukaryota > Metazoa > Chordata > Actinopteri > Labriformes > Labridae > Labroides > Labroides dimidiatus. Next base: position 14,223,504 of record CM061148.1, read on the forward strand.
ATAATGTTAGATTCTGTCTCATTTTTATGAGTCTGGAAACAATGACGACTAGTGGAAACAGATTTGAGAGCAGCTTGAGGAGCAAGTGGGTCTCAACCATCTCTGATGGGAAAAACGGAGCAACATCCTGAGCTCTAAAACAGACAACCGCAGCCAGGCTGGTGAGTGTATCTCTAATGTGCCGATTGCTACAAATCAACTTAAACCAAAAGAGGTTGTGACAGTAGCTGCAGTGTTTAAAGTTCATTTATGTTTCAAGATGCATCAAAAACATTGCTCCTTTGCTAAAGTTACATTTGCAGGATCATAAATTAATGCAATCAATAACAAATAAGAAAGCTAATATTTTAACTTGACTGATTCAAAATGTTCAGCGCAGTCAAAAATTTATGACAACAACAAACTCAAAAAACAAACATGGCAAATCCTGCATTAAAGAAAAAAACGAATCCGCAAGTTCCTCAACAACTAGCTAATTTTTTTCTCTAAAAGTTCTGCCATTGTTGTTTCTTCATGTCTCAATAGAGCTGCATATCGAGTAGTAACAGCAAAACAAACGGTTTCCGATGGTACTTTTCTGTTTGGTCCATATCCATAATCTTTATAAAAATGTGCATATGAATGAAATGAACACAGAGCACAAACAGAAGGCTCTGTCTGTATCTGAATTTAATGTTGAGCATAAATTGGAGCATAAATGGGCCTCAAGGTTAATTTGTCTCATAAGGAGGCTGAAAAGGACTCGTAGTTGACACTAAGTGTACAATTTATGCAAGTTGTGGTTGCTTCTCAGTTTTAATCTTTCACATTGTTGGCTTGAGAGCTTTTAAGTTGACAGAAAGTAAGATCATTTGTTTGACTTTTGTTCTTTTTTTCCCACACTGTTTCTTGTGGACTGAATCATCACTTGTGATAAATAGGTGAAATGCTGAGAAAAGCCTCGGGCTGAAAGCTGCTGTCAATCTCTGAAATTAAAAAACATGAACTTTATTGCAGCAGTTAAAAGGGATTTGTTGCTGTGCAAGTGTTATCGTGTGTAGATTCAAAATCAATTATGAAATCTATACAATTAAAACAATATTCAGTGTAAGTCTGGTAGGTTTGCAATAAATGGGATGTCAAGTAATCAGGAAACAGGCGGTGATGCAAGTTAGAATCCCTGCATGTCAAGATGATCCCTCCACTTCAGTCCTGCTGATACCGTCAGGATTCTAATTTGCATAACCATCTGCTCACTTCCCATTGTCCGATTCATAAAAAATGTGTGCTTTCAGTTTTCTTTTACGTCACTTTTCCCACCTACCTTAGGTCCATAAAAAGCTCCGTCTCCTGGATTCAACTCCCAGTGTTCCCCAAACTGCTGCAGACTTCTTTCCAACTGCTGCTCCCACACACACACACAGACAGAAACATTATGACGGCCATGTCAGTCTTTTGGTGTATATGAAAGAGCTGAGGGAGTTTGAACAGTAATGTTCAAATACGCTCAAGTTTAATCAGCTTAAATTGCTGCTGTGCTGGTTTTTTAAAAAGTGTCTGCTGAGAACTGGAGACGTACATCTGCCTGAAAAGGAACAGACTGCTGTTGCAAAGTGTGTGTGTGTGTGTGTGTGTGTGTGTGTGTGTGTGTGTGTGTGTGTGTGTGTGTGTGTGTGTGTGTGTGTGTGTGTGTGTGTGTGTGTGTGTGCGTGTGCGTGTGTGTGTTTAAACGTGTTTGAGAGTTTACCTGCTCAGCATTGTCCCACTGCTCAGGCTCCCCAAGACACGGTGTGGGACGTGTAGAGAGGAGGCAGTGGAAGGAAAATCCAAACACTTGATAGACTCTCCTCACAAAGTCCAAACATGCCACAATCTCGGCTTGAAGCTGGAAAGAAGGAATGAAAAACAGCTGAAGATAAGAGAAACAAGGGGACAAAGTAACAAAAATAAACCAAGAAAGAGACTGAAATCCCAGCCAGGGTGGGAAATAAAAGTAACCTACAAATGTGTTTACCGTAACCCCCAAAGATTTAATTAGTTTCTCAGAATCAAACTGAGTGATGATTATCCTGTGACTCTGATCTAGATTTTAACCCTCAGGATCCCACGCCTGTCATCGGGTTGGAAATACCACTTATTTTTAATTGACTGGCATTTAAAGACTGTTTGTCCTATCTAGAAGCTGAAAACTGGAGTAATCGTCAGATTCTCAAGTTTCCGAGGGTACCTGAATCTATCACAAGTGACATCAGCAACATGCTGAAACAGGCCAGAGAACATCTCTTTTATTCACACATCCCCTTTGAAAATTTGGTGAAAATAAACCGTGTGCTCTAGTTAAGTTCCATTAAAAAAAAATAATAATAATAATTCTACTTTTCTCACCACTTAACAAGCCCTGACTGATTGACATACGCCCTGTACTTGCATTTCAACAATTCTTTAAATTTGCAGCCCATTTCATTGTCTTGCATGCGTCAAATTTCAGCTAAGATCTGCTCAGCACCAATGAAAATGCACTATATGCCTGCCCTCTGTACCTTTGAGACATGTTTCAGAGTAAAATTAACCCTTTATTTTCCAGCAAACTCTGATTTGAGAATCAGAGAGAGGAAATAGATGCAGGGAGGGATTGGCATGATGCCTCTGCAATGAAGACTGTGAATAGTGTAAAAAGTAGTGACAGTATTGACTGTAAATAGTTTGTAAAGAGCAAATGCGTGTTCATAGCCTGTAATAATGTAAATAGTTTACCATTAGTTTTTTTTTTCATTTAATCCAAAGACTTGTGTGCACCTTGAAATACGTTTTATATACGTGTTGCATACATATGTTCTTATTCACAGTTTTTCTTGAATAATTTATTGTATTCTGATTAAGTTATTCTGCTCAAGAGACATTACCGAGTCACATCTGGCCTTACCCATCCTTGTCCTGAACCCATAGAGGTGTAGGACTCTATATTGCAGTGAAAAATGAGACCACACTGAGTAAAAATGTGACGGAAGCAAAAAAAAAACAAAAACAAAAACAAAACAAAAAAAAAAAACAGCCTGAAATTCCAAGGATCAAATAAGGTCTCAGTATTTGTATAATCTTTGAATTTAGTACCACACCAATATTTTTCCTGTGTTCTTTAGCATTGAGGTTACCTGACACTGTGTTGTGTATACTTATTCCTTAGTTTTGGATTTTCTTAAAATTATAAAATCAGGAAAATTCAGTTTCCGTTTTTCTGTTTTTCTAATGATTTACAGTTTTAAATTTTGTTACGCTGCATGAAGACATAATTGAGTTACATCAGTCTATAGCCATGGTTGTCCTGAATCTATAGAGGTACAGAACTTCACTTTGCAGAGAAAAATTAGACCACCGTGAGTTAAAATGTGAAAGCAGCAAAAAACGGCCGGAAACTGCTTGGGATCCTGAGGGTTAACTGGTCAACAGGAGGAGGAGAGGGATGGTTATAGGTAGGGGGTCAGAATTACAGAGACTGTGAGACCAGAGAGATGCACATATGGAGGTGTAATGTTTGAACAGGACAAAGGCCTTCATTCATCCAGACTGAGGCCTCCTGGAATGTCTCAGGAGTTATTTGAACAGCTCATCTAATCACTGTAATGTGGATCCACATGTGTCCCAGTCACAGTTCATACCTCACTTACAGCACTGTCAGAAGTGGGCAGAGGTTTAGAAAATGTGCATGGAGAACAAAGCACTGGTATGCAGGTTCATCTGGGGTGTTTGTACCTGCTCAGGTGTACAGAAGATGTGAGCATCATCCTGGCAGAACCTGCGAACGCGAGTTAGGCCTCCGAGCGCTCCAGAGAGCTCATTACGATGCAGCGCTCCGAAGTCTGCCCATCGCAGGGGGAGCTCCCTCCATGATCGAACACGCTGCTCAAACATAAGACTGAACACAAGCGATGAGACTGAGGCATTGTTTCATCTATTTCAAACAGAAGGACAGGAATGCTAGTGTGTGTGTGCGGGTGTGTGTTCACCAGTGTGCTGGACAGTTCATGGGTTTGAGAGCATAGGTCTGAGCGCCCTCCGATGTCACAGTAAACATGTTCTCGCTGTAGTGCTCCCAGTGGCCAGAGCGCTCCCATAACGCAGTGCTGTACAGAGTCGGGGTAACGACCTCAGTGAAGCCTCGCCTTCGGTATTCGCTCTACAAGACGTCAGGAAGGAAGGATGTGTGTGACAATGAGTGCAGGCTGGGGTCAGACTGTCACAACAGTGCGATAATTGAAGTCCAACAAGAGCAATATCCTGATGGCTGATTGGAACATGGAGAGCTTCTGAATGCAGTTAACATGTGTACATGCACTGTACAAACCTCCTGTATGGAGCTGTCTCAGGTCATATGTGGAGCTTATAAAATTAACTTTAGTTCAGTAAATTTAGAAGCACAAGCAGAGCTAAACTGGATAATGTAGTTTGAGTTCATTTAAAGGAGTTGCTGCAGTCAGCAGTACAGTAAAACCGATAGTATATTTAAGTTCCAACTACTGGGTAATTAAGCTTTAGTGATGACACTGTACTGTGTAGTCTGTGTATGTGAAATCATTGTTCATTCTCTTAAGGGAAAAAAAACAACAAAAAAACATTGTGGCACTTCAGTTTAACTCTGATGAAGGTCAGGGATAGATAATGCACTTTAATGGCTCAATCTGTAAATGTTTTCTTTTTCTGCTCCTCTTAAACCGTCCCAATATAAAATGCTCTCATAAAGAACAAAGTCAATTCTGTTGCAGTCAGTGAAACAGATGGCGCATGGAGTGTTTGTTTACCTTGATGAAGTCAGTGAGGGTGTTGTATATGTGTGCTCCTTTAGGCAGGAAAAAGCAGCTGCCTGGACTCACGTCATTAAAGAAGAACAGCTCTTGGTCCTGCAGAACCCAAATACAAAAAGAGTTTCCAGACAAATTTTTGACAGGCGTCTCTTTTGCTTGATTCTATGTTATGCACCTGCATCTTACCGTTCCTATACGCCTGTGGTCCCTCCTCCTCGCCTCCTCCTGCTCTCTCTCCCACGCCTCCTTGTCCTTCTCTCCAGGAAATGCTACACCTAGAAGACGCGTCAAACCTGAGGACTCCGCCTGATTGGTCAGGGTCAAGGCAGACAGCTGGGATGTAACGGAGGACAAGTGGGGTGAGTGAGGGACAGAGAGAATAATAATGAGCAAACAAAGAGATGGAGGAAGAGAAAGGGAGAGGGAGGCCAGAAGAGGAAGGGGTGACAGCAGCAGGACTGATGGATGGCAGTGTGTTTGTAAAGGCTGAGAACAGGAATCTGGCCTCTGACAAACACAACATCCTGCTGCTGATATTTCCAGCCTGGCTGCCACGGAATCCCATTCTGCCCTGCTCAGTATGGAAACCTCTCTCTCTCTTGTTGGATCAATAACAAGGTCCACAGTGTGGACCATGCCAAATGTCCAAAGGGAATTTATTTTAAGCGATAAGATGGGGTTCACCCTGCATCTTTTGTGTTCTTCTTGCTAGCATTTTAATCTCCTTTTTTCCAAACCATTTGTGAAGAAGCTGAAAAAGAACAACTGACTAGACATTCATCTGTAAACTGGAGTCAAAGAAAATTTCTTCCATACAAACAAATTTTGGAGAAGTTGTGCAAAATAATAATAAAAAAAATAACATGAGGGAAGAGAAGAAAATGGAAAAGTTAAACACACACACACTCACCTGAAGCATCTTGAAGGCTTTGAGTAGGCCGGTGTGTGGGAGGAGAGGGCCTCTGCACACCGAAATGCTGTCCCCACACCTGAGTCACATCAGAAACACCAAACAGATTTCATCATCTTGACAGATGTTGGAAGGTGAAAGCATGTAAGTTAATATCAGATTGGTGAGTTTATTACATGCCTGTATACACTGACTGTGGGGCCATTCATCTCATCCAGGAGCTGCAATCTCAGCTTACTGTCCTGAGAAATTTAATAACAATCAGAGAATTTCACCATGGACAGCAATACATTAGAAAATTGCTTTTTTTCCTTTATATAAACACTGGGGTGTTAAAAAATATCAGTGACAGAATCAAATATTGCAGCAGGAAATGCAGATATACCAATAACACAAACTAACACAACATCTTCAGCTTTGTATAAGATTTCTCATGAAAAATATTCATCAAAATATTCATCAGTGACAGTTTTGCTGAGCTCACTGTTAAGTCCTCTACTTTAACTCCCACGAAATGAACAGGAAGTAATGACTGAGTGAATGATTTCAGACACGACCATGGGTGTACTGTTATAACAGAGACACTGGTTCTGCTGACCTGGAAGAGCTCCCGGGCTTCATCTGCATTCAGCTCCAGTCTGGACAGTGGAAGTTTGAGGGCTGCAGCCTGTTTACATCTGTCCTCCACATCACTCAGAGACAGGGCACTGTGTGGGGAGGACAGATTTTGGGTAAATCAGAAGCAGGTGATTTTGAGGTATTGACACACAATGTTCAGCATGGGTAAACAAAACAGGCATGATGATTTGTGAGAAGAAGAGAGTTTTGGGACTCTGAGTGACTGTTTTAACAGTACAAGAAAGCAGAGTTAACTTTTAAACCATAGGCTAATGTTAGTTAAAATGTGAGCGAGCAGAAACAAAAAATACATATGAAGATCTGACATGCAGGAGCGTGTTTCTAGTCGTTTCTAGAACAGACTTTGAATCCTTTGTCAGACAGAAGTTTCATTAAGATCCTACCTGTTGTCCAGAAGATGGTCACAGTAAAGCCCGAGCTCTGACGCTCCTTCTCTGCACACCTCTGCACCAAACTCCCTTTCCAACACTGAACCCAAGACACATGCTCCTGTTCTCCATGCTGCCTAAGGATAAAAACAACAGTAAAAGATAGGGTGGTATATTGGGTGTGCTTTCACATAAGAAATACTCAGTTATTTGCTTAACCGTCTCCTTTGGCTTCAAAAACAAAGGGCAGTCACTTGAAAGAACACTTGTACAACAATAACAATAACAATAATAATACAAAAAAATCACATGAGAGTTATACTGCTGTTACACCTCTTTGCTGTATTTCTGAAATCAAAAGGCAACTAGGAGAAAAGTGCTGTTTACAGCATCACCTAAAAGTACATGGAAAAGAAAGCACATAAAACTTTTCAAACAGACTGTACAAAAAATGTGTAATTACCTGCCTTCCCTCAACTGTGTCAAACCCAAGAAGTTGGAGTTCACAGTCTGACACTAGGGGCTGTCCGAGCTCCCACAGCTCCCCGTTCACTGTGCTGACCAGTGCTCCTTTCACTCTGCAGGGAGAGAACCCATTACATACCACTGAAGTGCATATTGGTAAAACAATAATACATTCTGTTGGCATTAATTATTTACCGGACACTCTGTGCAACTAATAGAGGTGTAGTAACACCAGCTATTCCCTTTACTGTCCGGCCACCAGCCAGTCGGATAGTGAGTGGCGTTTCTGTGACTTCAACTCTCTTTTTATCGGCCCTCTTCTCCCAGAGGGACTCAAACACTCGCAGTCTCTCAGAGAGAGCAGGAGAAATCTACAGTGACAGGAAAGATGCAGCAAATGGTTAAAACAATATATTATCCTCTTAGCCATTTAAAGTAAATCTGTAATACTACAGCTTCAGTACAGCTAGGACTATTGGCAATGCTCATATCAATAGTTCATTACTGATATGCCTGACTTTGATGAAATAAAGAGATTTCAGCATCATCTTTGCCTCAACTTTCCCCCCCCACATTATTGTTAAATGTATCTATACACTTACTAAATATTTCCCTAATACCTCAATGAATTTCAAAGATTTTATTTTAAGTATGGATTACTTCCACATAGCAAAAATCTAACTTTACAGCTCCCCTTTTACCACTAGATTTGACAAACAAAGCCCTATTTAACAGCTCTGTTTTGGAAAGGAGCCATACAGCCGAATTAGAGAGATGAAGAGAGTTTGGAGCAAAAGTGAAAGGTATAGTTGGGTCCATCTCACTCATACAACACAGTTAAATCATACATCACATTCTTTAAATAAAAAAGTCCTTGTCCTACACAAGTAGCAGGCATTTATAGCAGATTTAAATGCACTTAAGAAATGAAAGTGGTTCAGTTATAAAAACAAAAGGACTATAATTCACACGACATGCCACAATAATAGCAAGTTCAACTCAAAGACAGACAGAAGACTGCTAATGCTACTGGATGCTAACGTTAGCTGAAGTTACTTTACTGCTGTATTTATACGCTCGCGCACCTTGCTGTACCTCCTGTGCGCACGAAGTGTCGCACGCACGGCATACCGACAAGCAACCAGCCGAAACAGCTGTGTCACCGCCATCATTATCACTACAGCCTAAACACACGCGTTCATTACAACAACATCTCTCAACATTGTCAACCCTCTCTGAAGGCGGCCATCACACCGGAACTACAGATTTGGACAGGGTCTGTGACGTCACGACGCTAGCACGAGGCGGCGCACTCGCTCAAGAATGAAGGCTCCGACTAAACGAGCCTCCAAAGAGATGGATAGACCTCACACTTAGTATTAACTTCAGTTGTAGCTCTATCATGCAAAACCGCAAAGTTTAACTCGAGGGAGGCACATTCAGTGCAGTTACTTCAAACAATTTTTGTCAAAGATGCTTAAAAAATGACGTAAGAAGTTCACTGCATTGGCGACACCAGAAACAGCACAAGTCCATCCACAAATGTATCAGAACAGTTCTGGTGCGCCTGTGGTGACGTGCTTTGGATTTTTTTCACTCTAATGTACCGACTTGCAGCATGACATCAGGCAACAAAGTAGATGGGTAAAGGTTTCGTTCACCTTTCTGAAAATACGCACCTCGCATTGGCTAAGACCTATTTGACACTAGTAGGCATTTAAATTTAATTATTTTACTGTCTGAAGAACAAGTGTCTTTAGTAAAGTTCCTGCTTAACTGTAACATTTATTAAGGCAGCTGGTTTAAAAATCGACCCATAAAGCCTACCCCTGTGGTAACTAATCTAGCAAAGACAGTATGTAAACATTCTGGAAACGTATTCCCAGAACAGAAGTGATGGAGGCTCGAATAAGCGTAGGACCCGACGCTTATGTGGTGAAGTACAACAATACGGCCACTCGGGGGAGCTACAACACTTATTAAAAGAGTGAGCTTCTGCATACAAACCAATTCTTATTTTCAATGTTAAAATGCAGATAGGCATTCTTTAAACTCAAGTTTTCAACTCACTTATCAACCAACAACGTAATTCAAATAAATAAATAAAAGAAAACAATCTTGTCACTTACACTGCAGTAAGTCTCAACTACTGCAAAAAACCTATATGGACTTTAAGTATTGGACCAACTGAAGTAATTACTTTCATTTCACCATGTCCAAGGAAATTTAGTGAATACTGTAAGCAGGACATAGCATAATTGAGCGTCACATATCCAAGACGGTCTTCTTTGTTAATTATCTGCATATTAAATAATTTAATATCTTCCTCTACATGTTCATTGTAGCAGAAAAGATGGTAGCATGAAAATAATGTATGAAGGTTATCATGTCTTGGCTGAAACAGCTACTTAAACAAATTCATATGTACACCATTAATTAGTCTGACTAAGGTTATAGCTGGTCCACTGGAACTGGGTCAGTCTGTCTCATATTGTGATGTAAATGTATTTGATGGATCACTTACACGTTTTTGAAACTGAACTACTTAATATGTATTATTTTTCTGGAAAAATTGTTGCACTGGAGCGTGCAAAATGTTTGGCAGCAGTACAAGAATAAAAAAAATGAAAGCTAAAGAGAAATGTTTTGAGCCGAGGTAACCACAGAACAAAAAGAGGACTATAGAACAGCAAATCACCTCCTTTTGTGAAATGTGAAAGTGCACCTGCTGGTTAAATTCATTGGTGCAAACGTAAAACATGAATATACTAAATGCAGGAAAGTATGCGCTCATGATTTGGCACTAAGTAACAATAATGGAGGTTAATTCTCCCTCACGGTATGCATATCAGCTGTGGCATTTGTAGCATGTGTGCATGTTCATCACACCAGAAAGGATTGGACACTCAAAAATCAGTGATATAGCATCATTGATGAGAACAGCATTAAGAGCAATTCAACTTGTCAAATGTACACAGACCATTATAGATGTCACAAGTTCAGTCAGTTTCAAACTTAAATCAGTCAAAGAGGAGGCGAAGCGAAAGAAAACGTACAGGGACATTATAATGGTGAACTTGATAGGTACTTGTTAAGCAGAAGGAGGCACACAAAAATAAAGCTTCTATCTGTGCAGAGATGCGGGCTGGTAATAAGCTGTATGAAAGATTTGAAAAAAAGAAAAAAAAAAAAAAGAAAAAATGAAATAATTCATGAGAGCTAGTCACAGGCTGGTGTGACACTTTAACATTATTCAGATGATGTGCCAAAAATCAAAAGGACAAACATTCTCATTGTTATTACATTTTTTAAAATGTATCCATTTACCCAGTTTTACACAGAAGCATTTGGTGCTCAGTGCGTCTTGATGAGCTGTTTTTTTTAAGTCAGAGAAACACTTTCAATATGGCCACATCACAGGGGGAAAAAAATTAAATTAGAAAAAAAGGGGGAAAAACACACATTTAAATGAACCTTAATTTGCAATGGTTTTGCTCTGATACCATGTGTGAGTGCTGCTGAAAAGTGAAAAGGGCTGACTTAGTCAAGAAGGAAAGAACTGTAAAAAAAAAAAAAAAGGCTCATTTAATTATAATGCAGTATGAATGGCAGCAGCCATGCTGAAGTATCAAAAACGTGTTTGAAAACCTAGACAACAAAAAAAAAAAAAAAAAAAACAGCTGAACAGCCCAAGTAAATTATAACAGCGCAATTCAAGTCTTACATACTGACCAAATAAAATATCCTGCCCCCCCTGTTGAATGGTAAATGTGATTTTATTCAAGTCATTACACTTTGAAGCCTAGCGTGAGAGCAGTTCAAGCTTGAGTACTTTCAGCTCAAACTACTGAGTATCTTCATGACTCAGTCTAACTTGAGGTGCACACAGGCAGGCATTTATGTTGGAAATAAAAAAACACATAATTCTCTTCTGTCTCCTCTTCTGTGTGCTGGATTCAGAAAGAAAATAGAAAGGTGCAACAGATACTGTGGAGAAATTCTTCTGGGGCTAAAGCTTATCCAAGGTCTCGATCACAGTAAATACGGGTGCGTGAGTGCTGATCAAATGTTCTCATTAACAGAAACAAGAGCTTGAAGAAAAATGCTGACTCATCTCAGTTTTTTATATTTACAAGCTAAAGAGATATACAGTGGGATAGATAGAAGATGAAAAAGAGTGAGCAAGAGAGGAACATTATTTACAACAGGAACTCAAGAAATAGGTACAAGTGTTAAACCTCAGCTGCAACATAAATCTCATTCCAAACAAATGAGAAATACCTTTTTAGGAAACACACAGCACACACACACACACACTCTCACACAATCATGGAAGAAGAGCTTACTTTAGAGCCTGTGGTCATCACTTCACTCAGTTATTTTTACAGGAGCAGTTTGATGTTTTGGAAAATTCCAGTGCTGGCCTTTATGTCAACAAAACTGTTGTTTGGGAACAGGGTAATGTTAACTTAGCTAGACATAAAAACTGGAAACAGGGCAAACAGCTGGCCTAGTTCTTTCAACGGGCACGATTAAAGTAGCCTGGATTTTGTGGCAACAAGCAGTGACTTCAGAGTCCTGCAGCCAGCCAAGACTAAAGAGTCACTTTAGTTCTGAGAAGCCTTTGTTGTTCAGATAGAATAAACAAGCAGGACAGAACCATAAGAACCATAAGATAAGGCTAGCTTCTGTTTCCCGTCTTTATGTTGAGCTTATCTAGCTTTTGTTTACCTTCAGTACAGGTACCAGAGCTGTTTTAATCTTCCTCTCCTTTCTTAGTGAGGAAGAGAGAGCAAATTTTCTAAAATATCAAACTGCCATTTTTCTTTCACAATTTTCCATGCCATATATGCCATGACATCCATACCCGACTCTTTCACTCAGCTCCTTCTCTCTTACCCACTAAAATCCCGAAATCAGAAAAGTGGGCAAACTATGACATATCATTTAATGTCTGCTGTTACTGTTTCTATGTTTTCTAATGAATTCTGTGACTGTTACGACACCTGATGACACTAATCTATTGTTAATGATGAATAGAAAGAAGTGGAAGGCTGAGGTTTGTTACACACCAGGCTGTACTGATAACCTCAGAGCTGTACGGTACAGTGTAAGATGACTGGCTGGTTATTAGCTGAAGCATTAAGTTTTAATCAGCTATTTACACACAACCTAAGGTAGTTTTAATTCAAGCTATTTGACAGAGTAAAGATATCTGGGCTCATACCAGCAGGGCTAACACACACTCTGCAGTTCAGTGCAGAGTGTGTGTACTTCTCATTCAGCATGTCAGAGAAGACCACATCAGTAGCGTGGGGGTAGGAAGGGTCTCTTCTGCGCATGAAAGGCACCACCTGTGAAAGGAGGACCAGCTCGCTTGCCCCCTCGAAACCCCCTGAAAGAGTGATCTTGGTTACGGTGCTGAGAGGGGGCTCTGCCTCGCAGCAGAGGTCTCTGTGGGATGGGGACTGAGAGGATTGGGGGTCGAGTAGTAGGGAGGGTGAGGAGGGGAACGGGATTGGAAGTTTTGTTGCGGGACTCAACTGGAGGACTGGCTGGGGGCTTGTGAAGAGGAGGGGCTGTGGACTGAGCAGGGAGGCGAGAGGGGGCTGTATCAACCGCAGGGGAATTAGGGGTGGTGGGAGAAGCTGTGGAGGATGTGGGAGAGTGGGGGGGAAGAGGTAGATTTAAGGGCTCCTTCACTCTGCCGAGTAAAGGTAACGGAACACCTGGGTTACCTGGGCGGAGAAGAGGGGGAGTGTGGCGGGGGGGAAAAGGCTCTTTAACTGTGCCAGGGCGGAGATGCTTAGGGGGCTCGCCTAGCAATGATGACATGCGAGGTGAAGGGCCTAATTTTCCTCCTCTGTGCCCCAGCCCACCTCGCTCTACAACATCAGGTCTGACTGGGAGAGGAAGAGAAGGTGGACGGTCAACAGGGACCAACACTCCTCCCACCACGACAGCAGAGGGCACCGCAGGGTTGTGGCTCGGTGGAGGGGAAAGGCGCTGTGGCAAAGGAGGTGGTGGGGGCCGGGGGATAGGCGGAGGACTGCTAAAGAAGGGGGCTGTGGGAGGAGGAAGCTGGTGTAGAAGTGATGGAGGAGGAGTTTGCATGTTGTCTGGGTGGTAGGGCATTTGGAACTGTGGAGGAGGATGAGGGAGAGGGGGAGGAGGATGGAGATGTGCAAGAAGGAGATGGGGGGGAGGATGAGGCATGGTGGGGGTCATTTCTTCTGTGGCACCTTGGCCAATATTAAGCGAAGACGGGGCAGAGCTGGGTGAGGGAGGGTGAGCTTCCATGTACTCCTCCTCTTCATACCACATCGCTCCCCCGGGCCGACTGCCGGTCCCGCCTCCTCTCCGGGAACCTCGGCCAATTACTCGGATGCTCTCTACTGTCTTGATGCGCTCTCCAGCGAGTGGGCGGTTAGAGTATCCCAGAGTTTGAATTGGTGCCCCTTCAGTGCAGGGTGACACTAGTGTCTCTATACGGTGATATTGGCCTTCTTTTCCACCTGCATCAGGAGACCCTTGACCTTTAACCTTATCCTCTCTTTTTCCACTCAGACCTCCATCATCTGAACCAGTGCTTGTCTTACGAGAGCCTGAAGAGAGTCTCCTTTCCTCCATCACCCTCAGCTGGCTGTGCAGTCCATCTTTTTTACTCTTCATGTCATTACTTGGAGAATTAGACACCTGCTTCCTCACATTCATGCCTTCTTCCTCTTTTAATTTTGATCCACTCTTCTTACCAGCTCCAAACCGGGATGAGGAGGAAGAGCCCTGAAAGTCTCCGTTACTGCTGCTTCCTGATGGGGTGATCACAGCATCCCAAGGTTCGCTGCGATATGCTGTGGGTGAGAGGGTATGACCGGAGGACCCCAGAGATTCTGGAACGCTGCCAGGGGTGTCCATTATCTCATCCTGGGTGGGGGTGCCAGCAGCCTCGTCTCTCACTGGTGTTCCATCAACCCCATCAGGACTGACATCCCCTAGAGCGAGACTAAAGCCTGGATTACCTTGCAAGAAACTGTTAATTTTTGATTCTAGGCTGGGAGGAGAAATAGAGGGGGCAGAAGGGCGAGGGGGAGGTGGGGGTGGAGGAGGTGGGGACAGCTGTCTGTCTTTCTCCCAGTCTCTGTTTCTCCCAGGTGTATCTCGTTTGAGGCTGTTTACCAGTGATGGTTTGGATTTTGGGGTGGTTGGACTGAGCAGAGATTTTACTGCTGATGAATCTGGGGAGGGTCGGTTAGGAGGAGCAGAAGCTGTGTTTGTCACGCTTTGCAGGAGAGAGGACAAACCTGCACAGAAAAAGAAAATGATGAACAAAAGTGACGACCAAGGTATGGAAGGTCAGTGATCAGTTCTTTTTACTGAACTACATAATGTATCTGAAATTGAGGCCTGCAGCTTACCTGCTGTGTTTGTTTTAGACAGAGCATTGAGAATGCCTTCGGGAGTAATGTCGACTCGGGACAGGATGCTGGCCAGTGCAGGGCCTTTAGGGGCCACTTTGGAAGCTGCTGACTGGCCAGAGGGAGTGGTGGGTGTTACAGGAGATGGCCGAGCAGGGCTAGCTGCTGTTCAAAAAAATTAAAGACAGGAATGGGTGAAAATGTAGGCTCTTAAAAAGAAGACCAAACAAACTGCATTATTCACTCACAGATTCACAGATTGAAATATCGGTCCCCTCTCTGTGCTGAAAAATGATAAACTTTCAGGTCACATCTCCTGATTTAGTCATTCACAGCACATTAAGAGTTTATGACATAACAGGGCAATCTGACTTCAAAACTATTTTTGAGGTAAGTATTTCTGTTACACCAAGCAGGATCTCTACACATTTCAACAAGTCAAACTGACATTTTAAAGACCGTAATGAATAAAATGAAGACTCATCAGATTTACTTGCAAAGCTATTTGCTGTGTGTGCTGTAACCACAGACTGTGGGAGGTAACACACCGCAGCACATACAGCGCACTAACTGGATGCTGTGCTTGTCCTCAAAAATCAAAACATTTAAAAGGTGAGACTCAAGTTCATCAATTTGTTTGAAATAAAAGTAACGTCAACACATTTTTAAGTCCTTTTTCAGAGATTAGATGATGGGTAGTGGAGTTAGCTGGGCTAGAGGGGGCTGACGTGCTGCAAAGGAGCACGAGTCAGAATTGAACCACCCTGCTTTGATGAATAAAGCCTTTCTACACAGGGTGCTATATTCAACCGAGAGAATCCAAGGTTTTTTTGGTCTAGGGAACTTAAAAATTCAGATATTCAGCAGCTTGTTTATTTTCTTCACTCTCCTGAACACACCTGTATTTTTCATGGCAGAAGTGAGTGAGCTGAGAATGGAGCTGATCTTTCCCAGGTCCACCTTCTCCAAATTGACTCCCAGGGGGGTTGCTGGAGTGCTTGAAGCAGTAGCTGACGTGGGGGTCACTGGGTTTGTTGTGGTAGCAGCAGTGGTGTTGGTCTTGGTGGCTTTAGTAGGAGTGGTTGGAGGCTTTGATGCTGCGTCTGACTTTGAAGCCTTGGCTACAGCAGCAGATGACTTGTCTTTCTTCTCACCTGCAAGTAA
The DNA here is from genome assembly GCA_030710495.1 of Labroides dimidiatus. Taxonomy (NCBI): domain Eukaryota; kingdom Metazoa; phylum Chordata; class Actinopteri; order Labriformes; family Labridae; genus Labroides; species Labroides dimidiatus. The sequence goes on from CM061148.1 coordinate 14,239,243, forward strand.
AATAATTCAGAGTTGACACATTTTCGTAACAGAATCACAACAAAAACAGGGCAAATATGCAGTAACTGTTTTGACCCCATCACAATCCACTAACCCGCTGCTGTGAGAGGCTCAGCCTCTTCATCAGACATATCCATGTCCTCCATGTCTCGGTTATCACTGGGTAGCTCTCCTTCATCCATGGCCTTGCCATCCAGCTCTGGATCCACCTGGGCTCTGCTAGGCCCCAGCCCAAGGAAGGGTGAGTCAGAGCCAGTGGGAGAAGGGGCATCCTCAGAGGGTGAGGGGATGGGAGAGTCCTCGGGTCCAGGTAGAGTTGACTTGAGAGAATCCAGTTTCCTTTTAAGACTGGCCACACGGTTAGCAAAGGCATTGTAGGCCTGAGCAAAGAGGAGGAGGAAACAAAATAGAAAATAAACGACAAAATAACTCAAGATAATAAACGCCCTGTAATAGTTACGCTGTTCATGGAATCAAAAGAAGAAGAATATCTTTTAAGTAAATCCATTTCTCGTGAAACACAAAAGCACCCAAACAAAATACAAACCACTATGTACATAAAAATACAGAAACTCAAACCTGATGTCTTTACATTTTTAGATTTTGAGCATGGAAAACTGAAGAAATACTAAACTCAAACACTCACATTAGCCACAATTTTAACCTCCTTGTACTGCATCTCATAGAAAATGTCTGCATTTCCCAAAGCCTCCAGCAGAGGAGGCCCCGTTTTCAACTCTTTGTCGAGGAAGCCGACAAACTCCTGCAGCTTTAGACTGCCATCCTCAAAGTCTTTAGCGAACTTGTTCCCGCCTGCTTTGTCTGGAAAATGAGCCGGATAAGAGGGAAGAAGAGGGATAAAAGAACAAAGGTTGGTTCAATTTTTGTAAGTTTTGAAATATCAAAACAATGACACATGAGTAGATTTAAACCTTAGATTAATATTAAAACAAATTTCAGAGTTGATGATTTTAACAGGAAAAACACTTCAGTTTGTCTAAAAAAAATGACAAGAAAAAGCAGACGTTTGTTGCTTAAACCCCAAAGGGCTCATGGGACTATATGTTTATGATAAGTTGAAATTCAGTCATAAAAATCTGACCTTTAAGTCTCTTCAGAGCCTCAGTGCTGCAGACATCCACCCTCAAAGCTGCCAGCTGCTTCTCCCTGAACTCCTCTTCAGCAACTGCTCTCTTATATCTAGACAACTGTTCAACGAGGGAATGAGGCTGAAAAAGAAAACAGAGCCCATAATATAACAAAGTTCAGATAAATTAAGTCCCAGCAGTTTGATGCTTCAGACACGTAAACACAGACTTACAGTAAACTCTTCTAAAATCTTGGACTTGAGGGCAGCTTTGTTGACTGGAGCTGTTAAATAAGAACATACAATCAAAACTGAAAGTCTAACAAAAGCCAAGATTTTAATCCGTTGTAATGATCCACACGACAATTTGAAAAAGTATTAAACTGACCGTTTGCCGGTGAAGTCTCCTTTTCTTTTTCCTTCTCCTTCTCCTTCTCCTTTTCCTTCAGTTTCTCCTTCTCCTTTTCTTTTTCCTTCTGCTTCTCTCGCTCTTTTTCCTTTTTGTTCAAGCCAGCTTTGAACTGAGCAATGACCTCCTCGGGATATACGCTCCTCTCCTCCCAAATCAAAAAGATCCTCTCCACTGACTTGCGGACTTTCCCATCTCTGAGGGTGACAAATATATTTTTTTTAAAAATACAGAACAATTTTCATGACTCAAACCAGCAGAAAAGAATCCAAAATACAACCACTCCTTCTTGGAGCCCATTTAGAATATAGATAAATTTATCTGTATGGATAAAAACATGAACATTAACAAAAATGTTGATCCAGGACTTGAAAAACTTTCTGCACTCACTTGATGAGCTGAGCAGCGTTGGGAAGGACTTCTGCAAAGGCTGAACGAAACACGATGGCATTTCTTCTTTTGCAGTTCTGTATCACATCATTGGCAAGGTAAAAGAGATTCAAGCGGTGATTGTTGTCAGCTGAGAAAGAAGCAGAAGAAGGAGAGAAGATCAGATCTGCACTGGCTCATGGGTAATTGAAAGTGGCTGACTGCATGTATTGTGTGAATACTATAGATAACTAAAAACAAAGCATTTCAACAGCTGATTTTAAATACACATTTTCAAAAGACAAATATCTCTAAAATAGTTAACTTTACAAAAAATAAACACCTGTTAAATTCACTGGATCATTATTACTTGAATGATTTGGATGGACAAATTAGAAGAGTTAGAAAACAATGCAAGAACAGCAAAAGAAAGGTAGTCAGAATTTTTATGGATAACTGAACAACAGCAAAGCTAGCTTTCTCATACTTTCCTTTTTTAGCTCTTTTCAGAAAAACAAATCTTATGCAGTGATGCATCTCACGTTATATCAAGTATTTCTGCTACTCATTGATTTACTAATCTAATGATTTTCACAACTCTTATTTCTGTTCAGTAAGTGGCTGGATGGACATTAAAAAATGTTTCTGACAAATTACAAATGACTGTTTATTCATTTATTACTAACTGTGTTTTAACATATAGCCCCAAACAAGGCCTGAATATTTACAGGATTAATGCTCTTTGCTGGTAGTTTAAAATCTGTGAATGCATGTATAAGAGCATCAACAATCAGCCAAGAGTTGGCAAACATCAGCTCACTGAAATACAACCAGTCCAAAATAATGCAACCCTAATGAATAAGAAAATGTGTGGAAAATCCTGCTGAGTTGTAAAAATCCAAACGTTACAAATTGGTTTCTACCAGGACTCAGTGATGTCATTCAAATAACGCAGTGGACAAACCGTGTGATTTTAACATCTGTTGTACATGAACTGTCTATCATATAATTCTGTATCATCCATTGATTTCAGTTCCCCAGTATCAGCTGAGTGTCATCCAAAATATTCAACAGTCTCAATGTAAATATGAGCAGCTTTAGTTAAACGGATGAATGCACACTTGAAGTTAAGGTATAGTATTAGTATTACACAGACATTTTCATCTCGAAGAGAGACAGGATATCAGCAGCTTCTAACACATCGCATCATCTTATCTTTTTATATTTCCAGTATCACGATTTTACAAGCTGAATGTAATTTCAGCCAGGGAACAAGACATGTGAATGTAAATCTATCATAGGATGTCCTGTAGAGACACAGCATCTCATTTTCAAGGGTGGGTCATGATGATCTCTACGTTTTCAGTGTAAAATCTACAGCTCACCACAAGGAAATATAAAGACGCATTTTTCTGCAATTATCCACCAAGTAACATAAATGTCATTTTAAACTGCCTCAATCTAAAAGCAAAAATATTATTTTATTTTTGAACAAATACAACCCCACCAAAAAAAGTCAGAATGCTCACAACTCCTTCATCAAAACAAAACACAAAACATAGTTATGACATAAACTGCTCCTGTTTGTAACTTGAATCACACAGCTCATAAACCAACCTTTTTAGGCCAAGACATTTACAAACCTTTGAAAACATTCATTTTTTTTGGAATGACAACGGACTAAAGAAGAGTACCATACAGCCAAAATTTCAAAACTAATGAGCAAAGGGATTCATTTCCGTAGTATCAGTATCAGTATCAGCTGATCAACCTGTCAGTCAATCATCTGACATTCAGCGATTGAAGTCACTGATAAACATCTGTCGTTTCACATCAATTCAATAATGTAAAGCTAGTGAGCTCCATGTTCTAGGGGCAAGGTTTTTAAAAATAAAACAAACAAAAACAAGAGCTAAATGCTTTAGTTTTTGAGATGTATTCAGGAGTAAATTAAAATGTGTCTCTTAAGTAAATAACTGTCATAACAAGTCACTAAGTTTGTAGACAAGATAGCAAAGTTATTATCAGAAATTTAAAAAAAAATAAAGAAAGGAAAAAACACTACATAAATTAACATTACCTTCAGCAGAATGAGTGAAGAGTTAAGCTGAATGCCAAAAAAATGACACTTGTGGCACAAATATAAAATTTACCATGAATGCAAAACAACAACATAAAGACATTTTTTAAATATCTCTCCAGTCCCAAATTTGGTCAAACCATCTGATGGCGTGACTGAATTCAGGATGGTCACCGCACTGATCAATATTTTTTGTGGTAATGAGTAAATGTGACTGTGAGGTCAATTTCTTCTGTCCTTAAATACTGTATGCTCTATATAAAAAAACAACAACAACAAATCCACATGGAAAGTCAAAACTATTTTTTCTAGTCACATTTTCATAATAAGATGACAGCCTGATTGAATCCCATGTACAAACAAACAGTACACTGACTGCTCTAATGTGGGGTCTTACAGGTTTATTTGGAGAGCATTGACTCTGACTACACTGTTAAAGATGGCTGCAACTCTCCAGAATCAAAGCTTTAAGCACTTTTTGATCCTATAACTAACTATATTAACATATACACAAAGAAATAATCTCAATCTTTAAAGTCTAATTAGTGCTGAAATATCTGAAAAACTTAACAATAGATGCAACATGAGCTGTGTGTTCTTCATGGAAGTACTTTCTAGTTGAGCTTGAGTTTTGTACTGTAATACGTGTGTCTGCTGGTGAGTTCGATGTACCCTAAAATGCCTAGCTAGCATGATCATTTCAAACTAGTTCAGACAAAACATGCAGTGCTGCGTGGTAACGGTTTAAATCCAACAAATTCAACAAGACACAATGCCTGAATGTCATAGCTAACAGCCAGCAGCGAGTGGTGATCTGCAGATTAACTCTTGGTTGGTTGGCACTGCTCTGTCCAAAAATATAATTGCAGAGCAAGCACACAGGGGCTCCTAATCTGCTGTCAGCAACAGCCTTTATCATGCACAGCTCTGTGAGTCATGATAAAGAGGCAATGACTTGTCTGAGACACTCAGCATCAAACCGGAAACTTCCTAATGAGAAGTTACCTCCAATATTTAGGGCCAAACATGTTAGACTGATGTTTTACTCAGAGGCAATTTGCAACACTCGTACTTTTTTTCTCTTACCCCGGCTTGTTAAACAAGAATTTAAATTGATGAACACCTCTTTCTTTCACCCAGGCTATTAAAAACCAAATCAGCATCTCTTGAATCCAATAGATCCATTAAATCCTTTTTCAAACACCTACAACAATAAATGAAGAATTCTGTTACACAGCCTCAAGTAAATAATACTAATACAGCCTCACAGATGCAATGTTGTATGTTACATTTACTTTCCTCACAATGATTTACTGACTCTTTGAAACTGGCTATGGTTACAAGCCAGAGAGGCTTTTCTATGACTATCAGTTCATCAAGAAATGCAGCAGTTATATCTAATTCAGTAAAAAAAATAACATACAGTGAACACTCAACAATCTAGGGTTTCCATGGTACAAGAACTGGTGGTGTGTTTCTGCATACTGAGTATGCTCTCTCTGGTGTCGAGGCTGTGACAAAGAGAGGAGCAGAGACACACACACAGGGAGACTTAGAGCGCCCTAAGTGTGTGGCCAGTGTGACACAGCCAATTCGTACTATGCCCAAGCACACTTCAGCCCCAAAGTCCAGCTTTGGAGAGGTGTGCGTCAGCACGGTACACTTCATGCACGAGCACACGGACATGATCGCCCCGACCACTCCTCTGGACAGTTATTTTAAGCAATAACGGGGTTGTTAGAGAGCGGTGTCGGACCAAAACAACTTAACATGAGCCCCAAAGTCCAGCTTTGGAGAGGTGTGCGTCAGCACGGTACACTTCATGCACGAGCACACGGACATGATCGCCCCGACCACTCCTCTGGACAGTTATTTTAAGCAATAACGGGGGTGTTAGAGAGCGGTGTCGGACCAAAACAACTTAACATGAGCCAATACGTCACTGTCAATCCTGTTCTCTCTCTCTCATTGTGCTGACTCTGATCAGACCGCACTCTGTGTAAACAGATGTTTCATGGTGACGCAGGCGGGCCATGCGTGTGCCTAAACTGGTTCATGTTGGAGTACTGTGACCATGGACTGTACTGGCCAGTGGAGGAGCGGCGCTGCATGCTCGAGTTCACCACAGTATGTTTGGCCACTGTGACCGCACCCTTAAGCAGCAAACAACAACAGTCATGTTTGTGCAGGTGCAGTAGCTTTTATAAGTTCTTTAGAGGATTACCGTTATGTACCTATCAGAACAACTCATAGTTTTTCAGTTTTGCCACACTGTTGACTTCACTGTCATTCTTTGAATTTGATACTTATGTAGATCAACAGCCTCTGCTTGCGCTCTTGCTCTGCTTCAGCTCACAGCTTCCAGTTAAAAATGTGAGTTTGAACCAGTTTATTTTACTCAGTCTCTGTGCTTTTTGATGCGACTGAACATAAAGATAACTGACATTGTGTTGTTTAAAAGCAGCATCAAATTTTGCAGGAAACGTTGTGAACCATTCACTACCTCAGATTTGAGCAAGCAAACTGCCTACAACAAGATAAATGTACTGAAAAACTGTTATAATTCTTGCTCTGATTCACAGTAGCAGGGTGACAACATAAGAATGGTATCATAAGTTCTGTTTTCAACAAGTAAAAAGGTAGACTATAGCCTTAACAACACACAAATGGCCTGAAGTGGGGGGGGGGAGCAATAAGGACAAAAAAAGCTAAAAAAAGTAATGAAAAGTAGCAAATAAATAAAACCAGCAACAAATACTTTCTGACAAAGATGCCAATGAAATTTAAAATCAATTTACAAGGCTTGTCATTCTAAATTGTACAGGGTAAATTTGTCATCATTTGTTCATGTAAGATTATATCACTGCTGTGGTGCAATGTGTGTATAGAATTTTAGTAATCATTACATATCATTACCCTTATAACAAAATTGCCTACATCAAAGAAATGTAAATAAAATAAACACATTAACAACAATAATATGGATAATATTAAAAACAGTAGTAATAGTAATATTTAAAAAATACAAATACACGTCAAAAAATACATTTTTTCTGTTTTTTCTTTGAAATATGACTTGTGCTATCAGGAATAGGAGGGGGATGCAAGCTTCCCTAAATAAACAATTAAGTGCATCATTCCAAAATCTCAATTTTTACAAATCTAAAATATCTGCCTTGTTTCTTATCTGACAGACAAACCAAGACCACCAATTAATAACCTTAAACCTTGACTGTGAAACATTGGTCTCAGTATACTGCTTGATATCCGAAGCACCAAGTACAAATGTATACTATGTTAAGAAGACACCAATCCAGGGTACAGGTCATTTGAGTCTTCATTTGTTTGTTTCAGTGAGGCGTATCAATATGAAAATGTGTCATAAACACATGGCCTCACACACATTCTTTTTCATACCCAGTAGAACAAATCAACATTTTTTTCATAAAGAAATGGGTTGGACTTTCTATGAAGCTTTCAACTGTGCACTCTACTTACAGTTGTGCTCATAAGTTTACTTATCCTGGCAGAATTTGTCATCAGGACCACTTTTTTTTCCAACTTCTATAGAAGAGTTTGAACATTTCTGAGTCAACAACCTTTTTCTCTCAGGTCCTTAAACATTTCATTTGCTTTCCACATGACTCAGTATCCAGAAAATCAGCTCTAGATGAAATATGCAGAGCTCCCTCTTGTGCTTAGAAACTCGCAGACCATTTACACACCAGTTACAATCAGACAAGTCACAGGTGTGGACACTTCCCCCTAACAGCCACTCAAACTTGTGTGCAAACATGTGTTCATTATCAGGCCGAACAATCAAGGGTATGTAAACTGTGGATTAAGGCCATTTTGCAGGATTTCAATTATCGTAACGATTTTAAAAGGGCATACATAATTATGTTATGATAAACGTCTTCACGAAAATAAAAGAAACGTTTTCTGCATGATCATATTTTCAAAAAAAAAAAATGCCAATAACTATTTCTCAACTTGTGCAAGTATATAAACTTATGAGCACCACTTTAAATACAAGACACACAACAACAAAAAACAACGTTCGGGAAAGGCTGTAATGGGTCAAGTTAACTTGCAGACACACTTTGTCATGTATGCAGCAAAGGGACATAAAACGCATGATGGGCACGTTTTCCATTCGTTATTTGCGATACGCACATGTATCTGATCATAATGAGTCTAGACCGAGAGGCCCAACTGTAAACAGTGTTAGCATCAACAGCGTCACGAGCTGCGCACTGTTAGCATTAGCCTTGCTGATGTGCGCGGCTAATTTTCAGTAGTGATTACAGCGCCAGCCTTTCAAATGCATAGTTGAATAAATAATTATTTTAAGAGCCTTTATATGCATTACATTCCCTTGCACTCCAGTCATTCCTAGTTATCATCGAAAAGTCCAGGTTCAGTGTTGCAAGTTAAAGCGTCAACGCAGAAATGCATCTGAATTGGCTAAAGTAAGCTATCTGGGCTGTTAGCATGATTCTGTGTCAAGCTAGCATTAGTTACTCACATTTCTTCAGCCACTTCATCCAGTGGCGAACTATGAGACCGTGGTACTTTTTGTTTTCAATGCACCAAGTTGAAAGTCCTTGTATTGACTCCATAGTGTTCGATACTCCTTGAAATCGGCGGTCCAGAGACGCTTCTAGGCCAGCGTTGGAGCTGCGGGCTCCGTGGCCGCTTGCAGCCCCAGAACCAGCCGCCATTTTTCTAACTCACTTTGCTGATCCTTCGCTGTTGGCACGGATCAAGGAGCTGTCGCAATGAAGTCGGCTTCAAACACGCCCCCATGTTTAGTTTATTTGAAAGATGTTGCTTTCCCCACTAAATTACTCACAATTTAAATACAAAGTAAAACCCTATTATATTTTGGTATTTTGTCAAATTACGATAATTATCAGTAAAGTGAAATAAAACAAATAGGAAACAACTGACATGTTGAATAATGTTTATTATAGGCCATGACTGTGTGGTAACAAAGAAATATAACTCAGTGTGGAAAAGTGTCTCTTTGTTTCTCCAAAGCAAAAAAGAAGAGATTTTGGTTGTCTTTAGTCTTCTGATCTGTAGTTATGACGATGATAAATCTTCTGGTGCTGTAACATCCAAGGATGTGTTCGCACAACCCCGGTGCAGTCATTTAATATTGGGCTACTTTTATGAACAACTTGACTCAAACAGGGATAATCAGGTACATGAGAGTTTTATCAGAAAAATCACAACATAATATGAAACCACTTCTTGCTATCACATAAAGCCCCAAGAGAGTGATTCACACCACACAGTGTAGTTTGTCAGAAATTTCTAAAAACAGACTACACATTATTGTACAGGATAGCCACCACCAAAGAGATGAACACTGATGCCGGCACACACATACTCTCATCCATTACACATTCTCACACAAAACATTCACACAGGTTTATTGATCCTTTTGTCTCTAATGTTCGTATCTCTTAGTAGTCTATCTGTCCCCAGATGAAGTCAGCCAGTCAGTAGTGAGGGTTGACTGGCTGGTGAGGCTGTGGGTCTGGTGGGGGTTGAAGAAGGTGCACTCAATTCTTTCTGGGCAGGTTTCAGTCATCTGTGCAGTCCAACACACTTTTACTGAGAGCTAGATCCCAGTAATGTTCTGTTCCGTGTTTCTTGAAGTGTTCTCTGGCCATGCTTTCTGTAGGGCACTGCTTGAACTTCATATCCCCAAAACTACGCTCTTTGGCTGTACCCTGTGGAAACAAGCATAAACAATACACATGTAAGAGTAAGATCACTAACAAAAAACAATATATATATTTTATATGGCAGTTGCTTCAGCGTGAACACTTGCCTCCCAAATCAGCCAGCATTTGTTGTTTCTCTTTGTATCATCATCACCGTCTGGATCTTAATGAGGCAAAAAAGATTCAAAGGTAAAATGATGATGTTGTCCATGAGATCAGCAAAAAGCCATGACAACCAGCACAATGATCAACTGAAACCATTCTTACCATCTCTTTTACTGTTGTGCTCCTCCCATTTGATTCTGTGCAACATCAGCCTCTTGAATTTTTTCTGAGATTTAGGGCCTGAAAGGATAAATAATATTCTTTACTCCCCAACTTTGACTATTCCAGTTTATTAACATCTCAAGAGTCACAAGGAAACTAAAACCTGTAGAAAAACTGACACCAAGCATCATCTTAGCAAAGCTACACTTCAAAAATCAAGCACCATATGGTTGTTGCCAAAGCTGTCAGCAGTTTCAGCACATGGAATCAACTCGAAGAACATGAGTATATTTCTTTTATGGGCCAACAATACCTGAATACAATCAGTAGCTACTGAGTACAAAATGTTAAAACCTTGACATACACAATAAGACTTTTAGCTTTAACAGAAAAACCTTAAGCTGTAACAATGATAAAGCAGTAGCAGAGAAGTGCTGAAAAGATTCCCTTCATTCTGTAAATATTAACTGCTGTTTTGATACTCACTCCACTGTGATTTTCATTCTGGTCACCTTAAATACTGTACTCCTGCACATTTATTTATTTATTATTGTACATTCCACTGTTGTTGCACCTTCTTCTATTATCCATCTATTACCTATTTTCACTACAAATACAAAAGAATTCAAAATCAGAAGCATACTCAGATTCATTTTAACACTTTAAAGCTTTTTCTCTTACCTCCCTCCACTACTACAAGGTTGACATCTCTGTGCAGAACCACAGTGCCAGATAAGTACAGCTGGTTTGCATTGGCCTCCACTTTAAACTTCTTTGCTGGATTTTGCAGGTTACGGATCCTGCACAGTGAAGGCGAGGGACTAAGATTAGTAGCAACTCTACAACACATACCCACGCTGGGATTTATTTTTGAAAACAGTTGTTTTTTTCTCTCTTCCACAAACCCTTACCTGTAAACAGCAATATGGACACCATCAGTGAGGTCTTCTTTTAACTTTTTGACCTTCTTCTCTTTCCTCTGCTCTGCTGTGAGTTTGCGAGCAGCGTTGGCTTCCTCATGGGCCCTGGAAAGAGAAAGACAGTCAGCAAAACCTTTAGAACCTTTTCTTTTCACAGGTTTTCATAAAATACAGAGACAAAAATCAGACAAGCCGTGTAGGTGAAGTAACTGTGCTACTAACTTCTGTCTTTTGGCCATCTGCGCTCTGACATGGGCCTCTACTTTTGTTGGATCCTGAACTGCCTCTGTCCCAAGCACTCTCATCAAGTTTGAGATGCGTACTGAAAAAAAAGGGAAGAAAAAAGGCTCAAGTTAAGTTGTTTAATCAAGCAATCTGAAACACTTTTAATTAGTGTGCTGATACCTTTGGGTTCTGGAGGAGGCATCAGTCCCAGACGAACCTTCTCTTGGACTTCTTTTTGCCCTTCTCTTCGTGTCTGTCTTCTGAGTTTCTTTTGTTCTTTCTTTGTCAGGTATACACCCAGCGTTACTGGCTTATCTGTGTCAACTGTGATAAATCGGGACAAAAACAGGCTCTAAATCAGGGATATTTTACTCTGTTTATTGTGGAAAGCAGCTGCACAAATGCATAATTCATGTAGTCTACCAAAAACGAAACGATAGAGGACAAAACAACAGGATCAAGGTCCAAGTGAGACAAATAGATTCAAAGATCTGAGGATCTTTTGGCAACTTTATGCAAAAAATTGTGGTATCATGAAAAACATCAGCTGTGCACAAACTATGCTTTCAAGCTTTAAGAAAACTCTTTTAGTTTTTATTACAAGCTTTTAGTAATTATTTAAGGGGCAAATAATTTTGCAGAGCAAAGGCTGGAAAATTTTAGCACTAGTAATTTTTTAGTTTATCACTTCATTTGAGGTTGTCATATTCATATTACTTTTTAAATTATAAATCAACAACTTATTTAACCAGCTATGCATACATCATTATTAAGTATCTCTTAGTACACGTTAGACAAACATACTTTCAGAGCACCTTTAAGAGTGTGCACACTTCAGCTTTCAACAGACTTACCTGGAGGGCTTATTTGGGCAGGATGTTCGACCAGGTTGGTCACACCAAAGAGCTCATACTCTTCAAACTTTGTGTCTTGTGTTCTGTATAAGACAAGCATGGAAAACACATGATATTTATCATATACTAAAAACAACAAAAACATATCAAAAACTACTTTTTGGTGCATTTATATAATTTGAAATGTAAACAGAGGATTAGACAGCAAAAGATACACAACAGAAAAAATCAAAAAGACGCAGGACCGGGCCTGTAGTTGGAGGAGAGCAATCTGATTTCTCTGAAGAAATAGGTGTCAAAGCTGCCACTGTCTTACATTTCTATGTTGGAAGGCAGGATGAAGGAGTCCCACCACTCGATATTGGGCACCTCCCCCTCTCCAATCTCTTTCTTTGGGGCAATCAGTGCCAATTTGGTGGATGCCTGGATTCCTGTCTTCTTTGCTGCCTGTGCGATCTCATTCTGCAACTTTTCCAACTGGGCCTGTGGCAAAGTTCATTGCACAAAAGGACATCAGAAATGTTTTTGCTTTTGTCACGTTTTGATCTCATTTCTATACTAGATTAAGGGTAGGGGGACAATTATCATACAGCAGTACATTTTTGATCTGCAACACACATTTGATGGTTAAGTCAAATCCCACCTTAGTTCTAATTCGCTGTGCAATCTTCTCAAAGCGGCCCTGATCGTGGAATTTGAAGCTCCTACGAGGACGCTGAGCTGGTGTAATGGACACACGTTGGTCAAAGTAGGATGTGGACTCCAAGTCATCTCCTGGCTTTTCCTTTAGTTGCTGACGAAACTGCTCCCTCTTTACTGCCCGAATATTTGCTGCACAGACAACAGAACATTAATAAATCAAAGCCATAGCTAAAGAAAGAAAATAAGAACTTGTGTGTCTGGGATTTTAGAGACAAAAGATCTGTGAACACTTACCTTTCAGTGTTGGCATTCGGTGTGTCAGTTCAACCTCCTTGCCACTAGCATCTACAGTTCTTCCCTTGTCATCCAGAATAAGAGGTGTTGGTTTGTTTATCTCTTTGACTTCTACCTTCCTATGAAGAAAAATACATGGATTGTTGTCTGATTTTTAAACACTGCATCAACATGTCAACCCAGTTTTTTTTTTTAACTTTTAATTAAATAATCTCAAACATTGTTACAGAACTTACGGTGGGGCGATTCCCATAGCATGTAGATTAGCGAGAGCCACCAGGTTATGAGGTCCAGTATTTCCCAAGGCTCCCAGTATACCAGGCTTCATTGCTAGCTGGGACTGGATGCGGGCCTGTAGCTCAGCAGCTTTGCGAGCCTTCTCGATGGCATCATTCATGAAACTTGCTGCCTGTGAAGGGGCAATGGATGAGGCACCGCCTGAAGCTGCTGCAGCCTGGTTGCCAAGAAGCCGGGAGACTGGAGGGGATTCCATGTGTGTCTGTGGTGTGGGGGAGGAGCAAACACTAAATGCACTTCCTGGAGCAGCTCATACTCGTTTTTAAGAAAAGTGGTTTATTTTAGAAAGAAAAAAAGTAACCAAAAGTAAATGTGGTTTACTTGGGAAGCTGGGACTGAAGAGGAAAAGCTCAGTTGTTTCTTCCTTTCTTCTATCTGCTTTGTGGCTGCCTCCATCATCTGTTTAATCTGAAAATGCAAAAAAAAGGATCAGTGGATACAGTAAGTCAACAATTAAAACTCAAAACATCTCATTAAGCACAATCTTAAACTTTTAACTGAAGTAATGATCTTGTACCTGCATTTTGGTGAGCATGCCAGGACTTTCAGATGGAGGTCCAGGTATGACCTCAGGTTCTTCCACCTCCTCAAAGCGAGGGACCCGCTTCCGCTTTGCAACTGCCCCATCTTCTGACTGCGAAGTTTCTCTTATTACACCCGACTCAGACTCATCACCGAACACGTCCTGAAATCAACCACCCAGATCAAACAAACCAATGTCACTGAACCATCACTAAGCCAAAAACATGCGTCTTACCAATCAGTCTTTTAATGTTTTAACAATTGTTCTGAGCTTATGATATCATCTAAAATAGCAAGTAAATATGAACTTCTGCTTTTGTCAAGAACAGACATTACCTTATTTCCTCACATTCTTAAAGTGCATGTTTATGTGTTAACTATAATCTCCAGTATTCACAATCACATAACAGCAGAAAAACATCAGACTTTTCCAGTGCAAGTATGCAACAATGCTGGACAGTATTGTAAGAAAGATAAAATAAATATCAATGGTTTTTTTTTATGATTGTGGCGGTATCACAATATATTACCGGCTTTTTAAATGAATTGGTCAAACCAATGGTTTGGTAATTTCATTGTGCTAAATAATCTAATTAATCTTTTTGTCTCTCCTCCGCCCCATTACTATTCATAGTAAGATTATTCAGAGTTTATTTTAATTCAATATAAGGACAATAAAATATATCATATTCATGTTAGGCATGAAGATATTCAGTCTTCCTCTCCTGCTGTCAGTGTGTCACTCTACAGACGGAGGGGCTGTCTCTCAATGAATCACTCAGTAAACAGGAGTCTGATAGATTTGTACCATACAAGTTTTATTAACTGATCTGTTTGAGAGTGACAGTCAGCTGTTAGCTGTGGAGCTAGCTGCTGTGCTGCTATGAAGGAGAAGAATAAATATCATGTTTATATGTTTAGGTCTGTGCAGGAATAAAAGTGATATTATTAAGTTCTGGCGTTTGAATCATGAAAATATAATGCTGTTACTTACAGAAACTTTGGGCAAAGTTCATGTCAAAACAATATATGGTCTAAAAATCCATACCATCATGAAGTAGGCTGATGGTATAATGTGGACAGCGGCTTACCACACAGCCCTAGTGTGTAACCCCTTCAGTTTACCTTAAGGTCTCTCTTGCGGTTCTTTTCTCCTGATCCTTTGATTCCACGTGCGCTTCGGCTTTCCTCAAGAGCTTCAAAAAGACGCTCCACAAAACCTCCAGCAGAGTCATCAAGGAAGGGGCGCAGCTGGTCTGAAACAGAAAAAAAAAGCGTCAAATAAATTGTTAAGTCAAGTTAAGTAAAACGTGCCTCATTAAACCAGTGTCTTTCATTTCACAGGAGAAAAAAAATATTGATCTGTGAACACTGTGAGGAAATTAATTTTCTAATTTAAGTATCTACAATAATCACTGAAAACTGAAACCTACAACAAAAATGATTATCTTCATGTAGTATTTCAAGTCATTGTGACAACTGTGCTGCACATTCTTCTGAATAAAATAATCTCAACACTGGTTCAAGATAAAATAAGGGAACTAGGAACAAAAAAATTACACAAATTTGTATTTCTAAAAGTCAAAAATGACTGCTGATAGCTCGAATCGGGGGTGTTAGAAGATGTAATTAACAACATGAGATTCGGTCACCACTGATATGTCCTCAAGATAAATTGTAGGATGTTATATCTTTACTGAATCTCTAGCACAACAATGATTTTGAATGTTCATAGCAAATGTAAATATTCTGGACAACCTTTAAGAAACCATAGAGTAAGTTAACAATTGGTAGCAGCTAATTTATTGGCTGTTCAAATTAAGTAACATTTTTGTCATTATTTGTGGAGCCATGGAGGTATCTTGCACAAGATATCATGAATTATGATACCATGTTTAAAAATGTCCAGACAGAAATTTGCCATAACTACATCTTGAATACGGAAAGAGTATATATCCAGTAGTTACCTGTGGTTTTTCTTTTGTCCAGTCCCTTTCCAACACAATGCAATGCAGCAGTAACGACTGTGGGCTCTGAGAAGCCAAGCACCTTCTTCACAGTGCGCTCCACCCATGGTCTCAACTCCTCAACCTCCCGTTTAGGAAGAGACATCCTCCAGCCTGCACAATGTCACTGCGTAGAAAACGCACAGCAAAATCATTCAAGTCTAGCAACAGGATTTTCACCAACAGCCAGGCTGTTGTAACGCGTTGTAATCACATGTGTGGTGGCATGCCTCATGCACACTGCTCCAGTTCTGGACTGTTTGATATTGTTAACATTGATAAAAGCTATTCACAGGTAAGTAAACCCAAACATTTGGTTTCCACTCGTACAAATCAGTGCACAGAGTCGATACAAAACTTGCATATATTTATTTCAACTTATAGCTGGATATTGGACGCCAAATATAAGCATCATTTTGGCTATTATCAATTACATCCGCCAAAACTCCCTGATTGCATGCTAGCTACCGTTAGCACACCGCTGTGCGCGAGCTTCTAACATCAACGAATAACCTCTCAATTAAAAGTACAAACCTCTATAAATTTGTATATCCTTTATCAGAATTCTTACGTCGTGAGACTCGGCTGTGAAAGCTTAGATTTGAGAGCACTAAACACTATAACTGCTGAGTTTCTGTAAAACTTTCTATTCGGTCGCGCCGTTCACACGACGTTTCTAATACGTGACCCGGAAGAGGAAATTGACAGTGCTTCTTCTTCGTTAGCATTCCGGCGTAACCGTTTGTGATAACTGTCGCTGTTTCCACCTGGCTGCACGTGGAATCCTTGTTTGGGTTTCAGGTAACACGGTTTATTGTAAAATGTAATGACAAGTCTTTGCAGTAGAGATGGACATACCGTTTTTCGTTTTTTATTCGACCCCATTAATGAGGAATTTTAAAAAAAAATGTATCAAAAAAGTTGCAAACGGTTTTCAAACTGAGGTCGAGTCAATGGAATTGAATATGAACAGTAATGACTGGTGCATTTCAAGTGGTGCAAACAATCGCGCATACCAAAATGTTCTGAAGTAATGTCCACTGCTTTAACTTCTTAAGGGTAATAAGCCCTATTTAAAATAGGAGTTTTTAATGTTAAATCTTTGCTAATATTTGATTTGCCAATATAACTAACCCATTTAAACATTTACTGGTAAATCAGCGTGCACCATTAATCACATGTGTGGTGGCTCAATGTATATTTATTAGTCAAACTGATAAACTTTATTGTTTTTTGCAAATATTGACTCATTTTGAATTTGATGCCTGCAACACGTTTAAAAAAATGAGACAGGCAAGTTTATTATTGTGTTACATCACCTTTCCTTTTATCGACACTCAGTAAGCGTTTGAGAACTGAAGACACTAATTGTTGAAGGTTGGAAGGTGGAATTCTTTCCCATTCTTGCTTGATGTACAACTTCAGTTGCTCAACAGTCCGGGGTCCCCATTGTCATATTTTGCACTAATTTTCCAGACATTTTCACTTGGAAACAGATCTGGACTGCAGGCAGGCCAGTCTAGTACCCATACTCTTTTATTACAAAGCCAGGCTGTTGTAACGCGTTGTAATGTGTTCCTGTAATAAGCTGGGTTGTGAAAAAGACGTTGCTTGGATGGCAGCATATGTTGCTTCAAAACCTGTAGGTACCTCTCAATATTAGCCCTTAGTCCGCTGATTTAAATTCCCCCACCTTCCCCCCAGTGCTGAATTTGTTTAGAAATTGCAGCTTCTGAAATCATTCAACATGAGATGAGCTCTTCACAGTGTTGCCCTAGGAGTGCTTTAAAAAGACAGATTTTTTCCCCTGCATTTCTTGGACAGTGGTTTTTCTGGACTCTCTGTCCTACACATAGGACATAGGACGTGTGCTTGTGTGTGTGTGTGTGTGTGTGTGTGTGTGGGGGGGGGGGGGGTATTGCCATGTGCAATACAGAGAGCAGAGGAGAGTTGCGAATGCTTCACCATGCCATCATATAAGTAAGAAAAATAACATGAGGCTGTTTAGTCTGTTAAATAAAAGAATCATCTGGTTCAGAGAGCTGAGTCCTTTTTCCTGTGCTCTGCTCTCCCTCTCCTGCACTCTGTACTTCTCCCTCTACAAGCAGGTTCTCCGTAGTCATCAAGACCTGGATCATTTCTTGTGTGCGCATCACATGCTTTACAAATCACTATCCTTTCTCAGATATATTGAAATACGTCGGCCCTTATACAGAGCATGCCAGCTGCAATTTTGGCTTTCGTCATCACTACATGCTGTTTAGGCCGTGTTGTTTCAGTTATAAAAGTCTTTTGGCTGAAAACCGAAAATGCACTTTTGGGCCATTTTCAGCTGAAAAATTTCAATGGCTGAAATGTCGGTGCATCCCTAACAAAACCGAGCATTCTCAGTGTCAGCACCGGTGAAAATAAGAGGGCTGATGAGTATACTTGATCATAGCGGGCTAAGGGTTAATGGAGCCTTCACAGTTTTGCAAGTTAGTCAGCCATGGGCACTAACACACCCCCATAACATCACAGATTCTGGCTGTTAAACTTTGCGCTGATAACTATCCAGATTGTCCTTTTCCTCTTTGACCCAGAAGACACAACGTCCATGATTTCCTAAAGCAATTTGAAACGTGGACTCGTCGGACCACAGCACACTTTTCCACTTTGTGTCGGTCCATCTCAGATGAGCTCAGGCCCAGATAAGCCGGTGGTATTTCTGGGTGTTGTTGATATATGGCTTTGGCTTTGCATGGTAGAGTTTTAACTTGCAGTTGAAGATGTAGTGATGAATGAATGAATGAGTGTTCCTGAGCCCACAGGGCAATATCCTTTACACAATGATGTTGTTTTAATGCAGTGCTCCTGATGGATCAAAGGGCATTCAGTGTTGGTTTTCAGCCTTGCTGCTTTCCTGTTAACCTGATCACCTGCTGACTGTTCCAAACAGGTGTTTTCTGAGCATTCCTCATCTTTCCTGGTCTTTTGTTGTCCCTGTCCTAGCTTTTTTGGAATGTGTTACAGGCATCAAATTCAAATTTAGTGAATATTTGACAAAAAAATGAATTCTGTTTTTATTTACATAATGTCAATTTTACACATTGGACTGTGGGTTGTAACTTAATGTTTACTTCCTTAATTTCTTCTTATTTGTCATGCACAAACCATTTTTGTGTGCTTATGTGTTTATTGTTATGTGTTTGTGGGGAAAAAAACTCAAATAATTTTCAAAAAATGAAAAGTTGCTGCTAACAGGTATTTGCTAAAAGGCTGCTAACAGGTATTTGCTAATCTCTGTTTGTAACTATTTAATCTGGAGTGAAACTTTGTCTAGCTGCTGCCAAACTAATGCAGACTAATCATAAAGCCAGAGACCTCTCAGGGTTATCAGGTGATCTCTATGTCCTTCCCCCGTGGGCCCACCCCCTTAGTTTTTCTCTGTCTTTGCATAATGTGGGTCAACCAAGTGCAGTTGTAGTAATATGAGCATGAATGCAGCAGTGAGCCTGAGGCTACAGCAGACTGCTAGATCACTCACTCTCTTCAGTAAAAAGCATGGTGCCCCTGCATAGTGCTACTTATTGTGTGTCAGGATAAACTTTGTATATAATATATTTTAGTTTCCAAGACGTGTTCATTCTTCAGTTAAAGCTGTTAAAAAAATCAAGCTTTTATCATAGCTACATAAAGTCATGTTAGCAACCCCTTCTTATGCTGATTCATTTTACCACAGTTTCTCTGGCTGTCACTTACTTACCCACTGAAACCCTGCTGAAATCCATGTTTGCAAGCACACAACAGCTCTAATCTGTGAATCACTGGGGAAGAAAATAGGAGTTAACATGGTTTTGAGGTAGCCACAACCTTGGTTAGTGGGAGGATATCCGGTCGCATAAAAGAAACCTCTTGATAGTGCAGAAACTTGAGTGACTTTTATTGTTTACTCCCTTTTGTGATGCTGAAATGTAATCTTTGTTTACCACCACAAGCCGTGTTTGTGTACAGAGACACAGCTCTAGATTTGGCTCAGTCTTTGATTTTTCTGCTGCATGGTGCAAAATTAAAGCAGCACATGAATTGGGTTTAACCTTTACATTTTGCAAAATAAGGCAGGGTTGCAACAGTGTGCCATGCTGGAAGTGGAGCAGGGATTCTGGCTATGGCCATGGACTGGCAGCTCTTAGTAGACATTGAGAAGCAGTTGAGGTTCCCCCTACACTATGTCAGCCCTGCTCTGAGGCCAGATATCCTCCTGGTCTCAGAGAGCACCAAAAACATCATCATCATGGAGCTGACTGTGCCATTTGGGAGAAGCTCATGAAGGGAAGAGGAACAAGTACAAGCATCTGGTCATCGACTGTTGAGCTGTATGCCCATCAAGGTTGGCTGCAGAGGATTTGTGGGGCGCTTACTCAACAAAGCTCTCAGAGAACTGGGCATTACGAAAACAGCAAGGAGCAGTGCCATCAATAATACCACTGAAGCAGCCAAGAAAGCCTCGAGATGGCTCTGGATCTGGAGAGGAGAACCATGGGGACAAGCGAGTGACACAAGCCTTGGTCTAATCAGCCACAGCAGGGTTTCCTTGGTGAGGGTGTCTGATGATGAAAGATTCAAAACAACTAAGGTTACATCACTGATGTCTCAAGAGGTGGTTAGGGTTGCCCAGAAGCCTCAGCAAAACTGATGATGTGTTCAGGTGCATTGCAAATGATGTGTTCAAGAACTAATGACATCAGTTGTTTGACCTAAGATAATCAACTATTTACCAGACTAATTTATTTCATGTTTTATGACAAATAAATTGAATATTTTGTAGGTATTCTGATGACAAAAGACATTTGAAAACCCCTGAAAAGCTGCAATATAAATTAAAAACTGTAGCAAAAGGACCATGTGGGAACTGAACCAACAGCTGATGTGATTATCACTATGACCTCTGTATCTGGCTTCACAAGCTAAGTATTGCAAGATCATTACAAAGTTGTCGCTTTCAGACCATAATTTGTGCTAATATATTCATAAAATAAACACACTTAGTCAAGTATTAACAAAAAAATTAAAAGAGTAATACCTAAACTGGGTTGTAATCAGGTAACAAGCAGCTTGTAAACATATTTGTCCACACTATTTACTCTCCCAGCTTCCTCCACCATCAACACATCCGCTGAGCGAGATCACCCAGAATTCCCAGCTGGCACCCCACATGTGGTGTCTGCCGCCCTCCCCTCTCTTCTCTCTCTCCAGCCGACTCTATTATGTAATGACACCTCAGCACATAATATGACAATACACAGAGATTTCTATACACAGAAAAACAGCGTCACATGGGCACAGTAGCACACAGGGACTTCCACTTGTCTGTGCAGCTAAAACATGTTTGATTCAGCATCCCGAGGCACGTGGTGAGAGCTGTATGAATAAATGTATTATATTACTGGAATGTGGGGCATTTAGTGTGCAGTTAATCCAAGTTCAAAATCAGCAAAGCTGCAACAATTGAGTCCTTTACAAGTATTTGATTTCTGATACTGAACATTTTTCCCACACGTTTTAATGGACTAATGTGTATTGCTGCTTTGCCATTAATTCTACATAAGTGAATAATTGAGGACAGTGTTTAAGATATTCTTCGTTCCTTCATACGGCCTTTTGATTCATCAAGTGTGTACCTATGATATATTCTTTCATGCTGACCCAGTTTGATTTCATTGTATCTGACAGGGGCTGTAAATCATGTTGGAAGATACAATCTCTGGGGACCCCGCTGTCTTTACTCCACACATGTGCTGCTGGGACCTCAGTTAGGACTGCACGTGCATCTTCTACACCCCAGTCATCTACTAAGAGTGTAAGGTTTTATTTCTTACTTTTCTCCTTCATTAATAACCTTAACCCCTTCTTAAGGCACCTCTTGGTTTCTGCCCTCTGTATATTCTATCCGGTGATTCCCTCTCACTCTCTCCAGCTAAATAATTGAGAAGTCGTGTAAGATGGCGTCATCACAAGCAGGCTCCCCGGGAACGCATCCAGGCCAAAAGAAACAGATGAGGATGGTTATTTGCCTGTAGCTCGGCTGTGCCCCAAATATCACACACGCACACACACAATGTCACGAGATACACGTGCGTCCTTGAAAATGTAGTCCTGGTACCTCTGTCTTTACTGTGTACCCTGTTGGTGACATCATAGTGATGGGGTTGGTGGAGCAGCGTCTTCAAAATCCCGAACACACTATGAACCATCATCAACCTCATCTCTGTGAGCTCCAGCAAGGCAGAAATGAGATCACAGAGATGAGATTTCCATAGCAGGGCTGTCCACTGTGCAGTTTTAATGAGCATCCAGGCAGTTTTGGGACTAGACAGCACTGAATACCCCGAGGACTTGGGGTGAGTAAGAGCAAGCGTGTGTCTGTGCAAACACATGAATGAGTGTGTGTGTTGTTGTAAAGTCACAGCATGGCTTCCTCTCACATGAGTTTTACTGGAGTGCACTGAATGAATAATGGGGGAGGGGGGCTTAGAATAAGTGAATAAGCACCTCATTGTGTCATTCTCTTGTTTTGTACATGGCACAGGCAGCAGAAAGAGACAGTCTCCCTTAAATCATTGACTTGTTCAAACCAATAAGGGGATGTGAGAGTACAATTAAAACCTACACATCGAGGGATCAGAGGGCAGTAAGTTCATTATGTGCAATCCTATTGATGCACAGACACACGTGCTCTAATAATCCAACACAAGCTTGTTGGATACTGAGTAAAGTGAACACAACAAAGCGTATTTATGATGCAATTACTGTTACTGATTGTTCTCAGCCACTCAGACAGTGTAGTTCATTATATATTAACACAAGTATAGTGGGCTTTTTCTGTATAATGTGACAGAGATATAAACATTTTTTTTTTAAATTTGTAGAAGGCAAGAGAAAAAAACCCGAGCTGAATAATCATAAAGGTCAAACAAAATGATGGTTGAAAGAAGAGCTATAAACAATACATTTCCTTGATGCCCCCCAAAAACTGAGGTCAGCTCTTCTCCCTGTGCCCTACACACATCCTTTTCCCGTCCCCTTCCTTTTTGCCCCTCATTTCCATCCTTCAGAGGAGGAACAGGGGGAGGAGGGAGACTGAGGGCAAGGGCTTCTGTGCTAAAAACTGCATGGATACAAGGGGGGGCTGGAAGAGGGGGGAGGCGGGGCGGTCTCTGTGGTTGTAATGTAGCACAGTTAGTGTGTCAGAGACAGGCCCATCACAAAATCAGCCAGTCAGTGTGTCAGAGCGTGGTGGGGAGGGGGGAGTGGCAAAGTGTGTGGGCATCAGTGTTTTTGACTCTGAGTATGTTTGTGTGCATTTGCGAGTACGTGCAGCATGGCTGGTTTTGTACCGCCTGAGCAGGGAGAAGTGAAACCACACCCTCTCAAAATTTGCCAATCTCGTGCCCACTCGCACGCAGTATCGATGGATGTACTTCTGGAGTGGAGAGAAAATGATGAATATTTCAGCATGTTTAGTTCAAGTGAAATAATATATATTTGACTTAATTTATGAAATCAGAACTATGACCATTTTTTTAAAAAAATGACTGTTTTTAAAACAGATAAACTGTTCTATCTTTCTAAAATTGCGATTTGCCTGATCATTACTCTCAAACTTAAAACATCCAGTTTACATGACCCAGAGCGGTGACTTTTGGAACATTTGATGAAACCTTAATCACTCACTTATTAAAACAGTTTATAAATTGATCTCACAGTTATTTCTTTACATAACATAATGATGTATTATTCACAGCTTTGTGTCAGCAGCTTCCTCTGACATACAACATCCTGTTAAGCAGAAAGTGTCAGTAAATTGTATTGTAGGATGTTACATAACAATCAGATGAACAGTCCCTCTTTGTGGGTCTGTTTTATGTCGTTAAAATAATTTAAAAAAGTGGGGTTTCTTCGTATGAAAATTAAATTAAGCTTTGCAGCTTTATTTGAATGTTTAATGTATGTCAGTAGGAAAACAGGATACTGTGGTAAGACGTGATTAGTAAGGTAAGTGTCTGACTTTAACCCTTTCATTTTTTTTTAGAAGTGCTGAAAGGTACAGGGATCAGACTTCAGCCCCAGTTTGGTTTGATAAACACTACGAACACACCACAGACAGAACCAAGCAATGGTCCTCCCTTCTCCACCCACAGGAAGTTTTTACTCACTGTGATCTTATAAAAATAAACAACCATCCCACAAGAACACACATCATAATCTACTGTAATGTTTGTTCTCTGTAGTAGCAGCTGGTTGGAGGATCAGCCAGCCCCCCGCTACTGCCAGATTACCAAGGCTGTAGTCTCACACCCTGCCACCCCTCCTTCCCCTCATGCACCCTCAACACACACACACACACACACACACACACACACACACACACACACACACACACACGAGCACACTTCAAAACGTACACTCTCTAAATCTGCACCCCATTGAGTCTCACATCTGTTCAGTGAGAGCTGCTTTCCAAAAAAATCCAGTCTTACTTACATCATTGTGAATTACATTAAAAAAAATTAAATTAAATTAAATACGATACTCAAACATTCTCACAAAAATAAAAGTAACAAGAAGCAAGAATCAAGTTCAGCTTTCAAAAAGTGTCATTTATTAAAAGACTTTTTATTTCTTTTCCACCATGATTGAAAAAGTAGCCAGAAGAGTAATATTATGTAAAGATGGCTGGAGAGTTTAGTTAGAAAGAAATTATACTAACAGGATTGAGAGATGAAGGAAGGAGAGAGGGCAAGGGCAGACAAATGCTGCAGAGTGGGGGAAGGGAGGGGGGTGCTTAGAGGGAGGGGGACTACAGTCAGCTTTTACAGTTTGAGAAGAAAAAGGCAGCTAAAAAAAAAAAAAAAAAAAAAAAAAAAACGAGGACATATTATTCCTGACCAATCAGCAGTGGCCACTGCAGTAGAAAACATACATAAAAAAGGACACAAACAATGAAGAATAAGTGCAATTGGTTTCTCTGTTATACCACAACCGTTATAAACAGGAGGAGGAGATGGAGGATACCCCCAGCCTCTGATCCAGAGTCAGCATCTGGCTCCGCGTGCCGTCTCGTTCAGGGTGAGATGTTCTGACTCTGGCTCTGAGACTGAGGATTTGTGTGCTCCTTTCTCCGCAAACATAACAGAGGCAGTAACTGGAGGCTGCCAGTGGCTCTGTGTTCATGTGTGGTGCTTTTTGTTTTGTAAAGGAGGACATCCTTCATCTCTACTCAAGTAAATAGTGTTTGAAGCACTCATACCAATTTAAAAATACTTTAGTTTGAGTATTTACGATACGTGTAGCAATAATGATAAATCCAATCACATTGCTTAAACCCTCTAGCACATTTAGAATATGGTGATCCCCAAGAGAGAGCCTCTTATCAAACATCTAAACAGAACTGGAATTAGAACAACAATAGCAGCAGTAGAGGGTGGTGCAAATAAAGATTTCCTCCCTTACATTTATATTTTCTCTGTTTTTCAAGTTTCAAAGAGCACCAGCTATAAGTGCAGATCAGTATGTTCCTCTGATGACCCAAAGGAAGGCTACACTTTAATATTTCACACAACTCCTGTAGATTTAGGCAGTCTGGATCAACTGTAGAAGTCTGTATAGTAGAGAAATTGATAGAGTAAATGATACTGTTGGTTTGTGTTTAGAAGCAGGATGAAAATCACTACATGTAGGCTTTCATGATTGAATGTGTGAATGTGTACTGGTTTCATGAAATCAAAGCAAAACAATCAAAATGCAGCATGAATGCACTGAAAGCACCAAAATGCTTTTGTGAACACATCCTATTATTATTTGGTTAAAAGGCACAGTTGTCCCAATATTCCAATCATAAGATCTCACTTTCTTTCAAATTGTTTTCCTCATGATAGCATAAAAAACCACAAACAAACTGTCAACAGCATCCTCTTCAACTCCTGAAACAAATCGTAGGCCAACTTATGCAAGAGCACAGAAGGCGATATTCAGCTGCCCAATAAATAAATACAAACAATAAATAAATGCAGTGTCCGATCTACACATGAATAAATTAACCATTGGAGTCAAATGTCTTTGAGTGGTCCTTGTTTCTTGTCTTCTTGGCATTTCATGACAATGATTGCCTGTTAGGTCTGCTGCACACTTTGCAGAGCACTGAGCAGAAATTCCTGTGATCTCTGATTGCTGTGGTGCCACTCCTCTTGTTGCCCAAACAGTTCTTGGGTTACATTCGTGAGTTGATGACATCATTTTTTTTCCTGTTTCCAATGACTCCATCACACCACACGTACAGTATAAAGCTGTGTCCTGTACACTGTAATTCTCATGTCACTAGCTACATGATTTTCAATGACCCCAAGACTCGTATTTCCTTTTCAAGCCAGATACTTCAACTCTATCTACAAATGTATGCAAATTCTTTTGTTTCCTGCCCCAAGGCTGGAATCTAATCCGCTCACAATGTGTTTCTAATCCGAACTTGTGCAACCTTTTCACGTCAGGACTGAGAAATATCAGTCTGAATATTGTCAAGAACTTGTCTGACCTCAGATCAAGCGTATTGTTTATCAAGTTCAATGCCATCTCTGAATATAGTGATTGCTTTCAAACAGAGGAGATACTATTCTCTGCCCCTCAGACTCCTTCATAATTTCCCTCCTATTGATCATAATGCAAGAAGCTGTAAACAGATTTCGAGCTTCAGTTGTTCTTTCCTAGTCACCTCAAACACAACAGCTTTTGTGCAACTGCTTAGATTATTTTGTAATTTTAACATCTTATTCATTTGAACACAAAATGTCCTGTTTTTGTTAATACCTGTCCTAAGTGTGTAATTAATGCTTGTTGTTGTGCATGACCCATCATCTTTTTTAACGTTTCACCAACGATTCCTATCTCTTGTTTACACATCTCTAATCTCAGACCTTTTAGCATCTCTCTCAGCAGCTTGTAGCCTGGTGGTGTAATAAAGCATTGCTGCTTGCTGTTTGCTCATCGGTGCATCAGGTCTCAAAGGAGGCGGGGCACACACTTGGCAAAGGCTTGAGTGTGACACTTGGACCTTGACAGGACTCAATGGTCTCACTCTGTTGTCCAGCAACAGGCTGGCTTTGGCACCGGTTGGGCTTCTTCTGATTTTTTGGGTGCTTGCAGGGTGTTGTAGAAGAGACCAAGCTGTCTTGCATGGCCGGACTGCCTTTCCTGCTTGGCAGTGGTACAGCTGACACAGGGTGGTTTTCATTGTTGCCTCCTGCTGTGCCTTCATGTGAGGGGCAAGCCTTTCGTGGGGACAGGATGGGAGCAACATGAACCCAAGTCAGGCTAGGCTCAGAGCTCTGACCTGCTTTGTATTTTGATAGCTTGTCTGGTTCTTCGCTATCACTGTCCTTTCCCTTTGTGTCCTCGTTTAGCTGGCTGTTACCGGCCACATCCAGTGAATTGTGGTCTACATCGGGGGCCAGGGGTGGAGCAGACGGGGGGCCTGTCTTTTCATCATGACTGTGCTTCACCTTCTTGTCTTCTGTGATGATGCGAGGGCACTTGAGAAGCACGGGTGAAGGCGTGGGGGAGTCGGTGCCTGTCCAGCTGAGTCTGCGTTTCTGAAAAATGAGCAGGAGAGAAATTTACAGGTGAAAAACAGGGGGAGGGGTTGTTTTTGTTTGCACAAATATGCTCTTGTACACTCAGGAATGCAGGCTTTCTTACCTTAACAGGAATATGAGACTGATCCCTGTACTTCTGAGGCAGGGTGGAGGCTTCCTGGAGGGAGCGTGTCGGGGTAGTGGCCATGCTGGAGGCTGCAGATGCTGGCTGAGTGGGAATCTGAGGAAACCAGAGCTTTAACATCATCTCCACCTGGAGCAGAGTGTTCAGGTACTTCTCCCTACAAAAAGAAAGATTTAAAATCAGGAAATGATGCCATGGTATCTTGTGGCTAAGTTCGAAAACGTGGATTTTTTCTGAAGTTTTGGCGTTTGCCTGCACTGCTGGTGAATGATGTAACTTTACCCACCCCAAGGACCGTTCAATAAAACATGGAACAAGAGCTGAGGCTTGAAATGGAAGACTTAATTTACTTCTCTTTTCTAGTAATAACTTCATGTATTCATAAGTTAATATTCAGCTAAACTTGTGATAATAAAACAGATACACAAATCTAATGGTGAAGAGAGAAAACAATGTGGCTGACGTCTTACCCGCTGTTGGGTCTCTGTAAAACCCCCACGATCCTCTGGATTCGATCCATGGCAACACTCTGTTGGAAACTACTCAAACCTGAATCAAAAACATAATCACCCAGTCAGCATATGCACACCCATACTCCATACTCACAGCAAAGGCACATGAGTGCATGCATAGGCTTTTTTTTTTTTTTATCTCAGACACCAACTTAAATTTGTGATATACTCTTGGTGAGCTGATGAGTCAGCCAGAAGACTGTCGCTTCACACACACTCTGCACTTTGGACTACATCAATAGGCTGCATCAATACAGACTGCTGCACACACTCCCACAGAGGAATATTCTCTAATGCAAGGAACTAAGGCTACAAGGCCGCATAAACCAGTGTTCAGAATCTAGAGATGTAGTTTCCAGACTCCACACATGCTTAAGAGGAAGCAAAGATATCAGGATGCTTACCGCGGTCGAAGCGGCCCCTCTTCAGTCCATTCAGCAGCTCTAGCAGGGGCCTGACGAAACCCTGCAGCTCAGCACACTGACAAGGGAAAGGGAAGATAAATTACAACAGAGTTTAGGTTGGGCACTGCTGTCTAAATCAGTCTACTGGGTTTCCTTAGTCATTCGTTGTATCATCACACTTCTGGTCTCTACCTTTTGAGCAAACAGCAGGTCTCCCTCTGATTTTTGGATGGGGCTTGAATGATTTGTCTCCTCCAAGCTGATTCGAGCTGACTTGCTACCACTGCCACTGTCCAACTTGTACGACTCCTCTTCTTCCTCTTTATCTGTGAAGCCATCACACATCCACTGGGACCCGGGACTCTCCGACCCCGCATCTCCACCGGACGCCGACCCTCCCACGCTGCCTATGACGACAGAGGAAGAGCCGTCTGTCAGGAAGACGTCCGTGTCATCCTCTGCTTGCTCCGAGTCACTGAACAAGAGGCTGTCACTGGAGCTCAGGGAATCAAAGGAGGGCTGAGAGGAAGTGCTGCCCTGGGACTGCATTTCTGTGGAGGAAGCGGCAGAGGGTTATTATGACGGACAAGTCTGCTGAGGAAGAAGCAGAGGAGCTTGTTTGAATTCTTAAAAGCAACATGTTTGAAGTTGTTACACAAGAAAGCAGCAGGGTAGACAGGAAGTAAAAGAGACTTAAACCAAATCATTCTTAACTGCCTTTCCATTGGCAATGCACCATTTTTCTTATCTCCCTCCCAAAATATCACCCCAATTAGTCAAAATGGTGGGTATACTGGTGCCCTAGTTAAGCATGGTGCAGAGTGGGACTGGGGGTAGGCAGTACACACACAATGGTAGTGAATGTCTGGCTCCCATTGAGGAGATTGGGAGACTAGAGGAGAGTAAAACGTGAGGGGGATGGGGGTTTGTAGAGTAGTGAAATCAGAATAGGCAGTCTCACTCTCTCTCTCCATCCAACTGCCTCCGGTGCTCTCTCTAGCCCCTCCTCTCTGTCTCGGGCTTGCTCTCCACCCCCCCTTGGATTCAGTCAGACACACACGCACACACATCTCTTTCCTGTACCACTACATATCTGTATGCCTCTCATCTCGTTCTCTCTCTGCTCTCTCCTCAGCTCATCCCTTTTGCTATGCATACAAACCCGGTGCTCCTCTACCTCTCCTCTTCCACAGTCCAGCCCTCCAACCACTCATCTTCTTCCTCCTCTCTTACTCACATTTGGATTGTCTATCCTCAGCCAGCCTTGTTGCATACCTTTCCTTGCTCTCTTTCTGCAGTCCAGCACGAGGAGTCACAATCCAACAATACACACAAAAGTAGCCTTAATCAGAATCAATAAAGTCTGAAAAACTCTATGAAACTGAAAAAAAATTAAAAGGTTTTTGCACCATGCCCACACTGAAGAAAAGCAAGAATAAATCACTGAGTCCACAATATGTCCTGTATCATGAACAAAGAGCCTTTCCACCAAGTTCATGTTCAGCTTTCAAACTGACAACAAGCTGTAACATTAACATCTTATTTGTCTGTTTACTTGTTTTCCATCAAGCAAGTTGTTGCCCAAACTAAATGTCACGTTGTTTACATGCACCTGAACGAGTCAACTGAAACAAATAGCGCGAGAACACAATGATCCGATTTAAACTTCATTCCCATTTTTTTTCCCAAACCCACTGTTATTGAGCTCTCAGGTTATGTATGGTGGGTGGGATGGAGGTGGAAGTGAGGTGACGGTGCATGATGGTGGGTACAGTCTGCACAGGTACGCGTGGATCATGAGGCTGCGTCTCAGGTGTATCCTGTCTATGCCAGCCCACCACCAAACCCACAACAGGAACTAAAACCCCACATTTACATAATGTTCCGTTCACTCAAAGCAAAGCTATGTTATTTTAACATGTGAGAGACAATCTAGCGGACTGAACAGCGAAGAATAAATCAAATATTAACAGAATGATTTACAAATGAACTGCTAATATCAATGCACTGACATAATAGCGGGGTAATGACTCACTTGATGTGGTATATGAAACAAAGCTGCATTGAATTTATTTATTTCGGGATGGGGTGATAATTTAACAAATTGTACCAGGAATTCAAACAGGGTAGCGGGGCAGGAAATTCCTATAGGCCAGCGCCAACTTACACATTGAACGAAAAAACCGTTGGAAATACTCACCTTCAGCAAAGTGAGGTAAAAGCTGCAGCTTCCAGGAACAAATGACGGCTCTGTCTCCTACTTTGATACTAAAGGTTCTTCAGTATATGGTCCGTGGATGGAGCAGCATCGGGGCGGCAAGCCTCAGCTCTTACACACACATACACCGCCCGGACGTTCATCGGTTAGTGTCTTTGCTAGCTCTTTCTCTCGGCAGTTTACGAGCGTCAACATGTGCGCGGATCCACGTGCCCACGTTTTGCGCGCATCCTATTGGCTGGCATCCCGACTAAGGTGCACGCCATTGGCTGACACATCCAGCCAGTGATTGCTTTACTCGCCGTTGATTGGGCGTCGTTTCGGGCATTCATGGTCCTGCCCACTCATGTGTCGCCCGTGTGCACGGTGTCGGCGAGAGCTGCTCTACTACAGCAAGCGGGTGTAAACACACGCACGCACGTACCGGGCACGCACGACGGTGCCGGCCCAGGAGATGCACAATATGTTCCATGCATTTGATGTACACTGTTTTAATGGCCCCGCCCCCTCACACTCAAGCCCAAAACACAGAGGCACGCTCAAGCAGACCGCGCCACGATATCAGATTGGCCTACCTTATGCAACTCTGCACACCGATCATACTGGCTTGGGTTTAATCAAAAACGAACACAAGCACACCAGAAGAGCATACGTGACACCACATCTTCTGGGGTGAAAAACAGGATCAACATCAAGAGGAAAATGAACCAGTGAGATTGGGTTTCATCCTTGTACAACACACACTTTTCATCATCTTATCATACATACAAAATGACATTGCTGAATAAATAATGACACACATCCAGAGGAACATAACGTAATGCTTGAAAACTGGGCCCTGCCAAACTTCACATGCATTTATTTTATTAGTAACTTTGGGGTTTAACTTTTTTTGTATAATTTTGTGTATAAAGACATGATCAGTCACCAGGCAACACCAGTCACCCTGTTTGATTCAATGACACAATTAAACTTTCCTCAGCAGTCTATTACTTTACACCTCCAATATCCTTTGTCAATAAACATATGCCTGCTTTAAAAGAGTTGGTCGGGAAAATTTTTGAGTCATTATTTCAGCTCATAGTCTTTATTTATTAAATTCATTTTATTCATTCCTATTCTCTATTCAATTCTGTGAAATATGGATCTTTTAAAAAAATAGTTTAAATTTGAATTCTTAAGGATTTAGTTCAAAAGATGTGGAATTCCTTTTCGTCTATTTTTTAGCTGCCCATTTGGTTAAGTTGACAAAGCAACTCTGTAACTCAAATAGTGGCACAAACATAACATTCCCTGACAAAAGTGTTGTCATAGTTAAGGTTGCACATTAAAAAGAAAACAACTAACGATACAAAATCTATGAAAAATAAAAAGAAATGAATAGTTTATATTGAAATCATAAATGTGCCTTATAATATGGCAGCAAAATCATAAATCAATCACAAATACAACAAAATGAGAATAACTGAGTTTCGAACACAATGCAGCCAGTCAATCCAGGTCCTTGATATATGGTCATGTCAGAGCGTTACCCCCTTTTAGGTGTCTACAGAGTGAACTCAATAACCCCGTCTTGAAACATGCATAGTAAACAATGTTGTATTGACAGCACGTGAGCGCACACACACTTGTCATCTGTCACATACTCATCTAAGGATTGGCTCTTTCTTTCTGTCCTCATAAGTCTATAATTGAAGGTCAGTTGTTAAGTTCGCTTTATCTGTATTTTTAGATGTGAAACGTTGGTTTAAAGCTTGAGAAGTGGTGGATGCCTTTAAGCGCCTTGCATGTTGCTGTGAGTGGGTGAGGGGGCTTCCCATCCCCCACTAAACATACAACATATAGATGAACCCACTGACCCTTCTCCTCAACTCACACATCGGGCTGTGTCCTCGTTGGACTGACAATACCTTTATCTTTGAGTATTGTAACTCACAATTGCCCAGTAACCTCAACACCAGTTGAGCAAACCATAACCTTTCATGGTCAAAACACAATAATGGTAACCTGTGGTAATAGTAAACCAGTGGAGGGGTCATGTCATGTATACCTTGAAGGGAAAAAGTCAATAGAAAAAGCTTCACTACCCCCATCAGCATTCCTCTGCTGCACATGAACCCAGTGAACCTCCTCTGAGTTCATACTGACGACAACCCTCATCACTTGCAGCTCTACATCTCCCTTCCCCCTATTTGTCCCATCCCCCAGCTTTGTTTTTCTCATTTTCTTCCCACAACCAACCATCATATTGACAAGATTTGGAATTCAATTTTAGTCGGTGGTTTAAGTTCAAACCCAATGAGATGTATTGCTGCTGCACCACTCAGTGGGTTTGAATTTGTCCTTAACATTGAAAAGAACCCTCCCCTGCAGAGTCATTTAAGGTAAAGATGCAGTTAAGGACAACTTGGACTTCCCAGCAATGTTGTTGCTGCTGAAGTACAATGTTATGATATGGTGTGAGTTTTGTCGCTGCTCAGGCTTGCGTCCTAAAGTGACATATAGCTGATCCAGGTTCACACCAGGAGAGCTTATGTATATTTAGTCCTATAAAGCAGCATGAGCGTTATCTTGCACTCATGATGATTGTGAAAGCACACAGAAGTTCTCCTGAGGCCAAATGAGTGAGTAGGTGTGGTGGGAGGGAGACACCACAACAGAAACCTGACCTGCCTGGGGGAAAGCAGAGGCCTAAAGGGAGACTAAACTGGAAACTGTCTCCCCTCTTATTGTAAAGTCTGAGCAGCATATCTCACATTTCACCTGGAAACCAGGACAGCTGGGGAACTGTTTCTCCTGCTGTGTTCTGTGTGCTCTGCACCTGTCTGCCTGTTTTGACCTCATTCAACCTCCACTCATCTATAGGAATTTATCTAAACTGTGATTGTAAAGCTTTCGTATTTGCCAAGGGAAAGAGATGCAGTTATTTGCTATGTGTAAAACTGTAAGCACCTTTTAAACTTTGCATTGCATTACAAGGAAGAAAAAAAGGGGAAAAATAGAAAGGAAAGAAACTGCTGTTTTATTAATATAACCAAGACATAAATGTTAAATCTGAAGCAGCCTAATGCACTGTGACTGATAAGCTGAGCAGTTTTCTTCCTTTCTTTCTTTCTTTCTTTCTTTCTTTCTTTCTTTCTTTCTTTCTTTTTTTTTGTGTATTTTTAGGTCGTGACACTGCATTGTATGTGGGGGATCAGCGCAATCATCACTTCTGCTCACATGATGAAACAGTTCTAAAAGATAACCGGATGTAAGCTTATATAGCCCATCAAAAGCTCATAGTTCACAATGGGTATTTACGTCTATTCAACGAAGACGCTCGTTGATCAGTTAAGGCTGCCGCAGCGCTCACATTTGCGGAAACAGAACATGTGTTCATCACTACGAGCGGAGTCATATTCACATGTCGGGGAGATGCTCCGCTGCTAGATTTGTGAATGAAGTCAGTTGACACGCCCCCCGCGAAGCCGCGGCGAATGGCGTGTCAAAACACGTTAGCCACTCCCCTTTAACCGAGTCGAGATAAACCAATGGGATGCCGGCAGGGGCTATTGGTGTTGCATAATTTGGCTGTAGCGTTTCACGTTTGAGCGAGCCAGAACACATTGTGAAAGGATGGAGAGCAGAGAGAGAAACAGAAGAGGTGATGAACAAATAAAAGCGACTTTTATGCCCGAAATATGAGCTCATGTGAAAAATATTCATCACCACTGCAAAAGAATATCTATGAACAGTCACCTGTTAGGCTGTTAGCATGCCCCGGATATTTCCTTGTACTGGGATTTCAAAAACAGCCTTTATAGAGGAATACAAATTGAATACAAACATTTCACAACTTTTATAGGGAAAGAGAAAGAGCTCTATTTGTCATAGACCAATCAATGCACCATATGAAAGTAATTTTGGTTATTATTTCTCAGATTTAAACATTAAAAAAAAGGAAAGTACAAGGCAAAAATTTGCTTTTTTATGTATGATCTATTCTTTATTTTGAGCTTCCTTGATATAAGGTATAAACCTTACGGTAGTGATGCAACTTTTCCAGTTTATACTGATATCTGATGTGTTTTCTAGATTACTTCTGATTTATTCTAGAGCCGAAGACCATTGATTTAATCGCTTATAAGGTCTGCCCAAAATGCAAATTTAATAAATATTCCAATAACTGCGTTGAAAAAATCCTAGACAGTGCACCCAAACTTTAGTTGGTGATGTAATGGATGGGCAGTTTGCATTTCAAGTGCAGCGATGGGCTCACGTGAGTGTTACATCAAAATGATTTTGGGTGCATATATTGCTGTGAATCACATATTCCCATGAATATGACCATTTTCTTTCCAGTATCTACTGCTAAAAGAGCAATTCAGGACTGTTACCACGGTTATACAAGAATACAGGAAGAAATTATACAATTCCAGTGATGATATTTGCCTGCATGTCATCCTAACTGTATCATGTGGAAGAAGAGCTCCCCCTTGTGTTAACAACAAGAAATGTTGTTTGATACTGACTGTACATAATGTTCAGTTTATGTAACCTTTTACATAGAGATGTTAGTCTGCCATATGAATTTCAACATAAAAATACAATATAATTTTTTTTTGCAATATGCAACTTGAAATAGAGAAATGTTAGTCTGCAAAATGCATAAAAAATAATAATCAAAGTCTGAGACTTTTAATAGTTTCTGTTTTAGACTGACTTCATTTTATGCAATAGGATGTAAAGCTTTAAGTTGGAGAATTGATACTAGGAAGACCAATCACTGCGTTTCAGTAAAGGAATTATCAGCTATGCATGGCTTCTCTCTCATCAAGTGAAGTGACTGTCCTGGTCAGCCATGACAGTGAGGCAGCAAGAAAAATACCAGCACCAACCCTGAAAATTCACACCCTGCATCCGGTGTGTTTTTAAGACTCCCTTAGATCAACCAAGATGTGATAAAAAAGAAATTCAACTTACACAAGCACAGTTATTTCCAGAATGTGTGTACTTAGTTATTACAGTATGCATTGTTACACCGTAATTATTCATTGTATAATTTTTTGAATTGTGCTCATAAATGCACTTACAGTAGATGAAATATAAAAAGTGTCCTCTCAGATGGCTTTTCGGCATAAAATGTGGTAAGGTCCCCTATACATCATTGTGATGCAGGGTGGGTTTAGTTCTACCATTAGATTATCATCAAATCGCTGAGTCTTAAAAGGACCATGTGAAAAAAAAAAACAAGTCAACAGATAAATCAGATCTTCCTAGAATGTCAGCTTAATGTAAGTAGATGAGGTTTTTCCTCATTAAATATATAAAAGTAATTTTGTGCTTTTCTTTTATGTAATTACATTTTAACCACATATTACTGCATAAATATTCACCAGAATGTGTGGAATAAGTGTTAGGTGCTTAACATTTTCAGTGGAGGACTATAACAATAAAAGAAAAGAAAAAAAACTTTTTTGTGTCCTTGTTAGAAGTTTGTTTAACTACAACAAGCCTTTGACTTCCAGGCTACCTACTGCCCACCTGAAATTTTTTACCAGCTCTTATTTGTGACAGGCTAAGACTTGGTCTTTTGAGTACTTCATGATTACCAGATGCCAAGGTAAGACATCCATTGGTTCTTCATAGTATACATGAGGGGGCTTTCTTTAAACTGCCAGAGTACCTGTCTGGTTTGAAATAATCTTTACTGACAGAAAGTGAGCTTGGGATGTATCCATTAGGTGGTTATGATTTTGAGAGTAAAATGTGTAAATGTGATCTTATCCATCCAAACAATTTTAAATGAATTATAATGCAAGGCCAGTCGGCACATAGAATAATGAAGAACATACTGTATAGCTAAAATATAGCTCTCCAACACCAATGCTCCAAACCAGCAGGGCAGGACCACACAACTGGTTGGAAATAATTTCCTTAAAATATTAATTACCGAACTGTCCATTATAAAGAATTGCATTAACTACCTGAACAAAAGCAAAGTTTCAAACCGCAAGAGGTCTCTATGTGCAGTATGAGTCTCTATGATCAACATCTAAGACAAAAATGAAAAAGCACTGTTTTTTTTTTTAATTATTATTATTATTATTATTATTATTATTATTATTATTATTATTATTATTATTATTATTATTATTATTATTATTAGTTTATTTTAAACATATAATTATGTAAATAAAGTGTTTTGCATGCTGAAAGACCTATAGTATGAGACTCATAAATTTGTCATAATTTTGAATGAGATTATGTTCTACTTAAGCATTGAGTCCTTCATGAAATGGAACAAGTGTTGAATCAGGTTCACTAGGAGCTGAACTACTTCATGAGCAACTGTGACTTAAGTCTGCTCTCACCTCTTTCCTCTATTATCCTGGCAGCTGGCACTTTGCATTTTTTTTCAGACTGGGTCAAGTGAAAAATAAGATATGAAATTCCTAAGTTTAGCAGGCTTGTTTTCAATTCATATTCTCCCATCTTATTTAAAATTAAGGAATCCTATTCTCCCTCTCCTTTCTTCAGTTTCTTCTACTCCTGTGGTCTTTTTAGTTCTTCAGTGTAACCCCTCTTATCAGCCTTGCATTTCTAACCCTGGTCTGTGTAACCCACCTTCTCAAGAAACTAACTGAAAAATATTTCTTTTTATGTGTGTCAGGTAGCTGGTTGGAGGAGTGTTCGTAACTCAATGGGGTGTCGGTTAGGACAGAGGAGCACAGTCAGGAATCCACTTTTTAAGGGTTTATTCACACCAAGTTTGAGCTGTTTTTCTGGCAAGAGATGACAAAGAATATAGGGTCATTAAACCAAACTATACTATCTCTAAAGACTTCATTTTGTGTCAAACTAAGACAATAACTAAACAACCCATAATACACTAATGAATAATTTGAACCATGAGCTAAGAGAGTGATCAACTAATCATCAACTAATAATGCAGGGTAATGTAACTAAAAGACTCACTTCTCATATAACAGTCAAAACATGGATGTAGGAGAGGATTGTGGCAGCCATGCAGTCCATTCTTAAAGTCTTGAGAACAAAGGAAGACTGCAGGTGAGGAGGTAGGCTTTATAGCCTTCTGGTTCCACCCACCAGGAAATGGGAACATGTGGGTGGAGTGGTACTTTTCCTCTCATGGTAGATAGAGGGACAGATGTGTGAGGAGATTTTCTACAGCCGCCCCTCAATTGTGTACAACACAATTGATATCCAAGAAAATCTTCAGGGGTTTTGGTGAGGTTCCATGTCATCTTTGATTTCTGAGAGGGTAATTAACCGAGAGACCGGTCGCACATAAGGTTTTCCTTTTATCAGGATCTCTGCCACTCTGACTCTTCCATCCGAGCTTGTAAAAAACTTTCTGCACTTTTCCAATTGGCCATGATGCACTGGGAAGATTGGGGTCAACAACCATAACTGTGGCATTTACGGTGAGGTTTGGATTTTCCACTGTCCATTTTTGTCTTGACTGAAGAGTTGGTAGGTAATGTTTGATGAAACTTGCCCAGAATTGGTCTGCAAGCACTTGACTGTGACGCCATTTCCTTGTTCCCAGCAAGTCAGAATGGGCATAGAGGACTTGGGGAAGAGCCGCCTCCAGCCGCCCCATAAGCAGCAGATTGGGAGTCACTGGATCTGGGTCGGATATGTGTGATGATACATATTCAGGGGGTTTTGCGTTTAAGATCTTACAGTCGAGGCATGAGTGTTGGTATTTTCTGACATCCTTTCTCCCACGTAGGATCCAATAGTTCCTGCAGAGACTTGTGAATACTCTCTCAGGCCCCGGATGGTACAGCTTGTGGTCATAGTCTTTGATGAGAAGCTGGGTGATATGGCTTTCTGGACCTAGGACTACTGGGTGGATATTGTTGTAATCCAGATTGTTACTGTTTCGCAGCCGTCCACCAACACGGATAAGGTTTATGGTACAGTCAAACTCTGGGGCCAGACAGTTGAGCCGACTTTGAGGGGAAACAGATTTCCCTGCTTGCAGTGAAACATACTTATCTGGGAAACTCTCCTGTAGGAGGACATTCTCTACATGAGATCTCTCAGGAGGTTGGGAACCTGGGTCCAAAGATGAGATGGGATGTTGAGAGGTGGCGCTAACTAACTCCTCCCAGCTCTGGTAGTCCTGAATGTTTGAGGGAATGTTGCTTGGCATTGCATGAGTTATTCCACAGAAAACTGATTTTCGAAACTCTGTTCCTGCAGTGGTAGAAGACAGAGGTGGGCATGAGGGCCACTGATCAGGAGTTGAATGCAGGAAAGGAGGTCCTTGATTCCATCTGTGTGGTGAGGAGAGTTCTTTAAGGGATTTTCGTCTCAGGATTGGTAAAACGGCCTCCTTTGGGGTTTGCACTCTAGGGGCATTCACCTTATGTATGAGGGGGGTAACATAACGCTTAACTCCATTAACTTCAACTTGCACTGTTTGGCTCTCAAGACAGGTAAGTGCTACACTGTCTTGCTTAGAACATGTAGTGACTTTCTCATTCTGGTAAGGGAGGACATCAACTTTCCTCTGTCTTTCTACAGCCCGATAAAGGTCAACATCTTGGGCTGAACAAGATATGAATAAAGACTGAACCTCTGAATCTGTCACTTGAGGGGAAGGACTCAGCGAAACAAGGTGGTCATCTGGAAGCATTGAAGGACCTTGCAGAGCCCAACCAAGACGTGTATGAACTGCTGCTGGGCCACCTCCTGGACCCAAACAAACTTGTTCAACAGGACAGACTAGATGAGGATGATCTGAGCCAATAAGGAGTAAGGGCTGAACTTTATGGAGAGCCTGGAGTGGTAAGCCATGGAGATGCTTAAATCTCTTCAAAACCTGTGCAGGATAGGACTGAGGGTCAAGGCTTAATGTGTCAGCAGTGAAAGAATTCTGTATTATGAATTTCTTGTGAGGGTTTGATGCAGAGGAAATGTTGAATGTGACTGAAGTACCATCCAGAGTCTCAGTCCCTTGGCGCACAGTTTTCAGCCTAAGAGACTCAGCCGCCCCAGTGAGCCCAAGGAATCTGGCTGCAGCTGCGAGAAGCATGGTTCGTGCTGAACCATCATCCAAGATGGCATACGTTTCCAGATTTTTTTCTCTGTAGCTGAGCAGAACTTTGACAACCTTTAAAAGGACTCTGGAACTGCAGCTGGAACGGATGAGACAGGAGGTGCTTGAATCCTTTTGAGGCTGATTTGCATCATGAAGAACCCCCAGATGTTTCCTGTTACATTTTGGGCAAGACTTCTTAAGATCACAGTTTGAGGCTCTGTGTTTGCGTGCACATCTCCAACAGCGGCCTTTCTCCTGAATCCATTTTACAACATCATCCTTTGATAACTGTCGGAACTCCGGACATACAGTTAGATGGTGGTCAGGGACATCACAGAAGGGACAAGTCTGAACACTACGTGTGACTGACAGACCTACAGGACTTTGAGGGCGACTTGTCCCATGAAGTACAGTAGCAAGGGGATGGCTGGACTTTGCATAGTTTGGTTTCAAAGGTTTCCTTTCCTCCACATTCCCTCTGCGACTGTCCCGTGTCTGTGTGGCCATAGCTTGACACTCTGCTTCCTCTTCCAACCAGTTAGAGAAGTCAACAAGGTTGTATGGAACACCAGGTTTCGTGGCACGAGTGAATCTAGCATAATTAGCAACATGGTCAGGAGGAAGCTTACCCAGAAGGAGCTGAACATGAGAGGCACAAGCTAACTCTGCATCTCCTTCTCCATTTTCCAGAGACTGCAGCATGCCCACAAGAGCTCGGATCCGGATGGCAAAGTCACTGAAGCCTCTTGAGTCACCATGACGAAC
Source organism: Labroides dimidiatus (assembly GCA_030710495.1). Taxonomy (NCBI): domain Eukaryota; kingdom Metazoa; phylum Chordata; class Actinopteri; order Labriformes; family Labridae; genus Labroides; species Labroides dimidiatus. The sequence goes on from CM061148.1 coordinate 14,279,661, forward strand.
AGAGGGAAGGTTCTGAATGGCTGATATTTCCCTTAGTACAAGCTGCTGGGGTTGTCCATATCTCTGCTGTAAGGCTAGCATCGCTCTGGTGTAAGGTTGAGGGTGATGTGCATAAGCTAAGGCAAGATGACAGGCTGTGTCAAGCTTTAGATGATCTAATAAAACATGATATTTAAACTGCTCACTTTCATCATGGGGCAGGAGATTGGTGAGTGCCATCTTGAGCATAGCAAACTGTCTGGGATCGTCTCTGGTAAAGTATGGGAAAGAGGGAGCTGCAACATGAGAGACTCTATTTAACCTTGGAAATTGCTGTGGTGGGCATTGAAGAACAGGCTGAGGCCCAATAGTTGGGAAATAATCAGTCATGATTTGATGCTGTGAGGAGGGAGGTCTATCTGTCATAGCTAAGGATAGCTGCTGGCTGTTCCATTGACCAGGAGGCTGCCCTTGAGGAAGAGGAGGAGGAATACTTGCAGTTGGAGGATGCATATACGGAACCTGTGCATAAGGAGCATTAACAGATCCAACTGCTGAAGACATGACGTTTACTGCAGGTTGGGGCACCACAAGAGGAGGTTGTGAGAGGAGAGCAGGTAGTGAGGTTGGCATGGTAGCTAAATGAGGGGCTGGAAGTAAAGTTGATCCTGGAGCTGGTATTTGGTGTCCTGACACAGGGTGCTGTACAGCAGGGACCGTTATTGGTCCACTGTGAGAATCAGCAGGGTTGGGAGCAGCTTTGAATAAGTGTGGGACAGATCTCAAAACATGAGGAGCTGAAGATGCACTATCCTGTAGAGCCTCAGGCCTCTGAAGAGGGGGCTGAAATGACTCCAAATAAGAGGTGCTCGTCGAAGTCCCTACACATGGTTGAGGCCTACCAAAATACCCACATGAAGATTCAGGGCATGGTTGTCTTTTATTCAAGCCCCAGTCGACTTGTGTAGCTTGGGATGATTTGGGCCTCACAGCCTGTGGTATTAGCTTTGGAGAACCAGCAGAGGGAGGAAGAGAGCGAACCCGGCTGGGAGCAGGTGGAGAAAGATGATCAGATGTGGGTTTATTCAGGGCAATGTTACATTCACGTAACTTATCATGCAGTTCTTTGACTATGGAGGGAGGATTCTGTTGTCCACATGGTGCTGGGGAGAAACCAGAATTCATTGAATCTGATGAGCGAGCTGAATGGGATGAACCAGAGTAGAACTGATTTTCAATCTTCTCTCCTAAAGCCTGAACAGTTTTCCCAAGGTTCAAGATGAGCCCTTTAAGCTCTGAAATCTCATTTTCCATCACTTTTATGTCTGTGCTGGCATTTTCTCCCATCACATGTTCTTCCTTGTCAGTGTAAGGGGGGTTTAGAGGTGGTTCAGGATGAGGACAGGAAGCTAAACTCTCTGTAACATTTGAGCTTCCCCCAGCTAAAGAGTCCTGAGCTTGGTTAGCTTCCTCTGGCTCTGACTGTGGAGGGATAGCAGGGTTAGCTCCTTTAGGCCTGCATGGAAGTGACATGTGATAGTCTGCAAGACGAATTGGGGGTTGATGAATCCGTGTTGTCCGTCTCTGTGGCTGTGCTCCATCCATTGAATTACTTATCCGGCTCGAAGGACCATGAAAAATATTTCTTTTTATGTGTGTCAGGTAGCTGGTTGGAGGAGTGTTCGTAACTCAATGGGGTGTCGGTTAGGACAGAGGAGCACAGTCAGGAATCCACTTTTTAAGGGTTTATTCACACCAAGTTTGAGCTGTTTTTCTGGCAAGAGATGACAAAGAATATAGGGTCATTAAACCAAACTATACTATCTCTAAAGACTTCATTTTGTGTCAAACTAAGACAATAACTAAACAACCCATAATACACTAATGAATAATTTGAACCATGAGCTAAGAGAGTGATCAACTAATCATCAACTAATAATGCAGGGTAATGTAACTAAAAGACTCACTTCTCATATAACAGTCAAAACATGGATGTAGGAGAGGATTGTGGCAGCCATGCAGTCCATTCTTAAAGTCTTGAGAACAAAGGAAGACTGCAGGTGAGGAGGTAGGCTTTATAGCCTTCTGGTTCCACCCACCAGGAAATGGGAACATGTGGGTGGAGTGGTACTTTTCCTCTCATGGTAGATAGAGGGACAGATGTGTGAGGAGATTTTCTACACTAACATTAAAATAATTCTCACTCTCTCCTTGATCCTGGTGATCCTGTCCTGCCACTTCTGCCCTTTTTTCCTCTCTTTTTTGCATGTTTTCTCTTCATCTGTATGGAAACCTGTGCAATACTGTGTAAAATCCACACACTGGCTGTTAAACAGAGCTCTAGCAGGTGGGATGGCTGGACCCCATCAGCCCCCCCCCCCTGCATGCTTCTCTCTCTCTCTCTCTCTCTCTCTCTCTCTCTTTCTCTTTCTCTCCTGCTTGCTCCTCATCATTCCGTCCGTTATTATTCATTTCTGTGTATGGGCAAGGAGGACTAACATGGACTCTTTGGGTCTTTTTATCCTTCTCATGCCTCATTGTTTTCAATGGACAGCTGCCCATGCTGCTGGTAAGACTGATTAACATAAAATTGTACATTATGAGAGCTTTTTCATGTGTTCAGATTATGGAAGGACTGTTAGATTGGGATTGTAATGATTTTTGGAGTTAAAGTGGAAGCGAAATAGTGCATAAAGAAATTTTTTTTTTAAAAAAACTTTGTGAATTATACTTGAAAAGATTTATTAACGGAAGTAGCTTTAGATAAGAAGGGGTGAAAATACCCTAAATATTACATGATATAGAAATGATATTTAACTACACTGAAATGACTGTTGCTGGTTCATGTTGTGATGATCAAATTTAGAGCTCTAGATAGATAGATAGATAGATAGATAGATAGATAGATAGATAGATAGATAGATAGATAGATAGATAGATAGATAGATAGATAGATAGATAGATAGATAGATGGTCAAAATATGATTTTCTTCTTTTCTTCTTCTTGTACTTTCCAGATGATGTTTCATGGACCTACAAAGGTAAGTTCAAGTTTTCCTAAAAATTAAGAAAAATAAACAAACAAACAAACAACAAAAAAAACATTGTTCAAAAGCTTGTGAAAGTTAAGAGAGTGACAAAAAAGACAACATCAGAGCAGGAGGTAACCCTGATCTAGTGTATCTGGAGCCACAGTAATAGGAGTTTCATGACCAAACATAAAACCCGACAGTCTGTTTGGTGATTATGAGGTGGAAAGTGCAGGCTTTTATTTTGACAGTGTTGTATTGTGCGGGCCACAAAGTTTAATGTTCCATACCTCTTGAAATTTTCAAACTAGTTTCATGATTTCCTGAAAATAGCTGAAACTTTCTAACATCCAACCACTTACTCAACATTCATCTCTACTGTAAAGCTTTTGTAAGTTTTCCAGGATTTTTGCTCCCCCCTCTCTCATTTCTTCTCCCTCTGTTGTCCCTCTCCGTCTGTATTAGTTACAGCTCAGCAAGCTGGCGTGAGCACAGCACTCACACAGAGATGATGAAGGAGTTGGAGGGAGATAGAGGAGGAAGAAAGCAAGAAAAAGGCAGCAAGAGCTAAGCGGGCGTAGGGAGGAGGCAGGTGCACAAGGGCGAGGGTGTTGGATGGAGAAAGGGAGATGGGACGGGATGAAGCAAAAGCATACCAAATTGTGCTCTTATTGTTGCGGCACACAATAACCTATGTGTTTATTGTGTTGTGGATGCACACTGGCTGAACTATGCTGTGGACAATGACATTGTGGGAATGAATGGGGCACACAGGCCTCTACTCTCTGCATGTATTCAGGAGAGCAACACCAACATAGAGAACATACAGTGAAGTGTAGAGACTGTACCTGGAGCTAACTGGTAGTTATACATAGACTCTTAATATCATAGAGTTGTAGAGGCAAGTGTGCTGTGAAAACAACAATCTTTGTTGATTTGTTGTTATTTGGTCCAAAAGTTGTTCTCAAAATGTGAGCGTGTGAGATGCATGTTTTTGTGTCACATATCTTTCCATAGGCCGTTCAGGCATTAAAGCTCCTGTGAGGAGATGTTAGCTTGGTATTAAACCAACAGAAAACAATATTGATGTTTCTTTAAGAACTAGGATGGAGGACTCTGACACAGTTTGTTTCAATGGGTTAAGTGCTTCTATGGTGTGTATTGCAGATTAAGTAAATAACGTCTTCATTTTTTTAATTTTTATTTATTTTTATTTTTTTTTACATTTTTCATGATTCTCTGTTTAAAAGGTGAGGTGAGATAGTTTAAGATATGAATTTCACATGTACAGAACAACTCTTTGGTCCAGATATTTGAATATGAGTGTTAAAGAAAGAAATCCAGTTTGCACAGCACTGATGTTTGCATTAGCGTGTGTTTTGGGCATGTTGTGTGACATGTTATTGCTTGATGTTGCCGTTTTTGAGCTTGTTAACTTAAGTGGAAAGTCCTTTTGGTTATGCTCAACATTAATTTCACACATGACAGAGCAGAATTGCATCATTTCATGGACACGTCTTTCCACGAACAAGGGTTATGTAGCGTCATCGAGGGAAAGTCTGTCTCACGTTCCATCATTGCCTCATCATGCGCTGGTTGAATGGATCTGCATACGTGTGTGTGTGTGTGTGTGTGTGTGTGTGTGTGTGTGTGTGTGTGTTAGTGTGAATGTGTGTCTTTGCTATTGTATTCCATGTAGGGGTAGCATGGTAGGGTTGAGGTAAGAGCAAGCGCAGAGGGTCAGGATTTTCAGCCTCGGGTTACCATGGGGACCTCCATGGCGACCGATGGCGGGGCCACAGGACTCACTTTTGAAGTTGTGTCTTGCTGCTGAGCTTTGCTGTGGAGGGTAGAAAGGGGTCGGGCAGAGAACAGATTAGAGGTGGGGGTTGCAGGCAGCAGGAGAGGAGTATGGTATGTGTTTTCATCACTAATATTCTTACTAATTTGCTGTAGTGTTTTCATTCATTTATCACTCCCACCATTTCCATAACTCTATTATATGAAGCACATTTTGTGAACTTGAAATACCCAGATTTTCAATGCATCCTACCTTTTTGCACCCAGCTTACACATTTTTGTCAGCGTTGTGCCGTTTTCTAAAGCATTCCTCTTCTTTGCAATCTTATTCAGATACTTTCACTTGTTCTTTTTCTTTCAGACTCTTTTATTCTTTCTTTCTTTTATCATGCAATGAGGGAGAAAATTTTCCTCTCTGAAAGGAGCAGGGCTTCATTTACATTCTCCCTCGGTCAATATTGAGAAAATACTCTTGTTTTTAAAGAATTCCTTTTTGTTTTTACACAAACTGTTGTTCATATGCAACTTTCAAAATTTACAATATAGAACACTTTGTACCAGCCTTACTCAATACGTACACAATGTTTTTATTAGACATTAAGATGAGACAATATTGGCCAATCACAAGATGCTTTTGTAAAACGTTTTTAAATACACAGCCTGTCTCATGCTATCACTCTATTAATTTGCAGTCATAGTGTGTCTTCCTGCATTTTTGTGTATGTAGGTATGTTTTCTTAAAACTGTCATAACATTTTGATCGTTTGATTAATCAACTTGTAACATGTTAAAGGGCTGAATTTGACAGGGAGGTGAAATAAAGGATATTTCCAAGGCAATATCTGTACTTTTCAGGATTCTTTTAAAATTTTTGGAAAACCACACAAGCCTATTTTGCATTTTCAAACAATTATTTAACTGAAAATATGTATGTGGACAACCACTATTCAGCTATATATCAAGGAATCTTGCTTGAGGATACAGTTACATTTGTGCTAATTTTAAAGGAAGTCTCTCTGTCTGAGACTGTATACACACTGTTTGCTCTTGCCACTGTCACTTGTTAAATGCTACAAAGTGCCCTGTTCATGGAGAAAAATTAGACAAGACTTCTTATTTTGTCTTGATGTCGGGTCGTTTATGACAAAAAAAAAAATCAGCAGGTCTGGGCTAGCTGTTTTTGTTAATGTCTCGAGATAGCATTTGTTAGGATCTGGCATTTATAAATAAACATTAGTTGATCGATAGTCCCTGGGAAGAGGAGACATAAGGAAAAAGTCATTTAAAAAAATCTAATCATTAAGATAGTAAATATTTTTAGTATTTCAGTTCAATGTAAGGTATGAAATCAGACAGGTTTTTTCTTTTAATAAATTGACTGTTGTCATATTTGCAATTATTTTAACCAAATATAGCAGTTATCATTTCCCTCGACAAAATTTACAGAATTTTTTTTCTGTGAGTCAACCTCAGACCAAGGAAAGAGAGTAAAGCTTAAGTTAAACAAAGTTATAGTAAGCGTTATTTAGTTGTTCGCTGAAGATTAGTTGCTTGCCTCTATCACTTAATTGTCATTTTTTTAAATGATGATCCCAACCCAGAGAAGAATTCATTTAATTCAGCAAAAGATTTCAGAAGCTGTTAGAATTTGCTGCAATCTTATTGAGACCCTGTTATGGAAAGAGGCAACTATTTATCATTGATGATCACTGAAAATAAAATTTTGGCTAAATGTTGTCAAGAGAAAATAAACTTGAGGTTCATAGTGGACCGTGAGACCTTGTTTACCTTGTTACTATTCAGGTTAAAGGAAGGGAATGTGAATTGGTTTTGTATTGTAAGCAGCAAAAAAAAAAATGTTCATACTTGATGTAAATGATTAAAATGCGGCACATAATGGTTTGTTAAAATGAGAGGTTATATAATTTTTTAAAATAATTTCATTAGTAAATCTTATGAAGCAGACCTCCATGAAGCTGTAAACGAAAGAAAACATGGGGATTAATTGTCTTCTATAATTACTCTTTGATCAATGGGGTCTTTTTTTCCTGGATGCCTGGTAGCCAGTGAGCTGTGTGATTTTGTGACATCACTGTTTTTGTCTTTCCTCCTGTCAAAGGCATGGTGGGTCAAACTGAGTGGTCAGAGTATTTCCCTGATTGTGGAGGCACCTCTCAGTCCCCCGTCGATGTGGTAACCACACAGACTAAATATGACCCCAGTTTGATCCCTTTGACCCCGCTGGGCTACGATCAGCACGGAAACAAGCCTTTCACTCTGTATAATAACGGACACACAGGTAACTATGGTGGTTAGAGGATTCAAGCTCCTGGTATGAATCTGTTCCAGGTTTATGGTGTAACCTGACAACTAACTTTTCCCAATAATACAGGATCCTAGTAGTATTTTGAATCAGAATGTATCTGTCTATCTTTCCTTACGTAGTATTCCTTGTTGGGTTCCTTGTCATCTTTCCTCTGTCTTCTCTCAGCCGTCATCGAGCTGCCAGAGTGGATGACTATCGGTGGGCTTCCGTGGCTTTTCACAGCTGTTCAATTACACCTCCACTGGGGTAGCGGTGGGCCAAGCCACGGGGGCAGTGAGCACACTGTCAACGGACAGAGTGCAGATGCAGAGGTATGCTACAGTGAAGCTTACTGTGATGTTTCAGTAGAAAATGATGCACAGATAAACAAACTGGGCCAAGGTCAAGGTGTGAGATAGTGGTAGAGTACATGAAAGCAAACTTACATGAAAGAGTGAAAGAACATGAAAGAATCTTTTAATCGGTACTACATCAGTATAATATAATTATATCCGTTTATATAGTCAGTATTTGATTGGCAGCCAGTGGAGTTGTTGTGGAAGGCGTTCTGGTGATGATCCAGGCAGCTGAGTTCTGTACCAGTTGGAGTTTATGGAAAAGTTTGAGAGACTGACCAGAAAGGAGGGAATTGCAAACGTCTGAAGGGAAGGTGACCAGGGTATTGACGAGGGTGATGGTACTGTTGAGTATGAGGGATGGGCAGAGGTGGTTGCTTAGGAGGAAATATGCTGACTGAGTGATGTTATTAATGTGTGATTTGAAAGACAGTACTGTTAAATATGGAAGGCGCTGCTACAACACCAAACTACAGACTCTATGTATCTATCTGTCTCTCTCTTGCTCTTTGCCTCTCTCAACATCTCCCTCTCTCGCATTGCTTCGATCTCGCTTTGTTTCTCTCTCTGATGTCTGTCTAGCATGATTCTGGTTCTGCCTGAGGTTTCTGCCCATTAAAGGGAAGTTTTTCTGTAAACTTGCTAAATTCTGCAAAGTGCTGTACTCATGGTGGGTTAAGATGAGATAAGATGAGACTTCCTTTTTTATCTTGTTGTTGGGTCTTTGTTAATGAAATAAAACAGTTTATTATTATTGTTCATTTATTAATAGAAAATATTAATCTTATTTGTTAATAAAAACAATTAACAGGACCTGGTAATTATTTTGGAAAGTGTCCTTTGGTAACGTTTGTTATGATTTGGTGGGCCAGCCATAAATAAAAACTTGATTGATTGATTGATTGATTGATTGACTGATTGATTGATTGATTGATTGATTGATTGATTCATGCAGAAAACATGTCGATAAGACATACTGCGTTGCACAAGGTAGAAAAAAATGCTCTTTTTTGGTTTGCAATAATGAGAAGTTAAATGATTAGTAAGCAAAATAAAACACAATATTTGATGGAATAACAACATCTTCCTTTGTATACAAAAAGGGTAAGGTTTCTCAGCTTTCAAGAGCCCCCAGAAAAAGCACTGTTTCTCTCTGACTCTTGTTTTTTTAAGTGCTTCAAATGTCCAAGTCTTACAGAAAATTACTTCATAAAACATGTAGCTCAATATTTTTGAAAGGCATCACCTTCCTAGTTATAGCAGCTCAGATGTGACAATGGACTGCTTTCCTTAAGCATGAAGGAAATAATGTGAATATGTGAATGTCACAGATTCATCAACACATTATTATGCTATCTATATATCTGGGTGAGTTCCTGTCTTTTAAACTCTCGTTTTAAATGAAAACGTGTCCTTCCCAAGAGTGGATTGGTTCTTGTTTTGCTTTTGTATTTTTTTAGGCTTTGAACAGTGAACTGAAAGACTTTCTTGAGACTAGGCTGATTAAAAAAAAAAAACCCAGAGAGGAAGACAAAGCTTGACTGAACAGCGTTGTAGCAGAAATGCAAGTCTCAGTCAGTTGTTTTCAGTGTTGCACATCCAGTCCATCTGTCCGGGTTCAGGTTTGCCAACACACCTTTTCTTCAAGGCAGGGTGGACAGAACAATTTAATAGAAACAACATTCATGCAGTGTTGACAAAAACAGGGACAAATAGGAGAGGGCATAGAAATAAGACATGCATGAGTGGTCTTATTACATAATGTGACAATTAAGCTCCTTTTCATTCACATCAGTCCCTTCATCCCTGAAATTTCTACAGTCTTACTCCGGATATGCATGCAACTTTTTGTCTTTCTTTAGCCCTCATGGCGAGGGAGAAAAACAGCACGAGTTTTAGGCTGTAACACTTTCCTTTCTCTCTCCAGCTCCATGTGGTTCACTACAACTCTGAGCTCTACCCCAATATATCCACAGCCATGACAAAGAGAGATGGCCTTGCTGTTTTAGGGATTCTCATTGTGGTAATGACATACACATATGAACAAACTACAGTAATATACAACAAATTAAAGAAATGTTGTTGTGTCATAAACTTGTTAGTCTGAGGTTTGTTTTCCCAGACAGGTGAAGAGACCAACCCAGGATTTAACCACATCCTGAACTATTTGAGCCGCATCAGACACGCAGGTAACTCGTCTTTAAATATATGAAAAGTTGAGAAAGTAGGAAGATATTTGATTTATACTTCATTTGGAAAGACATGATATGTCTGTCAGAGTAAATGTTCTATTTATCTGAACCCTCTGGACAAACGGTGAGCAATTCAGCTACAGAGCCAAACTGGTAGTGTAAACGGGGCTATGTGCCTTATAGTAACTAAAACACGAAAAATAGGGAAACGTTTGTAGGTTTTCATAGGAATTACAGTTTGGAAGTTCTATCTTACATAATTTTTTCCTCTCCTCTTTCCACCTGCTGGCAGATCAGAAGGCCTACATCCCAGCTTTTGACATCCAATCTCTGCTCCCTAAGGATCTGGGACGCTACTATCGCTATAATGGCTCCCTTACAACGCCGCCATGCTATCAGAGCGTCATCTGGTCTGTGTTCCATGAGAGGGTTCAAATCTCAAAGGCACAGGTAAGACTGAGGCACAGAAATTGTTAAAGTTGATCCTACATGCTATTAGTTAATGTTTACCCTACTTTCACATGTGAGTACGTCTTAATTCTTCTGTGATCCAAGATGCTAAATGGTTTAAAGCAAAAATAAATGTTCCACTGAGACTACATAAACTTCTGGTCCAACATGAACTGATGATATGCTTATTTTCATTGTTATTTATATAACCCAAAGCACTGATGTTTCAGAAACAGACTTTAAGAATCACCACTTCATTTTTTTATCTACGCTCATTCACTCTCAACATCATGATTCTTGCATAAGTAAGGGGTTTTGGTTTATTTAAAATGTATCTGTCCCATCAAATGAACCATTTAATATTAGACTGTTTAAAATACAGGTGTTTTTTTCTCCCAAATGTACTTTCAGTTGTGATTAATTACCCATCAGAAACCTCAGATGGCAATAATTAAAGATGCATCATCCTACAATTTGGGTTAAACCCATAAACTGTATAATATATGGATGTAGTGTCTAATATTGGAAATGCTACCTAACATTGTTCCAGTTTGAATGAGGCAAAGATTTGGACCTTTTTTTGCCTCTTTGCACACAAATACAGTGTGCCAATCTGGCAGTCAAGTCAGCCATGCCCTTAAATGGGTAAATCTTGTAAGTGTAACGAGTTTAAAACAAACTCACCCTCTGTACAGTGTGTGCCAGGTACTCGGACCAAAACCATTTTTTCAGCTAGGCTGTAAACTTATTTACTTCTGCTGTAAAAATCTGTTTATTTGGCTTGGTGTGTATGTGGTTTCTGGTGTTTCTGCAGCCAGTCTCAAGCTGATTTGCGTAGAATTGCAGTTTTAAGCACCAATTGGCAAAAAAAAAAAAAAAAAACTGGGGGATGATCTTAAGTACAACTAAATAGCTGCCATTAGAAACAATTCTTCTTATCAGTCTTGTAATGCAGACTTTAATAATTTGCTCCTGCCAAATCTTATTAGTATCATATCATCAAAGTTAATATTTGGTTCAATACCTTGAAATTCTGATGGATAGTGGTTGAACCCATTTTTTTATCCCTTGGGTGGAAAACTGCACCTTAAGACACCTGGACATCATTTTCTTTTTAAAAGTTGTATTAAATTTACACCCAATGTAAGTAACCTTGGCCTCTTTAACTCTTGGAACTGGAACACCAATCATTCCTGAATAAGTGAATAACTCAGCGAGCACTCCACTTTTGTTTGCCAAATCATTTTGATCACTGACCTTTTTCATAATAGCTCTCTTTGTTCTTTTTTTTGTTTTCATTTCAATGACAGTTCTATCTACTGTCTGTTTTGAGCTAGGTGCAGTTCTAGCCTAACAATGTTATCCATCCCTTCCCTTCCCTTGTCACCCATTCTCCGCAGCTCCTTCGGATGGAGACGTTGCTTTACTCCAGTAAATCTGAGGAGCCGTACAGGATGCTGCTGCAGGACAACTACCGAGCAACACAGCCACTTAACCACAGAGTTGTCTTTGCGTCCTTTACTGCAGGTAAGTCAGACACAAAAAGAGACTTCTTCATCGTTATGCCTTTAAAATACTCCCTGATAAGAATGACATCTATGCTTTTAATAGAGTCAGATGTGATCAGCAGTATTTAACCCTAACAGTACTTTTTCACTGTTGGATTGTTACGCCAATTTGCTGCTCATAATGCCAACCAGCCAGAGGGTGCCCATGCAAACCAAACCAGAAATTAGCACAAAAGGTGGAATGCATAAAGAATAAGGATTAGCCATAACTTGAGCCGGAGGTAGGAAGCTTTTGATAGTAGAAAAAGAAAGTCAGAAAAAAAGGAGAACTGGTGGGAGACAACATGGGGAGCTGTTTGTTTGCAGGCTGATTAGAGAGGAGGATTTGCAAAAACTGAACACTGACTCCTTTGTTAGCATGCACATCTCACTGAGGAAAGAGGGAGAGGAAGAGGAGACACAGAGGAGTGATAGAGGGAGACAGAGGGGTAGACAAAGACAAAGGAGAGGGAATTTGTGTAAAGTGCCTTTTGTGGTGAGTGACTGAACTGGAAGGCCTGTGAAATCAGCACTGCTGTCAGAGGCAGCGATGGTGACCTGACAAAACATTTTCAACCAGCTGAACTGCAGATTCTGCTGACATAAACCAACAAATCGCTGTCTATCAACTGACTGTGAGAAAGAAAGCAATCTGACTGTGAGAAAGAAAACAATCTGAGTTTTCTAATAAATTGATCGATCTTTTCTTTGTTGTAGAATCAGGGAGGGAGCTCTCATCTGGTAAGACAATGATTTTTTTTTCATTTTACCTGTGTGGATGATGAAGTTTTCCTCCTTCTTTGACACTTGTGTGTGTTTTTCTGTTGCAGGTGAAGTCACAGCTATAGTCATAGGAGTGATGTGTGGCTGCGTAGGTTTGGCGGTGATCGTTCGTTTCATCGTGAAGACGATACGGTAAGAAGCTCGGCCCTGTTAGCAGCCTGTTTCCTGCTCTGTTTCTGTTGGCTGGAGCAGACTCTGGCCACAGGTCTGCTGCTGTTCTGGGTCAACCGAGCAATCTGTAGAAACTCTCACTTTGCACATCTCTATCTTCCATATCTTGGCAGATTTTTTACCATCCTCCACAACGAAACAGTCGCGGTAAACAGGTGGTTTACCTGATAACATAACTGACAAGGATACACAACTACAGCTGGCAGTGCTGTTTTATTTAATGACTTGTTTTGTTTTTTTTTTTTTTTGCAATGAATCCTCAAGTGCTGATCTTAGAACAATAATATGTCAAACGGAGGACTGCTCATATAATAAAGCAGTGCAGTCTCGACTGATGTATCATTTTATGTTATGATGAAATAGGGCTGAAGAGTCCTGTGCAAAAGAAAGTCAAAACAAGAAAGAAATTCGATTCTAACCAAGCGGCAACCTTGGGTCTGAAAATATAAGACAACGCGGAAGTGCTAAAGTCTGTTGTTCCTCGAGTGTCCCCTTGAGGCTGGCTCTGGAAGTACCGGAAGTCACGTACACACCAAGCCAAAAAAAAGCCTTTTTTCACAGTTCAAAAAAGCACATTTACAGCCTGGTACAAAGAATGTCTCCTGTCTGATCACTAGTTTGGTAACAGCACGCACTGTACGGAGGGATGAATTTTTTTCTAACTAGGCAGATTTGACAATATTTAGATCGCCAGTTCATTCAATCAGAGGCACAGCTCAGGTCATGTGACTGTGGAGCGTCCTATTGCTGTTACTGTGGAGACTCACAGCCTGCCTCATTTCCAATATGGCCGCGCCGGCCGTTTTGCTTGAAAAGTCCGTTTCAGAAACAGATGAGTGAAGTCACGGAAACTACATCCATTAATTATACAGTCTATGATTCTAACCAACATTAGCATAGTAAGGGCCTGTGTTCACTGATGGCATTTTTTACAGTGCACTTCTCCTGGGTGCCTAATGTTGATGAAAATATAACCTACCTATGACTTCCATTAAAAAACACAATGATGTTCCAAAGGTTGAGGTGCCATAACTGTCACAAAATAATAGCTGACTATGAGAGTGTTTTTGAACTTCTGATGCTGTGCGTTAAAAATGATGGGCTGTGTTGGATTTGTATAGAAGCTGGGTGCTGATACCACAAAAAAACAGCCTCACTGGCCCTACATGTTGTTGACTGCTTTTGGTTGCTGAAGATACTTCCAATGGCATTTATTTCAGTTAATACATAAGAAGAAAGTTGCTTTTTTTTTTAAGGAAACATAGTCTACTCTTTTCACAAGAGAACAGTCTCATAGCTAACGCTTAGCACAATGAAAAGTAACCACATGACTTTACCTGAACTACACAAATGTAAATGATTCAAAGGGACTAAGTCAGGCAAAAACGTCTAACTACATAATGGGTATTGGCTAGGGTTTAGAGTCAGTTCGGCTCTTATAGAAATGTTGGCATAATCCTCTTTGTGAGATTTCCCCATCGACATTAAAGACGCTTCTAAGATCAGCCTTTAGGATAATCTCATACTCTCACCTCTGCTGCAGTAACAGCGCTGATACCTAAATCTTTTTTTATTGTTATTTTCATGTTACCTCAATAAAAATATGTTTTAATTTTCCCTGAGTGATTCAATCAATTGATTGATCATGAGTTCCCAAAGTTCAAAAAGCATGTAAAACTCCTGTCATGGAGCTGTAACTTAGAGTCTTGAACACTGAAGAGAAAAAAAATGCTTCAGAGGAGGACATGTGAGGAATCTGATCCCTGCAGTCTTGCTCTTACTCAAAGTATTACATTGAAAATTTGTCTCCTCAAGCCTCATCAAAGGGCCTCCAGGGGGCTCTACATCCTACTTTGGGAACCCTTGATCTTAAGGGCACCAATCCTTAACATTTTTGCAAACCCCCTTGTTGATATGTTCAATCTTTCTTTCTTTGGTCATGTGATTCTGTCTCCTGATTTGTGACAGCTCTACCTCTAGCTGGGACGTCCTGCACAATAACCGGCCCGCTCCCATGCCAAGGTTACTGTTCAAAATGATCACCTTTGACCATACAACCTTCACTTCACTTGATCCCTTCTCTTAACACTAACCACTCATTCATAGTGATCTAGGCTTTAACCCCCCTTAGAGTAGCAGAGCTTAAAGACATTCCACTGTCTGTGAAAAAGGCACTTTATACATGTACTGTATGCACATTATGTACTTAAAGGCAAATCCCACACAATTAGCTGTTTGAAACATTCTGTAACACCACTCAGCAATGACTGAAATAATCCTTTAATCCTGCAGTTTCAACAGTTCACATATGTACAGTATAACCCCTAACATTCACTTGAAGCAATAGCTGTTTGCACTAAAGTGTTGACACAGGTCTTTGTGTTTATAATTATCAGCCTTATTAATGATCATACATCATGTCTAATTCTTGGTGGTCTAAAACATTTCATTCAACACTTTCACAGCTTTCCATGCATCGTTTAACAAACGAGGGCCTCTGCTGGACACCATAACAAACTACATCTGACAGAAAACCTGCATTATATGAGATGATTGAGTCGCACTAACTCGTTTTTTTATGTTTCAGGATAAAAGATCCAGAGAAAGCTAAGGAAATAACACAAGACACAGCCCCGAACTCGACAACTGCAGGAGAAAAGAAAGACGAGCCATCCCTGTCCCCTCAAATGGAGCCTTAGGCGACAGCACAGTCAAACTTTGGAGAAAATTAGAAAGGTTCTCACTTTTAAATTACACAAAGAAAAAGCATTTTATAGAATGTGAAGTATACTGGATGGAGGAGAAATAGACTTCTGTCTGAAACAGTTATCTCCTTTTGAATTCGCCACCTGGATTTGAAGGTGTTTACATTATTGAAAACAGGAATTTCTTTCAGTTTGCACAGACGCACTTGGTTTAACTTTGGTTTGTTGTTTCTGAGTCAGATGTTTACTTGGGAAAGGCTTATGTAAATGTTCTGTTGAATATTCATTATTTCACCTGTTTTCACTGTTATATATTTCTATTCCTGCCTTGAAACGAGCACACTGCACTGTATGAAATGTCATAGACGTATGAATTGTTTACTTATGATTTCATATCCACTGTAAAAACTTGATTTTTTTTTTTTTTTCATTTGAATCACTTTTAGAGCACTGATACAAATTGTGCAATTTGGTAATTAAAACACTGGAAGAGTAAGTGAGAAAGGCCTTAGAGGATTTATGAGTAGATTTATGAGAGCTTGGCACATTCTGATGTAAATGAACGAGTTATATTTATGTACATGTGTTTATTCTACTTGAAAACTGATCCTTCATTTCAAATATCATGTTTGTCTGATTGATTTTTCTTTCTTTCTTTTTTTGCTGTAAATAACTTGTCAAAGTGAGCACCTCAGTAAAATACTTGAATGAATCTGAATAGTCTTGTGTGTGTGTGTGTGTGTGTGTGTGTGTGTGTGTGTGTGTGTGTGTGTGTGTGTGTGTGTGTGTGTGTGAGGGATAATCTTCAGCTGGGTGGTGTGTTTTACCTTGTGGGACTTGTTCTCAATCTACGCATTTAAATCATGTGACTCGAAGCTGTATATCCATTTGAACCCCAAATTAATGACAAAAAAAAAAAAATCAAATAATTAAAATAAGCAATAGGGGATATTTTAAGTATGTGCTTCATGTACTGAGGCTATAGTCCTTGTCAGAGCAGTCGCAGGATTGACTCCCAGTCTTGGTTATCAGCTGCATGTCTTCCAAAACTTTCTGCTTCCCCAATTCCTGTCTCTCTTCAGCTGTGCCACCATTGAAGGCAAATTATTGATGTATTTTTGCTCCAAAAATACATAAATATAAAACAAGTACGAGTATACAACTAAAAGACAAACTTTTCTCTAATTGGTCAAGTTTAGGGATTCTTTTACAAAATTTTATAAAACATGACTGTCGTCTCTTCAATGTTATTGAGCCTCATAAATATTACACTTCCCAGTTAAAGATATAGTTTCTATATTCATATTATATCTCTTTTTTTATAGCCAGATCTTGTAGAAACTACCTTTATTTGTGCCTAATGTTTTTGAGAACTTGAGCTTACGTTTGAGGACAAGACTTGAGGAACAGACAAAAGGAACTGATCTGATTCATGTTACTGTAAAGACTGTGGAGATTTCAAACAAAGCCTGACTGGATTATCAGTCAGTAAAATTAAACAAATAGAGCAAATGGCTATTTAGAGAAGTATCAAAGTATTTTTGTATTGAAAGGCAAGCAAGGTCAACAAATAGCTAAACAGGATGTATAATTAATTTACTGGCTAGTGATTGTCTCAAAGGTCTGTACTAGGACTGAGTTGCCAGAAATCAACCAATACAAAAACAAACATCTCTTCAGATATGTTTACTTACAAGAGTGAATACACTCTAAAGTGTATTCATTTAGTCTTAAGGCCACTCCATTTTTTGCCATTTTAATAAAATCTTGAGCTATCCAAGAAAAAAGAGGTGATACTGGATGAAAAATGTGGATAATAATCACAATAATAACACATGCAGTAATTGACAAATGTTGCTCCATGCATATTTACTACAACAAGCTTTCTGTCAACTAATTTACGAACAAATCTAAGCATGCTGAGTGACAAAGTTTTGTCTGGAACTTGGATTTATTCAGTGCACAGTAGATCTAATTTATACAATATATCATATTTCTTTATAATTGGTTCTGCTCATAATTGTGTATTTTGAGAAGGAAAGGTCACAGAGATCTATATGCAAATAAACCATAGACACTGAGTGTTAATATGAAGATGATAGTAAGGCTTCACAAACTGAGAATCCAAAATATTCCCCCGTCCCTTTAAAAGGTATTTTTAGCTGTAACTGGATCTCTGCTCTAAAGCACAGCCTTGTGGACAGATCAAAGTAATACACATGCAGTTTAGGCCACTCCCGCTCACACTCACAGAAAGTGAAATGTGGAAACAGAACTGGGGAAGAAAACAAGAAAAGATCTCACATCTGGAGCTTTAAATTACTTCTCTATCTCTCATCTTCTTTGCTGCCAAAAAACAGGTAGGGAAGTTCTTTCATCAGGCAGCTACTTCCTCTGCTGCTTTCATGATGACAAAAATACTGCACACAGCTGTGGTTCAGTCTGACTCACCACTTGGTAATGCTTTGTTATGTGTTCTGTTTCTTGTATTGTAAGACAAAAAGTCTTTTCAGTGTAATACTTCTTCATGCTGTGACTTTGTTCCTTTCAAGGTCTGCTGGGTAATGGCTGCTCTCAGGACTTTCCTCACTCTGTGCATGTGTCTCCTGCTGGCTCATCAAACATATGCCAAAAATGACGCTCCCTGCCAGCGTTCCAAGTGGAACAACGGCTTTGATACCTTCCTCAAACGCCACATTCGCTCTGGCACTCCTATGTCTATGGACCAGAATGAGTGGGAAAAGTACATCAGGAACCACGGGGGCTGTGACAGACCTACTCAGTCCTTCCTCCACCCCAAGGACCTGGAAAAAGTGAAAGATGTGTGCACCAAAAAAGGTGGGAAAAGTTTCAAAGAAAACCTGTGCATCAGCAAGGAGCCCTTCACTTTTGTCACCGTGAGGAGCGAGCAGGGAACATGTGGGATCAAGAGCATCCGAGAGGAAAACAAACATCTGATCCTGGCTTGTGAGGTGCTGAACAACCAGTGCCTGCCAGTCCACTTCGAGGGAAACCCCCAAAACTTAAAGTCAGATAACAATGCCAAAGACTGCCAGGACCCCAGGAGTGATGCCCCCAGCTTCAGAGTGACCTGGTTCTGGTTGTTATCCGTTCTGCTTGTTGTTGTTTTATATTTAAGAATCTAAACAAAAACATTAGTTTTTTTGTCAGTATTGAACTTTCACAATCAAATGGTGAGAACATTTCAAGTCTGTTTTCTAAGGATTTATTTTGTCAACAGTATCAAATTCCCTTTAGATATCAAACAGAGAAAATGTATTTTTGTAACATCAGCTCCTTGCCTGCATAGTTGACATTTTGTTTCTTATTACCTTGCATGAAGTATATGGAGATAATGACAGAGATGTTGTTCTAATGTAATTTAAAGGGACTGTTTGGAAATTCATGTCACAGAATTAATCATGGAGTGTATTTTAAACTGAAAGGGAACTCATTAAACTGGATTTTCTAAAAGGGATTTAATCCAATTAAGAGTTTTATTACATATTTTTTGCATCTATGGTATTTTTTTATCAGGATCAATTTATTCCTTCAAAACGAAGCAGTAGAGTAACGTTTACATTACAGAGATCATGTGAAAGAGAAGTTCAGATATGAACCCACGCCACTTCTTTGTTTCAAACAGAAAACCATGACTTAAAAAGCGACTCACATTAATACACGCTGAATAATTCATAGACATTGGGGACGAACATAGGAGGATCCTGTTTTATCACTAGACCACAATTTGCTTTGCTCACACGCTTACAATCACACAGAGCTGCATACAGTAAGTTTTTTTTCTTAATTAAATTTTGATGTAAGACAATGATGTACTGTGTTTGTCGAAAAAGGTTTCCTCTTCCTTTTTTCTGTTTTTATCTGTTGTCCCTTGAACTTTGGCTCTTGCCAAGTTTTCACCACTTTGCTGAATGCAAAGTTGAATCAGCTACGCACTCAAATTCAACCCATAGTATTTGTACATTGTTTAAGTAGTAATTAGTCACAGGTAATGAGTGAGTTATCACTAAAAAAAAGTAGAGATGTAGTGATTAAAATAATCTTTATAGAACAACATACATACCCAGTTCCAAGAAATTTGGGGCATTGAGTAAATGTTTAGTACAATCTGTTGCTGATGTTGAACAAAACACTAAAAAAGTTGTGTTATGTTATAAAAAAGAAATTAAATAAATAAAGGGCTACACTTTTAAATGAACTATGTTGAATGCAATAGGAGAGCAACATGAATGAGAATAAAAAGGCTGTTCTAGAGTCTCAGAATTAAAAATGGGAAGTGGTTCTTTACTCTGTGAGAGACTGCGTGTGCAAATAGTTCAGTGCTCCATCCTCTATATTACAAAATATCAAAAAAGATTCAAGGAATCCATAGGAATCTATAGACAAAAGAAACAAGGAAACACAAAGCAAAGCAGAAAAAACCCTGATCCTTGGGCCTTCAAGCAGAACTACATTGAAACATAAATGACTCAGAAGTTTAAAAAAAAAACAACAACAAAAAAAAAACTGTGACTTTTCTGGATCCAAGCCCATTTATGACAGACTGAGGCAAAGTGGAAAACTGTCCAGTGAGCTGATGAATCAGAGTTTGACATTCTCACTCTTTTCTTTTTGGAAATCACAGTCAAACTTTCAGTACCCAGAAAAGGATGGAGACCAACCTTGAGGTTTTGTTCAATGCGATCTGAGAACTAGCTGTCGGTTTCATAGCTGATGCTGCTACAAATATTTCTGGTGGCTTATTATTATTATTATTATTATTATTATTATTATTATTATTATTATTATTATTATTGTTATTGTTATGATTATTATTATTTCTGAAATTTTGAATTTTATCATCAAAAGTCTGGATCTAAATAAATAGATAAATAAATAAACAAACAAACAAACAAATAAATAAATAAATAAATAAATAAATAAATAAATAAATAAATAAATATCCTCAGTAAGAAGGCTCTGATTTCAGTTACTCTCACTCTTTTTTCAATCTTATTTACTGATAGGTCAGTAAATTATCTACCTGATTTTTGAGCTTCTTCTGCCGGACCACATATTAAACAGCTCCAAACAGCCTGATGCACTTTAATTTTCAATTAACAGGCAATTGCTGTTTAGATGACCTTTCTCATCTCTTTGACATGCGATATCAAACCACAGCTGCTGATCAAAAAATGCAAACTCTCACACAACGTCTAACTTGCAGGAAATAAAGGTATCAGCAAATATTTGCTGCTAAACCTTCACCAGAGAAAACTTGTACCAAATGCTGCTCTGTCTTCTCATTTGCATATGTCATGTGACACAGAGACAAAATCTGTATTTCTACTCTGAAATTTTAAGTACAGACTTCTTAAGACATAAAGACAGCTCTCCAACTGATGTCTGAAGAAACTTGACTGTCCTGGTTTAACAGTGTTTACCTCTGTCAGTGTTCAGCTGAAACAAACTACAACGACAGTTTGATCAGTGACGGTATTCATGACACCTTTGCAGCACATGCTTGGACATCTTCCACATAACTGAGAGGATTCATTTATGGTCTGAGTCAGGAGACGTAGGAACACTCATTTTTTTCAACACTGGGTGGCAGAAGAGGACCGCAAGATCAGAGTAAAACCTGTAACCTTATCTTCACTAATGACTCGTCCATCAGTACATGATTTTTTTGTGTTTTATACCACGGCTTAAGCGATGATCTGCTAAAGTCTGACCACCGATAGACTATTTTGAGGCTTTGATTCTGCTTTGCTCCAATACCTGATTTCATTTACAGAGCCCTCTGAAAGGATTTCCAGATGTGATTGTTTAAGCAAAGTTCTGGGGAAAATTACTGTGAAGAGGGAAAAATTGACAGTAAAATCAGAGATGACGATATTGTAGTTACAAATGGTTTCACTCCCTCCAGAAATTAGACGAAGCCAAATTGTCGACACAGGTAGCTTTATTTACATTTTCTACCCCAACTTCTTTCATTTTCACCAACTTCCACCGTCGAACTTACAGCAACGGATGAGAAGACAATAATAAATACAACATTTACAAATAATGGTACATAAAAGGAAAATAAAACACACATACCTCGCTGACCGTGGTAATCCGAGAGGGAATGAGAACATCAGTGAGGAATAAAAAAAGGTGCGCCCTTAAAAAGGAGCCGGAATAGAAAAACACGGAACACACCTTGTTCCCACCACGGTATAATATGAAACTTAAATCTGGTACAAAATATTGATGCTAGATAAAAAATGTTACAAAATATAAATATACAAAATGACAAAAGATAATTTTGGGATGGGCTAAACAATTGTGCTGAGGTAATAGTGTAAAACTTTTCCAACTTGCCGTCCTACCACAGTGAACTTTTCACATCCTTTCGTTTTCTCTGCTGCTAGTCTGATCCTGTTGCAGGTTGGAGACACAATACATTTCCTTGTTGGTAATTTTGCTTTCTGAAGTCTTTTTATTTTTCATTTCCTCAAAGAATGAAGACTAAAAACAAGCTCATGAAGAAATCACTAAAACTATCACACTGTTTTCTGCCCGGAGGCACCACAGATTGACATGTATGCTGAGCACTATTCAGTACAATCCAGAACAATAGGACACAAATATGTTACCAATCCATTGGGTCATTCTGGAGACTTCAGGGACCCACACTGGTCATATACAGTAACAGTGACCAGAGGCTGACCTTCAGTGAAGCATTAAACCATGGCCATTCCTAATCCCTGACATCATCGGAGGGTCACTCACACACACACACACACACAGTCATGTTAATGCACAAAGTCACACACATAGAAACACTGTCTACTGTAAACACATGCATGACCCCGCTGACACACACAACCCCAGCTGAGGAAAAAGGAAAATTCAACAACAATCGTTGACTGGGGTTGGAGAGGAAAGGCTACAAGGGAATAAAAGAATGAGTGCAGAGTGAGAAGTGGTGTGAGGGTGGAGGAGCAGAGAAAAGGAGACAAGGAGTGACATAAAAAAAAAAAAAAACCACCACTGAAAACAAATCATATACACAAGTAACGAATACACAGATTTAAAACCACAAAGTGTTAGCATGAGAGCCAAAACAAGTTTTTCTTCTCAGGCTTCATTCCCTCCACCTCCTCGTTTAACTCTGCATCATCGCACTTCAAGAAACTGTTCTTAAAACAACTCCTCTCTTCTCTTTCAGCCCCGCGCCTTCCTTAAGTCATTCAGAATGAGTCAGTGTTATTTTATGGTGCTGTTGTCACCTCAGAGAGGGCTCATTAAAGTAGTAAGGGCAGCAACAGAGTGCACGATCTGTTAAAAACTAAAGGGAAGGGATGGAAACATACAAATTAAAGATGACTTTAGTAAATTAGCAAGTCTTTAGCTTCTTTACCCTCTGTATGTTCACATTCTCTCTCTGTCCAGACGGATTCATAACAAATGAGAGCAATAATTACAACCACAAAGGCTCAAGGGGGAGGGAAGAGAGATTTTAGGAGCTGGGGAAGTGGTGGGGGGCTGAAGGACAAAAGGAATAGAGTGTGAGTAATACAGGCGTCTGGGTGCAACTGCCCAGGCATCTGAAGGTTCAGTCTCATGTACACAAGGAGACTCAGCTCTACACACACACAACCTCTATACTTTGAAGATTTAGATATAAAACCCCAGTCGTGATGAAATGATGTGTATAGGCAGGAATTTGAGTCACACACATGCAGACAAAAAAAACAAACAAAAAAAAAAAAAAACCCAAGGCATCCCTTATAATAAGCATTTAAACAAGGCTGGCCTGGTCTTGCCTGAAAACAGGGAACTTTGCCCTCATATAAGTTGGATTTTATCAAGCAGTGATTATTCACATGCACAATCTCAGAGACACATTTCTACACACTGTGGCTTACCACTTTTCCGTCTCCTCTCTCTTTTAGTTCCTCTTTCTTATCTTTCCTTTCCTCTCTTGATCACAGTCTCTCATTACTGTGAACTTTGTTGAATGCTGCCTTCTCCTCTGCTCTAATCAAACCCACATGGCCAGCATGCCAGCAGCAAACGGTGCTGCACACACCTTTAGCTGTGTGCTTCCTGTCGTGGCTGCTTGTTGTGCAGAACTCAGAGAGTTAAAATCCTGAGAAGCAACTTTGTTAACCTAAACATCCTCTTTCGACTTTTATTCACATGCAGCATGTGACTTTGAGTCCTATTTGATGTTTACATGTCAGACTTTATTTCAGGGGCAAGTATTCAACTTTGCAATGGTTCAGCAAGCAGCAAGCAAAGATTAAAAAAGGATAGTTCCTGTACATTTAATCTCCTGAACCCCAGGAGGAGGTCCTGAGTCCCCCACTGACACAGAAGTAAATCAGAAGAGAAAATAATACTGTAAATTATGCTAGCTAACTGTGAATGCATGTGAACATCTAGCACAGTTGCTTCCTCTGGGGGTAAAGGTCAGAGATAATGACTTCCAGGAGTTGGCAGTGGGGAAGGACAGGGTCAAGTTCACATCTGGGATTATCAGGGTTACTGGGGTGACCGGCTTTTACTGGAGGTCATCCTGATGATAAAGTGGAGAATGCCACTGAAGTGTGACTTTACTACAGGGTGATCACACACACTTTCACATGCACAAGCTCAAACTTGTGCAGACTAGTAGCTCTTTTTTTTTTTTTTAACAACAGGGACACCATTCTACTCCACATTCAGAAAATGCTGCAGGAAGTTTGAGATTATGTGAGCAGTTTCTGAGCTTCCCATTCAACACCCAGATAAGCTTTCTTTGGGACAACAATTGTCTGCAGACAGTCTGGATGCTTAACAGATACAGTTCAAATCTGTGTCATTTGAATGTGGAGAGGAAATAGGAAACAATAAGCAGCACAAAGGGAAGTGAAAGTGAAGATATTGTTCAGTTCCTGCAGAGAGACTGTTGACACAAGACTGTGATCTGAACCCAATGAAACGTAAGAAGGGGAAAGTATTTTTTTTTTTTAATTTTTATTATTTTTATTATTTAAAGAGGAAGTATTATGCTGTTTTCAGGTGTTAAAATGTCCCTTGCATACTCCTGTAATGGCTTTAGGCCTACATAATTTACAACTTTAAAAATGACTTTTCCACTCTAACACTGGTGTGCTAATAAACCCTTATTTCAGACCTTGGTGTTTGAGGCCCGCCCCTTCAACATATCATGAACCAGTAAGGAGGTCCATAGATCCTTACATGATGACCTCATGATATCAGCAAGTCTCATGAAGATCCCATGTTAAGTGGAGAAAGGTGATGGTCAAGTTATAGAAAGATGGCTAAAACAAGTAGTTTCCTTTCCCCTTTAGTATTAGCCTATAGCATTTTTTGTCACCTATTTAAAAGTGTTTTTTTCATGGTGAACTTAGGCTGTGAAAGTCAAACACTGCCAAGTTATCATACACTGATTCTCTATGCACATGTTCTAGTACTGCTTGAAAATCTCAGCATTGACAGTTGGCAGTATCAGTTACTGACATCGCTCTTGGCATGAGCGAGAACAAGATGACAGAACAAAAGAAGTGAATAGTACACGGTGATGAAAGCTGGATGAAATATAAGGAAATGAAGATGGGTGAGATAAAGTTGGCACTGGTGAAGCAAACTAATACTTCTTTGAGACAGAGGAGCCTCTCTTTACATATCTGCGGTCCTCATTCTTTCACTGTTTCTCAACCTCTCCATCTCTGTCACTATCTATTTGCCTTTGATCTCTTTGCTGACTCACCCTGCCTATCCTTTTCCCCCAAACAATGAGGTAAAAAATGACCTGCACTTTAGTCTCTAACTTTCTCTCCCTTTCTTTCTTCTCCTTTCCATCCTCTCCCTTCTCCTTCTCTTCAATGTGCTTGAGGAATGTGTCGCAGCAGCACAAAAGAACAAAAGCTTGACAGGAGGAGGAGGAAGATGAAGAAACTTGGGGGGGGGGGGGTGCGTGAGGTAAAGGGGAGAAAATGAAAAAATGGGGAATGAAGGGAAGGACTGAGCAGAGAGAGAGAAAGGTTGAGAAGAGCAGAACACGGCTGAGTGGATCTGAATGCTGAGCGGTGCTTTGTCATCACGTGCTGACATGCAGCATCACACACAACATTTCAGAGCTCTTTATTAAGCCCCCTCTGACCAGCAGGATCACACTGTGGGTGAGGCTGTTGCTGGGCTATACTGCATGGCTGCCTGTTTGATTCAATGGTCTTTGATGCATTTCTTGTTGTGTCATGGTAATATGCTAATGGCCTGCAGTGAGGCTGAACATGAATTTTCTTAACTACAGCTCTCTATTGTGACCTTTGTGTTTGCATCAATCACTTTCACATTGGGGGTATGATCAATTTCTATTTTCTGAAAAAGACCATGTTAAACAGACCACCGAAGCAGCTGCAAGGATGTCAGATGCAGACCTCATATGTATTAATTCTGGTCTGTATTGTTTGTAAACAATACTGACCACTGACCAATACTTGACTACTAATAGCCAAGGGTTTTTTGTCCCAAAAAATCAAAAATACAACTTTAAAGACTAAACAGCTGCACAGAGTGACTGAAGATGGAAGTTAGGAAAGTACAGCTCTGATGTGCTGTTTATTGGTTCATCTCCGTAGACGTGTCTTGTAAGGACATGCTGTGATTGTGGCATGGTGTGTGGCCAAGGTGTGTGTGTGGGGGGGGGCAGATGAAGGAAACAATGTAAGCCAGCTTTGTTCACTTCAAACGGGGCCGCAGGGCCGGATGCAAATCGTTGAATTTTGTGGCGGGCTTGAACGTAAAAACGCACATCATATTACCAAATATCAGTCTTGGGCTGTTATTCACCTTTGCTCGTCGACATGTCTTTGTTTTTCCAGTGGAGCTGACGCACTAGCCGAGTGTGTACGTGTAACTTTCTCTGACTAACTCCTGATGCCCGGCCCGCCTCCCCCGGTTTTATCTCGCGCTAATTTGCCGTGGAGTGTAGCGGATGGGATCATCCATCAAGAGTCAATAGTTAACGTCGGCTTTGTCCCGTTGCAATCCATCATCAGCGTGTGCGTGCGTGAGCGCACACAGTGTGTGAGTGTGCCTGCTCTGCACAGGACTTACTCCGACCCCGCGGGCCCCTGACCCTGCCCCACTGGCCCGTCTGACGCGCTGTTCCAAATGCCCCTTCGTCTCCTCCTACTCTCCCCTCTTTCTTCCGCCCGAGCTGCGGGGGGTGGGGTTGGGGGGCGCAAATGTCTGAGAAGAAACCGCCGACCTGCGCCAACCTCACCTCTTTTTTTAATCCATGCCCCCCTTTCCCTCTGCCTCTCTCATGGGTTCGGGGTGTTTTTTCCTCTGACGCAGGACCCGTTAAATGGATAGCCCACCGGTCTAGGCCAGAAGCTGTATCCCATTACCACCGCTTTTATTTTTATGACAGCGCCGTGGCGCACAGGAGGCTTGGGGTGAACTTGGCCTGCGTGCGCGCGCACACACACACACACACACACACACACACACACACACACACACACACACACACACACACACACACACACACACACACACTCATCAGCTCTGCCATCCAGACTGCCAGCCTGGCAGCTGACTGGTGCTTCCTTCGCACCGCCCTGCAAAGACGACATGTTCTGTCAACAGACCGGCTTGTCTGACATCCTTCTTGTTTGCACTAAAACGTTCACCCCTGTTTGAGTCATTTTCATGACGTGCAACTGCCGGCTAGATTCCACGTGGAGAAACACATCACACACCCTAGTATGTAGCGTGATATCGAGCTTGCAAGCCTTCTCCAGGACGCACAGGACAACAGGACGCAGTAACTGCTGTTCACTCCAGAGACGCGCATGAAGGAGAGGCGTCTCCAAACCCTGGTTGCATATGAAGCTTTGAAGCGCACGTTGCCTACAGGGGAGGGGCCAGGTCGAGGCACTGTGGACGTCTGCCTGTATTATCTCGGCCTGTGGGGCGTGTTCGTACGGAAGAGGCGTCAACGATCCGGCCCAAGCATCTCTGCTTTCTGTGCCATTCATTTGAAACGCAAGCGCTTATAACGAGCACTGACACAGAGGTAACATTAGAGCTGCGAAAGACGGTCAGTCATTCAGAGGAGAGAGCAGAATTAAGCGGTCAATCTAAGTTAAACCAGTTTGTTGGTGATCCAACGAACTCTGAACATCAGAGGAAACAAGTGGAGGCTTTTTGACGCAAGACGCGCAGGGATAGCAGCGCACCTACCGCACTTGGACCTGACACTTCAGCTACAAAATACCTGCAGCCTAACATGGAGCGCGAAATCCCTAATTTCGCTGGCACCTGGGAAATGAAGAGTTCTGAAAACTTTGAAGAACTCTTGAAGAAGCTCAGTAAGTGATAAAAAAAAAAAGAATTGTTACATAATGCCCTCTGGCAGTTTGTCTCATTTTTTGCGCTAGAGTGGTTTCTCATAAAGCTTTTTATTTCTGTGCATAATGACACAGATCAGATGTGTCAGCTCAAACTGTAGCTTTCTCAGCACATTATAGGTCAAATCTTTCTCTGTGTCCGTGCACCAGCGAGACTCACCCCCTGTCCCGCATTGGTGGGGGGTCTTTGTCATTCTGCAGAACCCAAAATTCAGTGTTTGGCCCACCGCCAGCCTCACCCCTTTTCCTCTCATCTCCCCCTTTGGCCTCCCATGCCAACACAATAGGGACAAACGGCGACACATCTGTCTGTGTCAGCCTCAGAGCGTGTGTATGTGTGTGTGTGTGTGTGTGTGTGTGTGTGTGTGTGTGTGTGTGTGTGTGTGTGTGTGTGTGTTTGTTTGTGCGCGCGCGCGTGTGTGTATGTGTGTGTGTGTGATGAGGGGAACCGTTATGGCACGATACAGTGCAAGATAGTCACATCATTATCTGAAGTGACAGTGCGAGTAAAAGGACAAACACCTGCTGCTCTGATTCACACTGTTCTGCTGCATTTGGGGGTCTGAATAGGCGTGCGTGCGTGCGTGCGTGCGTTGAGCCTGAATTTGTTATCTCGCGTGCTGCTTGCGAAGCAAGAGCTGTCTGTCGTTAGTGAGCAATTCTTATGAAATGACTGGTGCGCACCTGGAATTCATATAATTACACAGACGCAAATGAAGGTAGAGGAGCGCATTAAACAACGCCGACTCCTCCTCTCTTCACCACACGAGTTATTAAAATAGCTAATAAGCAACTTCAGGTCTGGTAAAGTCAACATCAAATGGAAGTGATCTTGTGATTGATGCGTTTCCAGATAATCTCAGTCTCTTTGAATGTGTGTCCATGTGAGCGCATCAAATATAAAATAGGATGCGGGTCTTGTAACGATGGCATCATGTCGTTTAAATGCATTTGTGCATGTTTTCCTACTTGGTTTGCTTGATACCAAGTAATACTGCTGTACCACAGAGTTCTCCCCTCTCTCTCTCTCTCTCACACACACACGCAGACATGTATCAGGGCATGTGCTCCTTAAATCTATCCTTGCCTTGGCATGACTGACAGACAGGAATTCCCTCTTGTCTCACTGGGGGGCACATCGCAGCTGTATGCAGCCTGTCAGCACCCAGCACCCTCCTGTGTCCCTCCATCCTCTTCTCCTTACCTCGCTCCCCTTCTTCTCCTCCCCTCTTCCCCTCATCTCTCTGTGTCCCAAATGTTTCCTCTGCCCTCTGCTCTTTGACATCTGACCCTGACCGACTGACCATCTATCCTTCCCTGTGTGTGAGTGTGTCCTCATGTGATCAGGACTGTGTAAATTCAAGCATTTTGGCTGCAAAGTGTCTCATCGGGTCATTTTCATACTTGTGGTTACTTAAGAAGCTTCAGCCCCCTCGAAGGCTTCCAAATGGTCCACAGACTGGCACCTGACTCCACAGTGTCTGTTAGAGACAGAGGTCAAGAAGTGCCTGAAGGTTCCCTTTGTTGTCTGAAATGACTGAGGCTTCTATGTAGCTTGGTATTTAATTTGGAAACACAGTTAAGTAAATTCAAATAAAACATTTTTATTTTGAAGTTACTCAAGAATAGGGCTGCACAGTGGATCAATGGTTAGCCCTGCAACCTCACAGCAAGAAGGTCACAAGCTCTAATCCCAGTCTGCCTTGTGGGCCTTTCTGTGTGGAGTTTGCAACTTTTCCCTGTGCATTCGCTGGTTCTTTCCAGGTTCTCTGGCTTCTCCACACAGTCCAAAAAAAAAACTCACTAGGTTAACTGGTGATTCTAAATTGCCCGTAGTTGTGATCGTGTGAGTGAGAGGTTGTCTGTCTCTGTGTGTCAGCCCTGTGATTGACTGGAAACCAGTCCAGGGTGTACCCCATCTCTTGCCCCAAGACAGCTGGGATAAGCTCCAGCCACCTGCAATCCTGAGCAGGATAAGGTACAGAAGACGGATGGATTTTAAGAATACATCAGTGTATAAAATTCTTAAGACTTGAAAAAGAAAAGATGTGACATGGTAGATCTTGAAATCAGATTGCAATGCCAAGTGGTGACTATGTTTCCATACCCAATGCAGCTCACATAACTCAGACTTAGATGATGACAAAGCACCCTTACTATGCAATCTGTGTGCAGTAGACAGACAGTGCATACAGTGCCCAGCTTGGACATCCCGGTGCTTGCTGAATGACTGTGCATTTCTCCGTCTGTATATATTTACCCTTGGTGACAGGTGGGAATGTGTGAGAGGTGAGAAGTGCGAAACCCAACTCGGCGGCAGATACACACTGGAAGTCGTACACACACTTCCCTTCACACTTGGGCAGAGATCTTCACACACCACACACAGACCACTGCTGCCTCTTGTCTGTCTGAGTCCCCCCTCCTCTCTCTCTACTCCCACACCGGTCTGCTTCCCTCTCTTTTCCCACGCTGGATCATCTGTTTTCAGTATGCTTTCTCTGTTTGGAAGAGGAGAATAATGCTGATTACAGTGGAGAAATAAATCATTGTATTATTGTACGTGTGTGTGTGTGCGTGAGTGTGTGTGTGTGTGATGATCAAGCATGGGGGGAATGCAGATGTGCTGGGCATGCTTTATCATATGACCTCATTGTTTCCTCTGTCATCATTATTGGACAGAGCTGTGTGGCGGCAGGCTGCTCCTTTTACCCCGAGTTAGCAGGAGGAGACTGAACAAAACGAAAAACCACACTATTAAAACAAGCACACATACACAAACAATCACGCATACACAGCCGCAGGTCTGTGGGTTTACATAATTTGGTAAAAACTGGTTTAATTGGCCCTGCTCCTTAGGGCTGGAACCAATTAAACCAACACTGTAATTCAAATAAAACTGTGCTCTCATGAACTGAGTAGGTGAGCTCAGAGGTGTGTACTGCTTGCATGGTAGTTCATTTCTTTTTGCACAGAAGCACTTTGCAGTTTTGTGATTATGTTCTTGTTTTTGCCACTGTAGATGTGAACATGATGCTGCGTATGATTGCGGTGAAGGCAGCAGCCAAGCCTCTGGTGGAGATTAAACAGGATGGAGAAACACTGAACATTAAAACGTCGACTACAGTCCGCACCACCAACATCACGTTCACTGTGGGACAGGAATTCAGTGAGGCCACAGTGGACGGGCGTCCATGCACGGTACACAACCATTGAATTTATGCTAACTTCTGTCTGCTTTCTCTGAATATGCAGAAATACACACACTACATGAGCAAATACACACATAGAAGAAATGGGTGTATGCGTAATTTGTTTAATTTGGCTTTTCATAATATTTGGTCTGATAGCATATCTTGACCCCTCCCTAAGTCTCTGAAGTCCTATCATACTACATTATGTTCTTCACACTCTTTACAACCCCTTTCAACTTTCTTTCCTCCCCTCGTTCCCCTTCCTGCCCCCTGTCCCTCCCTAATTCTTCCCTGTTTTCCCATAGATGGCCTCTGTTTGGCCGTCTCCAAAGCAAACACATGCAATGAGCCAATGCTTTGCGCTAGTGATGATGAGCACATCACAAGTTAGCACCTCTCAGCGATCGCCATGCGCCTCCTTTCTTATTTTTACTCTTCATTAGAAACTCCATTATCTTTTTTTCCCTTTAGTGCACATTTATGAATCTACCCACCCCTGCATCCAAGAATTTACATGGTTTTTCATGCGCTATTCCTGCGACTCTTTTTTTACTCAGAGTTTTCCACGTTGGGAAACTGACACCAAGATCAGCTGTGAGCAGACTCTGCAGAAAGGGGAAGGACCAAAGACATCCTGGACCCGAGAGCTCACCAATGATGGCAAGCTGATCCTGGTAAAATAAAATATTAACTTAAGGCTACATGGAATCAAGCTAAAAAATACAACACATTTCAAAAAAATTTAAGTTGTAAGATGTATATTGACGCCATTTTTATTTGACCATCTTTTGCTCTGCTTTCCAGCACTGTCAGCGGGCACCTGTTGCTAACTGTGTTTATTTGATTACCAAGCCAATTATGCAAAAAAAAAAAAAAAAAAAAAAAGAGAGAATTCATGCAATTGCACCTCAAGCACTATATCATCAATCCAATTAATCCGCTGTCAGAAGATGGATACATCTCACAGCACGGGGCTGTCAGCAGTGCTAAATATAGCCGGCTACTAAACAGCAGTACAAACTGACAAAGTTTGCTTGTTGTTACATTTCAAACAACAGAGCTGTGTAACAGTTGATAAATACTTTACCTGGATGCATTGTATCCGGTAAAAAATTGTCTTGTACTTGAGCGCAGATGGCCTAGTGGTTAAGGTTGCACTCCACATTGCAAAAAGCCCCTGAGCAGGCAGCACAGGTTCAAGTCCAGCGACTTTCCTACATGTCACTCCCAACTCTCACTCCGTTTCCTCCTCTTTCGTACCGTGCTGTACTCAAGCACGATTGCCTCCCCACAGCTCTGCTCCTCAGCTGGCCATTGCAGCCCACAGTCACACTACTCCAACAAGAACCAGACTTTAGGCACACTCATGCCCCGCCTATGTCACCATGAAGCATCTGTTTACATGCAGCGTGATCTCATCAGAGTCAGCACAATGAAACACAGAGAACAGGATTACAACTTTACTGACTTTTTGGCTCATGTTAGCCTAAGTTGTTTTGGTCCAACGCAGATCTTTGACATCGGTGTTACTGCTTAAAATAACTGTCGAGAGGAGCAGTCACAGCGATCGTGTCCGCGTGTTTGTGCATGAAGTATACCGTGCTGAAGCATACCTCTCTGAAGCATGCCAAAGACTGGGAAGTGTACAGCGCCCAAGCACAGAATGAGTGCGGTCACACTGGCCAAAAGAACTGGACTTTAGGGCTGAACCATGCTTGGACATGGAACGTTTGGTCAGTGTAATCGCGCCCTAAAAGAAGATCTGATCTCCATTAATTTCCAAAACAAACACACCTTGTTAGCCAGCAATTTCAGCCATAGTTGTTGCTGCAATCCACTTCAAACAGATAGTCCTTACAGCTCTTTGAAGTGTCTGTGACAGTAAAATCAAAAACTGAGCAAACAAATAATTAAAGTGTGAGTGATTCATGCCATTAAGGCTGCTACAAACTGCTGCTCTTAAAAAACATGGTTACCTGCAAAAGCCTCTTCTTCACAAAAAAAAGATCCCAAATAGAGGAGTATCCAATGAGCGACTCCACCCAGCTAGCATTTTATGGTTTATCATAACCCATTTTTAAAGCATATAAAAATTTATTGAACCCAAGCCAAAACAGAAACCAGTCTGACCAGATTTGATAAATGCATCCAAAACAGACGTCTCTTAGATTTTTAATTAAACTGCCTGTAAAAAAACTAATGAGGTATTCATGCAGCTGGTTTACTGAAGTTTGGCAGTATGCTTAAATCTAAAAACTCTCAAATGTGCGAGTAATTTAGCGAGAGTATTTTTGAGTATCCACATTCAAAGCTTGATCTGAAAATGCACCTGTAATTGTAAAACCTGTGAGGATTCTTCTCCTTTCCTCTGAAAGGTCTCAACAGAGACAAGGAGATGTGAAAACAACTTGAAGAATTCCACCAAGTCCAGTTTCATTTTCAAATGAAGCTTTGAATTATAATGACCTGGATGATTAAGAACCTCCACAGACAGCATTTACATTGAAGACACACTTTTTCCTTTCTTTACAGACCATGGGAGCAGATGACGTGATATGCACCAGAGTCTACGAACGACAAGGAAGTTAAAAGGAACAAGAGCACTTCTCCCACCTTTTGTCCAGCCCACCCTCCCCCATGCATCACCACTCGCTGTCCACTTGTAGTTTTATTTCAGTACATCTCTTAGCTTCACTATGTTAGTTTGTTTACAGTGTATCACATTTTGTACGTTCACAATGGTCTTAGCCATCTGTCTCTACAGCTGCCTCAAAAGTAACCAGCTGGGTTTTAAACATGGATGTTGCTTTGTAAGGTGGATTTGCTGACTAACAGCCCATTATTTTGTATTGTGTATTGTATATGTATGTGTGGGTATGTGAGTATGTTTCAGCAGAAGTGGTGTGAGGCTAAATCTGTAGATATGTAAACCAATCTATGAGCTCTTCCAGTTTCAGGTCAGTTTTGATGTGTCCCTTCTTTTGGTTCCTGTAGCCCCACAACTTTAAAACCTTTTCTATTTCACAGCTACATTTTATATTTATTACCACAGTCTGATACAGTACCGCTAAAGTTTTTACTTTGTGTCCCTTTTATAAGAAATGTGATCATAGGAAAATATTCTTTCTATGGGAAATCAATAAAGCATGACATGAACTCAGCTTGGCTTCAACTGTTGGCCCTCCTGTTTGGAAAACCATTAGCGTTTAACTGTGCATATGCTTTATGGTTTGTGAGTGTATCTGTGGAATATGTGCTCAGTAGATGGCTCCATCTTATTTTAGGCTTTCTGTCAGCTGTCTGCAACTAGAATAACTTGTCTGTCCCCTCCCATCCAGTCCTTTCTCCCTCCCTCTCAGTTTTTGTCTCCCCATCCATCGAAATTTCTCTCCATCAGTCATCAATATGCCACAGGTCCCTTTTTATTCATCTCTTTTTTTTCTACAAGGTTAAACTGTTTTCATTTAATATTTTTTCTCTCTGTCTAATCAGCTTTATCTCAGGTTTCATTTGGGTCACAAACACACAGCCAGCTGCAGAGCAGCCACTACTAGACTATGTTGTTTGATTTCCATTTTACTTGCAAATGGGTTCTATTTGGATTATTTGGATTATTATTTTAAGACTACCCGACTCAAAGAAATACTTTAAAATTCTGTGAAACTCGATATTTACTGAATTAAAAAAGAGAGTCAGCAGACCAGTAGCTTAGCATGTGAAAATAACTGAAACAGGGGGGAACAACAAACCTGTACAGTAAGCCACTGCATTAACTTTTAGAAGTCATTCTTGTGTATCTGGTATGTGTATTACTGAAATATGATCATTTTTAATCTCCTAGATAAACTTTTTTAAGTTGACCAATGTTTATACAAAAAGGGACGTTCCAAGGGTATTTCCAAGGGTATTTATTTGCTGGTGGTTAAAACAGTCTGATAAAAAAGTCAGAATTGAGTACAATGAACTGAACACAGCTGGACTTGGGATCACAGATTCTGCGGGTTTAAGATGACAACAGGTTTGGCATAAGTTAGCAGAGCTGGCAGCATCAGACAACATTACATGCCTGTACTGGTTATGCATAGCTCCAGTTGAGTTAACTAGCCAGCCTTTATACAACTTTAACTCAGTTTCTCGAGCCTGACAAATCATGCTGTGCTGCCAGGTACTATCTGTCATCCGTGATTGTTTACAACTGGGAGTAGCTGTAATCAGTTGATGCTACAGTTCAGAGACCGTATACACGTCCACTCATTCCACAAATGGGACCATTCATCATAACATACTGCCATGGAAAAGACCCATTTGGCTGTGGTGTAAGTCGCATGCACAACTGCCAAAAGTTAGCAAATGAACTAATTGCTACATGAAAGCAAGGCAGGTGCAGGATGTCATATGATTGGGAATTTCCTGGAAAACACATATCAAGCAAATTCGTTTTGTGCATGCCTTCTACTCATAAACAGCAATAAAAATGAAAACTGTTGTGTCCCCTGTCCTCTAAATTTGCTGTATATCTGAACATCATCATTCTTTTCTAAAGGAGTCATTCAGTCTCTTAATATTTATTCTCTTTGCATACTTCATCTCAAATGGTAACACATGAGAACGACGTCTGCCATCTTTAAAACAGCCTAACTGGTGTTGTAATCCTGCCGTTAGCGCCTGTGATGGTGAGCTACCACCACCATTAAATTTAATGCTCTGCTGGGGTGTTAACCTGGCTCATGCATACCTCTAATCGTTTTTTTTTTCTTCCCCTCATTAGTGCAGACGATCCCTTTTCATTGCTAATGGCTTGATGTGCATGAGGGTCCAGGTCATCGAGGTACAGCTCCAACACAACACATGCCCCAATTTCAGGGCTATATTACTTAAATATCAGTCACTTGTGTTGCTGATGGGTAATTCTAGTGATGGCCTTTAAATGGGCAGTCAACTAGATACCACATCACTTACCCAAAATGTTATCTGGAGAGCTTTGGAGGCCTGCACCTTTATACAGAACCAGTTGGCATTCTCTTCCTGTTCTGATTCAAGGTAGCTGTAAGTGACAATACAGGCATACGAGTGGCATCAACTGTCTCACTGAGCTCTGGGCAAGAAGCCATTTACTCAATACTTAACATTTTGACCCATTACTTTGGGTATCTTGGGATCATTTAAGATTGGGAAGGTTGAACATTTTGGACAATGAGTTACCTGACCAATTATCAAATGGTCACTGACAAAGGGTCAGTGGGCAAGTCTCCAACAGCGGGAAATGCCAGTTGGGTTACAGGGTACAGCAGATTGACAACAGATGTGCTTAACAAGGAGTGCGCTGTTCAGGAACCTGGAAATTAAAAAGTGGGAGAAAGATGGATGACCCTCAGTTCATACACACCCACTCATGTATACATGTATACAGCAATATGACATCTGAAACAGGATACGCAAGGATCCCTAGGACAGAGATTTAGAGATGCTAAAGCTACTATTTTATCTATTCATCTATCGGAAAACTTCCTGATTCCTTTTCTTGCCCGCAGCTGTGTGTAGTTACAGTGTGACCTCAATAAAGTCCCCTCCTCTGCCTCCTGCCCTAATAAAAGGGGTAAATAACTACCCCTCCCTCAATGTTTATTACCCCCTGGGGCAGTAAAAGGCAGCTGTCTGGCCCCCTTCAAAACGCCCGGCTAGCACCGGACCCCCGTAAAAAAAACACACACATACACACACACACACACATTCACATACCAAACTAAAAACACACATTCTGGGAACTCTTCACACATGCCATCAAACACTCACACTGTACACGCAGCTCATAAAACAGTCGTGACTCACCCATAAGCTGAGTGGACAAACTTCATTGTGTGAAAAGTCCTCAGAGAGGTAAGTCCCAAAAAACAAGATCTAAGTGGAAATGCAGCCTCTGCTGCTGGCATCCTCACTGCATCGTTATCCCAGCAGGTTGCAGGCTTTGCAGAAACCATAACAAGGAACAGAAGGCAGTTTGGCAACATTGTCACAAATTTACTTACTCCTACACTGTCTGTAAGAGAAGATAAAAATGCATATATGAATTACCACAAGATGGAAAACACCTGTATGATGGAGGAATACCCCAACACACTATAAGTGCATCTAATCAATAAATGTCTGTAATGAGTTAATCATAGGGGGTTTAAATTGGAACACTGCTGATGCTAACTGTATGAGCATGGGTTAGTTTAGGTGCCCAGCAGCCACAGCTGAGTCAGATCACACTTTGACAGATGACTTATTGCACAGGGTGAAGTGTGTGTACTTGTCTGCATACTTCAGACTTCAGAGTGTGTCACAAAAGTCAAGTTGTGTGATTTGTGATCTGGTTGAAGCAATTATTGCCATGAAGGTCAAGTGCATTCTGGGTTAGATAGTAAAGAGTTGGGAGGGCTTGCAGAAAAATGCCCTGCAGGGGGAAGGCATGATGGGAAAAAAAAGAGACCCCATATCTCCTTCAATGGTCTGTAACGGCACACATTCATACCATAGAGAAGAGCAGTGTGATGACAGTTGAGCGTCAGTTAACACCCTCACATACTGTACTGTCACTCTTCAGGATATTGATTTACTCCCCTACACACACCTGAAAGAATGCACAAAGTAATACACACATCTAACAGCAACACACACACCGTGGTTAAGTGCACCAATCTCCTGTGGCAAACGCAATTAGACCACCCAGGAACTTTTGAGGCCTCTTGTAAAACATTAGTCAAGAATAGTACACATGAAGACTCACAGAGAGAGAGAGAGAGAGAGAGAGAGAGAGAGAGAGAGAGAGAGAGAGAGAGAGAGAGAGAGAGAGAGACCACAGCAGCTGCTGCATCATTTAATTGTAATGTTCACTGAAGAGAAAGTAGAAGAATTGAGTCATTAACACCACATTAGCTTTCTTGACACATTCTAAACACATACAACCATTACATTTAAACATCAACTTTAATTTTCGTGCATTTCCCTTCTTTCCTCTGTCAGAAAGCAGACTTAACAGGCCAAAGGAAAGAAATTAGAGTGTGGGGAAGATATTCAGTGAAAGTCATGGGAAGAAACTTGGAAATCACCAGAATATTGTTGGCACCTTAAACACACTGAGCACCACAGGAGACTCAAACCAGCGTCCATTAAAAAAGCTCCTCTGCTAAAGGTCTGGGCAGAGGATCCTTCCATTGGGGAAAATAAAAATCAAAGAGGACTGAAATGGACACACTGAGTCAGACACCAAGAGAAGGTTAGGTAGGGACCAATGCATAATTTGCTAATTTGACAAAAGATGATTCAAAAAGTGGTCAAAAGTTTAACTATATGATTTGCAAACCTCCATTTCCCTTAACTGGTACTGTACCTGATCATCAGTCCTGCATCATCTTCCAAAACAATGATCCTACAGTATACCAGAGAAAGGCTGAATGAAGCCTTTGTAAGACGAAAGATTTAATCATAAATCTAATTACAGGCTCTGATGGTGACCTCTGGACAAACTGAGGGGGATGATGAAAAGATGGGAGATATAGTAAGAAGACTGACAAGGAGAAATGGGTGGTGCGTGGGAGAAGTTAATGGATCTCTACTCTGCCAGAGTATGTGCACTCCAGAGCGCTGCAAATTAAGGGCATTCACCATCAAAACAAGCTGCTACAACTGTCCCTCCAGTTCACATGAGAAGTTAGAATCTTAATAACAACTTTTTAAAGGCATTTTTCTCTTTATTGCAGCTGAAGAGACAATGAATAGGGAGTGGGGAATCATGTAGCAAATTGCTGTGGCCAGGAGTTGAACCACTGATTGCTTCTGTACAAAGGGTGTGTGCTTAAACCACTTTAAAATGGCTGTTATAAAAGACATGTCTTGAAGACAAGGTAGTGCTTTGAGAGATGTTGATGTTGTAGCCATATTTCACCCCGACCTAATTTCCCTATCAACCAAATATTAAATGTGAAATCCTGCTCAGTGCTCATTGGATCACCCCATATGTAGCCTGGTTGCTCTTGTCCCTTCCTCACCAGGATGGACGGCTTCATCTCAGGTGGAAGAATGCTCGGGCAGCTATTGTGGAAAGGTTCAAGCCTCTACTTTAAAAAAAGCAAACACTGCAGCTGGCTCCCACGAAAACTACCATCCTCTGCGTGTCCTTTCCCTAACAATTAAAGACAACATCCCGACACAGTCTGGTTTCCAGTTTGTCCCACAAACACTGAATGGGGTTAAGGTCAAGGATCTGACTGCCAGTCAAATTTTTCCACACAAATCTTAAGTAACCATTTAGGCATGGACCTCACTCTGTCTGAAGACACTGTTGAGCAAACAGAAGGAAGCTTTCCAAACCTTTTTCCAAAAATAAAAAAAGAAAGTCCTTTTGTTGAAAATATTTTTTAGGCATCTTGACCTACATTGTTGTGATGTGTAGAAACATAGAAACTGTATCATTAAAACAGGAGCATTAGAGGTGGCTGTCCAGACAGACATCTATGATAATCATTGGCATTATAGAGTGATAAATTCTCAGAGCTCCATGACTGATCTCTGTTTAAAAGGATCAGCACCCAACCAGTGCACACAAATGCATATCAACCACTGCAACCTCATACAGCTACCACAGCACACATATGAGTAATAACTTTTAAGAACCTGCATTTTATTATTCCCTAGCGGATCACACCCTCTCTCTTAACCCCCACCCCACCCCCTGGATCTGTTTCCTCTTTTTGAACAGCTCCAGACGATGACCAGGTCACAGCACGCTGGAGACCAGCATTTCTATGTCATTGCTGGACACAAGGTTTCAGCCAACTGAGGTGTGCTGCCGTGTGGTTTACCGGATTACAGAGGGGTTTAATTTAAGCAGTGGGGTGAAGGAAGCACACCTTGTAAAAGAAAAAAAAGTAAAGTATAAGTGGCTGCTACAAAAATATGCATCCCAGACACACACACATACACACACACAGAAACTTGTGTGTATGAAAGAAAAGTGGGCTTCCCACATTTTTTCTTTTTTGTACAGGCAGAGAGTGATAATTTTCTGAAAAAAAAAAAAAAAAAAAAGAAAGGCATGCACACTCCATGGAAATAGAAGAAGGAGCAGGCACATGGACAGAAAATCATCACGATAACCCTAGGTGTTGATTTTTTGGCACAGCTCCTGCCAAACCAAACAAGAGCGTCGTTGCAGAAGCACCTGATGACAGACAGAAAACAGGACTGTCTACTAACACTACACCGTCACTACCTTACCCACAAATCACATCTACTGTATTGCAATGATGATATGTAACACTATGGTGCTATGATCTCCTGCTGCCCTGCGTCTATGGCTGACGCTGATGTACTGATCATCCATCAGGCGAAATATCTCAAGGACGTGCCAACTAATGTAGTAGACCCAGCAGGCATTCCTTTTGCTTCTTATCCCAAAATGTGCAGTTGCTTTGCATTTCACATCAGTTCAAAATGCAGTTGCTGCTGCTGTCTCAGATGAAGCTCACACCTGGTCCAGACTTTAAAAAAACACATCTCCGTATCAATTCATGTTGTGTTGTTATAGCAGCGTGACTTTGCAGAGTTCGATTTAATGCTTGACGTTAATGGGCTTTTGCATAGCTCCTGCTGGGTGTGAAACAGTCTTTGTGTGTGTGTGTGTGTGTGTGTGTGTGTGTGTGTGTGTGTGTGTGTGTGTGTGTGTGTGTGTGTGTGTGTGTGTGTGTGTGTGTGTGTGTGTGTGTGTGTGTGTGTGTGTGTAAGTCCCTTGGCTCTCTCTCCAGCTCCACCTTGTTGCATGAATCTGTTGTTGTGTAAAGTGAAGTTTGGACACGTGAGCTTGCATCTGACTTTACATACAGCTGCCAGACGATAATGTGTGGTTTTTTCAGTCTAGTAACAGCAGGCTGCCAAAAACAGAGCAAATGTGGGTCACTGCAAATGTGAAAAGCCTGTTTATTTTTTTTCATCCAAAAACTTTATTGAACATTAATGTCAATTTAACAAATTTAATTATACAAATATAATTAACAAAACAGAGTCAAGTTCTCGTTCATAACTAAAATCAAAACAGTTAGAAGAAGCAAATAATAAAAAGTAAAAAAGGAGGGTACATGTGTACAAATAAATTATGATGATTCAAACAAAAAAAGGTAGTGAATATCACATTTCTCTAAGTAGTTCTTGAATAACAGTCGCACTATTAAGACTTTTCTTATTGTCACTTATCTTTATCATTCAAAGTAGCTCTTAAAGTCAAGTTGTAATACTAAAAAGGAAGGGTGATATGTAGAGAATTTAGCTTTGTGGAAATGAAATTTTGCTATAAGGATCATTAAATTAATGAGATGTTGACTTTTTTTCTTATCATGATCATCATAATACAACAACACATCCTTTGTATTCAGTTTAATTGAAAGCTTGGTTTATAGGGTTATATAAATCTAAAATTCTTTCCTTTGGGAACATTCAAAAAAGAGGTGCCTAACAGATTCCTCTTCAACCTAACAAAATTCACATACAATATGGACATTGACAAATTTTGACAAATATAGGTAAGTGGAATAAATATTATGTATAATTTTATATAGAAATTCTCTAGGCATATTGGAAATAGCAAATTAGTATAGCAGAAGCCATGCTGTTTCCAGTAAATGTCAGAGAAATGGGAGGTCCATACAAATTTTCCTCTGGTGTTATTTCCCCTTTTCCCATTAAAGTGAATCCTAATATGCTTAATGTTACAGTGTTGACTCGTAATGTTTATACCATTAATAAAAAGAGTGGAATCAATGTCCTCTATCTCATGTCCCGGAAAGGACTATTTGTTTCTTGGTGGGGGGTTTTCCTCTTGGGTCATTGTGTATATCATCTGTACATATACAATCAAAAAGAAAGAAAGTGGAACAACATAAGGACAGAGAAGTAGAAGGCAATAACAGCAAGGACACTGATGGAGCCCAATGTCGATGAAGCCGTTAACTGTAAAAGCACTGACAGAGAGACAGAGGTCAATTATCTCATGATCATTACCTCCTATCCCATTGGATTTATAAATCAAAGCTAATGAAGATCTTCTCATTTCAAGTTTGTAGGCCACTGACGTGCTTCTTCTCCAAACCCACTGAACTCAGTTAGTCCAAGTCCAAGCAGAAAGCCACCATCACATGATCTGCTGTAAATAAGAAAGCTGATTTGCATGAGACAGAAATTGACAAAGCAAAATTTACAAATCAGTTCAAAGAGGAATTAATCATTAATAAGATGAATCTATCATCAGCTAATCACCACGAAAAAAAAAAGTCAGAGTACAAACTGGCTTAGTATGAGCTTTGCAATCAGCTATTAAAAAGACAAACTTTTGAGCAGATATTCAAGTATTCAGGCTCACAGTGAGACGTTCCAGCCAGACTGAGGGAAAACACAAGTGGAAGTATGGCGCCATCAAGTGGTGACGTGAAATTGTGACAGAAGCAGCCAGTATTCGCACAAATGAATGATCTGCTGTCCAAACACAATTATGGGATGATTACACATAACACCAAAGAGTTAAAAAATAGAAAATAAATAAAATAACATAGTAATACAACACTGAGACGGTGTCAGTATTCAGTAAATCTATTTCTGAATCTAATGTTGGGTGTATTTTAAGCCACAATCTTTCAACCAGTATGACTGTGTATCAGAAATATTAGCAGAGTGAAGGTGTGATATTAATTCTTATGTGATTTGTTATATTATTTCTTATTTGTTATATTCCTCATCTGTCTAGCTCATGTTGCCTTGGAGTGTGTGCTTGTACAGCCTCATGGTGAATACGTACCCTTTACTATTGTTATGGCTAGCAGATAGCTTCTGTCTACAGCTTTTGTTTTCCTCAGCAAGCTTGCACAGTTACATGCCCTCTGCCCCAAACAACACACACACACACACACACACACACACACACACACACACACACACACACACACACACACACACACCACTTTTCTAATATATTTATGAAATCTGCCAATAGCTGTGGTTGGTACAACTGTCAGTCATTTATAGATGGCCAATCATTCACCTTTGTTTGGTTTAACCCAGCCTCTGTATGTACAGGTGCAGCCAATGACAGTATTGAAAGTGTACTATACCCAGATATTGGGGCTCATTCTTTTG
Organism: Labroides dimidiatus; assembly: GCA_030710495.1. NCBI lineage: Eukaryota > Metazoa > Chordata > Actinopteri > Labriformes > Labridae > Labroides > Labroides dimidiatus. The sequence goes on from CM061148.1 coordinate 14,322,750, forward strand.
GGACCAGTGCTGGAAACTTTTCATATGACTTGAATAAAATGCTGAACTGAGGGATAGTTCTTCTTCCTGTGATTCTTGCGAGGGGATCGACTAACAATAGGAGAGTCGCACCACTCTGCATCCACAGGAGGAGGTCAACTGTTCAGGACCTACCTCCTCAAAATCTCTTCTAAAATCTCTTCAGTTTTCTCCAGCTTTCTCCCTCCTTCAGTTAATATGTCTTAAATAAAACACTTTTTCTGCTTCCGTTTTAAAGGCAGAGAAAATAGGCTGTACATTTCCCCCCTTCAGTTGTGTTTTGCTTTATATTTTATTATCACACCTTTGCATTTTTTTTAATCTCTATTGCCTCTAGTTCTTTCTTCAAGCATAGATATGTTGCAAAGTCATGTGCTGGATTTGTGTATATTTTCCTTTGCTTTCTTATCTTATATTCCTCTGCTCTCTTCACATCTTATCTGTTTACTAAAATTTATGCAAAACTTTTTAATTCTGTCCTTTACTCCCTTCCACCTGATAAATATTTCTTCTATGTAAATAAATAAATCTAAGAGGAGTGATCTGACCAGGAATTTCTTTATATTCTACATTCCCTACCATCTTCACTATTTCATTTGATGTCAGCTGAATATCTGTTTGCGTTTTGTTGAGATTATTTTCCACTAATTGCTTTGAATATATTATTAAAATTTCGCCAGATGCCTATTAAGTTATTTTGATTCATTAAATCACTCAACTTTCTGTTCTGCTTTTGTCGTTCTTAAACTCATTTCTATTTCCTTTGTCCAGTTCGGACAAGCGAACATTAAAATCTCCAATTAACAGATATTTCTTGACATTTATGCACCATCTTCCAGGGTTTCTATTGAAAGCTTTCTTCTCTCCTTTCACAATGGGGCTGTCACGTGGGGCAGTGTATAATCATGACCCTATACATTTCTTCTTTTTTTAAAATCTACTACTATTGATCTCCCCTCATTGTCTTTGGCCATCACTTTCACTGTCTCTTTGTAATCTTCAGGTACCAGTAACCCCACTCCCCGTGCTGTAGGCATACCATTTGACACAAAAAGTCCCCCCTCACTCCTTTTGAATCTCCTCAATGATTTCTATCCATATGGTTTCTTGTAAAGAAATGACTTTTCTCCCCCTGTTATTTTCCTCACATCATGGTGCCCACATGCATTAAGGGAGACAAGTTGCAGCATGGGGAGGAGACATAGAACAAGGGTGAGCTTTACATGTAGTATTTCCTTTTTTTCTATTTTATTTTATATTAAAGGGGAAAAAAGGGGGGGGGGGCAGTCAAAGTCTGATCTTACATGCTTTACATACTCAGTCCATTTAGACCAGGGGTCGGCAACCCGCGGCTCCAGAGCCGCATGCGGCTCTTTAGCACCCCACTAGTGGCTCCCTGGAGCTTTTTCAAAAATGTGTGAAAATGGAAAAAGAATGGGTTTTTGTTGTTGTTGTTGTTTTAATATGGTTTCTTTAGGGGGGGAAACCTGACACAAATATTCTTATGCTGTAAAAATTAATGTAATAAATACTGAATGTCAGAATTGCACCAAATAGCAGAATTGCGTCATAGCCTGCGACACACAGTGCAGGTGGCTGTTGTAAACAAACGAGGGTGTGTCACGGGCCATGGGAAGGGAAAAAGAGAACGATTGCTGTTGAGAACAGAGGATTTAAGGAAGAATGGACAGAATCGTTTGCTTTCATTGCCAGTGCTGAAGGACTGCCTGCATGTTTGATTTGCAATGAGAAGTTGTCAAATAACAAGAAGAGTAATTTGGAGCCACATTTCCAGGTAAAACATGCTAAATTTGCAGCCGAGCACCCAGTTGGGACTGAGAGAAAAAGTGCAATTGCAGGACTTGTGGAAAAATTAGAGGACCGCAAAAATAGTTTCAAGAAGTGGATTTCATCTCCAAACTCTACGACTGCTGCAAGTTATGTTTCAGCCCGGGAGATAATAAAGCGTGGGGAACCATTCACCGATGCTATTCTGCTATTCCGCGGTGCTCAACCCAATGATACCTCAGGGCGCCACACTTGTATTTCTATAATTTAATCAATGCAACAAAACATAAAACATTAATATTGTGATGGAAGTTAAACTTGAAGCACCAAATATCGTACAGCAGAGTCGTCACGTGGTGCCGGGAAAATAAACATTTAATCATGAATGCTCATTTTTTATTTGTAGCCTACTTAGTCATTTTAATAGTAGGCTTATATAGCTAATATACTGACAGCCTATGTTGCCTTCATATTAGGCTTATATAAGGCTTTTAATTTTTTGCGGCTCCAGACAGGTTTGGTTTTTGTTTTTTTGGGCCAATATGGCTCTTTGAACATTTTGGGTTGCCGACCCCTGATTTAGACCATATTGCATAAAAAACTTTTCTTGTTGTACTCTGAGGGAAAAAGTTATCATTTCCCTTACATAGATCACACGTACAATTTCCATCCTTTCCTCTATAGGTGGGTCAGTTTTTAACCATTTTTTTTGTTATAGTTTTTTTTACTTGCTGCCAGTAGTATACCAAGTAATTTTCTGTCATTTACGCCACACAATTCTCAAACAATACATGTGCCAGATACACTGGTTCACATTTAAAAGAAATGTTTAAGCTAAACAATACTAATATGGTAATGAATCTGTATCCAATAACTTTTAGTATTTCTTTTTGTATTCATTTTTTTACTCTTCATTTCCTGCCAATTAGCGCTTTGTTATTTTCTAAATTTAGCAACTTTAAACAAGTCCATTTCTGAGTAAGAGGACGATACCTGTGCTGTAGGGCTGTCACCTGCCTCACACTGTGTCTCTGGGTCACTGTTCATTCTCATCACTCCTGCCTCTCCCTTCACCACAGTGGCTCCTGGGGTGACTCCTGACTTCTCAGAGGCCAGCTTTTCTGCCTCTCCATCCCATTTTGGGCTCAGTGGCTGAGTATCAACAGCGCTATGCGTACTGGGGACACCCATGTTGCAGGAGCTCTCATATGTGATGCCACACATACCTGAGGAGGCTTTCCATTGCTCAGCCCTTCTACCCTGTTGGAGCCAAAATACAGTCTTTCTTTGTTTTGTTTCCATTTGTTTCCATTTTTCTTTGCTTCCGTTATATTGAAGACCATGTGCTGTTTTTGTTTTTAACCAGCGGGTGGTGCTCGGCACCAGAAAAGGTATTTAAGTAAGGCACAGGTAATGAGGCAGGTGTGTGTGAAAGAGGAGGCAAACAGTTTTTTGACCGTGTCGGAGTGACACGTGCGGTTCTGTCTTTTGTGTTTAACCATGTAACAACCAAAACTAACAATGGAATCCAGCACGTTGGAAAGGGTTAAAGGAAAGAGAGAAGGAAAATAAATGGGTCACCGCACCCAAAGATACCTGTTTTGGACAGTTCTTTATTGTTGCCAAGAACACGCGTCGGAGCTAAGTTCTTCTATTCACATCACCAGCCAAATGTATCAGTCGTAACTGGACGACTGTACATTTAGGTCAAAAAACTTGCCTGGAGGGAAGTCGCCGGGATCGCCATTCACGGGAGCAGCTAACTTGCCGGACACCGTCGCTGGATATCTGCGTTCCGGAGTCGATCGTTTGGTCAATGGGGATCCAGGACATAGCGAGCCGGGGAACCTCCGTTTGTGGTAGCAGCTGACGAGTGGATTAAATTACTGGATTTCTGTGTTCTGGAGCGGATCGCTTGGACTATTGGGGACGAGGACGAACTGAGTTGGGGCCATCAGGACACCTTTTGTTGATCAAGACATGAATGGATCAGAGGTATGTGTAGCGCTACCAACAAACTTGGCCATTTAAACAAAGTGTGCACACGTAATGACTGAAAATCCAATGCATTGGTTCAAATGGGTTTAAATGATTTATGATCTTTTGGTTTTCACGAAAGGTTTTGGGTGAAATAAGTATCTGGTTGTGTTAATTTCTTAAATTTAATGCAAAGATGCTGAAAGAGGGTACCGATGATGGGTCCGCCGCAGCTGATGCGCAGCCTATCGGAGGCGCTGCCGGTGTTAATACTGAAATGCAAACTGTCACTAAACGTCCCATTAAATTGACACAAAAAGCATTTCTAGAAAAATTAGAAACGTTGCAAAAGGTAAGGAAATCTAAACTAAACAAAGCATCAAATTTGAAAACCGCTATTGTAGAGTTGATGCGAGGTAAAGAATATGAAACAGAGGTGCAGTGCGCTTTTAACAAATACAAAACTCTGTGTAATGAAGCAAAAGAAACACATGAATCTCTGTTAGAATATCTGCCACCTGCTGAAAGGGAGAAACATGAGGTATGGTTCAAAGCAAAATTGTTGAGTGTAAATGAGTTTAAAGACGCGGTGAACAGGTGGTTTGAAAATACTGACACTTCCAAACCTGCCGAAAGTAATGAAAATTGTGCTGAAAGTGAAGTCAACCCAAATGACAGTATTTCCAACGTTGAAACGAACGTTTCTGGTAAAAGATCAAGCCGGAAGAGTCATGCCAGCTCAAAAAGCGGTATGTCGTCTACAGCATCAGCACGCATTCAGGCTGAGGCAGAGAGAGCGGCACTTGAAGCTCGCGCGGCGGCGTTAAAGGAGAAACACGCTCTTGAGGAACAAACAGAGGAGCTGAGGAGGAGAAAAGAAAGACTGGAGCTCGACACGGAAATGGCCGTTTCTGCTGCTAAATTAACAGTGCTATCAGCCTCCAGTCGCCAAGCTCTCTCAAGAACACACTCAGACGGGATGGAATCATATTTTGAAAGGATGGAAAAATTAAAGGGCGCTTCCACCACTTTTAACACCCACTCAAAAGGAGCGAAGTTAAAGGAAACATCCACCACTCTCAACCCACAGGCAAATGAATATCTGCCTATTCCTGTGGACTTGCAACAATCGCAACCATTTATGCAACAACAAACCAATAGCCGGGATGTTCAACTGAAGGAAACAGCAAGGCAGGAAAAAACGATTGACAAACCTTTTTCGGATGCTCATGCGAAACTAACCACTCAAAATGTCAATCAGTCTCAGATATCCTTGCAAGTAAATGAAGACATATCAGCACTCTGGAACTTGCTGCAAAGACAAAATGAAATATCAACATTGCTAGTTCAACAACAAACTGCTCATTTATTGCCACCACGAGAAATCCCATCATTTGATGGAGATCCGCTGCAGTATCGAACATTCATAAGAGCCTTCGAACACTGTGTGGAGAGGAACACTAGCAACAAAGGGGATTGTTTATATTTTTTGGACAAATACACAAAAGGTCAGCCCAAAGATTTAGTGCGCAGCTGTCAGCATATGGATCTTGATAGAGGCTACATTATGGCTAAGCGTTTGCTGGAAGAACATTTTGGAAATGAACACAAGATCACTGCAGCATACATGGAGAAAGTCCTTAACTGGCCAGCAGTAAAACCTGAGGATGTCAAATCTCTTCAAGCTTATGCATTATTTCTTCGGGAATGTTGTAATGCAATGGAGGATGTTCAATACATGAGAGAACTAAACATGCCATCTAACATGAAAGCAGTGATTTTGAAGCTTCCATATAAGCTAAGAGAGAGATGGAGAGTTTCTGCATGTGAAATAATGGAAAGATTCAACCGCAGGGCACACTTCATGGACATCGTTACATTCATAGAGCATCAAGTGAAAATTGTATCTGACCCCATATTTGGAGATATTCAGAATACACAACCCACTACAACAAGCAAAAACGTGATCAAGATGAAATCACAGTCAAAGACACGGTTTAAAGGAGACAGTTTTGCAACCACTGTCTCTACCATTAAGACACCTGCATTCAAGGAAGACAAGTCTCACCAGGTTCAACTGCAAAATAGTTCATCCGAGAAGACAACTGGAATTTGTGTCTGCTGCTCTAAAGTTCACTCACTGGAACAGTGTCCACAATTGGAGGAGAAATCGCATAGGGATAAGATAAACCTTCTAAAGGAGAAAGGAGTCTGCTTTGGTTGCCTTAGCATTGGGCATATGAGCAAAGATTGCGATAAGCGCTTGACTTGTAAAGTGTGCAGCCAAAAACATCCCAGCATTCTTCACATAAATCAAAGAGTAAGAGCAAGCAGCACAGACTCTAAACGACCCAAGGTACCATCTGTAAGCAGTACATTGGTTTCTCTGCAAACATGTGGTCATACAGGGGCCGGGAGTGGAGATGGAATCCTACCCATCCTTCCAGTGCAGGTGAAATCCAGCAAGGGGAACAAAGTTATTCAAACGTATGCATTTCTTGATCCAGGCAGTACAGCCACATTTTGTACCGAAAGCTTGATGATGAAGCTCAACATGAATGGAAGAAAAAGTAAAATCACTCTACAAACCATGGGCCCAAGAGCATCAGTTTCCAGCTACAGGTTGACAGGCTTGGAGATTTCCAGTCTCACTGAAAGCTCTTTTCATAGCTTACCAGAGGTCTATACCCAGAAGAGGATGCCTGTAAGCACGGACAATATTATCACAGAAGAGGAATTGACTAAGTGGCCATATTTGGATGGTGTTGAAATCCCTCGTATCCAAGCTAATGTGGGGTTGTTGATAGGCACCAATGCCTCCAAAATGCTTGAACCCTGGGAAGTAATCAACAGCCACGGAAATGGACCATATGCCATTAAGACCCTATTGGGGTGGGTTATTAATGGCCCTCTTAGAGGAGGTAGCAGCAAGAGGAGTGAAAGTGTAGACCTCACTGCTACTGTCAATAGGATCTCCATAGAGAAGCTGGAGGTTCTACTAAATAATCAGTATAAACATGATTTTAATGAGCATTCATTAGGTGACAAAGAGGAGATGTCAAGAGATGAAGTCAAGTTCATGGAAATCATGAAAGATTCAGTGGAGCTTCAGAATGGACATTACAACCTGAAACTCCCCTTTAAAAAGGAAGAAGTCTCTCTGCCAAACAATCGTTGTGTTGCCAAGCAACGCCTTCTTGGATTGAAGAAGAGGTTTGAGAAAAATGAGAAATTCCGTCAGGAATACTCCAACTTTCTCTGCGATGTCATCAAAGAGGGATATGCTGAACGCATACCTGAACATCAGTTGGAACGGTCCGATGGAAAAGTATGGTACCTTCCACATCACGGCGTGTATCATCCTAAGAAAGGGAAACTTCGTGTTGTGTTTGATTGTGGAGCCGAGTTCAGAGGGAAATCTCTAAATAGTCAACTGCTTCAAGGTCCATACCTTACCAGTTCTTTGTTAGGAGTCCTCGCACGATTCAGACAGGAACCTGTGGCAGTGATGGCTGACATTCAGTCCATGTTCCATCAGGTAAAAGTAGCCCAGGATGATCGAGATTTCTTACGTTTTCTGTGGTGGCCTGAAGGTGATGTAAAACATGAGCTGGTGGAATACAGAATGACTGTACATCTGTTCGGGGCAGTGTCTTCACCCAGCTGTGCGTGCTATGCACTACGAAAGACTGCAGAAGATAACCAGAACAGTTTCTCCACTGAGGTAATTGATACAGTCAAGCAGAACTTTTACATGGATGACTGTCTTAAAAGTTTGTCGTCTGAGGAGGATGCTGTCAGAATGGTCAAAGATTTGACAGCTGTTTGTCAGAGGGGAGGCTTCCATCTGACAAAATGGATTAGCAACAGTCGTGGTGTGTTGATATCCATTCCAGAAGAGCAGAGAGCAAAGGTCCTACATGAACTTGATTTAGACAGAGACCAGCTTCCAGTTGAGAGAGCCCTTGGCCTTCATTGGTGTGTTGAAACAGACTCTTTTAAATTCAAGATGACACTCAAAGAACAGCCTCCTACCAGGCGTGGGATTCTGTCCGTGGTTAGCTCTGTTTATGATCCTTTGGGGTTTCTAGCACCACTAACACTCCCAGCAAAGCTCATATTGCAAGATCTGTGTAGAAAGAGTATTGGATGGGACGAGCAAATACCCTCAGTTCTCCAACAGAAATGGATCAAATGGTTAGGAGATCTGGAAAGGGTGACAGCATTCAAAATTGACAGATGCCTCAAGCCACCAGATTTTGGACAGCCCACTCATGCTCGACTGCATCATTTCTCAGATGCCTGTGAAACTGGATACGGCACTGTCACATATCTCAGGTTGCAAAACAACAACCACATCCATGTGTCTTTCATACTTGGCAAAGCCCGAGTTGCGCCACTGAAACATGTGACAATTCCTCGTTTAGAGCTTACAGCTGCTGTTCTTGCTGTTCGCGTGGACACAACTCTAAGGACAGAATTACAACTTCCACTGTTACAGTCATGTTTCTGGACCGATAGTACTTCAGTTTTGAAGTATATCAGAAATGAGGACAGGAGGTTTCAAACCTTTGTGGCAAACAGGATATCTACCATCCGAGGAGCCACTGATGTCCTACAATGGAGGTATGTTCATACCACTCAGAATCCTGCAGACGAAGCCTCAAGAGGATTGAGAATTGATCGCTTCTTGGTAAACCAACGATGGATTGAAGGCCCTGAATTTCTGTGGGAAACAGAAGAGGCCTGGCCTGTAACCAGCTTTGATCTCAACATTGCTGCTGATGACCCGGAGGTAAAAAGGGATCTCATGGCTAATGCAGTGATTGTCGAAAACTCATCAAGTGTTCATCAGCTGATAACTTACTTCTCTGACTGGCAAAGGTTAAAGAGGTCAGTGGCATGGATTCTGAAAATAAGGAAGGCTCTACTGGAGATGAGTCAAAAAAGAAAACAATTGAGTCAAAGAGATGCAGGCATCGATGGTAGCAAAGTGGAACAAGAAATACAAAGACTCAAAGCTGCACATAGAGGACAGAGTTTGACCCCAGACGATCTTTTGGAGGCAGAGATGTGCATCATTCGCTTTGCTCAACAGCAAAGGTTCTCTAAAGAGCTTGCTGCATTATCTTCTGGCAAATGTGAAGTAAAAAAGGAAAGTGCAATTTACAAACTGGACCCCACTTTGGATGACGGATTGCTTAGAGTTGGAGGTAGACTGAGTAAAGCTGCTATGTCAGAGGAGTCAAAACATCCACTTATCTTATCCAAAGACCAGCATGTATCCTCTCTAATACTAAAGAACATTCATGAACAGCTGGGCCATGGTGGGAGAAACCATGTTCTCTCCAGACTGCGGAGCAAATATTGGATCACCAGTGCTAATGCAGCAACCAGAAAGATTCTGTCCAGCTGTGGCTTCTGTAAACGCCATAAAGGGAAGCTGGGTGAGCAGAAAATGGCAGATCTGCCTATAGAAAGAATTGTTCCAGATCTTCCCCCATTCACCAATGTTGGTGTTGATTATTTTGGACCAGTCGAGGTAAAAAGAGGACGTAACCTGGAGAAGCGTTATGGTGTAATCTTTACATGTATGGCATGCAGAGCAGTTCACTTGGAGGTGGCATACTCACTTGATACCGATTCCTGCATAAATGCTGTGCGCAGGTTCATTTGTAGAAGAGGTCCAGTCGCTCATCTTCGCTCTGACAATGGAACCAACTTTATTGGTGCCGAAAGGGAGTTGAGGGAAGCTCTCACTGCTTTAAATCACAACAAAATACAACATGCTTTTCTACAGGAAGGAATAAAGTGGAGCTTCAACCCACCAACAGCGTCTCATCATGGAGGTGTATGGGAGCGCATCATAAGGATGGTTAGACGAACTTTAACTTCAGTTCTACATCAACAGACCCTGAATGATGAGGGATTCAGTACAGTCTTGTGTGAGGTCGAAGCCATTTTGAATGATCGCCCCATCACAAAGTTGTCAAGTGACCCCAATGATCTGGAGGCTCTTACACCCAATCACATACTTACAATGAAAAGAAAACCAGTTTTCCCACCTGGTTTGTTTGAAAAGCATGATCTCTACATCAAAAGAAGGTGGAGACAAGTTCAGTACATCGCTGACCTTTTTTGGAAGCGCTGGATAAGAGAATACTTACCTTTGCTACAGGAACGTCAAAGATGGAGTAAGGAGAGGCGAAGTCTTGTGCCTGGAGATGTGGTGCTTATTGCAGATTCCACAGCCCCCCGTAGTTCCTGGTTACTTGGAAGAGTCTTACAGACATATCCAGACAGGAAAGGACTGGTGCGCTCTGCACAAGTGCGAACCAAATCCAATATACTGGACAGGCCAGTAACTAAACTCTGTCTTCTGCAAGAAGCTGCAAAATGAATTGCGTGTGAAAATTTTCTGTGACCCTTACCTATGTAGACTCATAAATTTATTATGAAATATCATTGGCTCCATTATGTAAAATATGTTTTGAATTGTTTATGCCTTCCTGTCATTACCAATTAGGGGCCGGTGTGTTGGAGCCAAAATACAGTCTTTCTTTGTTTTGTTTCCATTTGTTTCCATTTTTCTTTGCTTCCGTTATATTGAAGACCATGTGCTGTTTTTGTTTTTAACCAGCGGGTGGTGCTCGGCACCAGAAAAGGTATTTAAGTAAGGCACAGGTAATGAGGCAGGTGTGTGTGAAAGAGGAGGCAAACAGTTTTTTGACCGTGTCGGAGTGACACGTGCGGTTCTGTCTTTTGTGTTTAACCATGTAACAACCAAAACTAACAATGGAATCCAGCACGTTGGAAAGGGTTAAAGGAAAGAGAGAAGGAAAATAAATGGGTCACCGCACCCAAAGATACCTGTTTTGGACAGTTCTTTATTGTTGCCAAGAACACGCGTCGGAGCTAAGTTCTTCTATTCACATCACCAGCCAAATGTATCAGTCGTAACTGGACGACTGTACATACCCCCTGCACACACACTCATCTCATCATCTTCTGACTTAGAAGCAGAGTAAAGTGAGCTGTCGTTTGCACTGTGATTATGCAGTTCTCCATCTGATTATGACATAACTCACATCTTTCTGCCATCATCTTCCTCTCACACTCCTTTGCGTAAATGCCCCTGGACTCCACACACGTGACATCGTAATTCAGGACATTCCCTGAGGATATGATCCGGCTCAATGCATACACACTTTAGTTTGTCTATCGTGTAAGACACGTACATAATCCTGCCCTGCTGCAGTAATGAATTTTGCAGATTATGGCAGTGACTGTACATGTTTTGTGAATTTCACTTTTACAAACCTCATCCCATCTTTTTATTAAGTTAATTTTTAAAACTTTTGTTTGACCAGATAGAAAAACCTATTAAGATCTAGATCTCTTTTGAAAGGTTGGCCTGACAAAGAGATTAGCAGCACGTCATGATTAACTGTTCATTACAGTAATAGATTACAAGAAGAAGCAAAAACTTTTTTTTGAGTGTGCTCAGAATTTTGGCACAAAAATAATGTTGTACAAGGCTGGGTGCGGCAAACCAGAGGGTTCTTCTAATATTGTCTGGTAAGGGAAAATATTGCCTGTGATGTGGATGAAGTCCTCTGACTTGATGTTGAAGACTGAATCTCAGTGACTTTAACTATGCAGTGATTTACTTTTCTTTCTTTTTTTCTTTTCTTTTTTCTTTTGCTATGAAAGTGCTGAATGTAAATGTCACGTTTACTACAGTTATATTTTGCTAAATGCATTACAGTAAATTTTTAAAATATTCTTTTAACTACATGCCTTGAATGCTGTGTCCTATTAATCATTTTAAATTGTGTCTAACAAATGCTCTGTGGTAAATATATTTTTACTTGTGTGGATGATTAAAGTACATGGTTGGGTTTTAAACACAGAATTACTTTTTTTGTAGGTGATAGTTTGATTGTGATATGAAAGTCTGTTTTTTTTTAAGTAGTTTGATTTTTTTGGATTTGTGTTTAAGGATTTTAGAAAATGTGTTTTAGCAAATGTTAAAAAAACTGTAAGAAATGCTTTTTTGGTCAGATTTCAACATGAACATTATTTAAATGTATCTTGATAATGAATCCAACGTTTATGGCATTTGCAGACTAGGTATGAGTTAGATGTGAAATAAACAATTACTAATTACTTTATATAGGCCTATATATATATATAGGGTCCTGAAGCTATATATAATAAGGCTGGAGATTCTTGGAGAGGGTTTCTGGGGAGTGGATAACAGTTTTTTTTTTGCCGTGGGTTGACCTAAAGCACACTGAGCTGCAGTTTATAAAGCTTTGTCCTTCATTTTGTTCAACCTTTTTGTTTTGCATCTCGCTTATTTCCATTATTTTGCCTTTTCTGTCCTTTTTATTTTTCTTAAAGCATGTTATATATTTTTCTCTTGACTACCAGACATGCAGTGTACATAAGCTGCATGTTTGTTTGTTTTCTTCTTTTTTTGCAAGCTGAAAATAAATACTCTTGATCTGCACTTGGGATTTTTACCTCCTTACAAGCACTGCCACTTGTTGCCAGCAGGGGATGCTGCTGCACTATAGCATACAAAATATGAGTCTTTCCACCCCCTTTGTAATATCCAACCACATCCAAGGGAATCTTGTCTCATCATGCAAGGGAGTGGGTGGGGGTATCCGATTGAAATTTAACCTACAGAACGCTTTTTTCGCTTTTCACATTCACATGTGAATAAAACCTTTGACAACAGAAGGACAAAAATGACAATACTTGCAATAAAGAAGCATAAGTATTTGACACTTTCTGTATGATAAAACCTGCTTTTATATCAATATGTTTATGTTTTGATGTTAACTGTATAACTACCTGATATTTATGGTGGGAATTTGAATGGATCTAAGCCTGGCATACTTATAACATTATTTGTGTAAAATCTGAGTGTCAGTGTTTGCTACAGTATTTTGTAAATGTTAATAAACTATACCCCATGTTTTTTATCTGGTTAAACTGATAGACCACTTCATCAAAATCTGGCTAAGATGTAAAAACTGTTTGGCTGCAGTATGCTTTCTTGCCACGTTCAGTTACGTTTATCCTACAGCTCCTCTTTCCTCTCTTTTCTCCCATCCTTTTATGTTTCTGCCTGACTGACAGATATACTAACTAGAAAAGGTCTTATCAGAGGAGAGCATCACCACCCTTCAGTCAATTCATTCATCTCTCCCTGCATTTAGGCAGCCATTGATTAGCTCAGCAGCCAACCTTCACATTGCTTCCTTCTATTTGTCCAAATGTGTTTTTTGCCTCATGTACAGAGTGTGCATGCACACACACAGGAAATTAGAACTGTTGCACACACTCGTACAAACCTGAAAGCGACAGCCTGCTGGACATTTTCTCTTGAGGTAAAGATGAAGAAGAGATTAGGGCGCAATATTTAAACCAACTCAGCTGATAAGAAAATCAGATTTTTAACACAAAAACACCAAAGCAAGAGGAGACCACTGAGATTACTATTTGTTGTTATTCTAAAGTTGTTTTTCCATTTCATATTCAATTTGTGTAGTGAAAACTACATGACAAACAGTAATTGTGTTTCTGGAGGATTTTCATTTGAAAGTTTTGTCTATTCATGGGCTTTTTGAGAGAAATGTGTGGATACGATGTGGTGCTTACAGATTCTCAGTCCCACTGCCAGAGTTACTGAAGAAGTCCAAATCCAACTGGGGCCAACAACATAGTGAAACGTACATGCTCAGAAAAGCCTAGAATGAAAGTCTTCTCCAAGTGGCATATATTATAAAATCATATTAGGGTTAGAAAAGCCCAGTTGGTCCAATTAAAGCAACACTGATGCAGGCAGCACAAGCCAAGATCAAGTAATTAATACGGATAAAATAATCCTCTCATGACAACGACAGAAGCCAAAACACAAGAGCTGAGGAGGAATATAAGACACCCTGAGAGCTGGTTGGCTTTGGTTTAATTTTGAGCATTACACAAGGACAGGAAAACCATTATTTTTCTCTCTTCTACCTGACTTCTTTAGTCTCATTAATGTTTTCATGTGGTTATGATTTAGTGTGATAGAAATTCTCCCAGGCTAAAGTGGATTGAAGTGAATGAACAGTATTAAGGTTTCAGACCACATAAAAACTTGAACCAAAGCTACAAACACTTTGAGAAAGGGTGTTATTTTTTTTACCTCCTGTGTTGGCATTCTTTGTTATGCAGCACAAGGAGTCCTTTCAGTAGAATGTTGAAATACCATAAATGTGACAGAAACACTTCGTACAGTCCACACTGTGGGTGTAAAATGGCATTTTATGGAAACTTATACAGTGTTTTCCCAGTTTTCTGTGGTTCTTCAAATGCAAACAACAGAGAATGAGATCTAGTCAGAAGAAATACTTTGGACAAAAAAAAACTCTATGTATCTTCATGCAAGGTAATAGTAAAGATATGGTTTCAGGCTATTATTATATATCCGTTTTTCCATTACGTCCAACATTACATTATGAACAGAGCAAATAATGTAATACGAGATAAATTTAATAATACTCACAAGGACACAATATTCTTTAAAGTTAATTAGCTTTTGTCACAGAGTGCCAGTATGAATGACTGCTGGGTTGAATAGATAAAGGTTATCAGTGTAATCAGGTGGGGGAAATATACAGAGCTTTTTGCAAATTATACATAAAAAGGAAAAGAGAAAAAAAATGGAAGAAAAAGGAGTCATCTAGTTAGAGACAAGAAACGTTTCAGTGCCCACTCAGGATGATGGACTGAATGGCTCTGAGGCATGATTACTGTGATTTCAGGTGAAGAGTCTCCTGTTCTCCACTTCCCTCCCCACAGGCCACAAGCTCAGGACAAGTCATAGCAGGCAGGAATCTGAGCCACCCACCAAATGCTGATCAGTCTGTGGGTGCCAGATCAAAGAGTTTGACAAGATACTCTGGTAGGAAGTCACCTAAAGGGGCATTTCCTTCTTTGAAAACACATCACCACCTTCATGGGTGATAGTAGAAAGCACGTATTCCTTCTTTATTTCAGTATATGAGACTATGAGAAGGCAGGCACTGTGGGCAAAATTATCAATATTTGAGCATTTCGACTAAAAAAAAACAAGCAAAAAATGATATGTATCCTTTCTTGTAAAATAAGGTTAAGGTTAAGGTTAAGGTTTTCTTGCATAAACTATTCACTTGCCATCATCTGTACTGGCATTTTACTGAACAAAAATTTTAGCAAATCAGATACATTGCCAAGTAGTTTTTACATTAAAAGAAATTTATCTTGGTCTGTTGGTGCAATGGTTATAAAATAAGAAAACAAAAAGCATAAAGAAAAAACTATTAAGAATATAAAAACAAAAGTGTTCAAATAAAATGGAAAAACTGTGAAAAAATAGCATGTTAGCATGCTTCATTTCCTAACTGACTCTACATGCTAAGTTAGGTTGGGTTTCTTGGGTATTTCAAGCTGAGAGTTTACCAAGGATTTAGTGGTGAACTAACTTTTCATACCCCTAAATCCCAGTCAACTGAAACATTTGTCTGCATCATGAAAGTTCAGAATACAATGCGATTTCATCAAGCTAAGGCTAGTTTAGTGTAACATTAGCTTACAGTAACATTTGCTGTATTTTAGTTGGCTTATTTTTAGCTGGCTTATTTTTAGCTAGCTTGGTAACTTTCTTTATAAATGTGTAATCTATTACATTACAAAGATTTATAACAGTTAGCAAATATTGGATTTATAGATTGGGTGATGTATTTGTTACTATTACATTTAGTTAAAAAGAGTTGAATTATAGGAATCTACAGTTACTGGGTTAGACTTTCCGAACCCTAGCTGTACAAAGATAGTCCAATTGTGATTGGGCGAGTGGATAAAGAAAGTGGGTGAATATATGTGAGTTTGTATGAGAGTGGGAGGAAACTGGGATGCCAGTGAGTGATACTGGGCCACATGACTGTACGTTTTGTTGTTTTGGCATTAGCCTGTGCTATGTTCAGACAATAAAGTTAAAACAGACTGAAACTGATCATTTCTTAGTTTCACTTCTTAATTGTCAAGTGACAGTTGTTAGTCCACTGTAAAGGCATTTATTGTACCAAAAAAAGAGGTAGAAACGACCCAGTTCTTGAAAATAAACCAACATCAGGTTTTAATATTTAACACTTCTTGCTTTAATGCTGTAGTTTAATAAAAACAACAATTGTTTTTAAAATGCTGGATTAAACTGTTTAAATAAAGCATTTTTAGGGTTTTGCTGATAAGATTTATCATTTTTCAGGTTCTGGACAAAGTGACATTTGGTAAGATGTCTATGCACCATGTACGCACCAAGCGATGCATTAATAATCCATTTCATTCATCATTTATGATTCCTTTCAGGTATACCGTTGTGTGTCTGTATTTGCAGGAAGTGTCGTCATATTTCAGTGTTTTGGCTGTCAGCTTATAGACAGCAGGTTTGAAGCAAAGAACAACGTGACAGGTGTGAGGCAGCAGGAAACATCTTCCAATGTTGTGCTGAAACACAACAACTGCGAAATCTTACTGATCCTTGTCTGCCTTTATTTTTTTTTTCTATTTTTGAACATAAAATACAACATATGACAATTAAATACAATCTTTGAATCTTTGACAGTTTGACTTTCTTCACATACAGCAAATGACATCAGCTCAAGATCAGAGTTTTCCAGTGTTTTTATCAGAGCATGGTTCAACACTTCTTCTCCAAGTATAGATTGTGGTAGGTGTAGGATCCAACTCGGGTAAACTAAAGGCAATGGTATGTTTTCAGGATCTACAGCCCAAATTCCAATGAAGTTGGGATGTTGTGTAAAATGTAAATAAAAACAGAAATTTGCAAATGCTGTTCAAATTATATTCAATCGAATACACTACAAAGACAAGATATTTATTGTTGAAAGTGATAAACTTCATTGTTTTTGCAAATATTCACTCATTTTGAATTTGATGCCTGCAACACGTTCCAAAAAGCTGGGACATGGAGCAACAAAAGACTGAGAAAGTTAAGAAATGTTACAAAAAAGACATGTTTGGAACATTCCACAGGTGATCAGGCTATTTACAAACAGGTGAGTGTCATGACTGATTATAAAAGGAGCATCCCTGCTCAGTCGTTCACAAGCAAAGATGGGATGAGGTTCACTACCAAAGTACATAAGCAAATAGTCCAACAGTTTAAGAACAATGTTCCTGAACATACTATTGCAAGGAATTTGGGA
Organism: Labroides dimidiatus; assembly: GCA_030710495.1. Lineage (NCBI taxonomy): Eukaryota > Metazoa > Chordata > Actinopteri > Labriformes > Labridae > Labroides > Labroides dimidiatus. The sequence goes on from CM061148.1 coordinate 14,339,798, forward strand.
ATTTTATCATCTACATGTCCATAATGTCACCAAACGATTCAGAGAATCTGGAGAAATCTCTGCACATAAGCGGCAAGGTTGAAAACCAACCTTCGATCCCTCAGGGGGCACTGCATTAAAAACCAGCATTATGTAAAGGATATTACTACATGGGCTCAGGAACACTTCAGAAAACCATTGTCACTGACAACAGCAACAGCCAGGAACGCTGCCAGCTTCTCTGGGCTCGAGCTCATCTGAGAAGGACTGACACAAAGTGGAAAAGTGTGCTGTGGTCTGACAAGTCCACATTTCAAATTGTTTTTGGAAATCATGGATGTCATTTCCTCATCACAAAGTTGAAAAGCCAGCATCTGTGATGGTATGGGGGTGTGTTAGTGCCCATGGCATGGCTAACTTACACATCTGTAAAGGCTCTATTAATGCTGAAAGTATTTTGGAGCAACATAAACTACCATCCAAGACACATCTTTTCAGGGACATCTCTGCTTATTTCAGCAAGACAATGCCAAGACACATTCTGCATGTTACAACAGCATGGCTTCGTAGTGAAAGAGTGTGTGTTCTAGACTGACCTTCAGTCCAAACTTGTCTCCCACTGATAATGTGTGGTGCATTATGAAGCACAAAATACAACAAGAGAGACCCTGGACTTTTGAGCAACTGAAGTTGAACATCAAGCAAGAATGGTAAAGAATTCCACCTCCCAAGCTTCAACAATTAGTGTCCTCAGTTCTCAAATGCTTATTGAGTGTTGTTAAAAGGATAGGTGATGAAACACAGTGGGAAACATGTCCCTGTCCCAGCTTTTTTGGAATGTGCTGCAGGCGACAAATTCAAATTGAGTGAATATTTTCAAAAGCGAATAACAATAATTCTAAAGTTTATCAGTTTGAACAATAAATATCTTGTCTTTGTTGGTTATTCAACTGAATAGATGTTAATCAGGATTTGCAAATCAATGTATTCTTTCTTTATTTACGTTTTTACACAACATCCCAGCTTCATTGAATTGGGGGTTGTACAAAGATGCATACATGCATTAAACATCACCACGACTGTTTACATAAATCGTAAGGGAGAAATGCTAGCCTTTATGTGCTATGAGAGGGAGTTAGGGAATCAACAAAGCCACCCGCTTGGGACCATGAATGTCTTTGCTGTATTCAACCCCAATCCAGCGTATGGTTGTTGGGATTTTTCAGAATAAACTAAATTTGTGGACTGACCTGCTGACATAATGCTGCTAGCATGAGTAAAAACAGTAAATGGGAAAAAAATGTAAATTTGCAATCCATTGGCTTTAGGTACACCCTGTGCAAGTCAAAGAAACTCATTGTCATGCACGATTTAACAGTTGCATATGAATGTATTTTTATAGGAAAAGTAATGTTTTCTAAAACAAATGACTTCCATCCAACTGTCCCCACATGAAAAGTTGTATGTAAGTGTCAGGTGAGCAGCTTGGGAACAGCAGGCCTGGTTCTAGATGACAAGCCGGCTAATAACTGTGACTAGTTTGACTAATCAGAAGGCTGCGGTCACTTCAGTCTGCTTCTGCACACCTATTTACCTGCTGCTTGTTATTAACTTAGAGCTAAGAGAAGTGTGTGTGTGTGTGTGTTTGTGTTTGTGTGTGTGTGTCCAGCAAATAAAAGGTTGAAATTCGGAGCACGAGGTGTGTGTCAGTGTGTCTGATTTCACATGCATGCACACCCTTGTATGTGTCAACTCTACTTGAACCCGTCCAGGTCTTTGACTTGAGCTAACAAGACAAACAAACCGGGTTTCTCCTGCTGGTTTCAATGTGCTGCATTGTGCGTGTGTGAATGACACGCTGATCTCAGTTGTCTATCACTGTGTCAGACATAAAGCCCCATGCCTGAGGTTATCTATAGGCTTAAAATGTAGGGCAGGGGGCTTTAGGTGTGTGTGTTTGATAATGTGTAAAAAAGGTAAGGGGGGCTGAATGGTACAGGTCTAAGTTTATGTTTTAATTGTATTGTGTGTGTGCCGTTTACATTTAGTCGTAACTTTTGTTGGTTTATGTGTGTCAAGTTTAATACAGAATCATTTAGATAAAAGTGAAGACCAAATTTTCGAATTCAAAAAATTGTGACTTTAATGAGAGACACTTGAAGAGATTTAAAGTAGTATGGCAGTTTCAGATCCTCTCTTTCCCTTGCTGAATGATCCTGAGAGGTCTCCATCCATCTTTCAACAACTACATAGCTTGGCTCAACTATAAACACAAATGAAGAGGTTCCTGTTTCCTGGGAGAAATCCCCCTCTGCCCAGGAAACAATGCTCTCTGTGTTTGTCCAAGCATCAAAAGTGACTTATTTTTATAATAATTATAGGAGGGTGGGGTGGTGTTCAATCACTTTTATCATTATTATGTGCTGGTCCAGTCCAAACGCCTGCACAGTAACTATTTCTGACAGACCATATCACAAAAGTCAAAGAAGCAGCTGCTGGAAGGATTATCAGCCGAAAGGTTGCTGTCTGGAGAGCTGTAAAGATCTTAAAAGTTGTATTTTCAAGGAAAAAGTGTGTAAAAAACCATTTGAGAGAAAATGAGTATATGCAGTTCTTTTCTTCTTGAAGTGATTTTTCTATTACACTGTTCTAAAGCTTCTCAGTATGAGATGAGGGATAAGTGGCTGTCAGGGTTTGTACTTTATTCCAAACTGTCTCATCGTGAAGTCCTACAGCACTATAAGGTTCAGGTTTTACATTTGTGATCCATCTCACATCACCTGAATGCACACAGCAGAACTCTAAATCTAAAACACACACATTTTTCAAATTCCTGAGGTGTGTTTTATCAACAGTGTAAAAAAGTAAAAACAGATTTCTTCAGGCATGTAAATCTGAATGGAAGGTGTCTTGCCCAGCAGCTACTAATAAACAGTTTTTCGACTCCAACCCAACCACAATGAAAGAAAAGTCCCGGAGATATTTTTCTGTTGCAATGTCTTTAAAACTTTATGAGACTTCACACTTGAACCATGGTACCAAGATAAATGACCCGTGGATCAACACCAACACATGAACAGAGTCTCAGTTTGGATGGACAGAGACAGTTAAAAAAAAAGATGAACATATATATCAGTTTTAGAAATAATACCTGGTTGTCATCGCTCCTAAATACTTACGACAAGTGAAACAACATCAAATTTTGAAAAAAGGGGTTTATTAATGGGCTGTAGTGCAAGACATCCTGTTGTGTGACTGTGTACACTGAGTGTGTTGGCACGTGTACGACCTATATTTGTTTGGTGTGTGGTCTGCAGCAGACAAACGACAGATGAACGGAAAACAGGACGACAGAAAGACAGGAAGGGAGGAAGAGGAGGAGGACAGAATCCTTATCCACTTGATTACAGTGTTTGTGGCACTGGGACAAGTTGTTTGGCCACTGCGTGCAAGTGTGTGTTAAGTGCATCGAATGTTTGTGTGTGTGTGTGTATGTGTGAGTGTGTAGTGCCCCAGGGACACACCTGGAGTGCAGCTATTCCTTGTCTCAAATCAAGCAGCCACTGGCACAATTTACTGGGCTGAGTTTCCCATGACTCCCAGTGTTCTCCCCTCAGGGTGACTCACAAAGTCTGTAAAACAGCAGAAGAGGGAGTGTATGGCCAGGATTACAAAGAAGCTTAAACTCAAGTCTTTTTGTTGCAGTCATATAGAATCCACTGTTCTGTTCCTTCAGGCCAAATTAAAGTAACAGTTTGGGAAATATTTTCACCTCTTCTGGTGAGAATTGGATGTGAAGGTTGAGCCAATATTTGTCAATTTAATAAGAAGCTAAAGCCCTGGCTGTAGCTTTCTATCCAACAGACATGTGATTCTGATATATCAGTGAAAATGTTTTCCTGAGGTATTAAGGCGACCATGTGTCAGCATAGTAGACACAAGTCCAACCAAACAGGTCCAGGATCCTCTTCTGCTAATAAGGAAATTGGTTGCATTTATCCAATTAAAAAAATCTGAAATTTCAGTCTATGTTGAATTGTAATTTGAAATTGAATAACTTGCTTCTGGGTTAAACTCGAAGATCCAGGCAAAATCTGGTTATTGAAAAAGATGACGACTTTATTTCTGGGGGTATTCACATGTCACTTAAGCAGAAAAACCTCTGTCATTGTGCCTTTAACATCAGAGCTCCCAGCGCAGTAGGGCATAGACAGGCACCTGCTCCTTACGCACTGAACCATTTCGAGTCGGACTTTTCTTTGCGCGACTTTCAGTCATGTGGTACTTTTGTAGCCGATGATTCCGGACAGAAAGTCCACACGGCAAGTCCTTTCGTGATCGCGTGATCAAACAGGGCTCAGAAGGGCTGAAGCCGGATTGAAATCTGTCGATTGACAGTAGAGATTTTTGCGCAGCGGCGCGGACTCTCTCTCTCTCTCTCTCTCTCTCTGATGAACCGGGGCGAAGGAAAGGAAAGGGTTGGGACAGGGAAGAATAGCTGGAGGGAGGGATGGCTGAATAACGAGGATAGAAACACCCACTCCGGACTGACCAAATAGTATCCAGAGAGACGGAGGACGGAGTGAGAGAAAAGAAAAAGGGAGAAAGAAGAAATTGGAATCAATTGGAACACAGCAGCAGCAGTCTGTTATTCCGAGGATTTTTTTTAACCTTTGGGAATAAAGAGAGGACGCCTTGAATTGATGACTGGAGAGGTATGAGAGGATATTTCATTCATTGTGAGCGAGTGAGTGAGTGAGTGAGTGAGTGAGTGAATGAGTGAGTGAGTGTGACGCTCTCAGGTGCGCGGCGCTGCATGGAGCTCCCAAACAGACTTCATTTGAATAAATCTGATTATTTGACCCAGATTTGACTGAAAAAACTTAATTTGAACCGGACAGTAGCACTTTGAATTTATCATATTACAATTATCTGCACTGCAGGGTCAGTGAATTAAACTTGGGAAGCACAGACAAGTGAGGAAAAAAACTTTCAAAATAAAATTAACCGTGGGTGTTATTTTTAAGGTGCATCTCCCCATAAAGGCTTTAAGACATCTACTCTGTAACAGTTCAGCTCGAGTACGTGCGAGTCTACTACGGTCTGGTGGTGTAGTAAATTGCATTTTAGAGCAGTGTACTCCAGAAATAGCCCATTAAAACATACAAATTAGGCATTTTCTGTTAAATGTAATGAGGGTGGTGCCTTTCTCTTGGTTTCCATTAACAAATTTACCATGCAGCTGTACATTTGCTATCTGAATCTGAGAAAGAAAGAATACCTGAAGTCTAGAAAAAGTTTTTGGTTTACTCTGATCTAGGTTTCCCTCAGAAATGTACTCATTTAAATAAAGAGGACAGACATGATTCAGTGAGTGTTGAGTGCGTAAATGTGTGTGTGTGTATTGTGATGTAGAATAGTCTAATTTAATCCTTCTCACTTCCGCTGTCACATCCTGGTGCTGATGTAGAAAGAAAATCAATCCTATTTCATGGAGTATTTTATGCTTGTTAATATGCATCGTCATTTTCTGGCCTTTTGACACCGTCTGGATTGAAAGGAGCTGGCTCTTCTTTCAAAAGCCTACCACAGCTACATCTTACATCTCCACATCACAGACAGACTTCGTCCTGAGACAACTTTTGTTGTACATGCTGTTTTATTCATACGGGCAGTCAGTCAGTGTGTTTCCTCGAAAAGGTGCGTGCCTGCCTCCGGTGTGTTACACTAAGAGGCAGAAAAGAGGAGAGGTGAAAGGTGGAGAAGATGGAGAAGGTGACGAGGAAGAGTGGGGAATGAAGGAGAGGGTACAAGGAACAAAAAGTATGATGTGAAAGAAGAAGTGGAGATGAGACAGAGAGAAAAGGAGAAGAGTTGAACAAAGGTTGACACTGTCTCTCATTTTTTTTTTTATAATTTTGTCTCTTTTCTCTTGTTTCCCTTTCCCCTCTTTGTTTTCGTCTTCCCTTAGTTGGTATTCTCTTCATTTCTTTTCTCCACTTCTTTCCTCTCCTCTTCTCTTCACTCAAACAAAGTCCTCCACTGTTACACCCTCGGTCTGCTCAGAAGTAGGCGGGAGCCACAGTTGCTGCTCTGTGGTCAGTCTAGACCAGGGGTCGGCAACCCAAAATGTTCAAAGAGCCATATTGGCCCAAAAAAACAAAAACCAAACCTGTCTGGAGCCGCAAAAAATTAAAAGCCTTATATAAGCCTAATATGAAGGCAACATAGGCTGTCAGTATATTAGCTATATAAGCCTACTATTAAAATGACTAAGTAGGCTACAAATAAAAAATGAGCATTCATGATTAAATGTTTATTTTCCCGGCACCACGTGACGACTCTGCTGTACGATATTTGGTGCTTCAAGTTTAACTTCCATCACAATATTAATGTTTTATGTTTTGTTGCATTGATTAAATTATAGAAATACAAGTGTGGCGCCCTGAGGTATCATTGGGTTGAGCACCGCGGAATAGCAGAATAGCATCGGTGAATGGTTCCCCACGCTTTATTATCTCCCGGGCTGAAACATAACTTGCAGCAGTCGTAGAGTTTGGAGATGAAATCCACTTCTTGAAACTATTTTTGCGGTCCTCTAATTTTTCCACAAGTCCTGCAATTGCACTTTTTCTCTCAGTCCCAACTGGGTGCTCGGCTGCAAATTTAGCATGTTTTACCTGGAAATGTGGCTCCAAATTACTCTTCTTGTTATTTGACAACTTCTCATTGCAAATCAAACATGCAGGCAGTCCTTCAGCACTGGCAATGAAAGCAAACGATTCTGTCCATTCTTCCTTAAATCCTCTGTTCTCAACAGCAATCGTTCTCTTTTTCCCTTCCCATGGCCCGTGACACACCCTCGTTTGTTTACAACAGCCACCTGCACTGTGTGTCGCAGGCTATGACGCAATTCTGCTATTTGGTGCAATTCTGACATTCAGTATTTATTACATTAATTTTTACAGCATAAGAATATTTGTGTCAGGTTTCCCCCCCTAAAGAAACCATATTAAAACAACAACAACAACAAAAACCCATTCTTTTTCCATTTTCACACATTTTTGAAAAAGCTCCAGGGAGCCACTAGTGGGGTGCTAAAGAGCCGCATGCGGCTCTGGAGCCGCGGGTTGCCGACCCCTGGTCTAGACTGTTCGACGACCGTCCTGTAATTGTATCAAAGGGGACATAAGACAGGAGTAACTGATTCCAGATCAGCGCATGTGGCTAAGGTGGGTCTTCTTGACCCACAGAGCCTCCCTGCAGCTGAATGGCATCCATAGTGTTTGAAATCCCTTTCTTATTCATTTTCGTCATTTGTCTTTATGCTTTTTCCCTTTTTTTTTCAACAAGCGTTGTAAGTCTTCCTCTCATTCTTTGCAGGTCTAGGCTGCTGCTTGTGAGGATGTTGGATGACAGAATGTCGCAGATTAGATGGTGTTTGTTGGCTCCTCTGGTGTTACTGGCCCTAGTTTCCCATAACCCTTGCAAGGCACAGAGTCAAAGTAAGTACATTTTTCTTCTCCATCATCTCTTTTCTCTCTGTGCTGCTCACTTCCCATCCCCATTGTCTCCTTTTTCCACCACATTCAACTCTTCTCTACCTCTAAAGTCTTCCTCCACTCCCCAACTTGGCCAACCCCCTCTCCTCTCCCTTTATCTCTACTGCCTTCCCTCAAGCCTTGCCTCACCTTTTTGCCCTCCTCTACCTCATATCCTCCCCCTTCCCCTCCCGTGACCCCTTGTGTATTCCTCCCCCTGTTTCCACCTCATTTCTACCTCTTTCGTCTCTCTCAGTTTGATGTGCAGTCTCAGTCCAATCAGATTTTCTCACTTTCATGATCATATCACCTCCAGATCATCGTGCTGTTTCACCCTAGTGGCACGGCAATGTGTGCAACCCCTGCTGCTGATACAGCCATGCTTCAGAAGACTTTTAATAAATGTGTTGTAACTGTGCACTTCAAGCTGTGATGATTTGCTGCTCCATGTGCTGCGTAAAATATAACGCTCCAGTGTGCTTCGCAATCAACCTCACCTCAGCAAACCTGATTTAATCACACTGAGTCTCACTTCAACAGTGGGTTGTTTTCTGCTAAGTTTTCAATCACTGATGTCAAAAAAACGAATTCAACCCTAAGAGGAAACAGACATTTGAGTTCCAGTTGCATATAATGTATGTTATTACGTCCTTTTGGGGTGTTATTGGCATGTTATGTGCTAGAATGTGTGTTTGTCTGAACGAGACTCAGGTATAGCCCTCCTGCTGCTTCTCTCTAAGACCTATTAACTTTATGAGCCTTATTAATACTGTCACTTCTACTAAGCCTTTTTAGACCAGCCTTTAAAACCAAGAAATCCTATTATTCCTCCAAATCTTAGGGCTGCAGTTCATATTTTTCTCTCAGTAAATCTGTGAACGAAAAGCTAAAAGATAGATGACTCGTCTCAACCTTCTCCACCATACAAGTGAAGCAAAGATCCGTCCTGTGAGGGTTGCTGACCTCTTGCACATTTGGAGCAAGAGTCTGTGTAGTGTGGATTGGCCTAGGAGCCACTGTATTGATAACCGACCCTTTCCACCAACCCAAAACACACATTTAACTAATTGATCAATCAGAAACAATCTCTTGGGCTGGTCAATTTGCAGCAGAATAGCTCGATGTGTTGATTTGAAGAAGTTGCTTACAGGTCCAGAAAGGTCTGTGAGTCTTCATACATGTTCATTACCTTTTCTCTGCTGTTCATCTAATCTGCTGATAAATGGTGTCATATAAGCAGCCAGAGGCTGAACTTGTCAACAAAGCTGCCAATTTTGGCAATATCTCCCCTAAAAGCTGGAAACGAAAGTTGCGTTGGTACCATAGACTGTATAATTAATGGACGTAGTCTCCGCAACGTCACCTGTCTGTTTCTGAAACAGACTTTTGAAGCATAACGGCTGGCGTGGCCATATTGGAAATGAGGCAGGCTGTAAGTCTCCACAGTAACAGCCATAGGTCACTCCACAGTCACATGATCTGATGATCTTAATATTGTTGAATCTGCCGAGTTAGAAAAAAATTCACCCCCCATACAGTGTGTGCCGTTAGCAACATTAATGGTTCAGACTGGAGACATTCTTTGTACCACGCTGTAAATGTGCTTATTTTGGCTGTGAAAACGGCTTTTTTTGGCTTGGTGTGTGTGTGACTTTCAGTACCTCTGAAAACCAGCCATAGTGAGAAGGGGGAGAACCATTTGCTTTGGCTTCACTTTTGGGAGCTGTTCTATCGCCCAGCTTTTAAGTTGTAACTATTGTAACTATTAGTTTTCTCTCTCTCTTGCTCTCTCTCTCTCTCTTTCTTTCTCTGTGTGTGTGTGTGTGTGTGTGTGTGTGTGTGTGTGTGTGTGTGTGTGTGTGTGTGTGTGTGAGAGAGAGAGAGAGAGAGAGTGTGTGTGTTGCGCAGTTCAGTGAGGCGTTAATTCGAAATGCCAAGCCTACAAGTGCAGAGTGAGTTTCACTGCAGATATCTGAACAGAGATCAGATAAAAACGACTCCAGGGAACAATTAAACAATTAGCTGCCCCTGCCATGTGTCTGTGTAAATGTGTTTGTCTCTGAATGTGTGTGCATTTGTGTAGCTCATATTCTTTCTCAGATGTTGAGTTACACAAATGAGAAACAGCAGCTCTATTTGAAGGAACACCACAAAACAATTCAATATTGTTGCTCTCTCTTTCTCTCTGAAGTTGTTGCATAGGATCAATATTCCACACATGTCACAGTCCTTTCATTGATCTGTTTTTACAACTGAACTAAGAAAGAAATTCTTCCTTTAAATTAATTTGTTTTATTACATTGATCTTCTAAAGGTTTTGTGTGGGGTTTAAGTTTTCTCTAAAAGCTGAATTGATCAGCGTGAAGCTGCTTTGTGTTTATTTACCACAGGAAGTCCTTATTTAAAGAGGCATTTGCTTTGAAATGAAGGATTTTCTCCTTTTCTTCCATCTTCTCTTACCCACATTTAGTACTCTCTTTCCACTTTGTCTGCTCTCATCAAGCTTTTTGCTCTGTTTCTTTTCATACCAGAGGTGTCAAACATACAGCCTGCAGGCCAAAACCAGCCTGCCAGAGGGTCCAAACCGGCCCATGGGAGGACTTTGCAAAGTGTAAAAATTACAAAGAAGAACAGCTTTTTTTTTTTTTTACAAAAGAGTTTGGTTTGGTGGAAACATCAAAACTTTTATGTATAGATTTTATGTATAAATATTTACAAGGCAGGAGGATAACAACCGTCTTCCTTAAGAGTTCCTACTTCAGTGTGTATGGTGTGGTGCCTATTCAGATGGCCAGGATTTCCACACAGATGTGGAAATGAATGCCAATTTGATGAGTTGTTTTAATCGTTCAGTAAACTCCTACAACGTTAGGTTCTGGATACCTGTGATTTAATGTTTCAAGCCTTTGGAGATACACTGTGATCATTGAATTTAAATGCACATGGGTAAAAAAAAATCAACTGAGACATAATATTGTCAAAATTGAGTGTTCTTATTATTTTGTTAGAAGATGGTTCATGAAATCTAACTAATTTTGCACTAAACCTTTGTTGCACTTGTTATTTATGGATTATTATGCTGATTTTACTTGTCTGACCTGCTAAAGGTCAAATTGGACTTTATGTGGCCCCTGACTTATTATGAGTTTGGCATCCTTGATTTATACCTCTCCTTTGTTTCCCTCTTTCTTTTGTCTCAAAACATTTTATCCCAATGTTCAATCAGAGCTCTTTAGTTTTTTTTATTCATAGTTAGCAGGCAGAAACAAGGGGTGAGACAGAAGTGTGACAACATAAATGAGGCTGGGATTTGAGCCCAGCAAGTCCGAGCTGACCATGGATGACCTCCCAGACACTGTGGGAGCATGTCCCACTCAATCCCTTCATTAGTGAGCATGTGATAGCTATTAATTTCTGCCCAGCCTGTCCCTTATAAGCTGCAACATCTGGCCAGTGGAGATTTGAGCTTTGGGATTAGTGTGTGTTGGAGGATGTTTGCATATACAACACTAATGTCTGGATATCATCAGGAGCTCCCACTGCCAAAGAGTGGGCCAGTCCAAGAGGGATTTCTCGGAAAGATCTGGCTAATGTTAGAAATGTTCTTGTTCTCATACGTAACATGTCGTATTACAGATCATTTATGTCCAAGAATATCACCTCATTTTCAGAAGTTTCACTATGTCATCTAAGCTTAAGTTTTGTAAAACCAAATCCACTGAACTGAAAATAACTGAAGTGCATTACTCTCAGATTTTTTAATTTACAAATTTACTTTCAAATAAGTAAAAAATTTAGAATAACAAGTATCAGTACAATGATAATAAAGGTTACAGCACAAAGAAAAATTCAAACATTTGATGTCTTTAAAGGTACTGTGAGGACTTTCATAGTGATCTTAGAAAAGTCTCACCTCTAGATATATACCTGATCATAATCCACAACTGAAAATGAGATTATCATTGTCAGCAATAGGTTATTTCTAAATGCTATTTATCAGATTCTGAACGGGTTGGACAGGATTGATTTATGGCACTGGTCCCTATGACAACACCATGCCAACTGATGAAGTTTAGCTGCTAGAAAGAAAATCTGTTTTCTCTGCTGAAAATAATCTTTTTGATTAATTTTGTAGTAATGTTGGACACTGGAGCTGGACTGACAAAATAAGATAAAGGACAGGAGAGCAAAAGAAAGCTAAACCGGAGAGTGATAAATCACGGGCTAAAGGCTAAAACATGGGTTAAGCTCTTTTTGATAATGTTCATTCCAACCCACTTGCTTCAGTCATTCTGTATTGATCTGTTTAAACTTGAGAGTCTATAAGTAAAATGAAGAGCAAGGTTATGTTTACTCTGCTTGGTGAGGTTGTAGTTGGTAGAGCACTGGTCGGACATAACAACGATTTGCTAACATTACAAGTTATGGACACATCTCAGGGCACCGGGCTGTGAGTAGTGCTAAATATAGCTGGCTACCAAATTACGGTACAAACTGAGTTTACAAGGTTTGATTGTTGGTGCCTTTTAAAAATAGCCATTCACATCTGTTAATAAATGCATTACATTGTCACACTGTATCCTGTAAAAATTTGTCTTGAACAAAGAAAAGTAGTGCTAAAAAGAAGATTTGATCTCCATTCATTTGCTTCAAAATAAGTGCACACCTTGGTTAGAGTCATGTCCTCAAGACAGTGAGGAGCAAGTGCTCATGGGAAGCGGAGTCTTTATCACTAACGCAAGCTTTTCCAGTAAGTCCTTACAGCTCCTTTTAATGATAGGTAAATTTATTGCATTTCCTACTTCAAGTCAGTGCTCAATGTTTACGTCAGCTGTCCTCTCTTAACATTAACATACTGCTATTAGTTTCTTTAAACTTCACCATAAATATTTTAGCACAGCATTAGAGCAAACATTGTAAGGGAAATCAATCACATTTGTTGACAGGGAATATTTTGTATATATCGTTCAGCATGGAGATTTACATTTTACGTTGATGGAAAAGATTAACGTCCTGTGGACATGTAGGCACTTATTTCAGACAGCACATGGAGCTTTAAGTAAAAGGCTTACATGAAAAATTAATAATAATACTACAAGTCCAATGTTTGGCTTGCACTAACCCCAGCTTTCTTACCAATGCTGTTTTAAATGGTTAATTCTGGTTGATCGAAGCAGCAAATTGATGGATCTAATTCTGAAAAGTGAGAACAACAGGAAGCACCAAAATAACACAAGCCACTTCAAATCACTCCTCCAAAAGAGTCCAGCATATTTCGGAAAGTTATGCTGGCCAGTCAACAGCAGAGAGAAGAAGATGAGAAGAGGAAAACTGTGCACAAGTGATGGATGTTAAAACACACAAAGAGCTGAGTGAACCAAGTCAAGCAAGAAAAGAAAACAGACACCAAGCAACCTCAAACATCAACACAGTAGTGGTGGGCTCATTCAGAGTTACAGGGCTGGCTAAGTCAGAAAAATGCTCACAAAAAGGCTTGAGGAAGAGAACCTTATACAGGTGCTAATGCTATTACCTGCCTGGGTAAGATGCCAATGGAAATATGCTTACGTTATGAATTTACTGAGAATGAAAGCATTGAATGTAATGTTATTAATGTTATTTACCAGCTGTCTGCGTTTACGAATACGTTAATCTGTATATCAGTTAAATGCATGGTGAGATAGAATGAATTTGGGCTGTATTTAACATATGAGCCTTCACTCAGTCCTGACCCCTGTGTAACCTGTGGGAAAGCTCTGGTTTCTTTATGCAGGAAAGTGAGAAGCACGTAACAGCAGGTTGTTACTTTTTTGTCTCAGGCTGTTACTTTGGCCTTGAAAAGTTTTAGGAAAGGAAATGTAAATTTTGTTCTCACTCAGTCCTCAGAGGGTGAAAGGAGTGACCTTGCACTTTGTGTTTCTGTTCTAATGCTGTAGTGACACAAGTGAGATAGATGAAGGAACGATGGCTGAAAGTGGAAGTTTGCCACTTTTACACCTGAATCCTGACCTTGACTTGAGAGAAAAGTAGAGTTGTCAGTCCTTTTTGTTCATTAAGTATCCATTGTCACTGTCAGTCCTGTTCCCTTTTCTTACTTTTTTAAGTTACTCAGTGTATAATGCTGAGTGTGTGCTTACTGTGTGAATGTGTTAATTACTGTAATTGGTTTTGTTGACTGGGTAACAGCAGGGTCAGTACTGTGACTCAGGACATATCACAACAGATAATTTGCTCAGGAAGACATTTACAAAGCTATTGCACTCTGTGTCTGAGTCTGGGTAAGTGTGTCCGTGTTTGTGTGGCAAGAGTGTACGTGTGTGATAAGGGGGCAGCCTGGTGGATAAGCATGAGTGAAATTGTTGGCCGATGATTTCACTTATAATGAACAGGGAGAGACGCCAATGATGAGAAATCATTTATTCATAAACAAAAGGGAGGATGAGATGGAACAACCTGTTTTGAATTTAAAAACTGTTAAATTATCCAAACCCACATGGCCGTCACCTCGCCTCTATGCTGCTGCTGCTGATGGTAATCCAGCTTGTCATAATCATCAGCCACTTTTGGACTAAATGGAGCATTGAACAGTCAGAGAAATGATGTGCAGGAGGCTCTTTAATTTTCCCCTGTTTTTGTTGTCAGAGCATGTAGATACACTTTTGTGACTGTGGATAAACAAAATCCACCTTAATTAATGACAACAGGAGCCAATGATGATACTTTTGCAGGAAATATGTCGCATTGGCAAAGACTGATACAGGAACAAAAGGTCGGGACAATGTACACTATCACTCAGAATATTCAGCTCTCTCTATCCAGTATGCATATATATGCCAAATTACACAGTACGTCATACCCTTGAGTTGGAAGAAATAGTGAGTGTCAGGAGGGCAAGTTTTGGTCTGAAAAGCATGAAATAGGTTACGAGCAACTGAAACATGGGTATGCTTCCTAAAATCAGTGGAATAGTATGCAGAGCCTGAAATGACTTTGATCTAAGTGGCTTTAGTAGTAGGACAATGCTGTAAATCAGTTGAACTTACATTTTGTAGGATGTTGATATATAAATTAATCTACATGTCCTCAATTAATGATGCAAAAGTTACACTCAACTATAAAAAATGAATATAATTTGATTTCTCTGATACTTTTCCCCTGACCTCCAAGAACAAAGTATACAGCTATACACTTTTCAGATTGATTATTGTCTCTTAAATTGAATGCTGATGAGGCGATTCAATGTATATTGAGCCAGTGGCCCACTGATGAAGACTGCCTGCATTCTTTCATTTGCTGTCATACCAAAGACCTAAGCTGGTGGCCTGGTTTTGCCTCAGGGGATGTCAGCTGCTGTTTCCTGGATTGAAGTCCTGACACAATTCTTCTTACTGACAAATTAGGCCCACCCAAGTTTAGAAGAAGTTGGTGATTTTGCTACACTACTATATTATGGACCTCATAAACTAATCAGAACAAAAATCCAATACTTGCATTCTTACTGCAGAACACAAATTAGTTTTATTTTCTAAGAGCAAAATTGGACTTGTCTGTTTAACAAATGCAAAGAAACTAACCTGGTTTAAAGTTATGTAGTGTAAAGTTGCATGTCAGGTTTGTTTCTTTACCCAAAAATTATTGTGATAACTAAGTAAGCACAAAACACTGTGATGAGGGCTAAAAGGCAAGGTTATCTGGGGGCCAGTGTGCTGTTCGGATACTTCACCCAACATAAAACACTCATAAGGGTTGACATTTCCCTGATACCTTGATATTAATGATGTAGCTACACCTGCTGCGCGCACCTGAGCAGTTTGGGGTTTTGATGCCTTACTCAAAAGCACTTTAGCAGTACTCAGAAAAAAGTCGAGAATCTCTCCAGCTACCTGCCAAATTTTCAATCCTGGTGCATACTGGGACTTGTACCATCTACCTCATAGTGACAGACTTACAATAGGTACCTGACAAACCATTTGATGTCACTTGTTATTTGGTCCACTTATTTTATGAAAGCCTGTATGAAGTCACTCTTTGCTACTTAAATTTGCAGTTATACAGAGTTCTTCAGTTCAGGCATGTCCAAAGTCAGGCCTGGGGGCCAATCATGCCTCAAGGTCCATTTTCATAAGGCCCCCAATTTTCATTTTACAATGTTTAAATTACATAACTGAAATTAAACGTGTTCTCACTTATGTGTACAGTCTCACTATACTACATTTGTAATGTGTATGGGCTACTTGCATAAAACTTATATGTAAAAAATAAAGGATACAAGAATAGTTTAAAATTACGAATTGGTGCAGAAATAGTTCAGAATGCAGTTTAAGAAATATTTGAGGTCAAAAATGTTGTTTGCAGGTCGAAATTGTCTCAAAACCATCATGAAAAACAATCTTGATAAAATCCAGATAGGCTACTGATCTTGCCAACAAAAAAAAAAAAAATCTGAAATATTTTCGCCATATGGTCCCCAAATGGACGTTTTCTTTGAAAAGAAGCAGTTTGGTGATGTCTTCACAGCACGTAACACTGCAGAAAACTGACAATTTATTAGTGAGTTAAGCCCATTTCACACAGGGAGCACCACGGCACCTGTTGAAATGGGTGAACAATACGGAAGTGCCTCAGCCAATCAGAACAGCGTCACACAGCGTTTTCAGATCGGGCAACTTGCGGGTAACCGTTACTACCTGAGGCAAAAATGTAACTTTGGTTGAACGATAAAAGCGGTCTGTGGCGTTGTCAAAAGTAGAGGTAAGTGGGGAATATAATTCGTGGATGAGTATTTGTGAGATCACCTGCTCGCTGAGTAGCCCAAACGAAACCGCGCAGCTCCTGAACTGGTGAGTCGGGGCAAATGTAATTCTGCGTCAAAAGCAGCAGATGCACACACATAAGAAGTATATAATATCGACTGGAAATGTATTAGCAGACTTTTGTAATGCTCAGTTTAAGTAAATAAGTTTGAGTGTTCACCAGGTTGTGATGTATATTTATCAGTGCGAAATGTTATCTGTACCTGGTGAAGCCAATGAGTAGCTTCATAACAAGGCAATCCAACTGTGTTAATCAGATATCTTCTTTGGCTGAAGTTTGGTTAAATTCAAAGAGAACAAAAAAAGATGCATATATGCTTTTCATTTTTGTCATAGTTCTTTTTTGGATCAGCAAATAAGTCTATTTTGAAATTGAGACCTCATTCTAGACCCCAAGGTTGGGCTACAAAATATATCTTGAAATTCATATCACATCAACATGTACAGATCTTAAACTATATAATTTGTAGGGAAGTCTGGCTTTACTTCACTTTTGTTTCCATTTCTAAGGGTTGGGCCAACCTGGAGGTTTATTTATGGTGTGTATCATTGTCTGGCTGCTCACATTTCTTGCTCCCCCAGATTTATTGTAACACTGTTGCGGCTGTATATCAGCCTCTCAGCTGTATATCAGATATGAATCCCACTTGTGTTTTTCAGTCAGTTTAAATTACTGAGTATGATTTTATTATTAAAATAACAACCAAAACCAGTAAAATAAGACCATAGTTATGATTGAATTATCCAGCAAAGTCTCAAAAAGGTACTCAGTCATGTTGGTGTGTTTCAGTAGTTGTACACAGATATAAAATAGACCTTGAAATAGTCTGTTGTTAGATTTTCAGACCATTTTTTTTGTATGTATACTGTTTCCACCATCATATCTTTTTGAATTAACCATCTCAAGCAGAATTTTATCTTGTTTAGTCTTTTATGGAAATTTTTCTCTGGTTGGCATGCTTGCAAAATATTATGGCTCTCTCCACCAGATTGCACATTTGGGTAGATCATCCAACAGACTTTTAATATTCAGCAAGCCGTAAGAGAGATTTCACACTTACACATGCATCCTCACACACATACAGGATGCATGGAGAGATAACTGTTGAGAGGAAAACGGCATCGCTTACTCAGGTGAAGTGTTGAAAGAGAGGGAAAAAAAGCGTTAAGCCACTAACGGGCTGGAGTGGAGGAGCGCTGAGGAGGAGAAGATTGGATAAAAGAGGAGGAGAGGAATACAAGTAAAGAGGAAGGGGAGAGTGAGGGAGTGTTTAAAGCTAAGGATGAGCAGAAGAGATGTGATAAAAGAGTGGAGTGATCCATGAGAGCAGCAGAGGAGATATAAAAGAGCGTAGAGGTGGATAGGAAAAAAACCACAGTGGATTTGGGTTAAGTGCTATCTCAGTGAGCAGAGTCGTTTTTGTACTGACAAGACACGGGCCACATCAAACCATGTTGCTGAAGTGCTGGATTGGCACTTAAAACACACACACATGCTTATGCACAAGTCTGTCTCCCTCATGTACAGTGTAGTTGCTTTCTTGTGGTGACAGTGCAACCAGCAGCTGTCATCCATAAATCCTGTAAATTACTGAAGCTACAGCAGCCTGAAAACTCACTGTGGAGTCAGTTTGAGGCTAATCTGGAGAGAGGACGAGGAAAACGGGGAATGAAAAGGATGAGAAACTAAGCTGAAGCATGAGAGGATAGTGAAATAGAGAGGACAAAAAGGGAGAAATCTGAGGAGGAAATGGATAGGAAGAAGAAGGTAAAGATATTAGAAAGTTGATGAGAAAGAGGGGAGAGAGAGAAAGACCAGGATTGAGAGAACAAAAGAAAAGCTGGATTTAAAAAAAGATTGAGTGAAAAAGCTTAGAGAACACAAAGGAAAGCCATGAGCAGAAACAAAGCACAATCTTTAGAACTAAAAAGAGAAATTAATGAAAAGGAAATGGGAAGAAAGAAGTTAAATTTAAAAGCAAGGAAGAAAAGGAGAGGGAGAGAAAGTTGACGATGAGAAGCCAGCATGGATGTTTAGCCAGATCAGAAGATGTATAAGAGGAGGCTTGCAGAGGAGATGAATTGAAGCAGGGGAATGAACAGGGAGCATTAACACATCTACCACAGATACCTGCTTGCTTTCACTGCTGCTGAGCCTTGAAGATCAGCTTCTTTAACGTGGCGTCAGGCTCTTCCTGTTTCTCTCTAACCCAGATAAATCTAGTTCATACTGGTTTCCATTTAAAAGATTTTCACACTTCCCACAGGGTCAGGAGGTTGCTCAAGTTTAAACTTGATATTAATAATTTTTGAGGAACGCACGTTAAGTGTCATCTTATGAATTGATCTATGTCATTTCTGGGTCTGGTTTAATCTTTTTAATTAGGTTTGGAGACTCAGACTGTTAACTGGGGCTAAATAATGTTGCTTAGCTGTAGTCACCAAAGTTCTGCCAAAAAGCCTGGCTTGCAAACCTGGCAAGAAGCTTCTTGCACAGATCTGATGGGGTCTTGCAGATTCCAGTGCTGTAACTCTCTCAGATGAATGGTTTAATAGCTCTGGTTTATGAGATATACTGTTATGGTGTATATGGGTATATGCTCAGTAATTTTAGGGGTGAGTTTGAGCTGTCTAGTCATTATTTCTGCAGTATTAAACCAAAAGAGAAGACATCTCACATATCTTGGCACCGAGATTTAGAGGAAGTGTGAATTGTTGGGCTTGTGCTTGATATTTATGGCTCTATATTCTTAAACAAGAATAGAAGTGGTGTTTGTTGAAGGATAAATTATTGCTTGCACTCTTATGTTCTGTCAGCATCCTTAGCTATTGGAGTAATTATGTTCATGTTAATCATTATTGCTGTAGCTGGGATAGCCTCCAACTAAGAGCCTGACATTTATTTGTTGAAAGGGTCATATATTTATTTATTTGTTTGTTTGTTTATCTAATGTGCTTTTATATTATAATCTAGTGTATGTTTGTGTGTGTGTGCATACTTTGCATGTAAATATGTGTAAAGCAATGAACTGTCACAAACTTTGATTATTTATAGATACTTATTGTGTAGTGTAATTATACCTAGTCACAATATGCATTTTGAGTGTTTTATTTTTATCAGTGTTGATCAGACTTTATTGGCTTTCATTTCTTCCACATCAAATACGTGAAGCTAGTTCAATCAGCGAGCATCAATTCTGAATGCTGGATTGATCAACCTGCTCAAAACTCTGACTGTATTTTCTACCAAGTAAATACTGTTTTCTGGAAAAAAGACATTCTGCATTCTAATTTTGGCCTAAATCTAATTTTCAAATGAGAAAGATGGAGCTCTGTTCTCATCAGCAAGTGAAAATCCTGCACATTTTCCTTCAGGTTTGTCATAATAATATAACGCTTTTTTTCCCTCCACTAAGGCCAATACAAAGCCTTTATATTTCAGCACTGGACAAACAATTGTTATTTGACATTATACAAAAGATTGGCTTTAGTCACATTTCCATAATGGGTTAACTGTTAACGAAACGGGTCCTTCACAGGTTAATGCATTTATAAGGGTTCTTTAGAATAGAATAGAATAGAATAGAATAGAATAGAATAGAACATACTTTATTAATCCCCAAAGGGAAATTCAGGAGTAAGTTTTCTAAAAAAAAAAATTGTACCGATCAGTAACTTGCAAAAATACCTGGATAATAATAATAATAATAATAATAATAATAATAATAATAATAATAATAATAATAATAATAATAATAATAATAATAATAAAAAGAATGAGAATGAGGTTGTAATTCTGCCATAAGAAATTTTTGAAACCTACCCCTAACCTATAACCATTTTTTATCAAGTACATAAGAAAATTTGTATACTAAATTGACCATCAACCTTAAAAAAAAAAAAAAAAACTCAAAATTTGTCCCTCCTGACATTATAGTCAGTTTGATGGGTTTATTAAATGTGCTGACCTGTAAAGTTACTTTACGTTGGTAAAGTCGCCATGTTTATGGGTGATTTTCTACTAATGTGGGGATATATGTGTATTTATGTATGAGGTGGGCTAACACGGGAAACGGTGATATGGTGATTTGCGTTGCAGACATACAGGTCTTGTCTGTGTATTGTTTTTAGCTCTGGTAAATTTGTGGTTTTCAACACTACATGTGCATGTTGCTTTTGGTTGTTTGTTTTGTTTATTTTTTTTAACTTGTCTGTCTCTCTTTTTTTTTTTGTCAAATTGCCTACCGCTCCTCAAACTAAGGCCATAAACTGCTGCCTGCACAAAACCAAGCAAAAGTATCTCCAAAATTTCATTTTTTATTGTTTTTTAAATTCAGCTCAACTTTCCTACAGTTTTTTTTCTGATTATATTTTGTAAAGATAATTTGACCAGAAACATTTCTCTGTTATTTTTTAACTATGCATGCTGTTTGGAGCTGAAGAGCTGATGTATCCCATACTGACCTGTTTTATGTGCTGCTTTCATGGATTCAGGATATTCAAACATGTTCATTCAGGCCTTTCTCTGTCATTCTGGCAAGCCACTTGTTCTTTCTTCTTTGAGTCATTGTGACTTGCATTGTTTTCGGGGCAGATTTTGTGATTTTGGTGGTGTTTGTGGGTTCAACTATTGCCTCGATGTCATATCCAGATATTGTTTGTTGGTTACAGGATTTCTTTTTAATGACTGTTATTTTCATTCATCAGCATTTTGAAATATGTTTTCATAAGTCACTTTTTGTACAAGCTGATTTACTTTTGTTTAAATGTTTTGCAGTTCCCAGTCCGAGGAGACTGCGTTTTAAAGTGCTGAGCTCAAGCAAACTCCTTGTGTCATGGAAGGAGCCCAAAGGAGACTTTGACAGCTATCTGTTCCTCTACAACAGTGTACCAGGTAGGATAAATGTGTAGCACACTCACACGCGCACACACACACACACACACACACACACACACACACACACACACACACACACACACACACACACACACACACACACACACACACACACACACACACACACACACACACACACACACACACATAGAGTGAGTGAGAGAGACCTTGCTTTTGTGTCAAAGAGGAGAGGGACTTCACTTTCAAATTTTTGGTGAAAGACCCCATTAAGACTTGGATTTTCTGTCAGTCAGTCAAGATTATATAATTTACTTCTTATCAAAGCTCCTTTGAAGAGATCTCTCTCCTGAGAGATGTGAAGGACTCAAAGTTTGTCCTGTGCCTCTGCCAAGTTGGAGACAAAGGAGTGTGTTTGCTGTCAGCAGATTTGAAAATGGGACAGATAGGTTCAAGGGATGGTAGGGGCTACACTGATTTATGTGGGACTTAAGTCCAGGACGGGCCAAAGACAATGGCACCCATAGAAGTCATCATTCAGCATTAAACTACATTATCTGTATGGAGTTTTGGGCATGATTGACGCCTGACATCCTGCTTTTATCGAGCGTCTGTCAGTAGTCGGTCATTTTACAGACTCAGGGCATGACCTCTTCTCTATCTGAGCATAAAAGTGTAGTCAGTAATCACCCTAATTACCACTGACGTTGCCTTCATCATGTAATCACTGTGCATCTTCCATCCCAGTCATACATCTCAATCACATCAGTCCCTGAACTACTGCTGCATCGCTGCCTGTATTAATGCTGTGCTGAACACTGCAGACATTTCTTACACAGCGCTTATAAAAATGAGAAAGTTGGACTGAATAAGCGTTCTGTATCATAAAAACTTGATTCCAGCAAACAGCAGTTTTTAAGAATTGCCCCGTCTGTCAATTTCTTGCTGCCTTCACGGCTGCAAAGTAGAACAAAAACACTGAAATTTAAGGCCGAGTCCTTCTCTGGAAAAAGAGTGTAGTAGTAGCTCAATGAACACTTTGTAGTTAATAAAGGTTTTTCTTTGATTATAAGACAGCATGTAGAGATGTTTTAGTGTCCTGTTTTCCCTCTCTGTCTCTTTGTACATGTATGTCAGATAAGGGCTACACTGATCCGATCCTGGTATCGGTTATCGACCGGATCGAGCCCCTCAAAGCTGGATCGGGTATTGGTAGGAAAGGGCTGATCTATGATGCCTAATCTGATCTAGGCAAACAGCTCTATGCCTTTTTTTTTTTTTTTACTGGTGCTCCAATGTTTTCAACTAGAATTAGTGTTGTCACTTAATGAACTTGACACTAAGGTTAAATTAGGATTATCTGTAAATTATGAAGCATTGTTTTAACCAAACTTCTGGTAAACACGTCAGTACTTTATAGTTTACATAAATCTGAACTTCAGTAATTCCATATGTACTCATATTTTGCCTTTTATCAAACACATTAACAGTCTTTTCCCACAGTAGGGCATGCAGGTTATTATTTCAACACTGGTATCAGATCTGTTGATACCCAGGTGTCCCTATCAGGACCAGAAAAGTTGGATCAGTGTATCCCTGTGTCAGATGAGGTGAAAACTCTGAGTAAAGCTTGTAAACACTGGCTGCAGTCCTTCTGTTGAGAATAAAACACCATTTTGGAACACACAAAAGGGCCTGTCAGTAGCAGCTAACCTTTTGGCTCAACGTATTATCTGTTTTTTCCTCAGAGAATTTCTAAAGACAAACAACTAAAGTGCAACTGGATAAGGATCCAGTTTGAGGTCAAGGATGACTCATTTTTGCAAACAACCTTGTTACCTAGCTCTTGTTTTTTTGTACCGATTATATCCTCTAATTCAATGCCCCCTGTGTTTCAATTATTAGATTGTATCTCTGTGTATAATGTAATTCATTGCATCAACAGATTTTTGACTTCAGGCAGTGGTTTCTTAACCAATGCCATCATTCTTTATTCTGGGAAAGCATGACTTCTGTTAAAATCAGAAAATATCAGAGGTCCGCTCAGTAGTCTGACCACAATTCTGAATTTCAAATTGTGTGGGTTGTGTCTTAGTGTACTTGCACATTTGTGATATTTATCAGTACCAGATGTCTTTATTTACTTTTTCGACTCTCAGAGGAGCTATAGCCAAACCCTGAAGTAAAAATGTGCAGTTTTTAAGGTATATGCAACTGAAATGTTTGCTGCAACCATTTAGAATACAGTGTGGGTATACTGGAAAGTTTGATTGCTTTACAAGCACTAAATGAAACAAAAAGTGGTGAAGGAAGCTTTTGTGAGTTCGATTGTTAAATTAGGTTGCAGTTCAATAGAAGCAGTTCAGGAAATTGTGCATGTTGGTTGAAAACACATTAGTATTGTTTTTTGTGGTTCATTTCAGGTGATGTAATAACGCTATAGATTGGGAACTTTTTTTTAATATATATTTATATTGACTTTTAAATCAAGCAATATGAACTTATGAAAGAAGTTTTGATCTGCTCATTAGACATAGCTGGCAGATAACCAATCACAATGATATTTTGCTATTGTAGTGAGGGTATACAAAGTTATTGGTAGGTTCCCTAAGGCTCATGCAGCACTTTTAGCTCTGGTAAACCATTAGACACGAATGGATCCAGAAGGAGCAAAAGCTTATGATCCTCTCAGCATTACATGAAAAAACCAAAACCAAAACAAAACAAAAAAAAACATAACCAGCTTAGTAACTGGTATCAGCTGTCTTGGTTTGTCAGACTTGAAAAACAAAGAAAATGGGAGGTATTACAACAGCAAGCCCTGTTGTTTTGTTTGATATACAAGCTTGAAGATCATCTTGGACAGTCCATCAGGAAAGATTAAGGAAGTGGCTGTGCACGAATATAAAAGAGGAGCAGGTTATCTATATTTTTTTGTATGCTACAACAAGTGATTGGTTTACCCTCAAAAAAACAGAGAGAGAAACACTGAGCCCATGCATGCTTTAAAACTCACCATTCAACAAGGGACACAGAAGTTAGATTTTTTTTAAGGCTATCTTAATAATTACTGGTTTTACCAGAGAAATTCAGGACTAAGACTGACTGGTTGTTTGGTTTTGCTGTCCTGCCTCTGGTTAGCAGTTGACAGGTCGTTTCAGGGTCAGTCCAAACTGCTAATTGTGTACAAATGCCCAAATCTGCTAATGATACAGCTAAAATCATTCACGTTTCAGAATCAGAGATCTGTGAAAAAGGAACAATTTTTGATTAATGTTGAGTCATGAATTTGAGGTATGCATGTTTTTATCCCTCCTCTCTTTCTGCATGAGTTTTATTGATTTAATGCTAATCAGTCAAGTGACGTACTTGGATGTAATATATTAAGGCCTTTTTCCAATTTTAACTTAGCTTGTGGGATTTCTTTATAACATTTTCGCTATTATTTTAAATGCAATTATCCTGGGGAAGAACCCCCTAATGTCTGTGGACTTTCTGATGACTGTACAAGATCTGTTTTGCATTTGTAGCAAAACAATTGTGGTAAGCAGAATCCCATGAAATTCAAGCCAATGTTTTGTTTTCGTGCTAGTTTAAAATGTGTCTGACAACATAAAAAAAAAATTTCTGCCATATTTTCCCAAAATGTTCTTAATTAAACCTCTAAGATGAAGAGAGGATGGTTTTAATGAGCTTTCCACAAGTAAGTCAACCAACTCACTGTAAACTGTTGTAGAGATTATGCAAAGAGAATAATCTGTTCACATTTTGACTTTCACCTGATTTATAGGAACACTTAAACATTTGAAAGGTTTAAGCCAAGCTTGTTGACGTCTATTTAGGATAATTGAATAATCTGAAAGGATAAACAAAAAATCTGACTCATTTCTAAATTTTACATCAGAAGTTCTCTAAATTAAAATGGCATGTTTATCCTGTGCACAAACAGAAGTATTAAAAA
Organism: Labroides dimidiatus; assembly: GCA_030710495.1. NCBI lineage: Eukaryota > Metazoa > Chordata > Actinopteri > Labriformes > Labridae > Labroides > Labroides dimidiatus. The sequence goes on from CM061148.1 coordinate 14,364,947, forward strand.
CACTGTATTTACAATGCAACCAATGTTAACACAGAGTGGGTGAGTCATGTCAAATCTCAAATTATTCACTTTAGATGTCTTATTTATCATTAAAAAAGCATGCAACTGGTATTTATGATTTTTTTAACATAGTTGTAAAATCCTGGGAGGAAGTCTAGCTATGTATTACTTCATACTAAGGATGTTAACCCAGCATCAAGTGATTGATTGCTGAGAACAGAGATGCTCCTTTACCCGTTTTTTTTTTTTTTTTTTTTAATTCTTTATCACATAGATAAACAATGTGTGATCTCATATTACATTCAGCTATCAGGCTGGTGTCCCTTAAAGCATGTTTCAGCAGTAACTTACTGGTTCCTGGCAGAGATGCTCCACAGGGGCTGCAGCCATATGGCACATCTCCATGGCAGCTCCTCTTTTGAGGGAGCAGAACACAACAGCTCCTGCCACTAGCACGAACATAGACATGAACATGGAGGTCTGGAACTTTTTACAGACCATTGGACCATTGTTGATGACAAAGCTGACAGACTGGTAGAAAGTCAATGCAGAGAGATTTCTCGGGCTGGCAAGGCTGGCACACCAGTATCTCTAAGAGCCAGCTACACCAGTGCATTCTGATTGTGTTGTCTACCACCAGACTGATTATCTGACTGACCTGGTTGACACCCAACCATGAGGAAATACATATTTTTCTTAGTGAGAACAAATAGGCCGAACACTGGATGCTGTGAGTCCAAAATATTTAGTAGTTTGGGTCTCACTCAATCTGGCTACAAGTACTGTATGTCTTGAAGATTATTTTTATGGCTTCCTCCGCATGTTGATACTTAGTCTCTTAAACAATTTGTATGCCTCTTCATGTTCTGTAGTTATGCAGTACTGCCCATGAGAGTTATTATGTTTACACTTCCCTCCTTCATGTTTACTGTACCTGAGAGTTGTATTGAGCCGCTCTTTAAAGTCTCGTCAAGGAAAGGAGAAACTTCTCACGTTAAGAACTGTAAATGCTTCCAGTCTGAACTGTAAATAAGAGACAGACTTACTCTGCCAGTGTTAATATAACACCTAGTTCTTTGTATCTAAAATTAATGTTAGTCCCTTGTAGCGGTTAAACTTTTTGAACTTTTGCTTTTGTCATCTTAAACTCAACGGATATATCTGTATATAAAAAAGGTTTCAAAAGGTTGTTTAGCTCTGAGAAACACGAGACCTCAGCAAAGCCGTGGTCAAATGGTGAAAAGCCCATGATGGCAGACTTGGCTTTAGTTAAGATTTAGATAAGATTTTGGTTAAGATATTTGGTTTACCAGGTTTACTGGTTTAAGGCTTGAGATCTGGTTGAATGCTGATCCGTGCTGTTACCTGAACTGACCTGCTGTGCTCTTCAGTAGGATTTATCTTCTTTCTCCTCAAGGCGTCATTAGTCATCACTCTGCCTGCTCAGGGGACAGAAGAGCTGAGGAAGCACACATTCTTGGACACACCTTATCGATGGCTAAATTGATTGCAGGGTCAAAATTGAAATGGGGAGATAATTTGACCTGTTGGCCTGATGGGGATTAACTGCTTAGGAAAGGGCACAAGCACGGACACGCTTTGGTTGTGAGGGCTTGAAATTTATTACAGGGGACAGAATAATTTTATTACCTCAAATTTTGAAACTAAGAACCATGACTCTGTCTTTAGTACAGATAAAAATGACATAAAATAATGAATGTTTAACTCACATAACAAAGGGAAATGCCTGACAAGCATTTTTATAAAATAGTTCTCTCTTGAGTCAAACATATATAAAAAATATTTTACACAACCGTAAACTGAGGCACAAAGGCATAGGCACAATCACTCTAGGGTTAGTGGAGGTAGGGAAAGTATGAATAAGGTCTCAAGGACCAGGTTCTCAAAAAGATTTTACCATTGTTGGCTAGTAGGTACTTAATACATGGTTTAGAGAGAAACTAATAATGGAGCCCTTTACAAAAATCTTTTTGCTTTGGTTCAGATAAAGGAAATTATTTGGAATTATTTATTAATTAATTCATTAATGGAAGTCTGGATGGAGGTAAAGGAAGACAGACTTAAAATCATGGATAACTTGCATGAATTTGAATGTAGCATCTCTTCAGAACACCATTTAGTTCTCGCCCTCCCACACTCGGGGCTCCTCCATAACGATGCCCCTGCTGACATGCACAGGTGGCGCTGATTTGCAACCATATGATTGTGACTGATTCAAAACCACAGACTTAAAACCGGTCCTCAACACATAATTTTTGTTTGCACCACGTTACCAGTAATCAGGGTTTAGGTCGTTTTTCTGCCATTCTCCAGTGTACTTGGATCCCTCTTGGTTATGCATATTGAATTGGGGCGAGTGCACACCGGTGAAATGTATGCGCAGGAGGCGGGCAGAATGGCAGGTCAGGATTTGATTGGCTTAACAAATTGGATGCAAACACACTTAACAAGCTGAATGACAAATGTTGGGATTGGTTGGTGTTTTCCCAGGTTTACTCCTGCTGTAGACAGCGGATATTTTTTTTTATCTGTTCTAAGAACACATCATGCATTGATTGCCATCGGGACATAAAAATTATTTTAACCAGTGTAACAAAAAGTGTATCCAAATCTGATTACCAACACTGCCTTTAATTGATCCCAGCAGTCCCAGCAGCAGCTAAGGCAAATAAAAAAGGAGAAAACTCAAAGTAGATGTAAAGTTACTCATGAAAATACCGAATAGGGTGCCAGTAAAAGAGTGACAGGTTGAGGATGTGTAGTGAGGACCAAAGATTGAACCATATAACCCAACAGAGTAAAGAGAAAGTGAAGGACTTGATAATAGTTGACTGACAGAAATAATGAGAACTAAGGGATTAGCTCACTTACTGAGCCAGTCATCCAGAATTTAAAGATCAGTAGCTTTAAACGTAGCAGATTGAAGCCAGATCAGAATACAGTGTTTGCTTGTGAAGCTAATTTAAAGATGTTGTTGCTCAATCTCATCTTTATTATGTTGTAGTGAAGTCAAATTGTAATGTATTAAAAATACCTTGATGTGCCACTTTACAAATATTTTCCCATAATAGGTCTGAAGTTATGAAGTTGGGCCAGGTGACAAACAACTTTTTAGTTAGGACAGATGCTCACTGTCTGAAACCAGCAGTAACACAGCTTGAGGCAATAATTCAGAGTTGTATGAGGCCCAGCAGGTGGTACATCTTAGAGGAATTTAGTGGGGATTATATCTAAAGGGCAGGAGGACAAGCACATTTGGAATAAAATGTCAAAACATAATAAACAAAATATATATGGCGGGTAACTCAGAAAAGAAAGGAGGACACCAGACAATTGCAGTGGATTGGATTGAATGTCAAAGGAAGGCAAAATGTTTTAACGGTTTACTTGAAAGGAGGGTGATATAGGAGGATAAGTAAGATATATAGCCTTTGAGTGTTATTAAACATGAACCTGGGATTGTGTTTTGTTGTCACTGATCATAATATTCTTCCCTAGATTTCTGTTCCTCTCTAGATATTTTCCTGTTATGAAGTTTGTCTTTTATTCAGGTGCAAGAGAAAACATCATAAGAGAGCAGTGGTATTAACTGCAGCCTTACCTTGATCAATGACTAAAATTGTCTAATAATAAAAACAAGATTTCATGGTAAATGATGGACTCTGTCAATGTTTTGGAACTAAGGACATCAGTTTCTGGAGTTTCAAAGGTGAATCATTGGCTTGTTCTTGCCTGCTCAACAGTCTGAGTCTCCTTTGGTGTATTTTATTATTTCATTATGCACCAAATGTTTTCAGTGGGTGACAAGTCTGGACCACAGGCAGGCAAATTTAGCATGTGAAGTCTTCTACTAAAGAGGCAAGCTGTTGTAATACATGAAGAATGTTGTTTAGCATTGTCTTGCTAAAATATGCAAGTCTTCCCTTAAAAAGGCATCTTCTTGATGGCAGCACGACTCAACCTAAAACCTGTATAAATATTTGTGTATATTTTTCAGCATTAACAATAACATGGCCATGTGCTCTTATACGTACCACAACATCGAGGTTGCTGGTTTTTGTGCTCTGATTACGAGCTGGGTGGTCTCTCTCCTCCTTGCAGCATCCATGATTTCCAAAAAGAATGCCAGACCTTGATTTGTCAAACTAAAAGACAGTTTTTCTTTTTGCCTCAATCCATCTTTATAGGCTCAGAGCCAGATGAAATGCTGGCGTTTCTGGATCATGTGAATGTATGGTTTCCCCTAAGTGTTGTACATTGTTTAAACTTGATTTGTTGATGCAGCAACAAACTTTTTTCACAGACATTGAATTTTTGGTCACACAAGAGTATCGTTTGACAAAGTGCTAAGGCATGTTGTGAAACAGTTTATGTCAGGTTTTATTTTATTTTTCTAAATTTTGGTGTATATCTTGTTTTTTTGTTAGAATATGTAAATTATGTGCTTATGAAGAAACACACACTAAGCCACCATAATGAATTATTGTGACCTTGAGTGTAATGCTTTCTTCCCACAGAAGTGAGAATGAATTAACTTAATACAAGCTTAGTTATGAGAAAATTAATTTTTTTTTTTCAAACAAAATCACTGAAACAAATGATGTGTTTGTAACTTTTTCCTCTGCTTCCTCTCTTCCTCTCCCGGTCTGTTAGGTGGTCAGCAAAGGGAGATCATAGTTTCAAAATCAGACACTAAGGTGGTAATAAAAGACTACAACCCCTCCAAGGACTACACTGTGAGTGTCATTGCTGTGAGTGGCAGTGAGCAGAGCAGGCCACTTCAGGGCAGACATAAAGGTACGCTTTTTTTCCCTTTTATTTCTGTTTTATAATACACTCAAATGTGGAGCTCCCACATCTTCTATCTGCTGCATTGTGTTCTTCACTGTTGTAACTGTCTTCCCTCCCTTCAGGTCTTCTTTTTTACTTTGTGAAACTTTACTGTTGTGTTGTCACCTTTTGAGTCCTCTCTTGTTCTTTCAAGTTCCGATCAGAGATTTTAGCCTCTGATCCCGATCCCATTCTTTAACATTGTGTGTCTGCTTATGCCGGATCCTGATCCAAAACTTGTATTTGCCCAGGTAATAGCACTGCAAATAGCATTATTACCTGTCCACCTAACTTATTCCAGATAGAATTGTTGTAAAGCTCACATAAAATCAGTTGTTTTACATTCTGCTGAATGAAATCCACAAAACTGGTGTGCATGCAGTACCGCTCACTATTACATGAAAGTGGAGGATTCAACCCAGTGTACAGCAAGGCTCAGTAATAACATAGGACAAACATCTGAGCTCCAAAGTCTGCTGTAAAACCATCAGCAGTCACATCATGCTTTTAATCCTCTCATATGTTGTCAGAAATTTCGCTGTACAGCTTCAGTCAAGCGGCGTCTTAAATGTAATGTGGAGACAGCAGGACATACCATGGATATGAAAGATGCCAAAAACCTCTCTCTGCCACTATGATTGGCTGGATGTCCAAGGCAATCAGCTCCTCCTCTGCAATCCTTTGCCATTATTTACTCTCTTGAGGATATTTATCCGTCTTTTTAGAAGTTTATTGTGGAATATTTTCCCGTTTGATCTATATGTCCCGGAGAGTTACTGTAAACTGGCATTAAGTGGTTGTTGTTGCTGTAATCTGGCTGGCCGTGCACATGAGTGTTTGTGCAACTTACTTTATCACTGGTTGTATTTTGAAATGTCAGATTATTATTTTTATGACACATTTTCAGTTTGGCTAAGAGAGCTCTGTTAATCAAAGTTACTTGTGTGTTTGCATTTTGTAAATTTTGCTTGGTGACACTGACAGCTGACAAATGATTGGGGGGAGATCATTGTCCTAATGCTAATCCCAGATCAGTATCAATCTTAGTTGAGATCCGTATCGCTAGCTGTGATATGCATCCATCAGTGTCCCTTTAATAACTACTCTAAATCTTAATCAGCTCGCTAGTTTTTTTTTGGATGTGTGTTCTTTATTTTTGTCACATCAAGATCAAAGTTAAAAGGATTCTGTTGAATGACTGTTTTTTTTTGTTTCATCTATCATCTTTGAAAACATTTTTGTTATTTATAGGAATATGTCAATGTGAAACTGTTTTCTCTGTCACAGCTGAAAGAGGTGAGAGTGATGGAGGAGACAAAGCTGAGCCTCAGAGGCTGACTGAGTCAGTTGCACCTCCTGAGGATGCCAACGAAATCTCTGGAGGTAGGACAAACACACTGAAATCCTGTTTCCAAGAGAGGAAGCCACACACTAATCCTACGCTCCCACGACTGTTTAAATAAAATAAATTGCACTGAGTAGCACTCTGCTTAAAGAGTCCTTCAGACAGTTTCCATAGAAATGTTTGGGGGTGGGAAAACAGCCGATGATGTCTTCTCTCCAATGCTGTCTGCATGGATCAGGAAGAATTTAAAAACTGAGCCTGTTGTTTGTTCATTGTCCACTTGGATCTGACTGTGAAGCGTTTCCTCAATGTAGAGTTTATGTAACTGGTCAAGATAAAATTTCACCTTTAAAGTCAATACCAAAGCATTCGGCTGCCTGGTGGTCTACTTACCCACCAAGTTAGAGTAAAAGATGCCAAAGTCATCCATGCCTCAGTGATGAATCACTCACAGTGCTGCTTTGCGAAAACTTTTCAGCATATGCAATGCTGAGTGATATTAGGTGACTCCTGATATTAAGTGCTGAGTGAGCCATGATGTGTTCTTGTATCTGTGTGGTTGTCTCCACCTCCCTTACAAAACCTTCTGGCTTTCTGTCCATTTGTTACCGATCCAAAATGTTCTTTTAGTTGGCTGCTCAGATGTGCTCATATTTAAATGCCTAATACTTCAAACAACAGTTTGGTGTACTTTCTTTGTGAAGAAGTGAAAAGAAGTTCTAGCTTTGCATACCCAGCACCAGACAAACTTCGGACATTTGACTTCCTCTTTTATGTGAATGTTTCTAACAGTTAATCATCACTTCAAGCCAACACAAAGACAAAATCCTTGGTGTTAGGGTTGGTGCATCTTGTAGACTGTGTTCCTTGTTGTGGGGCTCTTAGAGAGACATATTTAAAAATTTATGATTATTAAATATAGTTTAAAACTGCACAGCTTCCAATACGTATATATAGTGCGTCATGATTTTTATGGACTATAACCCTTATATATGATTTGCACAATATAATTTTGCTCGGTATTGCAATATGTGCACTCCTTTTTTTGCTGATGATGCAGGGGAGGGGCATACACTCTCATTGAGACAGAAGGAGAGCGAGCAAGGGAGTATGGAGCAATTAACCGCGTTATAAAACTTATTTATAGACACTTTGCATCACTGAATATGTAATAAATTGGCTCTTTTGGGGAGATTAATCTATTGATAGTAAATCAGCTGCACTCTCTTTTAACTCTCACAGAGCCGTTAAAATAATCTATTGACCAGCATATTGAGCCATATGCTAATATTCAATTTACAATAAATAAACTGAGATTCTTATACCTTTTTTGTTCTTTATGTTTGACAAAACAAATGCATAGTCCTTATATTATGAGATATTTTCACCAGAAAATACTTCACTGACTTTGTGCAGTTTCATCTTTACAACAGAGGCAAACTGGAGTCTAAACATTAAAGTTCAAAAGTCAGGTTTGTTTTTAGCTCTTGTGCTGTGAAGTCTTTTATATAATCTGACTGTTGCTTTCAGACTTTGTTGTTCTGTCAAATGAAATATTTGTTCTGTCTTTCTTCCACACAGACAAGCACATGGTGTTAGAGCAGTTTCAGTACATCTGGTTCGACAATTATCAAAGGTCTTTTTTTTAATCTTTGCATGGTGGATCTGTCTGCATTCTGCAGTGAACTAACACAAGAGATTCACTGAATAAAAACTGAAACTATCACTGTTAACTTTGAAAAGATGGCACACCATTCATCTGTAATTTCACACACACACACACACACACACACACACACACACACACACACACACACACACACACACACACACACACACACACACACGAACATACACGAACACACACAGACTTTGATATCTTTGAAGTTCTTTTCCTCCTTTGTTTCTCTTGCTCTCCTCCTCCATCCTCTTACCGGTAGTAGGCAGATTAAAAGTTGGGTTTCCTTCAGTCTGCTATTATCAGAGCCACTCTCCATTCACTGCGGCAGAGGTGACCTTGATTGGTGTTCTGCCTCGTACCTGTTGGGGATTATGATAATATCCTGCTGTGCTTCAATGGAAAGTGTGAATTTATTGTGTGTGTGTGTGTGTGTGTGTGTGTGTGTGTGTGTGTGTGTGTGTGTGTGTGTGTGTGTGTGTGTGTGTGTGTGTGTCAGTTGTGCATGCAGCTTTGTGTACTGTAGTGATGATGATAATGTCTCACTGTGGATCAACAGAAGGTGCTCTTTTATGTTGTACGTGTGAGGACTTCCTTTTCTCTACCTCCCTGTCATACTCGTATGTGTGTGTGTGTGTGTGTGTGTGTGTGTGTGTGTGTGTGTGTGTGTGTGTGTGTGTGTGTGTGTGTGTGTGTGTGTGTGTGTGCGTGCGTGCGTGTGTGCATGTGCGCGCACATGTGTGTGTGTGTTTGTGTGTATTAGCTATGCTAACCCGGCCCTCCGTCACTGCTTTGTTCCAGAGTAGTAATCATCTCGCCATAGCGTCAGGGTGGGTTGTTTACAAAACCTTTCACTAACAGCTGGCTCATATTCTCATCTCCTCTCTGATGTGGTTTGTGTGTGTGTGTGTGTGTGTGTGTGTGTGTGTGTGTGTGTGTGTGTATGTGTGTGTGTGTGTGTGTGTCATGTATTCCGCTGATTATTAAGTCACTTATTATTTTACATCCTGGCCAGCATCATCCATTACTTCCTTTAATATGTTAGGGTCATACCTCTGTGTACTAAAATTTGCGTGGTGTTTTTTCTTTAATTCATGTTACATTGGAGGCTCACAAAAACCAACACATCAGTAACGTAAGTCCTCCTTGGGGGTTACTTAAAACCCTATTTAATTGTCCATATTGGCAAGGCAAACAAAAAATGATTTACAGAGAAATAACAGGAAAAGGCATTAGTCTTTACTATATTTACTTCTATCAACAGCATCTACACTTGAGTTTGTGTATAAATGGTTGCTTGTGAGCATCATCGTAAGTGGGGTTTAAAGTAGAGGAGAGAGGATTATTTTCTAAAGAAATTGTCCCGAAACTTACCCTGCTCCCTGTGTTATAACCACCTTAGCCTCCAATTTTGTTCTCTACAAATTACCAAACAGTATCCTGCAGACTATAAGCGAAAGCTGCTCTAAACTAAACACACAGTGTCTTCACAGAGCTTTAAATGAAACTTTTTTTTTGTCTGCTCTTGGGCTGTCATTGACTGAGGCTTTGAGCAAACAGGAAAGTTTTGAAATGAATATTCTAACTTGTAGCTTGTTTTCCAAGTAGCAAAGTTTTCTATGCTGATGTCAGTTAATTCTAGGTCTGTACTCCAAAAGTCACTGATCTGAAACCAACTGTGCGGCACCTCACTTGAAATCTCAGTTTGTATAGATGAATTTTGGAAGTCTGGAAAGTTCTTCTCTTCTCTTCTTGAATCTCAGTTTTGGAATTAAATTGTTGGACTTTTTAAATTTAACCTGTATTTATGCAGGACGTCTTATTGAAATTAAAAATTTATTAGTAGAAGAAGCCTTACAGAAAAACAATGAATTCCATAAACAATACATTATGGGAAAATCAGAACAGTCAGCAGCTCTAAAAGATAATCAAACACCCTGTATGTGTTTAAGAACAATCAACACATACCTCTGTCACCACATTTTTAATGATACTCATAAATTGTCCATTGATTTTTAATCTTTCCAGTTTTATTTTTCAGAGATAATCCCATGTCCAAGATGAATCCCAAGTAAAGCAGATTTCCACAGATCAGTTAAAACTCAGGGTCCAGTGAAGAGTAACAAATAGGAGGGTTGTACCTGGTAGCTGGTGTAGAGAAGGGTTAGTGTGTCATTATGCCGGGAAAATTAGCACAACTATCTGGGCAAGAGGCCACAGCTTTAAATATCTGGACATCTCTGCAGGCTTGAGGTGGTCCTCCAGTTATAAAAGGTGAGAAATCAAATTTATCTCGAAGTTTTGTGAGTCAGATTTAGCCTCGGATATTCACCAGAGAACAAACGGTTTTATCATCCTGTCAATCAGTACAGCCATTCATTGTGTGCTTTTTGTGAATTAGTAACATCAGAGAAACATAATTACTGTGAGGCATAATTGCCTTATCTTTATCTTCCCCCAACTAACCTGGAGTAATTACCATAATACATCATCTTAAGAAGTTGAATTGAAAAGTTAATACAGAGGCCCAAGAAGATGAAGAGATTTTCTTTTACATTGAACTTACAAAAGAAGGAGAGGTGGGACAGAAGTTCACACTGGATAAATTATAAAGCAGGAGAGACAGAGAGAGTGGGAAATAATAAACATTTACTGTGAAATTCTTTCTAATCTTGGATCATCTTTGTCCCTTGAGTTTATATAGGCAGGTTAGCACTCTGTGTCTATAGATGAGACAAAGGCCCAGTAGTTTCTAGTATCTGGAAAGTTTTCAACTGTAGAAATGCACAGCTTACCATTCTTTCTCATTATTTTCACACTAAAACAGTCCAAATGTAGACTCACACTTTTGTCACGTTTTTTGTTCTGGACAGTGTCAGAAATCTGCTTGAAATAAAATCAGTGGAGGTCTACTTAAAATGGGATTGATAAAAGTTAGAGCCCTCTAATGACTTTGTTATGTGAAATAAAAAAAATACTAATGCACGAGAAAAAGCATTGGAGCTGCCTGCCAGCTGAAGTGCCAACAAAGTTTGTCATACGTTCATTTTCCATTTGTTTCAGTCAGTTTCACTGCTGCCAACAAAAGCCTTGGTCTGGGCTTCTTAGTCAACTGACTGTATTAGAACATGACTGTTTCAGTGCTTTAAGTTCAACCTTGATTCTAGTCACAGTTTGATTCGTCACAATATCAACATCTACTCTCTCCAGTTTGGAATGGGACATGGAGACGGAGCAAATACTGTGTCATGCCATTTCACTCAGGGCCATATGACCTCAGTTCGGGAGGTTGCCATCTTTATTCGCTTGATTCACTGGATCCACTTTTGGTAATTGCTTACAGAAACTTTCAAAGGTTCCTTTCCTAGGGACAATACTATATGGATACACACTGATTCATACCATCATCATAACTGTTCTCTGCATGTTTTTTTTCTGATTATAAGTTTTAGCCTCGCTCTCATCATTGCAAACAAGATGACAGTTGTTTCAAATCAGCTTCAAATAATTTACATTTAGTTAGGTAATCCTAAAATCCTAATTCAGAATGTGTTTCTAATTAGTCAGATCAGATAAAGATGTGCAGTTTACTCCCAACATAAGACTCATAACTTATATAAAAACCTCAAAGAAGAAAGTTGATAAGCAACTTTAGGTGTCACTAAATAAGAAGTACCTCAATGAAAACAATGTTTTCCAACATGGCAAACTAGATAGGTGGCTGGTGTGGCTGGTCAAACAACCGCAGGAGGTGAGCTCAGCGCTCTCACAGACAGGACAGACAAACAAACACTCTGAGGGGGAGAGACAGGACAACCTGCATACCAGAGAAAGGCTTAAAAAAGAAGAGGCTGAGTAACCTAGGGGCTGATAAACCAGATCAAAGTCTGCTTGAGGCACTCACAGCCAGAAAAGAGAGATGCAGGTCTCAGGACTGCTCATGGTCCTCTGCAGAGAAGCCTTGGTGAAAACAGAAGACACAGTTTAGATGCCCAAGGGGCAGAAACAGAAAGAGTTGGACAAGAAAATGAAGAAGCAATAAAAAAAAAGTTTTCGTAGTAACGTCTGTATCAAGACACAGATTTGATGAAATAGTCTAAGAAAGATAGGTCAATGTACAACTTCAGTGGTTAAAAATAGGTGCCTGGTCATGAGAGGATGGATCCAACTGTTTTTGGGATTCCCTAAACTTTTCTCTAAACAAAGGATTGACATGTAAGATTTTTGGATTATGTCTCATCAGCTACATGATATATGGACTGTTGTTTTAGTAATATTCTCTAACCCTTACCCTATCCCAAGAGGATGCATCCAAATTACTTAATTAAGAATCTGATTACTCCTCTAGCATCATAATTGGAGTCATACTTATGGTTTTGGGGTAAATATGGAAGTTTGGAGCTATGTTTAGTGTTTAATAGAGAATTTTAGTGATTTAAAGTAGGACAGTAGTATCAAGTTGCCCGGGGCTAACCCTAAACTGCAAGAGGTGAAGTTAGACAAGGTGTTGACTATAACCTTTGGACCAGCCCCCAGGTTTCCACACAGGAGAGAAGATTTTGTGGGTTCAGGTCCTTCTTATATAACAACAGCTGAAGTTGCTCAACATCATTCTGGATCCAGAGTATTGACATGTCTAATTAATGGGATTGGTATCAAGCCTATAATGAGTGAAGTGTGGCTTCATCCTAATTTGCTTCTCTGATGACCTGTCTGTTGTTTTGTGTCTGAGGAAAAGGATGCTGTGTGCTGCCCTGATTGTCAAGCTTCTTTCAACAAATGGGGATTTTTGGTTTGGATTAGCCTATTTTGATAAAAATTGATTTAGATCTGATGTAGATTTACATTTCTAGAGCCATTGCCAGTTTTTCATGTAACTTTTTCTACTCCAACCATAAGTTTGATATGTCGGATAAGGTACCATTAAAGGCAATAACAAAAAGGATATTTTTGCGAAGTATATGCACGTCATCTCAATCTCTCCTGGGTTTACTCTGCTTTAAATTCTCAGTAAAGAGCCACACTTCACAAATAACCAGTTGTCCTTGACATAATGAATGTAAAATCTTTTTTTAAGCCATTGCTTCTGGTCTTAGTCAGTAAGGAAATCAAGCAGCCAATGACAATAAGTATCTTTGTCTTTCTTATCAAAGCCAGAACAAATCCATTAGCAGCTCTAAGTGAAGACAGTAATATATTTTCATTGGAGAACTGCCCTGAACAATGTTTTCTCCAAAATAAAAGCCATTATTTGTACAGCTGCATGATATTGGATCAGAGGATGTCTGAGTGAGGGTGTGTGTGCACATTGCAAGTGTGTTTGTGTGTGTGTTTTGGGTGTGTTTATGACTGTATTTCTGACAAAAGTGGGTCAGCAGTAAAAGATGGTTGTCGCCCTGCAGACCATAAAGATCCAACAGATACTGATTTCTCTTATCAAAGCTTAGCGCAGTATTGTTGAAGGGGATTCAGAAAGTTTTAAGAAAAAAAACCCACTTATATTCTACCATTGAGTCACATGAAAAATCTTTCAAAATAATTTTAAATCTGAATCTTGAAAAAGTAAGGTTTCTAAATGTACCATGTTACTGAGTGTAAAAAATACACTGTCTTTCAAAGCATCACTTACTTTTGTTTATTTTCAAGTTGAAGAAATCTGTGAAATTTTCAGGAGGAAATTGATTTAAAGATTATGTCTTTTGAGCCACTACTGCTTTTCCATATTTGGTGACCCAATAGTGACTTAGCCTGTTGTGGCCTGTTGATAAAAATGGTTTAGTTTAAGTCAAAATCACACCAGGCGTCAGAAAGGGGAAAAAATTGACATTACTTTTATCAACAAATTATTGCCACAGGTGTCTTAAAAGAAAAGGAAATTCAACTATTCTCTCCAGCTGTTTCTTTTAAGTAAATATCTTAAAAAAAAATCCACCAGGGGATGGTTGACTAGGTTTGTCTCAGATCAAAACACTAAACAAACAAGTGGAGATCACTGAGCCAAACAAAAGTCTCCCCTCTCTTCCTCTATGCTATGGTGCCTTCTCTGAACACGTATTACTTAATAAGATATGAGTGGAGTGTTGCCTTCCCCTCTCTCTGACTGAGGCTTTAAACTGGAGCTTAGATGGGCTGACACAAACAGACTGAACCCAAGGGACAGACGGTTAAAGTTGAGCTGGAGGCCAATGAGATTCTGTTGACATTCAACTCTGTGATGGTGAAAGAGAGAGAAAGAGTCCTCAAGTATCCATCACGTCTGCAGAGGGTAACAAACACGCACCTAGAGAGCAAGGTCTCTGTATTTATAGCCAACCTTAATTCCTAACATTAGCATTTATTTCATCTTTGGCACCTTCCAGCTATATGTGAGTGTCTCTCTCTATATTTATTACCTTGCTAATTCCCAGCTTTAACATTCATTTCATCCATCTCAGTTTATGCATGTCTTTATTTATTGCCATATTACTTCCTCTGTTTTGCACTTTGCTCTTTAAAGTACTTAATTCCTAGCTTCAAAGTTTAGTCAGTGTGGTGCTCAGTGGCTGCACAAGATGTCCAAGTTCTGTGGCCAGAGAGATGTCCCACTGTTGGCAGACGGATATCTGAAGAAACTGAGCAAGGAGGCAAAAAATGGTCGCACAAATGAGAGCAGACAAATGCAGTTAAAAAAAAAAACCATGCAGTATGAAAACTAACTTGCCAAACCCTTTGAATGCTTCCTAACTTTACATCATTTCTTTTTCTTTGTGAGCAGAAGGAGCCAGATGTTTATTTCATGAGCAAGAAAAGCTCCAAAGAATGTATAGGGTTTCAATCAGGGTGATGTTATGTTGATGTGCCTCTCAAATGATCTGAAAAGCACAGTTTCAATTTTGGCCGGTGTTTAGTGTGAAGGGCAAACCAAGGAAGGGCGTTATAAAAAGGTATTAAGAGTAAAGAATGAAGACAAACCCACATGAGAAGAAAGGCGGCAAAGTTAAAAGCAAGGAGCTTCCTGAAAAGAGCTTAGATCTCCATTTGTCTGGTCTCACTTAAGAGTTTTATGTCACTGTGAGCTGTGTTTTACATTTTTGTTTGGGTGCTCGCCAACAACTGAATTATTCCTATTAATAAATTACAAAATATCATCCTAACACACACATCGGATCTACTCAAAATCCCTGCTTGTATAGGATTTTTGGAATAAATGTGTGCGTGTGGTCTCTGTCCCAGTAAAATTCTGTCCTTCTCCTCAATTAAGTGAAGACGGGGTCATGGATGGGTTGAACTAATAATTTGACACTGTTATCGTGTGTGCATGTGTGTGTGCATGTGCGCATGCATGTGTGTGTCTGGATGTACTAATGCTAATGGCCTTTTGGTCATTACGAGCAAGGACTCCTTAAGTCTAGAGGTCAATTAGAACAATTAGCATCCACATCCTCTCTGATTCTCCCTCACTCTCACCTCTCTCCACATGGTCACACACTGAAGTTGCAGTGCATGCATACACTGTACAAAACAAATCTGCAGCTGAGGTGTTAGCCAGTGCTGGTTTAGCTTCACCTCGAGTTTTTACAGATGATTTATACTTTGTACAAAGGAGATAGAATAACCATTGCGTTCTCTCTCATCCCTTAACTTCAACACGTTGCCCATCTTTATCTTTACCCTTACTCTCACAATTTCTCTTTTTATTTCTCGTCATTTTTTTTACAGCCTGCTTTTTTTTATCCTTCACCTTTTTGGTTTTTGGAACACTCTTTTCCTCTGCTCTCATCCCATCCCATCCTGCTGTTTCTTTTCATTCAGTGGTTTCCACTTTGTGGATGAGACAGCACATCAGACCTTTGAGCTGTTTTAGATCCTATTTTTAAGAGTCTTTCTCATTGCTGAAAAGATGAGGGCATCAAACTATTTGGGGCATGTCGGCAAATCAAAACTCTGTTTTGCATACATTTCTGTTGTATATGTTACTTATGATTAAGATTTAGCTGCATTAAATACTTCTAACAGTTTCTTGATTCCATTTGAGTTGAAGCATGTTTAATGAGTAAGCCAACGTTTTATTGAACAATTCAACAAAAAAAAAAAAACTTCTACTAAGCCAAACCCATTTCTTCAGGTCTTACAATGTGTACATGAGCTAAAAAATAACCAGACAAGATAAGAAGAACTCAACTTTGAGTAGTTTAACAGGTGTGTGCATCAGTGTGGATGTGTGCACCAGACAGAGATTAGAGGGAGATAAACAAAGCAAACAGAGACAGGTAGAGATGGAGTAACAGACTCAGAAGGACAGACAGACGGGTTATAGCAGTCATGTGTTGTGTTAAGCATACATATGGAGTCTGTGTTGTCAGAACGTCTGAGTGATCTGTCTAGCAGAACAAGACGGTGGATTAAAGATCAGGAGGCCAAGCAGAGGAGAAGTCTCTGGTGGAACGACGCAAACTGCCTAAAAACAGCTGTCGGATTACACCTTAAAACCCCCAAGATTGCACTGCTTACACACACACACACACACACACACACACACACACACACACACACACACACACACACACACACACACACACACACACACAAGTACACACTCTAGGCCCACAGGTTTTGCAGATGAATATGAATGTTTGTGCCTGGCTGAGTTTGTCTGAGCTGCTCTGAGGGCCACTGAGCAAACGACAGGTGTATCAATCTGCTGCCTGTCTCTTGATTGAATAAGTAAGCCCCCCTGTGTGCCACCAGTGTTTTTCTGGGGAGGAAAACCTTCTGCACTAAAGTTATAACAGCTCTCTGATGCTCAGGCAGTTCTAAACCTTGAGTGTGAAGTTGTGACTTTGAGATGTTTTTTTTATCATAGCAGTACATTTTTATACCTCAGAAAAGGAGCTTAGAGACTGTTTACAGTTGTTCAGCTGGTGTTCTTGCCAGTGAATTAATTTTTGGGCTGTAAGGGCTAACAAGACAAAAACAATCTCATATTAAGGTTTCTTTAAAATCCATGTTAAGTAAAATTAATGAATGAGCTTTAAAAACTCCATGAGTGTTAGAGTCCTTAAGTTTCTGAAATGATTGTACTGACATACAGCATGTTAGCTTGACATTATTATTTGAAAAGTCAAATTTGATTTGTTCAGAAACGGGAAAGCTGAAATCCAACCCCGTCATGATTTACTAGAGCATTTACTAGAGCATTCCACTGTTGGGCACACAGGGTTGGGCACAGATTGTGACATCTCAAATATGTGAAAAATTTGGCATTTTCTGGCTGGTTTTATTTTTAGCTCAGCTCTGTACATCTGCAGGTAATGAGTCTGTGAGAAATACCTTCTGAGAAGTACAGATGATGGTTACAAATGACCAAAATGTAGTCTTGGTCCTTGTGCTTAAACTAAGTGGCAACCTCCAGTCTGAAAATATGAGGTAATGTGGAAGTGCTAAAATCCAAAGTTCGTTGGGTGACTGCTTGAGGCTGGCTTCAGAAGTACTGGAAGTCACGTACACACTCAGCCAACAAAAACAAAAAAACAAAATAAACATGTTTACAGCCTGGTACAAAAAAAGTCTCCAGTCTGAATGGCTAATTTCACTAAACGTTGGCATTGCGCGGGGGGGTTAATTTTTTTCTAACTCTGCAGTTAATAAGATATTAAGATCGCTAGTTCGTCCAATCAGAGGCACAGCTCAGCTCACGTGACTGACAGGCACCCTATGGCTGTTACTGTGGAGACACAAAGCCCACATTCTCTCCAATATGGCTGCACCGGGTGTTTTGCTTCAAAAATCTGTTTCAGAAACAGACGGGTGACTTTGCCAAGAGTACGTCTATTAATTATACAGTCTATAGCTTAAACAGAGATAGATGGATAGGAAAGACAGTTGTTTTCTTCAGTGTAGCTCGGTTGTGTCACTTTAATTCCCCTCCATATTTTCATCTCAGTTTGGTAAAGCACTTAATAGGCACACCTACCCATGAGCAGAAGAGGTGAGAGGTGCAGACTACATTGATTTAAAGTGGGCATTTTCTCCACATATACAGGAAATTGCTTATGTTGAAACATCGGGCTCTAAATGATAAAGTGCAGGCCGAGGAAATGGATCCTATTACTATTCATCAGAAAAGATAAATTGAGAAAACATCTCCCAGGGGTGACCATAAAAGAGGCTGCTCACCTACTTTATAACATCATTTCATCATTTCTCTGAAGTGTACATTAATACAGAGTGGATTAATACATCAAAATCCAACATTTCATCTCCAGTTAAACTATTTGGGAATGATCATTAACTTATTTTGTGATCAATTAGCCTTGTCTCACAGGTGAAGAGCTCTTCTGAAGGCTGATTCATACAGGAATAAAACTTCTTCTGTGAGAAAAAGGAAAATGTTCTCACTGATGTGGGAGCTGTCACTGCTACTTTTTATCTATCTGCATGTCAGTCACAGTTCTTAATGTTAATTCCAGACACTGAAACACAATCAGAGTGGCAGGGGAAATAAAACTTAACTAAAGGGAGATTGAAATGACAGCACACTCCACTGATCCCTGGCTAAATAGGGGTCAGCAATAAATCAAGGCCAGCATGGAGAGAGCTGCTGTTAATGAGAACAGAGAGCGATAAAAAGGAGGAAGAAACAGAGGGTGGAAAAGTTTTATGAGCTAGATAAGTTTGTGCTCTTTGAGGATGTGATGCGTGACTCTGTGCATTAACTGGTTTGTTTGTTATTCATACGTTTCTCTCCAGACTGTATGCACATGCCTGAGTGTGTATGTGAAGCCTCCTAGGAATTCAAGGTCACAGAACAATCTGCTCTGCTTTAATTAATCTGGACTGCTCTGTGGATAAAAAGTAGATTTAGGTGTCTGAGTTTGAACCCATACATGCTTTTTTAATGTATTTCCACAAGTGTAACTTCTGCAACTTGTCTGTCAAGTTCTCAACTTTGTCCCATGTGCCTCTTGCTGTCTTTGTGGCATCATGTCTGTCTTAGCTCTGATGTTGCAGCCCGCCAACAGTGCTTTCCATTGTTGCACTCAGATTTTTAATACCCATTTCTCAACTCCCACACAAGCTAATTCAATTGTCAAGGAGCCACATATTTTTTCCCACAGCCCTGCAGACTGCGCTGTGGGTGGAGTTGTAAAATGTGGTGGCTTTCTCTCTCACACAGACACCAGGTGGACAGTCTGCTAATCACATGCTTGCATGCTAATTATTGTTGGTTCTCATCCAGTCGTGCATCTGCATGTGAATAGTCTCAGTGATGGCAGTGCCTTTGCTGTCATGTGCTTATACAGTTTTAATATGATTCACCCAACTTTGTGTTGCACAATAAATAATACAAATCTGCAAATTCAGTTCCTTAAGTTTGTAGGACGTCACTTTATAAAACTTTATAAAAGGAGCCATCACCTGTTCTGCACTTTCTCTGACAAATAAATCTGTCAAAAGCTTTGTTTTGAAAAGTTATATTTTGGGGCTCTTATAACTTCATTTTTAGGGGGGGGGGGGGGGGGGGGGCAGTAGACAGAGCAGGAAACTGGGAGAGAGTGGGGGAAAAGGCTCCAGGCCAGAAGCCAACCCATGCAACCCACTATATGGGTGTGCCATTTAACCAGCAGACCAAGCCCACACTCCAATTTTGATCTTTATTTTTACAATGTGCAACAGCAGCCTTCCACAGCATTTCATTTTGCTTAGCATCCATTTGCTTAACTTCCATTTGCTCAACATCTTTTTAAAATAATTAACAGAGATACTGGGCTACTGCTGTATGCAGCTATCCCAGCCACATTTAGTTGTTTACCTATTTATTGGCACCAGTTGTTTTTATCCTTGATTTTTGAATAGAACTCAACTTAATTAAAAAAAAATAAAAAAATCTGTGCTAAAAACATTTGTTTCGTTAAAAGCTAAAACCTTGCCAACCAAAGAAAGCTGGAATAATAAAATGTGAGTTTTGGCTCCATTAGCATGCTGAGTTTTGATTCGAGACAGTGATACCATCTGAGCTCCACTGCAGTGCTTCTGTTGTACTTCTGTCATGTAAAGTATTTTACAACCAATTCCAATGAAGGTGGGACATTGTGTAAAACACAAACAAAAACAGAATACAATAATGTACAAATCCTGTTTAACCTATAGTTCAATTGATTATACCACAAAGACAAGATATTTATTGTTCAAACTGATAAAATGTATTGTTTTTTTTCTTTTTGTCCCCCCAAATATTCACTAATTTTGAATTTGATGTCGTCAATATGTCCCAAAATAAAAGATGGGACGGGGCAGCAAAAGACTGGTAAAGTTGAGGAATGCTCAAAAAAACATTGTCGTTTAACACAGTTCATCACTACATCTACATAAGCAAGTTAAAATTCTACCATGCAGAGCCAAAGCCATATATCAACAACACCCAGAAACGCCGGTACACCTGTTGTCACACTGGCCAAACGAACTGGACTTTAGGGCTGAACCGTGCTTTGGCATGGTACGAATGGCCAGTGTGACAGGGTCCTTAGTGTTCTCAGTTCCCAAACACTTTAAATCTAAAATTTGTTTCCAAACAGATTCTGTCTTAGTCAAATGTATCGAACTTATTTCTCTTGGAGCCTTTCGTTCCATGCTAAATGACAGACGAGTGACCATGGACCAGTGCCTGTGTTTATGAACCAGTTTTGTGAGTCAACTTTAGCACTTTTAGCACTTTTCCCCCATAGCACTTCCTTTTTTAATTATATTCTGTAATATATTCTTGTTTTGTTTGTTTTCGCGACTTACTTTAGCATTTTACCTTCAATTTTGATCTTTAAAGTGTTGTCTGTTAAAATTGTTGAATTATTGTAATGTATTTATGTACTGACGTGTGCTGCTGACCTCTTGGCCAGGTCACCCTTGCAAAAGAGATCTCGATCTCAATGGGTTTTTTCTACCTGGTTAAATAAAGGTTAAATAAAAAAAATAAAAAAAATAAATAAATTGACAGTATTAGATGGACGAGTACAGAGGCACAGAAATGACCAGGTATAACCATACCCTGGCTCAACAAAGAAAAGACTTGGCCCACCAGCATCAAACCCAAATACAATATTTTGTCTCCTCACCAGTTCTCTCTCATTCTACTTTTAGCTTGTTCCCTGACTGCTTCTCATGCTTTTTCTCCCTTATGTGCCACACAGACACAGTGCCCCACTGTTCCCCCCAGTTACTGCCATTTGACCCACAGCAAAGGCTTCAGACGGGGGGAGAAAATGGGAAAAGAGGTAGAGAGGAGGAAAAAAGGAAGGCAGATCTTGCTTAGAAGAATAAGAGGGACCTTTGACAAGACTGTCACTGTATTGCACTCAGGCAGAGGGTAGAAAAGGGGGATTCAGTAGTAACTACAGTAGCAGCGCTGCAGATCGTGAAGCACTGTCTGCAGCACAGAAACAACATTTTGTGCCTTTTTTATTTTGTCGAGCAACGTACACATGGCTTTCCTTTTATCTCTGTATATTCCTCTTTAATGTATCTTTTGTATCTGAGTGTGATGTGCCTTTGACACTCTGAGATATGTTTTGCCCCGATTGTGAGTTATTTTTGAAAACATTGAAAAAAAATAATTATACATTGTGTCAGTTGATTACTGTATAATCCTTTAATAGACTCTATGTTGTTGTAGTTAGTGGGGTGAAAGATGTGGCCAGTTGGTGAAACTGATAAATTTTACTTGATGTAACCAATGTTTCTCATAAAAATCTGATTTTGTGCAAAAAGTTACTATAAATATTATTTTAGCAGTCTGGTACACAGTAAAAATCAATTTTAAAATAATTTTAAACCAAATGACCCAAAAATAGGGAGAGTCAGTATGGCCTTGATGTCAACAGCATACTGACTTGTACTTTGAGATTATGTTCCATAACAAATAACTTATTTCATCAGTACATCTACACTTGTCATGCTTCTATGGTTACACCATTTGACAATTTAATGGGGCTTTAATTGGTTAATAATTTGTGAAAATGTCTTATAAAGTACTATGAAACCAACAGAAGACATTTAAACAAATAAAAGCACGTTTTAAATTTGGAATCATACCAACCCTTATTTGTCAGGCTTAGGGGATTGCACAGTCTATTTAACACTCAATTTCGTTTAACCTTTATATGTTTAATAGCTAAATCCAGGGGTGTGATTTAAGGCATGGCCACAGAGCTAACGACACATGACACATCAAATAAATACATCACTTGATGAAATTTGTATTAAACTGGAGAGAAACAGTTAACTGATTTTTACTGTCAACAAGCAAAATAAAATTAGTACCAGTTTTTAATTTTCACTCATCTGATGATAGTAGCTTCATAAGGGTTGGACCATTTAACTATGTACAAATTACACATGTCTTTATTGCCATTGCGTCAGGTAAAAAGTAATTGGATTTAAATTTTTCAGTGGAAAACAGCAGAAATAAACTGTTTTTGAGAAGGTTTATGTGGGACTGTGTAGGGGCGACCAGAGGGCAGCAATTCAAACAGGTGATAACTGGGTGTGAAGTGTCATTGAGGGTGCTATGAGCGCTCTGCTGTATAAATGTCCTCTAGGGAGGGCAGAGGACAGCCTATGATTCTGGGTTACAGAGATGACTCTTTGGAGGGTTTTTTTTATTTGCAGTACAGCCAGAGAAGACACAGTAGCTCAAAACAATCTCAATGTAAAAATGATAGAAGGACAATAGCAGCTCCAGAGACACTCCTGATCCTTCAGCGTCATCAAACAGTTTTCCGCAGTAATTGCTGCTATACAGCTTAACTGTTTACAGTCTTAAGCAGGGATAATGTAAAGGAAAGGGATGTCTCTGATTATTGCTTTGGAAGTAAAACACCAGTGTCATGTCTGGTTGAAGGAGATTCTCACCCTTGCCAGTAGTGACTGAGGGGATGACCACCAAGCTGTAATTATCATTACTATGACCCTCTAATACTCTGTTTACACCCCCTTCATCTGTCATGAAAGCCTTTCATGTTGCACAGTACCCGACTCTTTGTATCTGACTCTTTCTGTCTTAAACAGGAAGCTCTTCGCTTTTGTCTTTACAGCAGTCAATAGCAGTAACTATACCAACACCGCCTTAACAGTTTTTAAAATAGGTCCCCAGTTAATCTTTGTGTTTGTGTGTGGCTTCCTCTTCTTTTAAAGCAGTCTCTCAGCTGCTCAGTCATGGTTTTTTCTTTTCCCTCTTCAACCTCAGAGTTTCTTTAAAGGCCATGCTTGTTTTTTTTGGTTAGAAGAGGAACTCTGCAAAGAGCCACATTTTTACTTTTAGCCTCACAGCCTATTGCCATTTTGCTGAAATGCTTACACTAAGCCACGACTCTTCTAATCTGCTCTCTTTTCAGAAGCAATATGAACCTCTGTGACCATTATGTACCCAAAAGTATTCATATAATCTACTTGGCAAACCTTACTTGAAGAGTATTTTATTGGACCCTGTTTCAGTCTTTCATGTTCTGCATTTGAAAACCAAAAATTGTCATCAGCTATCTCTTAACCTCACAGCCCTCTTTTCTCCCCTTCGTCTGCTGTTTGCAGCAGATGGATGGTTCAAACAGTCACACAGACACAGACAGCAGACAGGAAGACTCCATCTGGAAAATCACTTCTTGAAATGAATACCTGCATGGCTGCGTTGCTTTTTTTAAAAAAATATATTTATTTCAGTTTTGATATTGTGTTGTTGTAGCTTGAGGCATATAAAGCTGTTACAGTCAATGATGCAGATTTGCTTTCCAGGAAATACAAAAAAAGATTGTTTTCCAAAATACAGTTTATGTTCCTTTAAATGTTGTGCTGTGCTGGTCACCAGACACCTGTTCTTGTTAACTTCATTCATTCATGATAGTGTAGATTTGTGACTGATACTAGGCTAGAATACTAGGAATATAGGAGATAAGAGTACTCCTGTGACAGCCAAGTGGAGCTACATTTAAGGGAGGGAAGCCTGATACTAACTAAAAAGTATCAAAGGTCTTCAGACTACCACGGAACATTTATATTTCATTTTTTTAGAGCATCATTAAAAATTAAGTCATCTTCTATTGAAGATAGTATGTTGGGCGAGTATAAAAATTCAAAGCAATAATTCACATTTCTTACAGTCAGCACTCCCTTTTATTGCTTTTCTCCATTTAGACACAAATATCTGACCTTATCAGCATGTTCTTTAAGTAGATGTTTTCATTTATAGGAAATCATACCCTGCAGGATGACAAGATAAGCAGTTACGTAATTATGATAAATGAACCAATAAAAGTGTGTGTGGGTGTGTAAGAGTGCACTCACTGTATCGACCCATATCCAATATCTCACTATTAGTCTCAGGTGGGAGGACTCTTCTGTAGATTTCCCTTTAAAATGTCTTTTGAATGTGTTGTGAATCTGCTTTGTAGTCAGTTGTTCTGTGAGTAAGAAGATGTTGAGAGAGTTTTTGGATAAAAAACAGCAGTGGAAGGAAGATAATGAAATGCTTTTTTTACACTACGTGTTTACATAGTTTTAGAGAAAGGGAAGAAGAGATTATCTTGGAAGCTAGCAGTGGATTCAGAGTTGATTTTATATTGGTATTTGCTTCGTTGTACTGAATGTGAAGAAAGTTCTCTGAGTAAGCTGGAGACCTTTCAGGCTTCTGTTTGATTAATTGTGTTTGTCTTGTGCAATAAAGTCAGCCTTAAACCTTTAACGCTTGGGTGTAATTTATTGTCTTTTCTCACTATTGGCTGAGAGATCTGCACATCAGAAGTCTAGGAAACACCAAGTTATTTTTCCTTTTCTCTGTCGGATTTGTTCTTAACTTTGGTCATTTTTAGTTCATATCATTCTGTCTTCTCTTCTCTTTTTATTTCAGTCGATCAGTTTGTGTGTCGCACTGAGGCCATCGCAGACATTGTGATCCTGGTGGATGGCTCCTGGAGTATTGGACGTCTCAACTTCCGCCTGGTCCGCATGTTCTTGGAAA
Source organism: Labroides dimidiatus (assembly GCA_030710495.1). Classification (NCBI taxonomy): domain Eukaryota; kingdom Metazoa; phylum Chordata; class Actinopteri; order Labriformes; family Labridae; genus Labroides; species Labroides dimidiatus. The sequence continues at coordinate 14,389,802 of CM061148.1, forward strand.
ATCTTGTTAATGCCTTTGATGTTGGCATAGATAAGACAAGAATAGGTAGGTCACTGAAACCCAAACAGATGAGTAACATCATGGGTATAAATCATGGTTATAAATACTGACCTCAGATGTTTGTAAAGGTTGTACTGCCTTAATGCAGCTCTCTGGCTTATACCTGTTTGGGAGTAGTGTTGTTTGACAGTTATTGATCATAAGAGTTTGAGAGTGAAAGGGTTCAACAAGCAAATTAATGTGTGTTTGTGCAATTGTGTGTTTGTAGGTTTGGCTCAGTACAGTGGCGATCCCAGGATAGAGTGGCATCTAAATGCTTTCTCCACCAAAGATACTGTTATTGATGCTGTCAAGAACCTGCCCTATAAAGGAGGAAACACCCTCACAGGTGCTCGATTTCACTGACACAACCTGTCTTTTTGCTCTGATGATTTTTTAAAACCTTTTCTTGTCCTTCTTTTAGATTAATTGTCCCAAGCCTGTAATGACTAATGTCTGTAAAAATCCTTGTTCAGTGACTTGATACCACTTTATAATCTTTTCATATTTCTCTGCCTCTTTTCTCTCTTGGACATATTTTACTATTGGACCTGTCATCCCTTAATTTTTTAATCTTTTTATTTTCCTTTCATCTTCTTCTCTTTGACTGTTTTAAGAAACAGCTTAAAACATTTCTTTTTAATAAGGCCTTCTGCCACCTTGGTGCTTTCAGAGCTGTCTGTTTCATGAAATTGTTTTTAAATTATTTTTATCGCTCTTTTTTATTTATTTTTTTCTTCTGTTATAATTCTTTTTATAAAGCTGTATTCCTTAGAGATCTTCGATGAAAGGGGCTTTTTAAATAAAATGTGTTATTATTATTTTCTCTTCTTCCTTCATCGCTCTCCTCGTCTCTTCAGGCCTCGCATTGACTTATATCTTGGAGAACTGCTTCAAGCCCGAATCAGGCTCCCGTGCTGGAATACCTAAGATCGGGATTCTTATCACAGACGGAAAGTCCCAGGATGACGTCATTCCTCCTGCAGAGAGCTTGAGAAATGCTGGAGTTGAGTTGTTTGCTATTGGTAAGAACACCAAAACTGACATATGCATAAAAAATGAACCCTTAGAAGGGTCTCATCTGTTCTATTATAATTTAAAAGATTTGTCTGTACTTAAACTCATCACATCTCTGCTCTCACCTTCTCAGGTGTGAAGAATGCTGATGAGAATGAGCTGCGCTCCATTGCCTCCGAGCCACACAGCACTCATGTCTACAATGTAGCAGACTTCAACATCATGAGCTCCATTGTGGAGGGACTGACCCAAACAGTGTGTGAACAAGTGGTGCAGCAAGACAAGGAAATCAAGCAGAGTAAGGAGAGAGTGCAGAAGGGAGAAAGAGTTGATATAGGGCAGCCTCTGTGGCAGCAGTACTGCATACATAAAATCTGAAGAATCGTCACTTGTACACTTACAAACTGCCCCTTTAGATATCAACTATCATAACAAAGGCAAACTAAAAATTGAGTCAACAAAGTGTGCTTACTTCACCTCTTCCTGATGACTGATAAGATGTTCTTCTGAAAGAGTGCAAACAACTGTGAATCAACTTGAATCTAAAGATGAAGCTTGAGTGGCCAAAGATGGCCATCTCTAATGCAAAGGATTTTACTGTTAGTGGTGTCATATAGCAACCAAATAGAAATGATACCTTTACAGAACGGTGATTCCTTAAACACACATTGTCGTCTTCAACTTCTCAGTTTTTCATTTCAGAAGATATCTTTAGAGAGACACCATAAATCCAACTAATGTGTTTTGATTGTTTTTCAACATTATCTCCTCTGCTCTGATTCACATCGCGTGTCGGGTTTTCTACTTAAACTCCTGCACTGGGAGTAATTTTATGTTATCAGATATGAGCTCTTATCCTTTCCTCCTTCCCTAATGATACTCTTTCAGAATACATACCAGAGCCGATTGGGCCCCCACTTGACCTGGTGACATCAGAGGTGACAGCCCGAAGCTTTCAGGTTTCATGGAGCCATGCCCCTGGAAATGTAGAGAAATACAGAGTGGTGTATTACCCTGCTCTTGGAGGAGAACCACAGGAGGTATGGTGTATTTTTTGCATCTTTTTCTTCTAGACATAGAATCCAGAAAAACAATGTGCTGGATTGTCTTTGGCTGTATATTGTCCATCATATTTCCAAGTATGCATAATCACCTGTGAAACATCTATTACCTGGGTCCAGAATCTTTGGACCCATGGACATGAGCACAGTAAGTTCACAAGCATAACACTAAAATTGTGTTTTTACCCAATTAAATTCAAAAAGCTGAAAGAAAGAAACACCAAACAAGCGCATGTCTTTATGAAATTAAGAAATATACATATAATTGCAAGCTCAAAGTTATCTGAAACTTAAAGCATGACAAAAGTTACTCAGTCAGAGTCTCAGTAGAAACAGAGAGATGAGTATGGTCCAAGCTTTGCTCTGTTTCTCCATCATTTTTACTACACTAACAGAAACTACTTTATCTGGATTTTCTGGCAGGTATAAGTTCATTTTTCCCTCCATGAGATGCTTGTGGTGGCATTCTCTCATTTCCCTTTGCTGCTCTCATCCCTCTTTTCAGAACTCCCCAGAACATTCACGCAGGTAATGAGGGCCCGCTAGAAATTATACTCTGGCTGATCTGGGCACCTGCCTGATTTTTCCAGAACATTTGACCACAGAAACCTTTAAATCTTTAGTTCAGATGGGTTTACAGAGACCAGATGGTCTGGAGCCGCATGTGAGGAGACCTTTCCAGCTGGCTCAGCACAGACCTAATCTGTATCACAACTGTCATCCATTCAGATCAGGATGAAAAAATATTATTTTGCTTTGGACATTTGTGCTTTAGCCCAATCAATAAATCGACTCTTTCACCGTTCTCTTTTGGTCTCCCTTTCCTTCCCGGCCTCCCTCTCTCTTCCATTTGTCATTTTCATCTTCCCCATCCATTGCCCCACTTTCCATTTTCCCCACCATTCTTCGCCCCCTACTGCCCCATTCCTCTTATCCAATCCATTTCCTCACCCCATCTCTCTTCTCTGTCCCTCCCATCTATCTTTCTCCACTCCCTCTCCCTCTTGCCCGACTTATGCTCCAAAATCCCAGGCGGTAGTGGACGGTGGGGACACTTCTGTGGTGTTAGAGCACCTCAGCTCACTCACAGAGTACCAGCTGGCTGTGTTTGCTGTGTATGCAAATGAGGCAAGTGAAGCTCTCAGAGGATCAGAAACAACCTGTAAGTTTATTCTTACACACAAACATGCATGTTGGATTGCACTCACAAAACCTCAGACCAGTGCTTAAGTACACATCTAAGATCAAAAGTCAAAAACAGCGCATTAAAAGTTTGACAGCAACAACAGACAGACATGCTGTAAAAATAGCATCCGTTACTGTAGGATAAAAGCATCCAGGGTTACAACACAGTGGTTTTAAAGCTTACACTCAATTCAAGATGTGATGTGATAAACCGTACAGCTCAAATGCCTCTTATTTTCCAAAAACCCAGTGACTTTGTTTATCCCCTTCTGATTGAACCGTCTGCTGGCTTTGTGTGTGTGTGTGTGTGTGTGTGTGTGTGTGTGTGTGTGTGTGTGTGTGTGTGTGTGTGTGTGTGTGTGTGTGTGTGTGCGTGCGTGTGTGTGTGTGCGTGTGTGTGTGTGTGTGCGTGTGTGTGCGTGTGTGTGTTTATAGTGGCTCTGACAGGCCTCCAGCTGTTTGATGTGTCTCATAACACCATGAAAGCAAGATGGGACAGTGTTGATGGAGTTTCTGGCTACATGCTGCTGTACGGACCGCTTAATGAAGGAGGAGACCTAGATGAGAAGGAGGTAATAAAAGAAAGATAAATACAGAAATCACTGCCTTGTGTGTGTGTCTATATATATATATATATATATATATATATATATATATATATATATATATATATATATATATATATATATATATATATATATATATATATATATATATATATGGGGGGGCTTTTATGCCTTTAATCCGAGGGGACAGGACAGTGGATAGAGCAGGAAACAGGGCAAGAGTGGGGGAGTGACATGCAGGTAAGTAGCCACAGGCCGGACTTGAACCCAGGCTGCCCACTCAAGGGCTTTTGCCATATGGAGAGCAACCTTAACCACACGGCCATCTGCACTGCACTCTTAGATAGATATTTATCATTATAATTATAATTATTATGTATTTACAATTGTTATTTCAATGTTGCATTTGGTGTTTGTTTGCATCGTTGTTTTCAGGTCAAAGTATCAGATGCAGTGACTGAGTTGGAGCTGGATGGGTTGATCCCTCACACTGAATACACCGTCACAGTTTATGCTATGTATGGAGAGGAGGCTGGTGACCCCATCACAAACCAGGAAACCACACGTGAGTAATGCACAAGCACATATTCCTTTTAATGTCATAGCCCCCAAACAGTCCTTTATGGAGGGGAAAATTGGAAAATGAGACTTTGAAAAAGTTCCTATTTTAAATTCCAAAGTTCCACAAATTGCGCTACCATTTCTCTTTCCCCCTCAGTACCACTGAGTCCACCTGCAAACCTCCAACTCTCTGACATCACTCACAACTCGGCCCACATCAGCTGGGACCCAGTGCCCACAGAAGTCAAAGGTTACCGTATCGTATGGATAAAGACAGATGGACTTGTTGAGAAGGAGGTAATGGTCGCATGCATCATTAGATCAGTTCATGTTTTTCGGACTTCATTATTCTGTCTGTAAGTAACATAGATTAATGCTGTTTGTATCTGTGAGTGTCACTGTCTGGATGTAATGAGATGAGACAGATGGAATGGGAGAACAAAGAGGAAATCAATTATCGGGAGTGTTGTTTTTATGAAAAGGTCAGACTAGACTGGGTGTTGAGCAGTGGTATAAATCATCTCAGAAAATAAGCAGGTATTGCATTCACACAGAGTGATGTGTTTGTGTTTGTGAGTATGCTTAATTTGCTCGGTGTCTCATAACACAAACATCAAATTTGTCCATTCTACTAATAACATTCCTCTTTTGCGAAGTCCTGGTAAATTTCCTCTATTCCACAGGAGACAAATGTGTAAAACCGAATCCCCTGAAATGTTGATTTTTGCTTTTTCGAATGATTTGTAGCCTCTTTAGCAGAGTGTGATTGAGCGATCTCATTTTCATGATGCGTCTGTTTGTTGTGCAGGTGGAGGTGCCTTCTGGAAACACTTTTGACCTGTATGGTTTGACATCTCTAACGGAGTACTCGGTAGCTGTTTTCGCCTTGTATGATGAGGGCCAATCAGAACCTCTCACAGATGGATTCACAACCAGTAAGAAAGGGATGTTTGATTATATCAGATTAGGGTTGAGTTGCTCAGTTACTTGCATTTTGTCCAGTCTTGTACTTCAGCTGTCACTAAGCAGTATTTGTGACAGGACACTAATGTGCGAGTGACATTGTTCAATTGGCTATTGATGTTAAACTTTAATTTATGCCACCGCTTAAACTTTGTTGCAGAAACATGTGCCAATTTACAACAACAACCACAACAACACTACAGCAGCCTACACTAACTCTCCAAGGTTAAAAAATTCATAATCCAAAACCAAACTCAGGACAGTCTGTTACAGTAGCATTAGCAACGCTGTGGCTAAAATGTCATCTGTGTGGAAATATGTGAAACTAAAAAGTGCAGATTAACAGATTAGGATCAGAGGCAAAAAAAAGCTGTTTGGGACATCCCATGTTGCTTTTATTACTAATAACTGAGCTTTCTTTCTCATTTTTACAGTTCCTCTTCTAGATTTATTTTATTTTATCTCCTGGCTGCTTGGACATTTTTGTCTCCATTTCTTGAAAACACAACAATACCCCCAGGAGGTCGACCATTTCTCTCTTCGTGCCAAACAGTGTTGAATTTTATTCCCTCCAGTGGTCCTTCTGTTTTGTTGGCAGTCTGCCCATCTCATTTACACCTCAGCATAATAGCAGTCACATTAAAAGGTCATTTCACTGTCCCTTACTATTCTGTCATGCTAACAGATATTGATTTCTTGAAATATCCCTTTAAGCAACAATCAGTTGGGCTCAAGTGCTGAGTCAGGAAAAAGAAATGTATTTTTGGCCAGCAACTTTTAAAACTCATTCTACAGGGCCGAGTTGAATTTTTATTTGTCTTCTGGCAAACTTTGGTCAGTGGGGCAGTTTAAAAAAAGAGGGCAAATAAACAAACAAAAACGTGTCAGCACTTTTACGAGTCTGAGAGGAAAAGTGGAAAATAGTAGAAGTCCTGCATGATTTAAGTTCAGCAGTTGGATATAATTGTTCTGAAGTTACATACTGCATAACAATATTTTAATAGTTTGAGATAATTGGTCCATAAACCAAAAGAGAAATAAATTAAAATTCATAATAATCACTACAGTAAGGAAAGCAGCAGTTTAATTGTAGTTTTGTGATTGCATCATGTTAGAAATTAAAGTTAAATGACATTTACCCATACTTTTTGTTGCATAGTGTATTACACATCCTGCTTAACAATCTAAATGTAAACCACGCACAGCTTGGTTTTTACTCACACTTCATTCACTCCAGAGTGGTTGCATTAGAAGTAGTTTCTGGAAAAAAAATCAGGAGGGAGGAGAGTCAGAACCAATGTTTTTGTTAGCTTTTAAAACAGTCAGGAAAACTGTTCAAACTGCAGCAGTAAATATTTCATGAAACAGGTCCATGAAAGTTGCATGAGCGTAGATGCACTGCCAGCCAATCTCCCTTTAGTCAGCTCTCCTTAGTTAATATCGTAAAAACTTGAGAGAAACTCAGCATATTGATAAATATCATCCAGTATGTGATTTATATTTAAAGTAAAAGTAAGAAAAATAAGCACTTTAAATATCTAAAAATAACTTCTTTTTTTTCTGCTTCTCAGCTCCTGTTCCTGGTCCTTTGAACCTGCGCTCCAGTGATATCAGCACAGACAGCTTCCAGGTCAGCTGGGATCACTCAGCCAGTGATATAGTCCTGTACAGACTCTCCTGGACGGCGCTCACAGACGGTGACACCAAGGAAGTAAGTGTTAGAACCTGTTTGTTTTAGACACACAGCGTTTGAAATGTTTTTCTCAAAAAGAAGTTTTAACAGATAGCAGTGATTAAACTCATAAATCAAGTTGCCGTAACCATGTGTGAGCCACAAACATACTGCATGTTTTCTCTTCCCCACACTGAAAAATATTACACAGATTATTAATTTAGTATCAACAGATAAATCCTGCATGGTGTTTGAATTTTTCATTCAGCCAGAGGTCCAGTTTTATCTCTGTTTCCAGAGAGAGAAGTGTCTGTACTGCGTGCGACCAGATAACAGGGATCCTGCACTCTATAGACTCTCACATAAGCTTAACTACTCTACTGGTGGCTGGTAAAACCCCTGGCACGGTCGAGTATAAATAAAGGCTGAATAAATCTAGAAATTAATGACTTCGATGTTTTATTACCATGATCTGGGGTTTAGAGACAGCTGGGCAGCAGCGATAGAGCCCATAGGTTTGTAACAGTGTGTGCTTTCAGGTGTGTGTCTATGTGTGTTTGTGCTTGTGTGTGTTTACTGAGAGTCATCAGAGCTGAAAATAACACCCAGGGGAGTAAAAGAGGTGGGCTGGTAATTCCACCAGAATAAAGAAAAGGATACATGCAGCTTTTCTCTGTCTCAACTACATACATACTCAACACATGTCCAGCCATACACAAACACACCCACTCCCTCATTATACATCCTCCACAGACTGCTATGTATCCTTAAACATAAGTGGAGATTAAACATAGTACAGCCACACAAAAACTGTCCCACACTGCAACCAAAGTATGATGACCTATTTGAGTAGATAATCTAAATGAGATTATTTGTTTGGATTCACTTTTAGAAAACAGATTTTTTATAAATGTTTGAGTGTCAAGTTTTCTCCTGGCTGTGCAGTCTCCTAACATGAAAAATGAAAGACAAACTGCCCAAAGCAGACTGGAATTTACTCATGAAGGCATATCAGACAGATTCTTCTTTGTTTCACTTTTTATTTCTTTCAGTGTTTTTCAAAATTAAAGATAACTTTTAAGGTAAACCGATAAATACAGCAACTTTAAGAAACCATGCATTTGCTTCAAAAAACCATGTAGTTTAGGCATCTAACTGAAGCTTTAAGCTTCCCATGCAAATAACTAAATCTGTGTTACGCCCCAACTAAAGATGGCCCATGTGGGGCTATCAATCTGAACAATCTGTTTTTCTTTATCTTTAGAATTCTTGTAATTTGACTTTAAAATTAGGTATTTGCTTTACTTTAATTGAAGGAGTGATTTTATGGTCATAATATTTTTCAGATTGATCAGATACTATTATGTCTGAAACTAGGCACCATATTGAGGGCAGTACTATAAAAAGAGAAATATTTATTACCAAATGAAGGGGATAAATGATTGAAGATGCACTTGCTCGACTGTGAAAGCTTAATCGTCTGCCCCCACTTGTGGAATTTGCATACAACTACACCCCAGAGGGCTCTGAAAAGAAGCAAATTCATGCACATAATACAGTTATTTAGCCATCCATACAAAATTCCAGTTTTCCCTGATGCTCTCTGCAGACAGAAACTGGACTGTAGATGAGCTCTTTGTATTTTCTCGCGTGGTTCAGTTTTGGTGCTGTACAAATTAAAATGGATCAATGGCGCTCTGCTGCTGTTGTTAATTCACCTTTCTAAACTCTGATTGATTCAGACAGACTTCAGCAAAACTTCTGCACAACTTGTATCTCATGATGATCTTGTAGTGACTTTTAGCTTTATCACTGTTTGACACTGCAAAGTACATTTATCTGCTGCCTACACCCCGATTATAATGATTTCAATAATTCTTCGTCTGTTCAAGACAGAGTTGAAAACAAATCCCAACACAATTAGTTTTCAAGCAGCAGCAGCTTTTTAAAATATGCACCGCTGTCTCCTGCTGTTTTTATGACTGACATTACCAGTACTGAGGTGATCTGTTATTTTATTTTTCTAGCAGCTCTCTCTACTATAACTCAGTAATGACCTTGATTTTGAGCATCTGCTGTTTCACTTAGAGTATAAATAATAACCTTGTCAGACAGTTGGTTAATGCCCTACATTTATTCAGGTCTTGACGGTAACTTAGAAAATACTCTGTTTTCACCTGTTTGTTTTTTTTGTTGTTTTTTTTTTTGTTCCTTGCACATAAAATTAACAACAATTTTAGATACAAAATGGGAGAGGCTGAAATCAGCTGTTTATCACGGTGGATGATTCACACAGGAATAATGTATAGTAGTTTGCCTTTTTAGGTACAAAGATTTATTGATTTCTGAATTAAAAGGTAAATCTACGGTTATTATCAGACGTTGATCCAGCATTATGTTATTTGGTCACTGTAATATTATTTAGTAATAAAGCCAAAGTACATTATTAGTTATTTTAAGATGGAACTCCCTTGAGGTGTTAGATCATTTGAAAGAAATCGGTTCTTAAAAAATCAAATGTAACATTTGAGTTTGTGTTGTGCAGGTGATCTTGAGTGGAAGCGATAACAGATACATCCTGAGCGGTCTGAGTCCCTCCACAGAGTACGAGGTGATGCTGACGGCTGTATTCAACGATGAATCGGAAAGTGACACCGTTTCTGTCACAGAGACCACATGTAAGTGACATTACAGTGTTTGGTCCATCAGCTTCTCTGAGACAGCAGAATCTTTGAATGTGCTCCTCTGCACTGATTTGTTTGGTAAAGCTCATCTCAGATAAAGAAAATCTATTTTTTAGTCATTGATCTGTTTTGTATTTTTTTTCTATTACCCCAGTTATCCATCCTGAGAGTGTCTGATGATTTTTTTTTTTACTCTTTTTATTTGATGTATACTTTCTGTATTTCCCCAGTGGCCAAGACAACAACAGTTGCTACCACAACCACAGGTAAGAAGTGTTGTTATAAAAGTAGACTAAATGTTAACAGCTAAATAGTGGGCTTTGGCTGTTTTGAAAATAAATGAAAACCTCATTTGACGTCAATAAAAACTAAACAGAAGAGACTGAACAAATCAAGCTGCGTTAAAGTTAAACGTTGTTGTTTTTTTATTTTGTTTTAAAATTAAAAAAAGTGCAATGACACCCAAAAGAGTGTGTTTTTTGAAGAGCCAAAATTAACAATGGCTGGATCCAAACCATCTGTTAAGTGAGTTCAGTATTATTAAAACGTGTAGAGCTTTGTTCATTTACACTGCATACTGATGTTGGCAGAGTTTAACCAAAGTCTTTGTGAGTGCCCTGAGAAGAATTTTGTCTTTGTTGCTCATTAAGTTTCAAGAAGCAAAAGCAGAATTACTGAGAGCTTAAAAATTCACCACACTGTGTGACTCTGGCTGATGAATGCAAAACAGATTACATTCTCAGGCAGAGTTTACCTCGTGGAAAAACTTATGGAAGATCCTCTGTGCTTGCAAAGTTGGCTTTACGTAGAGACTCTAGTTTAGACTCAATTATCCTGGAGTTGGGCTGGCAGTCATTTTGTGTTGTGTTGTGGTATTGTGAGAGAAGGGGGTTACAGTGAGTTAGATCAGTTTCTATTCTTGTGGCTTTAAAGCCATAAATGCGACATGTCACCTTTTCTTAAGTCCCAGCACATTATCCTGCAAACTTTAACCAACCCCATCTGCTACTCAATTTAAAACTTTTAAGTGCTTATTTGGATACAACAAAGGTTTTTGGGTAAAAGACAGCGAGCAGCTTTTCCTTTTTAAAAACCCAAGCTTGTAGTTTAGGGCTGCATTATGTATGGAACCCCCTAACTCTGACTTTCATCATCTGTGGACGGCATGGACTCCGAAGCATGTCTACTTTGTTTACCTTCAGAGTCACAACTGATAAAAAAACACTGTCTTTGTTTCAAACCCCAAATATGATTCTAAGAGTTAAAAAAAAAAGCACAAAATGAGGCCAGATTTTCCTGCCACTGTTTTTTTGATCAGCCAGCACATCACTGCTGTTTGAGCTTGCCAGCTCTTTGATGAGAGCTGCTATGAATAACTTTCACCATTCTGCCATTTTGACAGACATCTTCTAATCCAGTTTACCAAAGCACATCTAACGAATGACAAAATCTAGCTCGAGCAAGTTGTAATTACTGTTGTCTGTGTTGTGGTGTGACAGTGGCACGTCAGGCTGTGAGAAACCTTCAGCTGAGTGATGAGACCACCCAGAGTCTGGAGGCTTCATGGGAGCATGAGGACCTAAATGCAAGGAGCTACAGGGTCTCGTACGTCAGCCTCACCAGTGATGAAAAGGAGACATCTGTGAGTTTTGATCTGTGACTGTAGAAGCATGGTTTACAAATATACAATAACAGCCTTCTCAAAAATTTTCATACTTTGTTCTTTTCTTTTCTTTGATTTTTCAAACTTCTCCCTTTGTTTGTTGGGATCATTGATTTTATGGAATAGACAAAACCGTGGCTGTGTTTGTAGGAAGACCCTTGTTATTTTACACCTGCAGCCAGCAGGATGGCACTACAGCGGTCAGTGTCGGGTCATCTGCTCCAATCAAAAAACTGATTACACTTTTAGTCCCGGTCCGCTCAACTTCTCTTTCGTGATTCTTCTATCCGTTGTAAGAGCCCTTGAGCTCAGTGCCATGTGCTGACCCTGATCACTGGTGCACACACAGACAGAGTCTCACACACACACACACACACACACACACACACATATATATGCTCAGCCTCTCTCATCCTCTCGTCTGTCCCTCTATCTCTTCTTTTTCTGCCCCCCCTCCCTCTAGTCATTCCTCTCACCACCTTCCCTCTCTCTTGCTCCCTCCCTCCTGTTTTAATTTCCCAATGTGGTGTCAGAGCCGTAGAAGATGGAGAGGCCAGGCCAAGCCAGAAGACATTCCATTATCTTTTCAGCAGCCATTTACCTCACTGGGAGCAGAGACAGAGGGCAGAAGAGAAAAAAGCAAAAGAAACAAAGAGTAGAGGGAAAAGAAACAATACCTAAACAAAATGGTAGAAACGCTTAAACTGCTGGCTGATAAGGGTTGTTCCAGGTCAGAATGTGTGGATGTCTTTTGATGCTGATGTGTATGAAAAATACAGAAAGAGGGCAGAGTAAATGTCACCTGTATTTTGTGTGTTTCATAAGGTGGCTGATTGTTTGTGTATTTAAAAATGTATAAATGTTTGTGTCCTGCTTTGATGCTGGAAGGTGTTTCAGCACCACAGTCAGAGTGGACAGCTCCTCCAGTCTCATTGGTTGTGACAGATTTGTGTTGCCCTTCGTTAACATACACAGAAACACACTCAGGCTCATACACACACATGCAGGCTTACATTTGGCTGGGTACAGGTGTTTTTAGCACAGTGAAGAACGGTTTATCTCTCTGCTGTGATTTGTTCTGTGAAGCAGATGCTTGGTATAGAGCAGACAGATGAACAGTGGAAGCCGTCTTATGTGCATATCAAATAAAGTTTTACAAGAGAGAAAGTTCATTAAATAGGGATAAGGAGCTTAGAGAGGCTTCTTTTATTTTAGAACCCTTGAGTTAATGTCATGTAACCTACTCAAGTGTCACAGTGACTGGGTCAAGCAAGGAAAATCTACTGACAAATAAAATGAATAAAGAATATCTACTGTGGATATGACAATGAAAACATAATGTAATAACAAACTTGTGAGACTGTTCTACCATATTCATGCTGAAGAGTTCGCTTAGAACTTGAAGTGAAATACAGAAAAGAACACACTTCTGCATTAATGGAAACATGGCAGTTAAAGGGTTTGCTCAGCTTCTTTTCCACCTCTCTGCTGCACTTAGCCGGCTTTATTGACTAAATTGAAGTGAGCAGAATTCTTGAGCAGTTGTGGGTCAGATCCCTTTGGGTATAAGTGGTGTTGTGCAAACACTTTCTGTTTCATCAAATTACGCTTGGCCTTAATCTTTGCCTCCAAATGTCACTTAAAGCCTGCAGAGGAGAGCAACAGATTCAGAGCATAACTTGTTATATGCTTTGGAGTTTTCAGATTGGTGTATTTTTGGTTTGAGTGCATCTTCACTGTTGGTCTATGTGCAGGTTTTGTCCCGTGTAATTAGACCATCAAGGCCTGAAAATGGCCTTTACTTTTCTAAAATGTACATGCGTTGGTGTGTGTCTACAGATGTTGATTCCAGGAGGTCAGAAGACAGCGTCGCTTCAGTCTCTGTTATCAGACACACAGTATAAAGTGACAGTTACACCGTTCTACTCTGATGGACAAGAGGGAGTCAGTGTCTCTGCCTTGGGTGCAACATGTAAGTCTTACAAACCTCTAACTATCCAGTAAACCAACACACACACACACACACGCACACACACACACACACACACACACACACATACACACACGTATATTATGTAAATAATTAATCACCAGGGTCAACTTAATTTTCATTTCAGTTTGGGAAAACACATTTGGAAAAAACTGTAAGCTAATGGAAATTATTTTTTTACTGCAGCAGGCACAATTTTCATTTGCATTAATTTTGTCCATTTACATTCCTTCTGGGAAATGCAAATTAAAGCTGCGACAAATACTGATGCGATCCTAATTGTCTTAATGTAGGCCGTTTATAATTACATCAGCTTCTTTCATTAATGAGACGATTAAATTATTTTGCTGGGATCTAATAGATTTCTCAGCCATTCTCCCTATTACCTCACATGTTCAGCAGGAATGGTGTCCTTGCTGTACAATAGTTTGAATTGTCAGATAATGAGTCATCTCTTTAAATTCAAGGGACTACAGTGCACCATATTGCAATTAAAAGGCTCTTCTCAGCTTGGAAAGCACCAAAGTGATAAATCTTGGCCCAGTTATACTTGATGTACAGAAAAACATGATTTCCCTCCTCCATGGAGGTATTTAGAATATATAAAAAGGAATGATATAGAGGAATTTATAGCCATGATATAACTCCAAATCAGCCAATCTTTGCACTGGTTTGAAAAAAATACAATGAAATTCCACTATAATTAAATTACAGAAGGATATAATTAAACCATACATCAACAAACTATGCTACACGTTGTTCCTTTTTTCATTATAGTCAATAACAACAAGGAACCAAAGCCTATACACATGTATCTTATATGACATATTAGGCTGTGTATCAGAACTTAAATGTGTCTGTTGTATAGAAATAAAACTCATGAGGAAATCTGTCATACCCAACAATGCTGATCCTTTGCGTTTCTTTTCACAACTTTAAGGTTTAAAGTTCCTTAAAACTGATGACATTTTCATCTGAAAGGGCTTGATTAATTATGTTTAGGATCATATTAAATAGTGACAGTAGTTTATGAACAGTAGTTCTGAGAATAGGCCACATGCTGTAAACATGCCCAAGTAAAAGCACATTGGAGCATCTGCAGGCTGGATACCATTAAAGGGATATTACAACTGATGTGCCTATAACTTTTACTAGTGTAAGATATCTGATTTTTTTTTAAATCTAAAAATATAACTAACAACTGGCCTTAAATGTATTTTTTTTTACTTTGTTTAAATCAAAATTGTGTTTTTGCTGTCTTGTTTTATATGCCACATAATGTTAAACTAGCCCAAGCAACGATATTTGGTTCATTTGGTAAAATTGACATGCTATATTACCCAAATTCAAGACTTTGTTGAACAGGACATTATGACTGTTACTGAAAAAAATCTTGAAATAATCATGAGATATGATAAATAAAAATTGTGGCATCTCTGGAAATTAAACCGGATCTTATCATGACTTGCATACTTGGAAAGCTTCACTTAGTCCCTTTGAGTCAGGTTTAAGGAAGCCCTTCTGTACTATGATCTCTGTTTTTGTTTTTGCAGTGCCCCTATTGTCTCCTGGAAACCTGCGTGTGTCAGAGGAGTGGTACAACCGCTTCAGGGTCACCTGGGATCCACCTCAGTCTCCTACTGTGGGTTACAGGATTGTCTACCAGCCCATCTATGGTACATACACACAACAAACACACACCTGGGCAGGTAATGGTGCTAATTCTAACAATATACATATCATCAAACCAGACCTGGTAGATTTTTCATGACCTTTTTAAAGCCTGTTTTCATCTCACACAAGTACACCTTCATTTGCTTTTCCCCTGATTCGATTTTTTTATAATTTTTGGGGTGCCAATTCAATTTAAATTGCAATTCTTCGATATTGGCGATTTTTTGTGATTCTACTTCCCTTAATTAACACCAGCCCATGTAAAGTTGAATGATGGTAATGTCGACAGACTATATTAGGAGCCATATTGTCCCATAAAGTGAATATCACATGTGAGTTTTTAAGATGTATTCAGGGGATATGACATTATGTTATTAGATAGTCAAAGAAAAACATCTTACCCTCTGCTGGAGAGAAGCGGAAACGTTTTTTTCAACCCAGCTTATAAACAAAGACTAAAATGAAGGGTTTGAATTTGGAAAAAAAATCTATATTTTGACAAAGAAGAATTGATTTTGAAATTGTAAAACAAAAAGTCCTCATACTTCTGTGAAATAATTTTTATCCTACCCCTAGTACTCACCAGGCACAAACCTGTTCACAGGGCATTGTGATTAAAGGCTCTCAAAGCTTCTCTGGTGAAGACTACTCAGTTTTCTTAATGAAAAAGCTTGATGTACCAAGAGAAACTTCAGCAATCCAGAGCTTAAAATGGGACATTACCCATTTTATTGATTATCTTGAAATATCATCAAAAGCCAATTTTCAGTCTTTCGAGACAAGTATCCAGTCTTTATAACTGCCATGTCTGGATTTAGTTGTTAAAATACGGTTGCTGTGTCTCTGAGGACTGAGCTTTAAGTAGGCAGCCTCCATTCATTCTAGGAATGAGGTTGAAGAAAAACACATTTCATCATGCTGCTGTTTTTTTACTGTGGGAATCTCAGTACATGGATGGAAATGTGGGTGCAGGTCACACAAACACGCAAACAACTAATGGAAATACTTAATGTAACAATGAAATACTTAAATATATACAAAGCACACAAATCTCCAACAACAGACTCATACACACAAAAGCTCAGTCTGTTTCCAGTGAAACAGTAGTTGGCAGTGTGTTTTTTTTTTTCATTATTTATATTTTTTTGGCTTTTTTTATGCCTTCATTCTGAGAGGACAAGACCGTGTATAGGAGGAGGAAACAGGGTGAGAGTGGGGAGTGAAATGCAGGAAAGTTGCCACAGACTCAAACCCTTTTTGGCCATATGGAGCACAACCTTAACCACTGGGCCATCTGCGTTCTGTCAGTGATGTGTTAAGATAATTGTTATTCTCAGATGATAACACAAGGCCAGAATGATTAAAAAAGTGTAGATATCCCCATCTGACTGAATCAAAATCCATTTCAGGATCAAACTAATGGCTACAGATACTTGGTCATGTTCTTTATATGAACAATGAGGGAGAGGGAACACCTCATGTTATTCTGGCTTTGCTTGGTCAGTGTCTGTTAAGTCTTGGATATCATTGTCTAATCATTTAGTTCTTGTTGTCACTAGGACAGCAGGGATCTCCACCCTTCCCCAAGTACTGGCTCTAAGACATCTCCAGAGTTTGACTTATTTGTCTTTGTTTTGTTCTTCTTCTTGTATTAGCTTTACTATTTTTGTACAAATGGACCCCTTCACATTACATCTATGCAGGATTACTCCAGGTTATCTTTGTTTTGTGCATGTAGCTTCTGTTTACAGCAGGAATGGAAACATCAAGGATGTGTGTATGAGTGCATGCGTGTATGTGTTGCAGGTCTATGAATATGTATTCGCAGATTTTCATGTGATTTGTTGTGAAAATGGTGACAGAATTGTCACTTGTTTGTCTGACACTTTCCAAACAAAGGCTCCATGAGACAGAGACTGTAGCAGACTAAGCAGCTTGTCTGTTTTGGTTATTGGACACTGTTTTGTTGCAGACTGATGTCTGATATATTGCCCGACTCATGCTGTTGGAGAATGTGGTTGGCTGCATACTTACAGCCACTCCCTGTAAAGCAGAAATACTGTATGTATTTATTTCATTAAGCCAAGGTGTGGCAGTTTTGTTGTGTTGCGTTTTTTTTTCCTCTCCTACACCCCTGCAAACAGATGTGCAGAGTGTTTTTTTTTTCCCTAACAGACAAAACCAGCTTCTCTTTCTGCCATGCTAGTTGTTTAATTTGATGTCTGGAGTAACAAGTCTGTCAGATTATATCACCCAATCTCCAATAATGCCGGTGTTTTGAAATTAATTTCACAAGATAGCTAAAATTGCCTCTGCATCTCTATAGACTGTTTAATTCACTTTTTCTTCCCTTTTTTTCTCTTTCTTTCTTTAAATTGTAGGGTCTTAAATAGGCACTTTGTGGTTTAATATTTAATGACAAAAGATGAAGTTTCATGCCCCTGCAGACACACTGAGCTCCTACCTGTTATGATCAAGTACCTGAAAATGGTTTTTCTTGTACTGCATATTTGAGTTGGTTCTA
Organism: Labroides dimidiatus; assembly: GCA_030710495.1. Lineage (NCBI taxonomy): Eukaryota > Metazoa > Chordata > Actinopteri > Labriformes > Labridae > Labroides > Labroides dimidiatus. The sequence goes on from CM061148.1 coordinate 14,407,401, forward strand.
GTATAACTGCTTCATTAAGGAAAGTGTGATTTTTAACGCAAGGCACCTTTGTCTGCTTAGATTTTCAATCAAACGCTCAAGCTTTATTTATGTTATACCTTTCATTGAATTCAGGTGCGATTTGAAGTGCCTCACAGTTATTCTAAACAAGAAAAAAGGGAGCGTGGGGGTGTAATGGCTGAAAGCAGCATCATCAAATGTTTCTGTTCTACTCTGTGGGGCAGCTAAAAGAGAACAGCTGGAAGGTCCGCCCAACAAACTAACAAAAGAATTAAGAATTGATTTGGAAACTAACAGGCAGCCAGAGGTATTAAAAAAGGTGTAATGTGTGCTCTCCTTCTGTTTTTTGTCAGCACTTGTGCTGCAGTGTTTTGAATAGATTGGAGCAATTGTATTGTATTCTTGGGTAGACCACATAGGAGAGAATAACAGTCATCTTGTCTGCTTGTCATAAAATTAATCTTTCTTTGTTGCTCAGAGAGAAAAACAGCCTCACTTTTGAAATGTTCTTTAAAATACAAGCATTTTTTCGTGACTGAGTGTACATGTGGTTTGAAACTGAAATTAAAATCAAATAATCAATGATCAACAGTTTCAAAAGCTGCACTGAGTCAAGTGGGACCAGGACTTTAGGTTTGTTGTTGTCCAGATTTGTTTTGATTTCACAAGTCTGTCTCAGTCCTCAGTGGGATTGAGGGAACATATGTAAGTTTTCAGCTTGGTCACAACTTAGTATGTTGGCCTCAACCAAGTCACAAGATTATCACATTGTACAAAGGATACAGGTGAAAAGAGCAGTCTGCGTTCTGCTGTCAGATATCAGACCTAATGTTGAGTATTTTCTCCTTGAAGTGGCAAGCTAACTCCTCAAATTTGAAACCTTGAGCCTTTGTGCTCATCTCTCACCACTTCTGCCAATACTTCATCAGGAAGGGCTTTTAGGATGAGAACTATTGATCATGGCTGGAAACTAGATGTTTCTTATTTAACTTTGTGTAATCGTACTTAGTGCACTTTACTGCAGCCAGCTGGTTCAATAAACCCCTCGACTCTGTGCTGTGTGTAGAATGATGAGTGGGAGGCTTGTTTGTCTGTTTATGCTCCTATTATCTGAACTGGAACAGAATATGCACCGGCCAGTCATGCAGTTGGCTCGTTATGTTCGCTCACGCAGCACATTTAGGCATAAAGTGACAAAACTCTATAGCTGCAGATTCAGTGATATAGAAATATGTTCCTGAAAAGGAACAGAGTATGTGCTGGTTGGTCAAACAGGTGGCTCAGACAGCACACTGCAGAAGAACATCAAGTGGAAATTAGTATAGCAGCTACTGTATTTAGATGGCTAATGAATGAACAATGCTGCTACAGGGATGTTTTGTGCCTAAGGGTCACAGCAACCAACAGGAAACTGACCTTATCAGCAGTTACTTAAACAACAGTGCATTTTGTGTCAACAAGATGCTGCTTAAGTGTACAGTATGTAAACTAAGGATGGCCAGTAGTATGAATTAATATGACTTTCATGTTTAAGAAGTGGACTAACAAATCTGGAATAATCTATTTCATTGGTTTGATTTGTAAGTACAGTAACGATCTCTGTCCTCTGTTCTTTTGGCTCATGAACATGTTAACATGTGTCTCTTTCTCAGTTCCAGGACCGGTTCTGGACACAACAGTGGGTGAAAATGTGAACTCTGTTCTGCTCCCAAACCTTCTGAGCGGGACTGAATACAGCGTTCAAGTGATGGCTTCCTACCCTGCAGGACAGAGTGAACCACTACTCGTGAATGCCAAGACACGTACGTATCTTACTCATACACCTGCAAACAACCACTTGAGCCTTGCTGAGAGAGAATCCTTAAAAAGGGAAGAAAAAGCCGAACTTTAAAAGAGTTTGGCTGACAACAAGAGCAGCAGAAAAAAAAATAGTTAAAAATGTTCAAGTTCAAACCTGCATGTAAAACTGCTGTCTGCTAAATACAAAAAACAAACTGTAAAACAAAAACATTAAAAAAGCTTTTATGCGTATGGACTTAGTATCGACTACCAGAGAGGGAAAAAGGAGAGAGAGGAGGAGATAACTGCACAGAGTGAATGTTTGTGTGTTCATGTTCATGCTTGTGAATTCTTCTGTGAACCCCCTCTCAGGAAAGTGCAGTCAAAACCTGGTATCAAACATTTATGCTTTCTTTTTGGCTTTTTTCTTGTCTGTGTTTATTTGGCATTTTCAGAAATTGCAGCATCATTTCCCCACTTTGAAATCTATTGTTGTCTCTTGGGATTACTTTCTGATTGGGCAGCAGGGATTCGGTGAAAGGCAGGGCATCAGTGGAATAAAAACAAACACACTCTTACATTAATGGCTTATGAATTTCTCAAGCACGTTAAAACACGCTGCAAAAGATTTTTTTAGCTCTTACATTCACATCAGAAGAGATATTTCCTTAAAGTGTAAGGAAAATAGTCATGAATTAAAAAGAATAGATTAAATGTCGAGTGGCTCTTTGATTAAAACACAACAAAAAAACAAAGGGGATGACTGTTTTTTTAGGGTTTATTTATCAATATGTGCTCTACTGATGTGCCTTCATCTGTTCTTTAATCATTTCTCTGCTGGATGAGCGACAACTCCCACACGCCTTTTTGCCTCTATAAATCTCTCGTAATGAAAGTCACCTCAATAAGAAAAGAAGGCTCAATTATGAGGTGTTAGCAAGTAGATTTAACAGCTATCCGTGTTTAAACATATAACTTTGTTCCTGGTGGGGCTGTATAAGTTCATCCTTCAATGTCAACATCATCAAAAGTTTTTCTTCCTTTACATGTTTGATACTTTCCCCCAAACCTACAAGTTATATTTGTGCTCCTTATATTATGTCACGTTTTATTTATGTCTGTATGTTTGCATGGAGACTTAAAAATGACTCATCACTATATATTCAGCACATCACATTTTCTCTATCAGACCCAAGCACTTCACATTGTGCTGATGAGTTTCAAGTGTAAAAGGTTTTCAGCTAATTCACTGAGCATATCTGAATTTCCATATTTGTGCTCTTTAGTGGATGAACCCTGCTTTTATTAAGAGGGGATGCGTTCGGCTATCCGTCATTCTAATAAGGCAGATACAGTAACATATTTCCCTGGATGCAAAGCTTTATCATGGGAGCCACATGGCGTGTTTACACCAATAAATTACACACACTAGCATGAAGCATAAAGAAGTAATTATTGGTACCTTGAGGACTATATACTGAAATGAATCTGTGTCCCCAAATGAAGTTTTATGTAGTTTGTATTGTGGTGCTGGCACGATGCCCGCACAGGAAGAATTAGTGTTTCCGGAGACCAGTGAAGGGAGCTCAATCAATGTGGTCCCAAGAAATTTTTATTGATTTAACACATTGTCGTAAAATTGAAATAATATGTTGTTGTTTCACAGAGAGGGAGAGACGTTTGACTGTGAGAAGATTTCCTGATGAGAAACAAGAAGAAGTATAACAGAAGTCATTTGTGCAAAACTAACAGAGCAAAAATTAGGCTTGAAGTCTGGCAACCTAAGGCCTTGCCTGAGGTTACACACATAAACTTTTTGGCTGGTTTTATTATGTCTGTATAGTACAACCAGGGTTGTACACAGGCACAGTATTCTAACCCGTATCCAAACAGGGAAAAGTTGCTGAGGTTACACAACTCTCTTTATTGACGACGAGTGTCCTGGATGTCCAGAACAAACATAACACAAGTTATATGACTATAATACTTGAACATGAAACATGAAATAACAAAAGTAACAGCAAAAATGTATCAAACATCGAGGCTGTAGATGTATCCAACATCTACAGCCCGATGTGCTGACCTCCAAATCATTCAGTAAAACCATCTTATTAAGTATTTGTTCTCTCATTCCAAGTAACTAAAGCAGCAAAATGCACAACCTTTGTTCCATTTTCTGTCTTTTTGTAATTTTTATCCTTTCTAGTACTTTTTCCAGTTTTTCCTCATGTTTTGGCTTCATTTAAACATACAACAACACACCAACAACACACATTCACTGTATTCTCTCTTGTCCTTTATCTCTGCAATCCAACAACGAGTCCCGAAACGTCCCAGCCGTCCTTCAAAACAGAAAACAAAGTTAAAGATTTTCTCAAAATAAGCCGGATTGGTTGAAGAAAACAAGAACAAATGGCCCACAACCAAGAATTTTGATCAGTTGAAGTCAGCAGTATGCTGTAGGCAGCCAAAGATTGTTTCAATATTTTACCGGTTTGACTGGCCAGCCTTTGCACTCACAGTAGGAGCTGAAATGCAGAGTTTCATGTTGATTATCAACCTTCAAAGTTAAAGCAGTCTTGTTTGAGATAAGAGGTCAGTCAAGCACAAGTTCTCTCTGTCAATTAACATATGTGCATATCTGAAGGTGATGACACATGTCCATATTCATGTGTTGACATGTACATATATTTATGCACGCTGTTGTGCGTTTTGCTTGCCTATGTGTATGAGAGTTATCTATTTGCATTTAACTGTCAGGAAAGATGGTTTTTTGTTTGCATTATTCAATAGTACTTAAAATAAGGCACCTGCCATATGTTCCCAGCATAAAACATCTATTTACTGGTGCAAGAGCCAAGTTTATTTTATACCCTCAGCACATTCTGTTAACAAGGAAAAGAGGGAGAGAGAGAGGACAAATGAAGAGAGAGTGGCTCCTGGGAGAACTGCTGGCCCACGGTTCACTAAAATCTCGCTACCAAACAAACTTCCCACTTTTTAAATTGCTCATGGTGTTTTGCATTTTTCTGCATTGTCCCTCATTGTCCCTCAGCAACAAAGATGAAACTCAAGCTTGACCAATTGAGTAACTTGGGAATTTCTCTAACTTATTCCAAACTCTGTGTTGTAACGGGACTGTCAGATTGAGATATTTCCACTATTAAACTTGATAGATATGATACACCATTAAGTTTGCAGTTATAAAAACACTTTTGTTTTGTTCTGTTTTTTTTTTTCAAGAGCAGTACGTCTGTTTGATGCATAATTCAGACAATGTAGTCCAAGCTCTAGCAAAAACTTGCTGACTCTGAATTCTAAAAAACTTTAAAAGTTTATTTTCACACTTTTGCTGACAGTTTCTCTGAGTCTAGCTGGTGCATTGTAAAATTAAGTAAGCGGTATTTAATACACCCATGCTGCGCTAAATAACAAACCTGACCACAGTTCTGTCAAAGTAGTCATATTTACAGTGTTTCTGCCAAGGTTCTGTGAGAGTGACTTGCCCTGAATAACCCTGAAAGTTTTATACTTAAACTTAATTTCTGGCTTGTTTCATTTTATGTTGACTTTTGATAGTAATACCAATGATTTTTTTTTCAGTAATTAATTAAAATGACAAGATAATGTGTAATTCTGCCCCTCTGTGTGTATTTTCAGTGTACCTCGGTGTCTCTGGCTTGTCAACCTACCAGGTTCGCCCTAACAGCATGTGCGCTCAATGGCAGCCTCTTCTACACGCCACATCATACAGAGTCTCCATACAGTCCACACTCAGTAAGTGCTTTTCTTTAAGGTCCATGTTTGTTTTTGTGTGGTCTTCAGTTCTTCTTTCCCCCCCCCCCCAAAAAAAGTAGTAAAACAGTCCGCTTATGACTTGATTTCAGAAGTTCTGCTTTTGACACCAGCCAGACTCCAAGTGAGGTCTTGGTTGACTTTTTGACTTTGGTGTGAATTATGTGAAACTTAATCACTAAACATGGTTTGAATCACACCTCCTGACAGCTGTTAAAAAACTAAATTGCTCCAGATTTTTCTGTGGAGATATTTAGTTTTCTGAAACAAGCAGTAGTTCCAGAACAGATAAACAAACACAGTCTACATCTGCTCTCACCAACCTTTCTGTGTGCAGATTTAGTCATCTCCACATGTTTCAGCGTTCCATGTTTAGAAATATGAGAAATATGACTCTTGCCAACTAAGTGACTGGAATAAAATTCAGTCACTAAATCAAGAGTTTTACTAGGGTTATGATATTTGGTGAGGTGGCTGGTTCAGACTCCAAAGTCTGCATGTGTCCTCAAAAGATTTACAGCCTGTCCTCATTAAAATGTCTCTTCTATCTGTTAGTAACACAGCCACGAGTTAACTCTGGACTCTCACAGTATGTTATATGTATGTTGATTATATATACCTTTCCAGTCATCTGGATAAGTAATGATTTGAACCCTTTGGGAAATAAATGTTATTCTGTCATTTTCACTCTGTGCACTGTATAGAATATATTCATAAATCCCTGTTTGCACAAAGGAAAGGCAGTACAGTGCATGCAATCTCTCCCCAGTTAATGACGTAGGAGGAATCTGATTTGAGACTTGATCAAGTCACTGCAACAGAAATGAAATGAGTGAGAAGAGAGTATGACCTTAAGAAGCTCTTATGCACAATGCATACAAAGTTACAGTTACTATGAAAAAAGCTAAAAATGAAAGGAAAGAAAGGTCAAAAAAAGTAATAAGATAAGATGTTCACCAAAATGTACTGTTACAGTTTTACTGGTCAAAGCTCTGACAGCCTCTTGATATTCCTCAGAGAAAGAGACATAATGTTCTATATAATGCACGATGCTGTTTGTTGGCATTATGAAGCAGGTGTGTTAGTTATAAGTTATCACTGGTTCCTGCTTCTTTCTACTTCAGCTTGTTTTTACAAAGTGTATGAACCTGCTGACTCCCAGATATCTGCCCATTCCTTTTTATTATTGATATGCTTGTGAGAAAGTCTTTGCTTATTTTTCAAATGTCAGCCAGTGGTGAAAGGTCCCACAGAAAGCAGAACAACATGCAGTGATGAGGGGCTTTCACAAACACCTCTCAGATGATAATGTCAAAAAGATCCATGGGCTCTTACATGGCATTACATAATGTTAGTCTCCTGTTTTCAGCTGATATTCAAAACTGCACAACTTGCATGAGGATGGTAAAAAAATCTTTTCAGCGGTCAATCTGAATATTGATGTTTTCTTAGCTTTTATGACTGTATGAACTTATTGGATAATTCAGATTGTAAGATATTAGTGAAACATAACTATAATCGTTAAACTGTTCCATCAAGATGTGTTTATTGATCAGCCTTGTTGGAGTGTCTTCTGTCGCAAAAGCTGGTTTTAAATGTTAGCTTTAAACAAAAATGGAATTAAATGTTAGATTTTCTTTTAATAAAAAGACAATTAGTGACAAAAGTCAGCTTCTGCTTTACATAAACTTGAGATTTGTGGGATGTATTATTCACCTTTGACAGCAAAAAGAACCAAACATCTACGTCCTGTGATACTCCTCTTCTCTCGTACTGAAAGCTATCTCAGTCTCGCCTTGCCTCCTGCCGAGTGGAGGCTGGATAGAGGAGCTGGAGTTGAGATATTGGGTTTAATCCACACAGAGCCAAGCAGCTGCTTAAACACCTTCTCAAATGGATGAGTACAGCCTCTCAGTGACAGCTGTTTCTCTAAACTTTATTATCTATGGCTGTTTCCTGTGCGGAGGACGAGCTAATTTGTCACTCTCAAAGATTACACAGACATTAGGAAATAGAATTAGACTAATGAAAGTGACAAATGGCAGCTATTAGTGCATGTGTACGTGCACTTTACAGTTTTCAATTTTCTCTTTTTGGCTGTCAACAGGATTTTTTTTTTTCACGTTTTTTGAAATGCTGTCCTTCTGCAGCTTGTCAAAATAAAAAACAACAGACTGTTTTCATTCTGCAGTGAGATATTGCTATGACAGAATTATTTTATTTTTTGGTCAATATGACCTACAGTATATGAACTCTAACTGAAATGTCAGGTCAGCTGCCTTCCTGCAGCAATGTATGAATCAATAAGCACTTTGTCACTGAGCTTTATTTATTGTAAGGTTTTTTTAACGTGTCATAACTGATAACTCTTTTCGTGTATACCTTTATGTGTCTGTTTAAAATGTTCGAGTTTAATTAACTTTGACTTCATAATAATGGCTCTTAACTTGTTTTAGTTGTGATACTTTTTGATAAACAATGAAAAAGAGGATTTGCATACATATCAGGGATCCAAGCATTTCTGTGCAACTTGTTATACTCAGTTTAAATTTCCAGCACCTTAACCTTTAATGTTGCTTTCAGCAAGGCCCTTTGCTGCCTAACTTCTCCAATAAAGCTTCTCAGCATCAGACTCTCAAAGAAAGCAATTATACCCAGCAGCTCCAAGGCTCACATATAAAACAAAGCAAAGCTCAGAAAGATAAACTTTTATTCTTAAATCAGGAGCAGCAGCTCTTTTTGATTTTACTTCTTGATCTGAATATTTTTTCATTGTGAGCTGTACTTCTGTGTTTGTTTCATACAGACGATCAGAAGCAAGAACTAAGGCTTGGAGGTGGTGCTTCCCGGCAGTGCTTCTACGACCTCACTCCCAGCAGCCAATACCAGATCAGCATTCACACCCAGCTGCAGGAGATAGAAGGACCTGTTGTCTCTATTACAGACATGACACGTATGTTACAAATATTCTAAAATTTTAATAACTATTGCATGTATACCTCTGTGTTCAGGAAGAATTTATCTCAGAAGTATTTAAGGATGTTGACTCAAATTAAACTCTATTTCCTTGTTGTCGCAAGTTTTCTTCTCCAATTGATGCTCCAAGTCTCTCTTCAATTTTGTTTCTCCTTTTGCTCAGTCTTAGCCACCTTCTGCCATGCATCTGTCTCAGTCACTCCTATAAAGATACAGAGGTGAGACAGATGCTCAACCTCAGGCTTTCCTCTCTCTCTCTCTGTCTTTCTCCCTGTCTTATTTTCTCACACTGAAAAATTACAGGTTAGAGTTTCAGTTCATTGGTCACCTGAGGAGCGGTGTGTCCAACAGCTCCTGGCTCAGATCAAAACCAGGGCTGGAGAAAGAATGGAAAGGAGTGGTCTTATAGAAACATGGAAAGACTGAATTTTTGATTGATCAACAAATTTAAAGTGGACTGCTGTGCAACTGGTGCATAAAAAAAATAAGTCATGAGAAGAAAATGTATTAAAATTTCATTTAAATTTTTTAAGAAAATAACTGTACTGTGATGTAAATCTGTGTTGTAGTTTGTGGGGTGGAGCTATTTTTAGTTATATTGTGTACTGTCAGGTTGTCTATTCTATATGAATGTGTTATATTTGATACGATTGCCTTATATTTGCATTGTAACCAAGACGGTCAATTTTGCTAGTACAGTAAGAATAAACAGTTCGAAATTTAAAAGTAATTGGAATGATATGGAAATGCATAGACAGAGATTAGGTACATAAAAGTAGCACCTAAATTTGTTATCATAGACCTGTTCACAGGAAGATTTGGATAATGTGTTTCCTACTGCTAAAAAAATCAGATTCAGAGAGAGAGAAAAACAGGACATATCAGAAAGAGAAAACAAAATTAAGAACTAAAATTAATTAGCTGATAGTTTGACTTGAACCAACACCAAAACATCAGAAACTCCACAGTGTTTACTGTTCAGTGCTGTTTGCCACACTGTGCCACCAAACTGAGATCCTCTTCTGAGGGCAGCTGCCGACGATTCAGAGATGTTTTTCTTGCTGTACTCTGGTCTGACAGAGCCTGTTTCTTTCTGCAGAGTAATTGTCTTGGCACTGAGATGGCCTTAACCTGGGGCTGTTTTGACTCTAAGAAAGAGCTTCTAGTTAGACGTACACAAGACTGATGGAAATGGAAATCCCACTGTCCTCATCCTATAGAAAGGAAAGAGGAAATATATCTGAAAAAAGCACAGAGATAAAGTCGGATTGCAGTAACCCAGCTGAGGACAGAAAGATAAACACAACTAAACACGGCGACTGGATTTCTTGTGTATGTGAGGTTGTAAATACAGATTGCACTCTCCAAAAAGGTCCAGAATTCAGCTGCTGGAGGAAGGAAGAGATTAGAAAACTTTCAGGCTAATAGAAAAAGGCGACTGCTGTCTCTCGCTGCCTGGCCTTATTGACTGTGTATGTGCACAGCCCTGCATGTGTGTGTGGCCCGCAGATAAACCTAAAGATGGTGCCACTTGTCACTGCCATCATGATCGATGACCTTGTCTGGTATCCCTCCTTTTGCATGTGTGTGTGCGTGTCCAGTGCCAGCACCAACTCAAGCTCCAACTGAACCTCCCACCACAGAGCCACCCCCGACCATCCCACCTGCCAAAGAAGGTGAGTAAAAAGCCTGACACATACACTGACACACACAAACACAAGCACACACGCACACACACACACACACACACACACACACACACACACACACACACACACACACACTGTTAATATTTTTTTAGTATTTTCATAGTGGATTTATTGCTTTTTGTGGTGGCTGCAGTGACCTGACACCATCATTTGTTAGTTCTTATTAACATTTTTTATGACACAAAGTCAAGAAGGTAAAACTTGTAAACTGTTGCTGTCTTCATCAGAAGCCTTTCATAAATGTGTCTCAAACTGTAATGATTAAATGTTTTATGAGGTGATAATAAAAACTCTCTTTCAAAATGTTATTATTTTAAATGTTTTTTTTTTGCCACTTAGCATTTCTAGATTTCATTTTTTACTCGTGGACTGCAGTCATAGCCACAAGAACTTCCTATGATCCAAACAGGATTAATTGTGTTAATAATACAAAGAGGACTTTTACAAATGTGGCAAAGAAAATACTATTCAAATCCTGCTTTGTTAGTTTTTTTGCCTCTGGCCCAGCAGAGCTAAACTGTTAACAGTCAGCTTGTGCTTCAGTTGAGCACCTGTATTAAAAACTTAATTAAAATCAACTGTTACTCACATACATAGCACTCAAGCTGCCACATAATACAAAATACACAGCTGTCAATAATACAAATCAAGACAAACCATGGTAGGAACTTCATGTCTTTTTATTTGCATTCTGTGCATGTTGGCTTGTCTACTAACTTTGATGAAGCTAAGATAATTAGCCCTCAAGTGCTAAAGTGCTGTTCAAGATTGATTCTAACTGAAGTTTTTCTGCGTTTGAATTTGAAATTGAAACGTTTTATTTTGATTGTCTGTTTATAGTCTAAAAGTCATCAAGATATGGGTACATTTTGGCAATGGAAACGTCCTTTTCCTCCCTTGATTAGAGAAGTTGGCAAGCTTCAAACACTGAAATGTCTGGATATCATAAGGTCTGCTTTAAATTGAGTCGGTGGTGAATTTGATGGCTGTTGTTGTTAAAATAGCTGTTGAAATACAGAAAAAGTACTCGCCAAATATATTCAGTCATTGGATGTGCCTTTAATGAAAGATTGGAGGCGCTTGTGAAAGCGCACATTGAACTGAAAGTCCTTCGTTTACAAGGTTATTGTTTAGATCTAACCAAGGTTAGCGCCAGTGGCTTTAAGCTGTTAAACGTGCTGAAATGATGTCGACTGTATCCAAAACAGGATCACTCAGGTTTCACTGCAAATAATCCATGTCTGGATTACAACTTTATCATAAAAGAAAGAACTGTGCTAGCTAGGAAGCCAAAAGTACAAAATGATGATAGCTGTACAGTTATTGTTGGCCGTTAGGATGTAGTTTTCTGGCTCACTTGGAATGACCAAAGTATCAAACATAGTGGTGTTGTTTGCTTGTCATTGCCTCAGGAAGGCTCCTCATGTCACGACAAAACAGTGTTTATGTCCGACACATTACCACAGAGAATAAAGTTATAAACATTGAGTGACCTGTGTGCTTAGGTAAGAAGAGAGAAAAATAAACATTTGAGTCCAAACCCTTTTTCCAACCCAGAACATTCCCCACCCACCTCCTCTGTTCCCGTCTGATGGGCTCAGGTGAAAGAGCACCACAAACACTACAGACCTGAACAGACACACCTGCTGAGCCCATCTGTAAGCATTTCTGTCCAAGTTTGTGACCTTTATCGGACCGATTCTTCAGTCTGCAATGACAGGCAACCTTTACCCAGGACACAACCATAGAGACGGGAAGGAAGAGTAAGCAAAGGTGATTCTGTGTGTTTCAGTAAAGAGAAACAGCGGAACAGGCTACATGTGGAAATGAGTAAACAAAGTGGTGGGCAGAATGAGAAGAGTGTGCAGAGATACAGCTGCAGTTTAAAGTAAGAGGTGGGAAATGATTGTGCTGAGTGGTGAGAGTGTTGAAGGCCGATAATAACACGGACAGAAAGAAAAGCTCTCAGTCATATCATCACAGCTTTTATCACAATCAGCAGCATAAAGCTCTATAATCAAAACATTTTCCAGCTGACCTTTATTGTGACATTTGAAACAAGCAGTAGTAATGCACTTCTAAAGTTCTGTAAAATCTACAGTAAAATCATTTGTTTTGCAGAAAGCAGAAGTCACAGCAAAGTGGAATTTTTAGTTGTAGTTTTTTAATGAAGTTTTATTTCATCACATTCTCTCCTTTTCTCTTTTAGCACCTATTAGCTCTTAAAATCTCAACGTATTTCTTCGCACACTTCTCCTTTTTGAAGACTCACTTAAAGCTATTTTCTGATGTTTTTTTCTGTGAAGAACTGGAGTTTAAAACCCTTGTTAACAACACAAAACAATTTTATGGCAGCAGAGATAAGGCCAGTGGGAGCCATTAAGGAACTAAGTCTTGCCTGGACTAAGAATGTGAATGAGCAACTTGCAAAAGAAGAGAAAAAAAAGTCAATGGATATAACTCACTTTTGAGATAAAATCAGTTGGGAAAGTTATGGAGAGTGTACTATAGCTTTTAATCTTATAACCTCTACAGTTTGAAAACTAATCTGGGGATTCAGCCATTGCATATTTGCTCTTTTGCAGCAGATGTATTTTTGCAGTGCAGCTTTTACTATGCATATTTACTCAGAGTCTGAATACATTAGGTAGTCAGTTAACATTCAAGTTGTGCTCTGTCCTCTGCTGACCTTCATTCCTTATGCAATCACTTTTTTAGATGCAGAGACAAATGATGTGCTGACTTAATCTACATTTCTCTCTCTCTCTCTCTCCAGTGTGTAAAGAAGCGAAGGCTGACCTGGCATTCCTGGTCGATGGTTCCTGGTCCATCGGGGACGACAACTTCATGAAGATCACACGTTTCCTCTACAGCACTATGGGATCACTGGATCTGATTGGGCCAGATGGCACACAGGTGCGACCACACCCACACGTGCATCAGAGAGAATATTATTAATCACAAAGGTTGAACCAAAGAAAAAAACTGCTATAAACAATTTATACTTTGTATCCTTCATCACTGAATTTTCGAGTCTTCTTGGACTGTTGCTCATATTTATGCACTTTAGTGCTACTTGAGACTTGTCTACACTTCTGTATGTAAAAAATGAATAATCCATACGGAATCATAAGCTAAACAGTGGGAATATAGATGTGCCTTTGACTTTTAATTTTCTTTTCCACTGCCTTTGCGCTCTATTTTCTGTTAGTCTCTGAGAATGTATCCTCATAGGAATCAGAAAACTGATTAAGGCATCTGGCCAAAAGTACCCCAAGATGAGAAACAGAAACACTCAAACAGTAGTTTTTTGTTTTGTTTTGTCTTAAAAAAAAACTCCACGGAAGAGAAAAAAATAGTTAACAATATTCAGTAGATTCATTCAATTTTTTTTTCTGTGTGTTTAGTTTAATCCTTTTTAATCATGCCAGTCATGGATTTTTGATAGCACAGGACTGGGTCACACAGGACAGCCAACCATCCAGTCCTCATTCCTCCATTCTCCCTGCGCGACTCAAGAGAGCAGAATGAAGTATCGGCTTGATTTTCTATCAAATCACTGTGAAACTGGACTTACATACAATCTTACTTACTTACAATCATGGAATAATGGAGATAGGATGCTGTCCATCTGTAAGAGAGGATGGTAAGTGGCTTCCTCTCTTTCAAGCCTGTTCTTTGTAACCTGCCTCCTCATGCTCATTGCCTTTGGTGCATATGAAAAAAGGGAGTTATTTGGCTTCCATCCTTTGGATTCAAAGGCTTTATACTTTTTACATTTTTGAGAAATGTTGCCGCTGTTGCATTGACCAAAGAGCAGAATATTCCCTAATTTTCTTTGAGGTGCACTTTATAGAATTTTCAGGAGCCCTAAGTCTTACAAAAGTGGAGAAGTACATAAAGTCCTTATAGAGTCACTCTTTATTCCCTTTTCCTATAAAGTTTTTATATAATATTCATTTTTACTCTGCATAAGTTTGACTTTTTGTGTTAGAAAGTACATTTTCTGGCAGGAATATTTGTTTTAGTCTAGATGCACTGAATACTAGAATGAAGGCCCGACTAGTACACCACAAACATAACAGCACTAATAGTGCATTTTATGGTTAAGCCATCTACGGTTTGTTTCTCCAGTATACAGTTCATCTGTAGTGGTGCCAGTCTTTCTTTAGAAAGAAGTTCTCCTTTGTCATTGTGAACTAATTTCTTTCTCCCTCTTGCCTGCATGACCCCCCTCAGTGTCAGCAGAGCTCAGCTGCTCCATTTGTCACACTGTAGAGCTGCTTGTGAAACCCCTTTTTTCTCATTTGTGTACTGTCTGATGTTAAGCAGTTTGCTGCTCTCACTGTGCCCCACATCCTCTGGCACTGAAGGCTACAAAGAGCAGAGCCCTGGCTGTAATGTGAGAGAGTTGGCTGTATGGTAAGGAGAGCGCGAGAGAGAGAGAGAGAGAGAGAGAGATGGCTGGTAAATGCAGGCCGCCTCAAGCCAACAACAGCACTATTAGCAGTCTGGAGGTAATGAGAGTTGTTTGCCTCTCATAGAGTCAGCCAATTGAACTGATTAAAGCCCTGATTTGGTAGTTATGTTATTTATATATAGGAGCAAATTTTCACCAACTCACTTAGAAAACAAGGCTGTTCTATCCCTGTTTGCCATCATGAACCTTTTCTTCATGGACTCAGTGTAAAAAGTAAAAAGACCATCAGCACTGGCCAGGAGCCAATGTGTGAAAATTGTCACTGTTATCACTGATAAACTGCAGCCAGTGAACTGTTACATTAGCTTCTAGTCTGTCATGTTCAGTGTAGTTTGTGCAACGAGCACTTCCTGGGGCTAAAGCACTCCTATTTTCGGTAGTTACAGTATTTACTTTGGTGAACAAAGGCAGCATCTGTTTGAGCCTGTTTTTGCTTTCAGCAGAGATTGAAGGCGATGTTGAAAAAGTATTGAAAAGAAAGTAAGTAAAAGAAAGTATTGAGTTTTTAACCACAAAGAAAGGATGTATGGCTTTATTACATTCAGATGAAAGAACTTCATCTGCTCTGCACAAACACACAGTGGTTTCAGCGGTTTGGTGACCAGAATAAGCATGAGCATATGGTGATAGGATTTTCTTTTTCTTGGAAGCTTTCACTTTAAGGGACCAATCGAGCCCCAGAGGTTCAGATGATCTGAGTTCACTGTTATTTATTTTGACATTTGAGTCAAACTTATTTTCCTTATCTTACCCTGTCCGTCTGTCTCCGCCTCTCTGCAGGTGGCCATCGCCCAGTTCAGTGATGATGCTCGGACCGAGTTCCAGCTGAGTTCCCATGACAACAAGGAGGCGCTGCTGGAAGCCATACAGAGGATTAGATACAAGGGAGGCAACACCAAAACAGGTCAGACCAGTTCAATAATCAGATAAAGGTTATTATAGTTAATGCAGTGCAGCACCAGACGTACATTCAGATCAATATGATCTCAACAAGAGTACCTTAAAGGGTCATTTTCTTCTCTGTGATGGAGCTTACATGTGTCCTAAGGAATTGAAATGTTCAAGCTTATACAAGGCTTCTCAGCTGTAATGGCCTGAGATTGGAAGTTCTTCTTAAACCTTAAAGTAGCAGTTTTTGAATGAGCCACACCATCCATTATTAGCTGATCTGGAGCCAGCAGTTTTTTGGTTGCTGAACAGATTTTTTTTCTTACAGAATGAAAACAGAACACTAACCCATGAGAAGTTCAGCATGAACTGTAAACTTTAACCTGAAGAACTAAGTGTGGGTTACAGCTCATTGTTTGTTAAGAATCACTGTGTTCCTGAGATTATCATTAGCTCCAGGCCTGATTACACTCACCATTCCCCCAAAATTCCACTTTTTCCCATAGATGGTGAAAGCTATTTTTTTTGTCAGACAAGCAATGAAATAGATTCAATATCAGCATTTCTACAGTCTGTTAATTTAAAAAAATGTTTTTTTTTTATAATCACTAATTCATTGTACACAATCACAAGATTTAGAGGACAAGGTTTTACTCCTTTTTCACAGTTTTTTTTCTCTCTCTCTACTCTTCTTTTTCCCTCTTTGTTCCTTCAGTGCTCTTTCTTTAAATTTGACCGTCCTCATACGTCGCCTCTACAGCCTTATAGTGAAACAAGTGGAAGCGGTTGGCGATTTAGCTGACGGTGCAAAGTGTGTGTGTATGTGTGTGTGTGTTTAGGCAGTCTACAGCAGAACAAAGTAAACTATAAATTTTACACAGAGCCCCAGTGTAGAATTAATCTTCTCCAGTAGCTCAGAGATAATGCCTTTCCTTTTGTCTTCTGTTTTTGTTTCTGCTGGAAAAATAACAGCTGATGGATACTGTTAAAGTGTAAGACATATAATTTGGATAAAAACAAAAGAACAGGTTGGATGTGGGGGGAGGGAGGTGCAGTTGTGTGTGTGTGGATGAATTACATAAAAAAGCAGCACAACTAACAAGTTGAACAATTCTATATTGATATAATGTTTCAAGTTTGGGAATATCTGCAAATAATTTATATAATTTATGCAGTGATGAAAATTAAAAACTGCAGTTTGGTCTTGATGAAAATGTGCCCTCACAAAGAGCCCTTGGGTTTTTTTCTAGTTATTTGAACTTCTTTCATGCTTTGGTTGGGATTTCTCACATGCTTTTGTGAGTTATGATACTAATTTGGTTTTTAACTGCAAATTCACACACATTCTGTGCTGAGTTATTAGCACCACTATGCCTTGCATATATTTTACTCATCTTGACCATTTACAGATGGATTAGGAATTTTTGTGATTTCAGGAGTAAAGCTAGTTTTAATTTTGATTCTCAACCTTCATCCCTCCAAAGCCTGCAGAGAAACAACCGCTGCCCCCTGCCCTTGACATTTAGCTTCTGGCAGATACATCTGCGAATTAAAAACTGCTAGTTGACACAAAGCCTCACAGCTTCTATAGTGTTTCTTACTGTAAATATCCTGCTTGCTTTGTAACCTCTGTCCTACAGTCCCAGGGTAAAGCAAACGTATTTAAAAGGCATTCAAAGATGTGCTTAAGGCTAAGCATGGGAACAGAGTATAGTATCCGTGCATTTTCCACCGCTTATCCTGTTCAGAGTTGCGAGTGGCTGGAGTCTATCCCAGCTCTCTTCAGGCGAGAGGCGGGGTACACCCTGGACTGGTTGCCAGTCAATCACAGGGCTGGCACACAGAAACACACACACACTCACACCTACGGGCAATTTAGAATCACCAGTTAACCTGATGAGCATTTTTTGATGAGCATGTTTTGATGAGCGTGTTTTGATGAGCATAGACTGCCAGAGGAAGTCGGAGTACCTGGAGAGAACCAACGTGTGCACAGGGAGAACATGCAAACTCCACACAGAAAGGCACACCTTGTCTGAACCCAGTTCAAGCTGGTGACCTTCTTGCTGTGAGGCAACAACACTAACCATTGCACCACCATGCAGCTCCCAGAGTACAATAATAAAGGTTAAATCAGTTTTGTATATTTTTACATTTTTCCGTTTCTTAAACCATGAGAAATTAATTTTAACTTGGTTATTTTAGGAAGGAACTCTGCATCCAGATTTTTCACCTTCTCACACTGAGAGCTGTTCCCTCATCATGCAGAGCTGCTGCTGAGGCTGTAGGGAATCAGTATAGTACTTGATGGCTTATAGCCTTAAGTCTCTCCTCTCTGCTCATTTTAAAAATGTAGATGCTGCTGCTGTCGATAAGATTTAACACTGTTCTTTTTCTTCTGTCTGTGCATGTGTGAGAAGAGAGCATGTCGTGGTGTCAGGGTGCTGAAGCTGATACTTCAGTTTGATTTTTCACTATGCATTTATTCATTGAGGCATTAGTGAGTCTCTGACTACCTTATGAATAGTTAATTCAATGTGGCTGCAGCTGTATACTGAAGGTATACTGTCTTAAGTACAGACTGTGTGCCTGTCTTTTGAAATTGAGTTCCATGCTTTACATAAGAAATTTTTCTTATCCTCAAACACAGTGTGTTTATGTTGAGTCAGTGTGTGTGTGTGTGTGCATGGGTGCGTGTGTGCGCGTGTGAGTGTGTGTGTGTATGTGTGTGTTACTCTTGATCACTAAAACAACCAATATGTTTTTATACTGTAAAGCACTTTGTAACAATGTTTTGAAAAGTGCTATATAAAAATAGTTATTATTATTATTATTATTATTATTATTATTATTATTATTATTATTATTATTATTATTATTATTATTTTTATTACAAATTACAGTTTGAAAGCTGAGCCAGAAGTATAACGCAATATTCATGGTTAATCATTTCCTGAAAGAAAAAAATGGTTACTAAGCTTGCAATTCGGGGTCACTGCTCATTCGTCACATCTCTCCCTTAACAAGCTGCATGGCTCCTAAAGCCTGTGGAGTATTTAATGTTTGTCACTTTGTATTGGTCTTAAAATTTCCCATTGAGCTTTACTGGTGCATGTCAATGCAAATTAACCACAATCCACACATTAGCTTGCTGATATTAAAGGAAACAAATAACTGGTAGTATACCATAGTAGTATATTTTTCGTTTCATGGGAACTTGAACTGTTGAGCTATTTTCACACACAAAATGATAAATTGACTTTAGTTCAGTGTATTATGTCCCCCAGTTCCATGTAAATGTATTGGATTTGTTGAAAGCAATAAGTTCAAGTTCAACTTAGTTAAAACTAAAATTATTGTTTTTAACTAACCTGCTACATTTACATGGTACTGGTTGACAAAATAAATTAAATTACAGTTAATTTTTTCTTTTTTCTGTTTTGTTTTTTTTTTTTTTTGGGGGGGGGGGGGGTGCACTGTCAGTCAGGATGTGAATTATGTTACATCTGCAATGTTACCTGTAACATTGTTTTTCAAGAACCCCTTTTAATTCAAGGATATATTGCTTTTTAAAACACTCAAATAAGGATGTCAATTAAAACCTTAATGTTCAGTTTTATTGACATTAAATGCAAGTAGAATATATTCAAAATTTATTATGTGATGAATTTGATGTTTATACAGTTTTTGTCTTGTATAATAACAAGAGATGGTATTACACTCACTTGCTCAGACTCATACACGTTTTTTTTGTTATTTTTTTGATACACTAAGTACTGAAAATGAGAAGTATGGCAAACATTTTGTTACAAAGATACAGTCTGAATGCTAAAATATACGAGATAAAAAGCATTTTTGTTTTCTTTTGTTGTTCACCTTTATTACTGGTAAGCTGTTTCCAGTCAAGAAACCAATCCAATTTAACATGGACCGCTTCATGCGCTCAGAGTGATGGGTAGTTGATTGATGACAGGATTGTTAACTCGAGATCCACCTACATGTCTTTATTTTGTCCTTGTTATTTTTCTCACCTTCTTGTCATACCATGCTCCACTTGACCCCACTCTTCTTCTTCCGTTTTCCTCCCACTACTCTTCCTTTGCCCTCATACCTGCCCTACTCCATCTTATCTCCCGCTTTCCAGACCCATATTCTCCTTCTGTCCTGTGTCTCACTTCATGCCTGACTAGCTGCTGTAATTCCAGTCCAGCCTGGCGTGATCAGTGGACAGTCTAGAAACAGATGTATCACTGGCAAATATCTGACAACTCAACACTTTACAGGCCAAGCTCTCCATCATTTATCATCACTGACAGCTGAGTGAAAAAAACAACAGGGGGAGGATTTAAGGATTTGGTCTGAGGGATTTGATTTGGTTAGAAATTGGAAGACAGAGACATCTCAAACACACATACACACACACACACACACACACAACATATAAATCACACATACTTGCATATGCAATAGATATTTGGTCAATCTAAAGAACCCTTTACAGCTTCATCCGGTGTACTTTTATTGCAAACTTTCTGGATTTCGACACCTTCCTCAACTCTTAAAAAAAAAGTAAAGTGAGAGGGAAAAAATGTAAAAGGTCAGAGTAGAGAGGCCTAACAGTGGTGATGGTCCATTTGATTACGCAAAGGTCAAGTGGAGATGATGAGCTGAATGAAGTATGAATGCTAATCATGATGGACAGTATGCTAAAACTGGCATTAAATGGAAGTGACCTGCTTGTGTGCATTGAGGACAAGGGCACTGCATACACAAATAAGGTTTAATGAACATGTCGTGTTGCTCATATTGAGCATATTGGAGTCTTTAACAGTTTGTTAAGTTTCCAAAGTACTCAGCTGTCTGGATGTTAAAAAAAGACGGATGGAAACAACACTTAAGTTTATTGAATGATAATGTTCTTGCTTTCACTTTCTAATGAGGTGAGTTTCTGGAACAATATTTTAAAAATCTCCTTGGATTATTTTTAAGGACTCAGTGATACATAAGGCATCATAATAGTCACACACTGAAAGGTACTCAGTGGAACCACCTTGGCTGCTCCGTGGTGGGCGGGTTTTGGAACCTTTTAAAGCTGTCTAGACAAATTTTGTTGACTGATTGTATCCATTAGCAGCCGACCTGCAGATTTGTCAAAAGTTCATCTATTTTTACTTTTTGATGGACCTGATTGTAACATTTCCATTTTGGTTTGTCTTATCTTTGAGTATTTAGGCCATATTAAAACACATCAGACAGTGACTGTTCTCTCACATATTTTATAAGCTGATGGGAATTCTGAAATGGGGAAAGTAAAGTCAGGATGTATTTAACCATTTTAGAAAAGGTTTAGAAAGTTTTCTCTGTAGTGAATGTGTCGGGATCTGTTTGATTAATTGCCTTTCCAGGGGCATTGGACATGGCCGTATGCCTCTACAGGTGACAGACCTACAATCAATCAGAGCAGTGTGGACGTGACATAGCGCTGAGCATCAGAATTCACCGTTTGTTCAGCTCTATTTATGTTATAAAATTATAAAACTTTTAAAAATCGAGAATAAAAAAGAAAAGACTAGAGCAGGGCCCCTTGTTGTCATTCTATGGTACCATCCCAATTCCGAATAGGGAACTATGGTTGATCTTGTGTGTCTGAAGTTGCGGGGAAATTGTTTAAAATGACAGCAGCTCCAGATCCACCTGCCAGGCTGATGGGTCTGGTGACCTGAGAGTGGTCATGAAAACTACAGTGAAGGTTTTTTTTGTTGTTGTTTGTTTGTTTTTTTGTTCCCATTGGTGCCAGAGAAAATTAAAATATTTAGAATACAAGTGTGTGTCCCTCATTCAGTCTTAAATAAGAGATGAAGAGCCATACACAGACTTAATAGAATAGAATAGAATAGAATAGAATAAAACATACTTGATTGATCCCAGAAGGGAAATTCAGGTACAGATACTCGCACACAAAATTTTTGAGCTGTTTACAAGATGTATTATTTTTTTTTACTATTTTAGCCATAAAAGAATATGATTGGAAGTTAAATAAAAAATTATGTATTTATAATAACATTACAACAAAAACAACAACAACAATAATAGTAAATAAATAAATACTGGCCATTTAGGCATTTAAAGACCAAATTTTATGCTTTTCTCTTACTGAAGCTCTGAGCTTTGTTAGTGCGGGCTAAAAAATACTGAGAAAATCAGACTTTTATTTTACTGTTCACCAGTTTAGAATATGTGTAAATGCATTTCTGAGTGATGTATTTTTTGTGTGTTTTTTTTTCTTGTCAGGGCGGGCCATCAAACATGTGAAGGAGACTATTTTCAACCCTGAGGCTGGAGCTAGACGGGGTGTTCCTAAAGTCCTGGTTGTTCTCACTGATGGACGCTCACAGGATGATGTCAACAAAGTGTCAAAGGAAATGCAGATGGATGGTTTGTATTGTGTTTGTAAGATTGTAGATGAGTAAAATTTGAAACTAATAATTGATTGAGGGTGTTAATTTTAGGCTGGAATTCCTCATTTCCTTTTTCCATTCTCTGATGTTTTTTGTCCTGCACATCACATTTTACTGTTGCAGGATTTCAGACTCCTCAGCCATGGATGTGAAACCTCTGACTCTTCCAGTGTGTGTCATTACTCTTCTTAATCCTTTCAATTGACTTTGAACCTGAAATAAGTTTTCTTGTTTGATTCAATTCTCAGGCTATATCATCTTTGCCATTGGGTTTGCGGATGCAGACTATGGGGAGCTGGTGAATATTGCCAGTAAGCCGAGCGACAGACACGTCTTCTTTGTAGACGATTTGGATGCTGTGAAGAAAATAGAAGAGCAGCTCATTACTTTTGTCTGTGAGGCTGCTACTGCCAGTGAGTATTATGACACAATGTTTCAAATAAGAAGGGGTTGAAGAAGAGAGGAGGAAAATAAATTCAAACAGAGAATTGACATACGCAAGGAGAACAATGAGGCAGGAAGTAGATTAGAGAAAGAGGTCCTGTTGATGTAAGAGGGAGAGAAAGATGGAGGAAACTTTATCTATAATGGTTGAACTTATTGACTTCTGTTTTTCTTTCAGCTTGTCCATCTGTGTTGATGAGTGGCAACACAATGGCAGGTAAGATGTACAAATAATACGAAGAATGCATCATATACTTCACAACACTGGATCATACAGTGACAAAAAGATGATGATGATATGATAATAATGAAATTTTACACTGTGGTGCAGTAACTATTGTAATTACAGTGATAACACAGATGAGGAAAATGCACATTTTGCTGATGATGAAGTAATGATTTGTCCCTTGCAGGCTTCCGTATGATGGAAAAGTTTGGCTTGGTGGAGAAGGAGTACAGCACAATACCTGGAGTTTCCCTAGAGCCTGGATCATTCAACAGCTTTCCCTGTTACAGATTACACCGAGACGCCTTGGTGTCACAACCCACCAAGTGAGCACACACAAGACCACACCAATAGGAAAGCTTTAGACTTTGAAGATGTATATTATTATTATTATCTTTGGATCTTTTTTTCCACAGTCTGTTTCAGCTGGCAAGTAAAGCATTTGTGTTCGTGGCTTCATCAAAAACATGAGTCAGATTTGCAGATTAATGTGCTTAATTAAACCTCCTGCTCTTCATAGTTACTTATTTTGGGTTCTGTTGAGGCCAGACATTCAGAATGCTAAATTTAGCAGTTCAGTTTATGACTTGTTTTTTCTTTTTTCTTTTTTCTGTAAAAAACTAGTCATAAACGCAGAATGATAAAACTTATCTTTCCCTGATAACACTGGCAGAAGTATTATTCAATGTGGGCTCTTTGATCTACTAGATTAGATTACTCAAAGGGGGGTTCATTCAATGACAGCTTTATCTGTCCATGTGTCTTTTTGATCTTTTGATTTTGTGAATAAAAAGAAAAAAAGGTTAAAACCATGGACTATGTGTAAAAATGGATACCACGAGTCTTGCTAACTATGATGCCATAGTTTTTAGAGCTCCCCCTGCTGACAGGCTGCTGTACTCATAAACCCCGCCTCTCTTATGCTGACAGATGGAAAATGGGTCTAACTGGAAAATTAATTAAGTATAATTTTTTTTTCTCAAACATGGTTTCTGTCTTTACAGTTAATTCTTATCATTCTGGTTTATGCCCAAGCTCCCATTTTTCAGTACAAGCTCTGTTTAAATTCATTTAATTTTAGAAAGATGACTGATTTATAGCTCTATCGGCAAACGTAAGCTCCTGTCATGTTCTGTATTGGATCTGTAGAGAATGGGAGGAACAGACACTCACACACCAGTCATTGAAGTTTCCTTAGCCAAAAGTGTGGGTTTCAGATCAACCCAATAATCTGTTTGGTGGTGGTTTGTATTGACCTGAGGAATCTTCAGCACATTAACAGAAGGCTGGATATTTATTTTGATTAGCAAAAAGGGTCTGACGTCAGTCCTGTGGCTCTAATCACTGGGTCACTTGCCCATGTCTTGGCTGAACCAATGCAAAATGTAAGCACCCAAGGAGAAATTTTTGTTTGTTTTTTTATGTTTTTGCTTCATATCTCTAAATAGATGGTAATGAAGGGACATTGTTCAGTTTTTTCTACAATCAATGGTTCAAAATGAGAAGATTTGGTGTCACTAAATAAGATTTGTGTATCGTTGAGTTTAATGCTCATCGTCAAAGTCTTTACAGAGATCACACTTACAGTATTTGTTTTCAAAAAGGAATCCAGTTTCATCTTCTGAAGCATGACTTTCAAGTCTTTCTTGAATTTGTAGATATGATCCCATTTAGAGGTAAAACAAGAAAAAAATGAAGGCATGCATCTCATTTACCTACAACTGACCACTACCCCTTGACCTGTTAATCAGGATAAACTTTATTCTTAGTTTTTACTATCAACCAATTTGTATTTAAGTTTCCTGCTTAGTGAATGCTCAGATGGTGAATAATGGCGCTAATAACTGCCCTGCAAAGTTGAAGCAAAGACAATTTGAACCTGAACTGCTTGCAGGCTGCTGCACTGTGGTCAAAGAAAGGCCATTAAAGACAGTTTCAGGCAGCTGAAAGCTGAGAGGAGACAACAGGAGTTTAAAAAAATGACACAGGGTGGATACATGTCTGTAGAGCACAGCTTAACTATTTCTTTGTACGTGTGTGTGTGTTTGTGTGTGTGTGTGTCTGTGTGTGTGTGTGTGTGTCTGTGTGTGTGTGTGTGTGCGTGTGTGTGCGTGTGTGTGTGTGTGTGTGTGTGTGTACACCAGGTACCTTCACCCTGAAGGTTTACCCTCTGACTACACAATATCTATGATGCTGCGTCTACTTCCTGAGACTCCGCAGGAGCCATTTGCATTGTGGGAAATTTTGGATAAAGAAAACGAGCCTTTGGTGGGACTGATCCTGGATAGTGAGTTTTTATTTTATTTTTCCTGTGTTATCTGTATTTTCTCACCTGCATCAAAACACATCACAGTTTGATAAGTGTGAACACAAACAGCAGATGTGTGCTGCAGCACCAGCAACATGAATCAGATGTTTTTAAAAAGGTGGGAAAGAAGTAATGAACTTCAGTTCTTATTGAGTTTCAGTTCCTCGTAAACTGTGTGTTCAAATGTGAAAAGTTTTTAGGTTAACCTCAAGGCTCTGTCTTTAGTAAGATGCAGAAATACTTTAGCTTTACAGATGAAGTCCACACACCACCTCAGACTCAAAGGTGCTGACCCTTGAGTGCTAGAGTTTGTAACTGGAAATCTGTATTAGATATAACAGAAAACAGATGGGATTATAATTCCAGGAAGTGTCATTTTACCAAATTAAAGCAGAGATATAACAGTAACAATGCGCACCCAGTGAACTTACCCCAGGCTGTAACTTTCTGAGGTGCGTTGGACACCTCTGACTTGGAGACAGATTGTTTTACCTGCTGACTTGAGGGATCCTGGAATCTGTGGTAGCTGGAAAAAGTTAAAGGGGAAAAGTCATTCAAGCAATGGGGCTGAAATTTAATTTCAAGAAAAAGAAACACGTTGATGGTGGCACAGCACACTCTAATTAAAAACAGCCTTTACTGTTCAAAACAAATAATTTGATCCAGAGGTTCAAAATAAACTGTATTTTCACAAAAAGTTGAACCACCATCACATGATTTTGTGCATTATGCCAGAGACAAAGTAATTCACACCGAAACAAAGAAAAGTTATCATGGATTAAGAACTAAATCAGCCTTTTCACTAACTTTCAGACAACATCAAATATGGATTTCTCCATCCATTGATCAGTCTACGGATTTTCCTGATTTTTTTTATCTTGGATCTGAGTGTAAAAGTGTTCACCTCAGAGACGGTTTTTATTGACAGACAAACAAATATTATGGTATTTCTTTCTTCTGCATTCAGTTTTAAACTTTTACAAAAAGGAGTTTGATAAAAAAATGTAGTCGATAACAGACCCAAGACATGATGCATATGAAATGGGTTTCCACTTGAAGTGCACATCAGCCTTTTCCCCTCTGCCCCCCTGCAGACTCTGGGAAGACCTTGACGTTCTTCAACAACGACTACAAAGGAGACTTCCAGACTGTCACCTTCGATGGAACAGAAGTCAAAAAAATCTTTCATGGCAGCTTCCACAAGGTGGGTCTTAAATTATATGTGCTTAAGAAATTGTAATTTCCTGGCTCTTGTATCATGTTAATGTGCTCTTTTATGTCATTAGAATAAGGTAAGAGGTTTGAGCTGCTGATCAGAATATGAAAGTGGTTTTCAAACTACAAACTTAAGGGTTCTCCAGTAGTTTATTTATATCTTTTCAACACCATGTAAGGCATATCAGGTTCACTTTGACAAACGCTTGCTACCATTTTAACCCTTTAAGCCCTGGCCTCTTTTTTGGGTCTCTGCGGTATCTGTGCATCTACAAGGTCTGTTTTGAATCATTCTGGTCTCATAAGAAAGGGAGCACTTGTGAAATCTATTTAGAAGTGTCAGTATTGGTATTTATGTCACTGGCTCAGAGTATTAACTCAAGCAGTACTTAAACGAACAGATGGTTTGGTTGAAGTATGACTTGATGGCATTTGTGGCTAAGTTTGTCCTGTTTAATCTGTTAAGTGCTTTTTTTATGCCTTTTGTTGCTGAGCAACCTCAAAGTCCCCCAATTAGGGTACCTTAGGGTTTAAAGGGTTAAGCTGGACATTTCAGATAAACGTCCAGTTCAGCTTACATCAGCCTCCACAAAGCACAAGGGGAAAGAAGAAGCATGAAGTTTTATTGCAACCAAGAATGTCTGCTCTGTGATGTTTTTTTTTTTAAGCCGTGGAGCGCATTGTGTGGTTTTTCCAGTGGCTCTTTGGCTGGGTTTTTTACTCTTGACCTGTCAACACAGCTGTGGTGAGTGTGTGCAGGTGGTGATGGTCCTCCCTCTCCTGTCTCTCCCTCCTACTCTGCAATGTTTTTATATTTTATTTTGGGTTTTTTTTTAAACTACCAGAGTGTGCAGAGTGGGAGTGAAGCTGCTGATTTTATCACCTCTGTGTGGTCTCCTGTGGCGAAGTTGCAGTAAACTGCTGTCATTAACTTTGACATTTAGCACAGCGTGCAAAATCTGAAATGATATTACATTAAAATCTAAAATTAACCATACAAACAGTATTTTAAGTATCAAAAAACAATGTTGATCATCCTTGTTTCCGGACTGATTATTTTTTGGTTCCCTGTTGACCCCAGACGAGACCACCAGAGGAAGATATTAGTTTTTCCGACTAACTAATCCTCTGACAGAGACATTTCACATTTCCATCAATCACAAGACATATTTGTATGTAAATTGTGTTGCATCAAATTAGTCAGACTGAATGAAAATGGCAAATTTTCATGACATCCCCTCTATAAAAGGCAATTTTCTGCTCACTTGAGACTGGAAAGTAGTTTGTGAAAGTATAAATTATGGAATAAACAGTAATGCAAATGCCTGTTCTGAATAAATAATGACAGTTATTTGGCCTCCACAGACCAAATGAAAAAAACAGACTCACATAGCATTAAATATGAGGAACATGCCCAATGATAACAGCTTGCTGGATGATGATCAGGTTTTTTTCCTCTCTGGGACATGTTCCTTGCATTAACCTCACATCACTTCAGTGGTGTTTACTTCAGAAGCATTGATGAAAATCAAGATTATTACATGCTTTGCTGTTGAACATTGAAAGAGCAGTTTTAAAGGACAACATTAGCTGATGTTGTGTACTGTCTTTTTGAGACTGTGAATTTCTGCTTAAAATTTCTCTTTTTTTAAAAAAAGATGTAAGCAAGTAGCTGTCTGTCAGCTTCTCTGCCCTTTGTTTTTCTCCATTGTCTTCTGTCTCTCTGCTAGAGAACATGACAATGTTGAGAGAGGGAACAGATGCTGGAGCCTGCCTGACAAGGGGAAGTGTTCATCTATGTTTAGAAAGGATGACAAGTGTATAAGGAGTGTCTGCGTGCATGTGCATGTTTGTGTGTCTGTTGAAAGGGATTACCATATGAAGACACCTCATGTGAAAGCAGGAATACCCAGCAGGATCTGTCACGGCTCAGCAGTGCACCCACACACAAACAAACACACACTGAGAGAATCACAATAAACAGAGAAAGATAAAAGAGAGAGAGGAAAATGTAGACAAGGATATGACAGTGAGCCTGAGACACAAAAATAAGAAAAAGATACACATTTGGAAGAGTAGATGGCGACTGATATTAAAAGTAATAAAAAACGCATTCACAGGGCTCTCTTAAAGTGATAACATCAAACATTCACATCAAACATTTGAGAGGAAAACTGTTGTTTTTGTGTTTTGTAAATATTAACTTTAACGAGCTCATTTTGAGCTCTTTTGCAGCTCGCAGTTATCCCCCAATTTCTTGGAACAAAATTCACCAATTCATTTGCCAGCACACAATTCTTATTAAGCTGTTTCCACAAATGTTGGCAGCGTCTTGGCAAGAAGAAAAAGAAATGATCACAGGGAAACAAAGACAGCCACTGGAAATGAATGTGTTGTGTCCGTTGGAAGGACAGATTTGGGCTGACTGGCGCTGCATTTGTTTGTAAAAGGGGAAAAAAAGAGATGTGATGCAGTATGCAGCTGACAAAGAAATAGATGCTTGGATCTTTTTTTCCTGATGATCAACAACAAAACGATTACTTATTTCAGATAGTCAAAGAAAAAATTTAAGGACATTTCTTTCATAGGCAGGAGTTTGGACCATCTCATGGTGTTGACTTTTGAGGCTTTTAAAATACTGTCTCTGAGCGATAAGCTTGTCCCAGTTACCGGGATTATGGCTTTTGGAGAGTGATGAAGAGGGAAAAATTAGAAACTGACAAACAATGAAGGGATGTACTGGATTCCTGGAACATAAAAGGAGGACATGAGCTAAATTAAGAATTGTATTGAAAGTGTTTTGGACACTAAGAAGGTAGTTCATATTTCCTGAAGTATAATCATGTATTTTTGCCTGGATCAGAAAGTACAATATCAGCTGACATCACATACTTTTCATGTGTTATCAAAGCTGTAAAGGCTCTTTGAGAATTACCAGTTATTGTATTCCCCAACCTAAAAGCAGCATCTTGACGTTCATCAAATTCTGCAAACAAGGAAAGGTAATGAGTGAAGACGTGTTTGACACGCAAAAGAAATAATGCGTAAGAATATCTACAATCATGCATAAAGAAAAAAGTTTTAAGGTAAACACAAGCTTCACAGGTAGGGGCAGCTTTTTACATAAAGTGAGCTTTATACATGCAAACAGACACACACACAAATGCATTCGAGCATGCACAGCTTTAAGTGCAGGTCAGAGACAGCTGAGTCAGCAGACAGTGATAGCTTCATCTACTTCAACCCACATTATCTCACAGTAAATGTTTAAGAGCTGGCATAACAGTTTCAGAGTGAAAGAAAGAAAGAAAAAAACAGAGAGAGACTGTGTTTGTGGGTGTTTGCTTAAATTTTCCTGTTTGTCACAGAAACAGATGCACACCTTCTTGTTTTTATATTTTCTGCAAACCTCTTTGAATCTCGCTTTGTATGCAGGGGGCTTTAAAACTATAAACTTGATTTAATTGTTTCTCCTTCTTAATTTGATGTTTGTTTAGTTGTTTTTCTGTTTCTGAGATTACCACAAAGTAAAATGTGCAGTGTGACAAAGATAGTGTGGCTTTGTCTGTGCTTTTGAAAAACAAAAGGATTTGCCTTATGTCTGGAGACAAGATAAGGAAGAAGACTGCTGATAAAGAAAACAATAAAACCACCTGCAAAGCAAGATACAAAGTAAATGAGGTTTATCATATTTGTTATTTTTGATGCGAAAGACAGCATAAAATCTGTGAATGGGGCCTGAAGGTTGCAGTTAACCATCTGAAGCTGCAGGAGCAGATTAGAGTGCAAAAAACAGTATATTTGCCTCATTTATTGTGGTTTTTGGTTTTGACTGTCTTTGTAGTAAATGTTAAACTTATCTCAAGTCTTGGTTTTGAGGGTTTTCAGCCTCGGGGTTAACAGATGAACATAAACAACTTTTAAGTCACTGTTAAATTTGTCACAAACCCTGGTCTCCCTTTTATTTCAGTACAAACTTACACTAAATAGACAGAATGTTCTACCACTGATAGCACTGATACATTGTTTTGACATTTGCAGTAGACTTTTTCTTATCCATCTGTACCTACAGATGCTTTATTCAGGGATGTGTGGGCGAAGTCAACAGAATATTTAAACGCTGTTGCTCTAACTTGGCATAATTTTCTTCTTAATCTAGGCCTGAAATGCTGGTTATATGTCGTAATTAAGCTGTAGTGTGGCCACTCTTACCACCTTACTTAGCCACACTTAGACAACAGTATTTCACTAAGCACAAAGATATAACTTAAATTTGAAGTCCAAAATGTTTTGCCCTTTTCATGGGCTGTAAATGTAATTTCGACAAAATATTCATTAAAAGAACTGCATACGTTGTGTTATTATACAGTGTTACTGAAACTATAATGAATGCCTTAAGGAAAGACTGTGGAGTAACTAAACCTTCAGAGTCCTTTGTGGGTCCAGCTAAACAACGAGAATATATATTCTTGAAAGAGCAGTAGCTCAAAAAATAAAGTATCTTTTCAAATGCCGGCTTTCTGTACTTTTCACATTTTACACGTAGCTTTGTGTCCCTGTAGCTCAAGAACGAGATATAAATATATGTGGTTCAGAAAGCCAGTTTTTAAGAATACTTTCTTCAAACCTGAGAGAGGTCTGAGTCACTGCAGGAATGGATACGTTTACTTGCAAGCCCTGCAAGTTACGCATACACAACACACACATGCACATGCACACATACATTTGCATACATACAAGACGTTGGATGTTTATCGCCTTAAATCCAAAAAACAAAACGATCGGTGCTCCTCATTAAGTTTTACACTTTTTGTTTAAAGCAAATATGAAAGGCAAACACCTGTGGGTGTGACACTTATTTATAAACAATCAACTCCAGGTGGCAACACATCATCAAAACAGTCCAATAGGAAACCCAAAAGATAAAATAGGAAGCAAACAATGAAATACAATTTGATGTGATGTGTGTACATCAGCAAAGAAGAGTAGATATTCTAGCATTTTGCTCACTTTCAATTAAATAAGTGCCCTATATCCTCATGGTAATTTTAACTGTAACCTCTTAACGCTAATGAATACAGACCAACTACCTTCAGCTGAGAGAATCTTTCATTATTTTATGTTACAAAAGAGCTTTGCACACTTACCAAAAGCTTTGCGTGCATACACACGCACACACACACACACACACACACACACACACACACACACACACACACACACACACACACACACACACACACACACACACACTCATGCACATACACACCATTCCTAGTGAAAATTGTGAAATGAAGGACGAGACCTGAAAGTCATTATAAAGCCACGGTCCAGACAACAGCAGAGGAATATGAACTTTGTCTAACGCTACCTTTTTTCTGCACCTTGCTACCTTCTGTCTGTCTGTCTGTCTGTCTGTCTGTCTGTCTGTCTGTCTGTCTGTCTGTATTTTTTAAAACAGAGAAAGATTAATAGACAACCTCTCACAGTGCTGAAACATGCAGTCGTTAACAGTCTCTAGTTTGTAGCTACTAATTTGTAACTATTATTCAGTGGGTTGCAGCTCTCTCTGCTCATTACCTGTGTGACTGGATGAATTTCACAGTTCAGAGCTCTAGCACTGGTTTTCTCTTAAGAAGTGTCTGAGCTCACAGGCAGTCTGAAGGGTATGACAATATGTATGCTCTTACTCTGTGTATAAGAGCCCTTTATAAGCAACAGAACTCGTCACAGCGATTTGTCAGTTAAGATGATATTTTTATTGGTAGACACACAAACAGGTCATCACTCATTTAGTATCTTTGGTTATCAAAGTGGCAAGACTTAAAAAAAAAAAAATTGAAAGTAACATTCTTGACTACCTTTTTTTTTTTTTTTTTTATTTATATCAAGTAACATATTTAAATAATTAAAATGTGTAATACACACTAAAGACTTAAACATTTTTGTGTCTTCTCCTCTCTCTTCTTCACAGCTCCATGTGACTGTCAGTAAGACTTCTGTGAGGGTGGTTTTGGATTGTTCTGTGGCTGGGGAGAAACCCATCAATGCTGCTGGTAACATCACCACTGACGGAGTGGAAATCCTCGGGCGAATGGTTCGGTCCCGAGGCAGACGGGACAACTCTGCTCCAGTCAGTATCATTTCATGTCTGCATCATTGTTTAGTTAACTCAAAGGTGGACTTCATGTCTGGGTGTTCAAGGCTCCCACTGGTCACAAAAATATGAAGTGTGCTCGACAGGAAGTCACCTGAGAAGTAAAGTCTCAGAGTCAGCAACATTAAGACAATAAAATGTGATTCACATTTTTATAAAGAGAAGAAGCATCTTACACTACATTATGTCAGACTGTGTGCTATAAACAACAAAAAGAGAAGAAATAAATGAAAATATGCTTCAATCATCTGGCTTTAATTGCCCATTGTGCATTGATGGCAGTGTTAAAAAACCATGAGTTTGTTTGAACTATTATGGACTTTTATAAGATCCAAAAAACCATTCCAGTGTGTCACTCAGTGGGCATTAACTTGATTTACTGCAAATTGAGTTGTACAAAGTGCTGTACAAATAATTTACTATCTGTCCTGTACCCATTTAGAAGCATAAGCAACGGGAACTAAAATAAATTTTGGCTCACTGGCAAGATGTTGAAATATTCTTGGTTTCTGCTTTTAATAAATGTATACATCTTGGCTGCTTCAAAGAAAATTTTCATCCAGAAAATGCAGCAATTAGAGCACTTCTTATGAAAGACTGAAAAAAAGATGCAATATTTCTGTCCAATTCAAAGAAGATTGTCCTTTACAGGCCAGTGAAGAGGTTAGATGTGGACGCAAAAACATACCTTAAGAACTGAAGTAGTCGCTCTTATGTCAAGTCTACGCCATTTAGTTTGTTTTGATTGTTTGTTGTTAAGGGTTCCAAAACACAACAGCATTTTTCTGCTGTTAGAGAAATATTGTTACATCTTCAAGTTTTGAGAAGTGCTTCCTAAAATCAATGTGTTATTATTATTTATTAGAGGTATTTCACATAGGAGGTATTTGAATGTAAAACAATACTGCAGAGCACTCTATGAACAGTGAGTGAAACCTGATCAAACAAACAGACTTCATTTGAGAAAATATTTCATGGTTTTTGTGTGAATGTAAAGGTAGCAGAGAGAAAAAGGTTTTTCCAGGTTACCACTTGTTGACAGAGTCACTGTCAGGTCTGTAATTGTGTATGATTGTTTTAACTTTTGGTATAAAACAGTTGTTCTTTTCATTATGGCAATGTTGGAATAGTACATCCTGTCCTGTTATTTGGATGTAGAAAAGCTGATTGTACACAACACCTTTTCATGAATGAGTTTTATAATATACTTGGTAAATGTCATTTTTTTTTTTCAGTCCTAAAGAAAATGAGGTAATTCAGATAAATCAGCCACAAAGCCACAACTTATTTATCTCTTTTTAAAAATTTGAATTTGTCAACTTGACCATTAATCCTGAATGTAGAAGCTGTCAATCTGACATTGAGCATTTATTTCCCATAATTTAACTGCTGGTCATTACAGCTTACGCATAGAGAAAACTGTCTCTGCTTCTGTGAACACCAAAAAGAAATACAACACTGTTACAATGTTGCCCATTTACTTTGCCACATTTAGAAATATGTAAATGATTGTTGTGTAAGTTGCTCTGTGTGTGCACGTTTACAGTTCCAGCTCCAGATGTTTGACATTATCTGCAGCACATCCTGGGCCAGCAGAGATAAGTGCTGCGAGCTGCCAGCACTGGTAAGAAACACTTTAATTTGTGTTTTTCATCCCCTGTTCTCCCTCATTGTGCTGTAGTTTAGGGCTCTAGCTAACAGAGCCTTAGATACTCAGTGATAATTGAAGATATGATCAAATTTAAACCAAATTACCTTGAATCTGTATAAATGGTTTCAGCATTGAGGTTTCGCTCTGATGAGACCGTCAGAGATTAGATGGGTTTATAATTGTATTTATGTGCTCATAGTGAGCACCTCAGGAGTTCTCCCTTACTCTCTCTCATAAATGAGTAAAGACTGACTCATGTCTAAGAGCACCAGTCATTAGCAGTCACAGTGCAGTTCATGTCTTCTCTGAATACACTGAACACTCTTCATTTTGTGTTACTTTGTGTTTTCAGAGAGTGGAGGAGCAGTGTCCCCCCATGCCTCATGCCTGCACCTGCTCCCAGGACAGCAAAGGACCTCCAGGACCTTCTGGACCTCCTGTAAGCTCACTGATTCTTTCATTTAATTACATTTTCAGACTTTGTGCTCGATCCACTTGGAAGAACATGTTTTCAGTCTGTTTTTTTTCTTTTATAGATCTGTCTTTCCAAAGACATGTGTAGAACTATTTATATGCCCCTCTCTTCCTCTCTTTTTGTTTGTTTTTCCCCCACTGTCCCTTTTATACACTGTTATTTATGGTCTCCATATCACAACACAACCATTAACAGACTCTCTGTCTTTCAGAGTTTACCTCATGCATCAGTGATTCTCTTTTTCTCTTTGACTGTCTAGACAGTCTTCAAAAACATTTTATTTATTTGAGTGAAAAAAAGTTTTATGTTGTTCCTTTGATTCGTTGTATTTCTAAATAAAGGCTCCTGGAAAAATGACTGTCTTAGCCATTTTGGTACTGAAATAGTAAAAGCCACACTTTCCTTGTGTAACCTTTGAAACACAGATTAAGTTTCTTTGTCAACCTTATTTTTGCACTACAAGGATGTGCCCTATTTCTCCTTCTGTTCATACACCTGGTTTCGACAAAACAAACATTGTTATAATTATTCTCAGTTTTAGGAATCAAGCAAACAGGACACCTTCCACACAGTCATGTGAGATTTCCTCAGATTTGCCACCTGGATGCCTGTTGCATTATGTAGAGCAGTGAACGGCACCTTAATTAGGACATTTATCATGATCAGTAACACTAATTGAAACAAATCATAAAATAAATATTGGTCAGAGTTGATACTGTTGTGATGAAATATGAGAACAAACATCTTCAGGTGTTTTTTTATATAATTATTTTGGATCTCAGTATGAAAAGGGACAAAAGAGATGAGCAAGTGGAGAAGCTGTATTCCTCTCACGAATCAGCAGGTAAACCTGATAGAGGCTGAGAGATGAGAGCAAGTAAATGAGCTCATTTACAGCCTGAGACTTCTGTCTGTATTCCCTCTTCTCTTCTCTTCTCTTCTCTTCTCTTCTCTTCTCTTCTCTTCTCTTCTCTTCTCTTCTCTTCTCTTCCCTTCTCTTCTCTTCTCTTCTCTTCTCTTCTCTTCTCTTCTCTCTCTTTCTCTTTTAAATTACTCATTTTCTCCCTGCTTTTAAGTTATTTTCTTTATCACCCCTGTTGGAGATTGAGGTGCATAAGAGCGGTGTGGATCAACAATGGTTGAGCTTAAGAAAGTAATTATGCAGCCGTTCTATTTATCAAACCTGATTGCTTTCCCACGTTTTTCCTCTCTTGTTGAACAAGCCATTTCTCCTTACTCATTTGAAGGATTGTTTCTTTTATAGTTTTTATTTGTCTCTTTGATTTATTCCTGTTAGTCTTAAAGGTTTCAAGTTTTAGTCCCTTTAAATAATACACATAACAAGGCAGCTCGACCATGAAGAGTGATCTATCGAAATTTCACTTATTTCCAACAAGATAAGTTCTTGGTTAGATAAAGAATGAAATGCTGTTGAGCCCATTGTGGAGACACATTTTATCCTCTCTCTGTTACCTCCATCTCTTTTGTCCCTCCCTTTCACTTTGTTGCACTCTCTCTCTCTCTCTCAACCAGAGGTCAGTAGTTGTACTGGAAAGCTTTCAACTTTTTCATCATTTTCTATTCTGTTTCTATTCTGTTTCGTCTTTTACCTCCACCTTACCTAAATGCCTGAGGCTCTTCTACTCTGTCTCCTTTTTTTTATTATCATTTAATGCCTCTCTGTGCCCATGTCTGTCTCTCTGTCTGTGTCTATTACTCTCCCTGGTATCAAATGGGCTCCTTATTTCACATTTTTACTGCAGCATATTGGCATAGATGAATGGTTTAATGGCAGAATCATAGCCACTTTCTGCTGAAACAGCAAGCTTTCATCGGTGGAGTTTTGAAAAAGGAAGAAAAGGCAGTGCCATTCTCCTTGTTAACACAATATAATGGTTGTAAAGACCATCAATTGTTTTTATATCACCCTGTGGTAGACAAGCAGGAAAAAAATCAAAGTCCTATCAGACTGTTAAAACAGTCGACTGTAAACTATGGATGTGTACTTACTTTTTTGTTTTCCCTCTGAGATTTGTTCAGTCTGATAAACCAACAAGTGTAAAGAAAGCTAGATAAGTGCCTGAATCTGTGGTGATTCTGGATGTAATGTCACAACACACAGCCATGAAATGACAGCTGGAAGGAGAATGAGCTACTGAGCAAAGTCATTGAAAAGGATTAAGGAACTATAGTAGCTTCCAAAAGACATTCCTTTAACAGGTGAATCTTTAGTTGGTGTCAAGTTCAATACATTCTCTTGTTTATAGTACACCTGCACAGAGCAGAGCAGACACACTTTGGCAGTCTGTGTTACAGCTCCAGCAGAAGTCTGCTCTGCAGATACAATCACCATCCAAAACCCTGTCGTGCTTTTCTTCCTCAGAGTAATTTCTGTGTTTGTGTTTGCTGTCAGAATCATGTCTCTTCCAGTCTCGCCCAGCAGCAGGTCTCTTCAGTTTTGTAAATCTTTGAGTCGTATTTGAAAAAAATATTGATTGCTCAAACTGAATTGCTATCTATGCTGCCTGATTTGGCACAGACTCAGCTCAATGCTGAACATCAGTCAGCAATCAATCTGGCATTATGAAAAAGAAAACAAGCTCTGTCTGCCATCTTGGTTCGTGAAAGCCGAATTGTGCCCATGCTGTTTGAGAGCCAAGTTTTTTGCAAAATGTAAATTTGCCTTTGGCATCAAATTGCTCAGTCAAACAGTAATAACTTCAGATATTTTTTCACACTATTGAAGTCCCATGAAAATTTAAATACAGTTAGTGTTATTTCATTTGCATAATTTCCCTTTGAAGATTATTTCAGTTTCCCTGAAGGTTTGCCAAAAATCAAACAAATGCAAGGCTCACATTGTTTGCCTTACTCTATGAAAACAACCTGTAAGGATAACTGCTAGGTTGCTAAAATCCTTAATGAATATGAATTGCATGTGTTTTTCCCCTTACATCGATTTAACATCACTTCTCTCTTGGTCAGAATTAAAGGGGAACACAGTTTTACCTCTCTGAAAAATTAATGTGAGTTTAGCTGCACCTGACATGGAGCACCTGAGTTCCAGCAGGTGTCTTCATCCTGGCTGGTGGGGATTTTGTCCCTTATGTAAAGCTGTGCATTTAATTCATGTTAGAATGATTCATGATGTATGTATTTTCTTTTAAAAGAAATACTTATCAGGTGTGCAGATGGCCTAGTGGTCTAGGTTGCGTCCCTTGAGGTTTGCTCTTAAGCAGGTGGCCTGGGTTCAAATCCAACCCGTGGCCTTTTCCCCCACTCTGGCACTATTTCCTACTCTATCCATTGTACTCTCTCACCTATCTAATTCAAGGCATTAAAACCCCCAAAAATAACTTCAAAAAAGAGATACTTATCAGAGCAGCAAGCTCCAAAAATAAGACAATGACTCCTGAGTAATCAAGCAAGCTAACCAAATTCATTGTTTTTAAGGGTGCCCAGTGGTTTCAGCACGCACCTCAATTACACAGGCTACAGTTGTTGTTGCAGTGGTCACGGGTTCAACTCCTGCATGTCTTACCCCACACATTTCCAGTCTCTCTTCAGCTGTCCTATCAATGAAGGTATTAAAATTCAAATACTGGAACAATTAGGGCTGACCTCTCTTTTTAACCACTTCTGTGAGACGTTTCTTCTTTGTCCCTCTCTTCACTTGTAAAACATTCCCCCACTCCCTTCTGGCAAAACACTAAATGAACCCCCCTCCCCAATCCCTGGGGGAGACCTTTTTTTAAGCAAACACAGGAACAGGATGTATTCTATACAGGCCAATTAAAAACAGATGTGTGTCGTATGTCCCCAGATAAACCGTGACGGGTCAGCCTGAGGTTTATATCTTCACATTCCTGCTGTTATTCAAAGATGCAGGGTAATGAAGTGCAGTTGAAGAGGGGTGTTGCAAAGCGCAGATCGCTGTCAGCCACTGTCAATCAAATCAACAGTCCTTTCATAATAACAGCCATGTGGTCCCAATCCAACAGAATTTTCTGGAATGAAATTGTCTTTATGAATCAAAGAGATCCTGATGGACAGATCTATTTTTGCAAAGGTGTGCTTCACCTTGACTCCTTTTTTTGAGCAAACTTTGAGGTTTTGTGCTATTTTGACAGCATGTGTCTGTGTGTGTTACAGGGCGGTCCAGGAATAAGAGGAGCCAGAGGAGATAGAGGAGAGCCAGGAGTGACGGTCTGTAAAATGCACACGTTTTTCTTTCTCAAGAATATAACGAATTTACAAATACTGACTTACCTGAAGAATCGGTATAATTGTGGACTTGAATCAAAATTCATTTTTTAGAGGTGTTTTGGAAAATGGAACAGGCTGCGAAATATATTGGGATGTTAAAATAAAGTTAAATTTGTTAGACAGTAATTTAACCCAAACTTTGAAATTAATATTGTAGGCTTTGCCCTAACTAATAGGATTTCATGTCGAGTAATAACTTTTTGATGTCTTTCATCAACACAGCTCTTCATACTTTGAAGGCAACCCTGCTACAGTTGAAAAAACGAGGACTGTGTTTTGTGTGTTTTTTTAGTGTGTACAGGCAGAATCAGAGACCTTGGGAAATGATGACTTAGATGCTCACATTAGCTTCCTGATTGATTCATTAAATTCCGTCTTCTGTTATTTTTCCTCACAGTTCCAGCTTGTCTATCCAAACAGAGAAATATACAGTCTTACTACTTTCTGCATCTATCTTATGCTTGAAGTATTTCTGCATCTAAGCGATCAAAAAAGGAGTAGACAACTTGCTAATTGTTCAAAACTGTCTGCTTATGGTCAGTGTGAATTAATGTTTGAAATGTAATATGAGACATGTCTGTATTCATGGTATTGACTGAGATTACTGCTGCTGCTAAAATGCTCCTCAAGAAAAAGGCTTTAAACATCTCTTCTCTGTGGACATAGCCATAGATAAATTACATCTCAAACTGCATTTATTAAGAAGAGCTTTATATTTTCATGTGTGTCAAAGTTCACTACAGTTTGAACTCCACATTCAGCAAAAGGGGACAGGCTAGGTCCAACAGGAAGTTATTACACAGCACAGCACCCACCATGATAATGAGGGTGAGTCCACATGACGAGACAAGACCCACATTTAAAATAGGTTTTACACATAATCTAAACATGCTCGCCCACACCTCTACCCCAGAGACGGAACAGTCTCTGTCCTGGTTCTGAAAAAGGAAGAGGTTATGGGGTCTAAAACATAAGTTCTGTCTCAGACAAAGATTCCTTTTAATGGAAGCCCACTCCATTGTTCAGACTGAATGTGAAGTTCCTTTGGGTACAAAAAAAGTGATCACTAAAAATAAAAATTAAATTAACATTTTCCACACTACATCATCTTCCTTTAACACACAGTCTTAAGGCCAGCTTTTTATCACAGCTGTTACTTGTGTCTTTTAATAGATGCATTTCTAACAATTCCTGTCTTGACTATTAATGAAAGATTTGTAGAGTTTGCATCTGCTTTGGTTTTACTGTGGTAGTCTGTTCCAAACTGTAGCAAACCATCCAGCTGAGACTAACAATCTGAAGCCTGGTGCTGCTGGAAGCTTCTCAAGACTCAAATCCTATGATTGTAATTTAAACTTTTCATCTTTGAAAGCAGCAGTAGGGGTCCAGCTATTTTTGCTCAGACACGCACAGCTGTCAGTCAAGAGCATGAGGTTATTTATCGCAACCATATGACTCTGTTGAGTGACAGTGTATCGAGTGCATTTTTTGATGGCCCACCCAGAACTTAAAACTTAGCACATCTTTCCCAAAGTTCCCAAAAATGAGATAAAGAAAGGATCAAACTTACACAACACTTTCTATTTAACACAGGACATATGCGTTATGTTTTGATGTCTTTAATAGTGTTTGTTTTGGAGTGAGATGTGGTTTCTGTCCTTCTGGCGCTCACACACTGTACAGCACACATTTATATATCAATATGTGGCTGCCAAATCACACTCTTCTGTGTCAGCAGCATTCATACCTCAATGGCTGCAGCCAAGTTTTATTTTAGTAGTTGGGTTATTCTGTTGTATGAGACCATCTTCTGCATCAGTTTGTCCTTTTTCATTCTCAGTCATCAGTTTTAGTTTATTCCTTGCTACAGTGTAAGCATTTATAAACAGGAACACAACTACTGAAGATATGAAAGTAAACCTTGAAGTAATCAAAATCTATTTAAAAAAATCTTAAACTACATCAAACGGTGGAGTGCTAACATTTACAGTTATTTATCATTAAGTTAAACATGACATAACACATTTAATCCTCTGTTTATTTCTGTCTCCACTTCATGCATGTGTGCCAGATTCAAAGTTTCTTTAGATCATGTACTAGGATTGAAAAGACAGAGGGTTCGTTTCTGTACGGTTGAACAGTAAAACGATAAATACAGACAGAGTGAGGATTTCTTTGGCTATGACTGCCACTAAGCCAACAAACCACAAATGCTGTGAATCAGTGGTGGTCTGCAAAAATTGCTCAACTTGATCTATCACTGCAAAAACCGTGTGCAGCTTAGACATCGACGAGTGAGCCATGACATCAGTGCCACCTTATTAAAGATAGAGGGATACACACATGTATATACCATTATGGAAGCAGTCACTCAAAGCAAAAGTCCCAGTAGGACAAAGTCTTGAGCTTAATCTTGATTATAGATTTTAAGTATTTGAACTATTTTTGAGGAACTTTTGATGACATTAGTATAATATTGTCACTACTTTTTCCCCATTAGTGTTAAAGGGATTCAAAAATGTATTTTGATTTGTCTTATAATCTTTATCCTATATGACAAGATTTCTTTTACCTTCCTGAAAATCAAATGTACAAGCCATTTTATGTGCTACCTTGTCTTTGATAGTCATTGAATGATGATGATATTACACAGTTGAGATTTGTACCTGGATATGGGAGAATAAAGAGCCAATGAGTCTTCCTGTAGATCAGAAAGCACATTACAACACTAATTATCAAATGTTCTGACTTATTTAATAAATGATTTTCTCCCACAGGACATTTAATATATTAAAGTCAGTTGTGATGTTTTTGCAGGGACCTCAAGGGCCAATGGGAGAGATTGGCTCTCCTGGACCTTCAGGACCACCTGGTCCTCAGGGACCCAGTGGTCTCTCTATCCAGGGGCCTCCGGTAAGACTTTGCTTATGCTTGTAAAAAGGACAGTTTATTGTCATATTTCCAATTCATAGAAAGTCCCAAGTTTTTTATTTTCATTTTATTATTTTAATATCAAATTACTGTTTCATAATTTAGCTTTAACTTTAAATACAGAAACTTACAAGGCGTAGAGAATTATTCCATCACCGCCCATTTAAAAAAGTTGCCACTGCAGCCCTAGATTAACAGAATATTGCTGTTACCAAAACATCTTTTTAAATTTCTGTAATGGTTAATCCAACAGGATGTGGAAGCTATTTAATCAAAGTTATGTATTTAATGCTAAAATATATCCCATGAATTTCCAAATGTACTGTTTTAAAAGTAAGCTAAAAAACTAGCAAAGCACATTGTTTTATGATTGTCAAATGAATTTACTTGCATTCCTGAACAAAGAAAAAAATAGTTTTGGGGATTTTATGGTATTCTTGATAAATTTCTGACAGAGCTTTCCAGTTTTCTGGCTGATATTTGGGTAAAAAAATGTGAATCCAACCTGAAATTTGTTACTTTTTTTGTCAAGATAACTGCTATAAAGTTATGAGGGAAGCATTAGTTACAGAAAGGCTATTTGACTTTCACCTGTCTGCAAGCGGGAGTGAAAAGTTACAAATCGTTTGATGTGTGTGATCACACTCAGTATTGAGTGTTCAAAACCAGCAAATGTTAAAGTCTACTTCAGACTGACGGTTGAAGTAGTTCCTGGGACTTTTGCAGCTCAGAACCTTATTAAGATAACTGATGTTGGCTTTTCCAGTCCTTTGGCAGCTATCAGTGTGACCACTTGTCTGACTGAGATATAATGATGTTGTTTGTTTTGTAGGGAGCTGCTGGAGAGAAGGGAGAGAGAGGAGAGATTGGACCAGCTGGACCAACGGTGAGACAACATTTCTTTTTGTTAAATGTTATTGTTTTGGGTTTTTTTTTTCATTTATAAGGTGGGTACAAAAAGAAAGGGACATTGTAGATGTACAACAGTGGTTATCAATCAAAAGTGTGAAAGTTAATCACAATTGAAAATACTGTTTCCTTTCAAATCAAATTGCATTAGAGGGCAAATACCCCTTCCCAACACAAACAACTCACTCACTCACACTCATTCACGCTACAAGTAACAAAATGGACAAGACAACACGATCAGTTGTCAGAAAGTATTAGCAAGTGGAGAAATGAGAGACAGCATTTCTTAAGAAAAAATGACAGAAGGGAAGTGTGTGTTGATATCAAGTCCAGCGTTACAAAACTGGGCCCAAAAGGGCAACTATTTTTACACTCTTTGAGAGGAGGGATATGGAGAAAAGGCAGCAGTTAATGTGTGTGTGTGTGTGTGTGTGTGGAGGGGGGTGAGTGGGAGGGGTTGGCTTTATTGCTGACTCCCACACTTGGGTTTCCACAAACACAGAGCCATGTAATGAAATCATTGAGATGTGAATAATCATTACCAGCATCTCCATTATTGGGCAGTGAACCAATCAGAGGTGATACTGAATTAATCAAATGGTTTACTACAGGGAGCTGTGGACATCAGCAAGGACAGACTCAATTATAATATTACATTTTATTTTCATAGCTCTATCAAATGAGACATGCATGCTGCTCCACAGGGTTTTGGAACTTGAGATCAGAGCTACAAGAAGTTCAGAGTTAGAAGTTAAAGTCTACCTGGAAAATGAGACATTGCAAAACATTTGGTTTGGTCTGGTTTGTTGGTTTAACACAAGAATACAAAATAGAGGGAATACAACTACGTATGTTCATGTTAGAAACCAGGTTGTGTCTGATGTGAATCAAAATGAGCAGAAAATGTGCAGAAGTGCAGTATAACAAGAAAATTGTAAGCAGCAATAGCAAGTAATTTCCTAAGTGTTCATTACTGTTACAAATTACAGTGTTTTAAATCAAATTCACTGTCTGTTTTTTTCTCATAGGCAGTGAAACAAACAGGTTGAGATTTATTTCCCCTGTTGTTGTATTTTTTATGGAGTTGTGAATTATTAAGACATTAATTTAAGTTAAAGCGGTGATTCTGTGTTATTACATTTGACAGGTGATGGGCTGCTGACATTGTGCCAAGCAATTAAACAAGTTACAAATCCTTTGCCTATACCAACAAATAATATCTCAAAGAACTTTTAGATTTTTTTTTGATATT
The DNA here is from genome assembly GCA_030710495.1 of Labroides dimidiatus. Taxonomy (NCBI): domain Eukaryota; kingdom Metazoa; phylum Chordata; class Actinopteri; order Labriformes; family Labridae; genus Labroides; species Labroides dimidiatus. The sequence continues at coordinate 14,451,320 of CM061148.1, forward strand.
AGGAATGAGGTCTTTCACCTGAGTGGTCATCTCAGCATGTGATGCATTGACTGGGCTCAAATTACATAATTCAAACATGACATGGGTTGTTTTTCTCTTTTCTGTCTTAAGTCTGAATCTGAAAATGTTACATATGAAAAGGCATTGGAAGGCTAACCCTCTTCCCCTGGTCAATAAGAAAAAGACCAATCCACCATATTCAACATTTTGCAGAGCAAGAGAAAAGGCCTGAGAAAGGATGAAATAAGGCTTTAGACAACATTAATGAAGTCCAAAATTCTTTTAAATGTCACCTGTATAAGAGACTTTATGGTTAATTTGTAAAAGTTAGGCTTCTTTTTAAAATATGTACATAGTTTCAGCTGCTTCACAAGAGCTTCAATTAGTGCTTTGAAATAAGATTTTCATTTAATAAAATGATACCTGAATATTTATAACACTTTTCAGCTGGATATTGATTTGTTTAAGTAGTAACCTTGTCTCATGAGGAGAGAGCGACCACTTGCAAAACTCACCAGAGAGCTGCAACACCTCCTGATGCAGCACTATCTGCTCTCCCACTGCCTGCATGGTCCTATTAATAAAAGCTGGCAGCGCTGCCCTGTGCCGCACTATGTTACCGGATAATAATGTGTTTTGTCAGAGAGAGGAATATGAATGGGTTTGTGCTTTTCTGTGTACGCGTGTGTGAGCGTGTGTGTGTGTGTGTGTGTGTGTGTGTGTGTGTGTGTGTGTGTGTGTGTGTGTGTGTGTTTGTGGCTCAACGGGGGAATATTGTAGCTTCCAGGGCCCTCTTGTAATATACGAGGGACCACAGAGAATATCACGACTCTAAAACATCAATTACCTTTTCCTGTTTCCTTCCCCTATCGCTATCGCTCTCTCTCTCTCTCTCTCTCTCTCTCTCTCTCTCTCTCTCTCTCTCTCTCTCTCTCTCTCCTTGTCTCTTGCTGCAATAAATATCATATAACCTTGTCATCAGCATCCCCTCCACCTCTTTTTTGATTTGACAGTGAAAAATGCAGCAGAGATGAACAGCTGAGAGTGTGTTTGTTTCATTCTGTTTATCAGTGGTTGTGTTTTTTGGATGATAATTTCACTTTTAGTCTGAGAAAGGATATAGATTGTGATTGTGTGTGCAGATGTATTTTCTGTTTTTGTTTCTTTTTTTTTTATTCCGCCCTACTGTGCAAAAAGTTGTGCGTTAATGTGGGCCCCCAAAAAGAGACAAACGTGTGTGTGTGTGTGTGTGTGTGTGTGTGTGCTGTTCTGCAGTAAAACAATCCCTAGGCTGATGTGTTGAATTAGAGTCGCTCTTAACGTGGATTCTTATTCATGTCTTCAGCCTTCTCACTCTGGTCCTGTTTGAGAGAGTGCAGCAGGTGTGTGAACTGGTGATGTTTGTCTGTGTGCACGTCTGTTAACTCATTTTCTGGCGTAAAATAACAAAGCAAAAGCACTCACAAATGTTTATTTTAGCGGAATTTTGCTGCAAATGCATAAAATGTTGTGTAAAAGAAATTTTATTCTCTATATTACTACATTGTAGGTGTTAACGCTTTATTTTTGTAAACGGTTCATAAGCACCAGTTCAGAGGTGTCTCCAAAGTGAAGTGCGAGCTCAAAAAAAAGTGCATTACTGTGTCCCTTAAGTTTGTCTTTAATTTAAAAAAAAAAAAAAAAAAAAACCTTGAGGACTATCTGATCTTTAACCATTTTTTTTCCTTTCCAAATAGCTCTATTGCTTTGAAGCTTAGTTTGTGAAAGGCTCAAAGGCTCTTATTTGTAGCTGCTGTCAGTACAGTTTAAAATTAATTTCTCACCGTAAGATTTTGGTTCAGATTTTAAACCTGCAAGACATTTCTAGGGTGTTTGCATCCATGCATTGTTCAGATCTTTTATTTTTTTCCATTTAAACAAAGAGATCATTGAAATGCTCCTGTCAGTTTGTCATTTGTTCTAAAATAGTTTTATTGCTCTTCATGAGTCATTATTTAGAGTGTAGTGTTGGGGCCATATCATCATTAAAAAATCAGATTTCCTGGTAAAAGTCAGAAATTTCTGAGAATAAACTTGTATTTTTACAAAAATAAACTCTTAAATATATTTTAAAAAATCTTAATTTTAGGCTATGCTTAGCATTTATGTTATTTTGGAAGGACAGGAATTTTAAAGTATCAGGATTCTGACTCAAAAGTGCCACAAACTTGAGTCTGTCGTGAATAGGTTGGGCTTATAGGCAATACATGCCTTTACAGCCACTGTGTGGCCTCAGCTGTGTAGTTCAGATTTTTAATATGGTCCTCATTCAAGTATTGACAGCAGCTTGTCAGATGCCGCTCCTAAAAAATATACAAAATAAAGTTATTTCAGCCTACATGAAGATGAAACAAGAACTATGTCTATGGCTTTGCAAAAGTCTCTCATTTCCCTTCTGCTTAATTCCCTTAATGTTATGTCTCTGCTCTATTTATTATTTTAGGATTTGCCTATGACCCCTAATTCCTGCTTAAAGCAGAGCCCTGAAAAACCTTGTAACATGTTGAAGTACCCTCTAACTGCGGCTGCAGTGGCTTGCTTTGCTGTTCCCCCTGTATGTGTGTGTCTGTGTGTGTGTGTGTGTGTGTGTGTCTGTGTGAAAGCAGCAGGAGGGATATTATTGCCAGCATCACAGTAGAATGCACATCAGCCAACATCTAAACAGCGGCACCTCATTAATCACTCACAGCCCCGTCCTCTCCGACCCCGTCCTGTAATTTGTAAAACCTTTAACAGCGTTAACTGTCCTGTTTTATGAGCTCTGCACTAATACTGAAGTGTGGAGATAAATCACCTCAACACTTAATCCATGACTGTATTTTGGACCCAGCTGTGTGCACTGGCCTGCTGAGAGGTGAATGAAGGGTGAATGGGGCAGGAGATGAAGCTCAGCAGGATAGCGTACTGGTACAGGGACAGTCCTGTGCTCCCTGAGGGTTAGAGGCTGGTTCTTTCCACAAATCAAATTTATGTCTAATGCTGTCAAAGCACTGTTGAGCAAGACAGAAAACCCTCATCTGTTTTGACCTTTGGCTGAATGTGTGTGTGTGTGCATTTTAATCACTTTTAGAAGAAAGAATGTTTGATATACTGCAGGTAATCCGTCAGGTGAAATACCTTTGGAAATGTCACATTTTGAACTGTAATGGACAATAATGAATGAGTAAATGAGATGGATCCACTGGACAAAACTCATCTTAAGGAAGGCAGTTTGTCATTACTGAGTATAAGGGAATTTTTCCATGCATAACGGTACTTAATCTTAAATAATGTGCTCTATTTCTTCAGTTTGTTGTGGTATGGATTCAAATCTGTGTGTTTGTGTTTTATTCAGGGTGTTTCTGGAGGCCAGGGCTCAGCTGGAAGAGATGGCCCCCCAGGACCAAGGGTAAGTTAATAAACAAACATCACTTCAACTGATACACATTGTATCTCAATGACTCTACAAATATCTCTACACCAGCTTAACCTATAACCCTGTTTACTGCTGCCTGCTGACTGACAGCAGCATAGAAAGTTGGTTTAAAAAGTAACCACCTGCTGGCAAAGGTACCTTAATCTGGCAATTTTAACACTATTTAATCTTTACATATGAGAGAAAAACAGCCTGACTACATTAAAGGAGAAATAGTAAAAATATCTTGACTCTCCACCACATATTTGTAAAGAAATACAGTGAAAAACATAAGCTAGTTCTTTTAATTAGTTAACAGTCACATTTAATAATCACAGACTAGTATTTTTTAGCTTATTATACTATTTTCTACTCTTGAAGAAACTCTTAGTTGGTCTATTTGATAAATGAAAAGTGTCTGTTTTCATACACTGGAACTCTTCATAAAGTAAAGGCTTGTTCTAAATACAATAATTAGTCTTATTTCCATAGTTTTAGTTTTTCACAACTCCTGGAGAAGCTGAGAACCCCACAGGATCATTTTTAGAAGTAAAATACACAGAAAATATCAGTAACAAATTAAGTTTCTGGCTTCTTTGGACAACTTGCTGTAAAGAGGGCACAGATGTCATGGCAGGACACTGCGCTAGTAATGGCAGCTTGTTGACGTGTTAAGTTTGTCTGTTGATGCACAGTGTAACAAAGGAATTTTGTGATACATCCCTCTATTTGAGGGTGAAATCACTGACATTTGATGACTAAAGATCATATAAAAGGTGTATTGATGTAATGCGTACAGTAACAGGTTAAAGAAGATCTTTGAACTTCAGTTTTAAATCAAACACTTGTCGTTCTTTATCTGCTTGATGTTGTTTGTCCAGCTGTTCGTGGTTTTAAAATAATGCTTGTGACTGAATTTTTCTGATTTTTATTTTTTATTGTTAAAGGAGGCGATAAGAACAAGCCTCTAGATTATAGGTTTGACAATGATACCAAGTGCTGTAATGAATAAGCAATATTCTGATGCAGAAGTTTAAATTCAAAACTATCACACATCTATATTTATTAGTGTACTTTATTTTTTATGCTTAAAGACACTCAGATTTCTGTGATTTTTCAGTTACACGTGTCTTAAAATGCAGATGCGTTGTCTGTTCTGTTTTATGTCTCCATAAAACACACAAGTCTTCCCTTGATTGGAGAAAAAACCCCTCCTGAAGATCTCATTCATAAAAGCTCCATGTCACCAGGTGGCTGACGGAGGAATCAGGCCTTACAATACCCAACAGGACTGTAAATTCCAAAACTATAACGCAGCTGAGCAGCGTAATGTGTCGGCAGGCAGACAGAGGAGGTTTTTATCCAAACCTGTGACATGATAACAGAAGATGTTTGTCCTGGTCTGGCTCCTGTGAGGTGAAAAAATGGACACATCATCCATCTGCTGTCTGTTTGTTGGCTGACAGGCGATCTTTCCTGCTGTTATAGTCTGCACAAGATGTAATGGTGTAGTTTTGAGGCCTGTCATGTGGTAATGTTGGCTTACGTTTCTTCTTGTGCTGCCAGATAGGTTTGGGGATCATGAACTTTTGGCAGCAAAACCATGAACTCAAATTCTGTTATGGTTTTTACAAGTCCCATAAAAACATATAACAACTGAAAAATGACATCTCGGCCAAATTCTCCTGTGTCTTGTGAGGACTTGATTTCTGACTGATTTTGTTTCTTTTTTTTTGTTTTCTTTTAAAAGGAGCAGGCCTGTGTATTCCTGAATATTTTATCAGAAGGGGGATCAATTAATGCCTGTACTTTGAAGACACATTCATCATCATGTCTATGACTACATTTTTGAAGCTTTATTGTCCAACAGCAACTTTTCACAAGGTTATGTAAGGGTAATGATACCTGATACCCAATTATAATACTAAAAGACTGTCTCCTTTTGAAGTCACAAAGCTAATACTACCTCAAATTGTAGAGCTGAACAATTTTGGAAAATAATCTAATTGCGCTTTCTTTGGAACAATACTGCGATTGTGATTTAGCATGCGATTTTTTTTTATAGCAGGATGTTTATCCTCTGCATTATTCACTAAAACACAAGCAGTAAATCATTCTATAGTATGACCGACATGACAAAGGATACTGTCAACAAATAAACAATTCTTTCCTTGGTGGTTGGGGTTTTAGCCGTTCAGTTGTCATACATGGCCTTGTGGTGCTTTCTTAAATGCGGAAACAGGTTTGTAGTGTTGACCCTTGTTGTAGCTACAGTAGCCAGGCATGTTTTGCACAATAGCTTTCGCTGTGTCGCATCTTTTTTCCAAAATACAAAATAGGTCCAGACAACCAACATGCTATTCCTCTTTGACACCAAAGTCGCCTCTTCTGTGTCTTCTCTTGGTTCTTCTGCTGAGGCCATTTTTAAAGATGTCAACAACACAACAAATAAAAACTTGGTGTGGCTGAAAATGTTTTCTTCATCCCCTGCTTGCATGTGTCTCATTCTTCCCCTAAGATTTTTGGGCAAACCTGTTGAAAGGTGCATTGCTGCCACTTCTACATTCATGTCATGTAAGGTTGCTTTGAAGGCATGAAACTTTTTTTTTTTTTTTTAATTGCAGCCTTTGTGATTTGAAAATTGCATTCTATTACGTTGTGATGTCGGTTTAAATTTGTTTAATTGTTCAGCCCTATCAAATTGTCTTAGTTATTCATTTAAAAAAAACTTTCAGTTGACACGTTTGTTAACTTTAAGTTTTCTGGTTATGGTGTGTTCACACTGCCTCATCAGAAAGCAGTGCAGTTATTGAGTGTAGCCAGTGAAATTAGTAATCATGGAGCACTTAAAGTTAATTCAAACAGAGTGCATATTCCCTGTTTAGAAGCCTGATTATGATGGTCAGCCTGAAGCTCCGTATATCATCAAAATGCTTCAGGTCTTTGTGTGTTATCCAATTGTAAAAATTGTCTAGAGAGATTAAAAAGCATGGGGTATGTTTGGTGAAATGACAAAGAGATTATTTTAATCTGGACACTGTGCACTACAGGATTAACAGCTGCGTCACACACAGATGTCTACAGCAGAGTGTTCCGTCTAATTTTTTTTGAGTCTCTTTTGTTTTCAGCGATTAAAGCAGTTAGAAAGTGGCTGAGAAGAAAACTAGCAAAAAATCAATTTTCAAGAGTTTATAAATGCAACAGTAATTTCTGCTACATCCATTCATTTCACAGCGATACTGAAGAGAGAGTGTGTGGACACAAAAAAGGACGTTGATTCACAATGGTGCACTTTTAACAGGAGGTTGATCCAGCAAAAAGTCCTTTATCATCCAACTCAGACCGATCAGAAAAAAAATCTGGCTTTGCGTGAAGAAAGAACAAGTCTGTCCAAAAGAGTCATGCAGCAGCCAGTTAGATAAACTGAAACCACAGCGGCTGTCTCCTGGTGTTTGTCTGCATCTTAGAGATGGATGGATCAAGGGAAGCTATAAATCTTTGTTTTGTCATTGTTGCTTCCTTTTCAGAACTTTTCAAAACTTTTTCAACTCGGGAAAAAACACTGGGGATCATTTCTTTCCCCTCTGCAATAGCAAGCTTATGAAAAAACGTGGGAACTCCTGTCACCAAAAGACCAAAAACAAACAGAAAAGGGAAAAAAAAGTCATTGTTTCATCTCACAACTGATTTGAAGATAGTGAAAACTTGTCCAACAATGAAAAGTTCCCTTTGTAATTTGTCCAAACTCTCAAAGTTCAAGAGACAGTTTTGGATTGTATTTAACAGGAATGCAGACAAATTCTGAATCAAATCAGCTTCACTAAATGTGTTAAACTCTGGTGGGACTGTGAGCCTGTTTTACTGTAGCTCTGGAGACATTTTAATGAACCTGACCCCTGTGAGAGAGGCCAGGAGGCCACATTTCTTATTTAAATTATGAGAGCAAAATGACCATTCAGACAGAATTGGTATCTATTGTGTGCTCTTAGCCCAGTGTCACCTCAAAAGCTGGTTTGCTTCATAGCGGGAAACGTTTTATAACCTTTATTGTACCAAGACAAGGATTTTTTTAAATTCCCAAATAGTTTATTCTCAGTTTTAAAGGATTTAAAAGAGAATAGTGGGTGACATTGTGAAATTTTAAACACTGAGGGAAACTAAAGCCTCCTCCAGAGTCTTGTTAGTTGGTTTACTGAGACGTGTTTACTGTCTGACACTGCAGTGACACTTACAGAGGAGCTTCCATCTTTTCAGAGAAGCAGTTAAAGAAAAGCTGGATTTCGTTTGGTGGGTAAATTTGCCTATAAGATTTTAATCAAGCTTGATTCATTATTGGGAAGTTTGTTAGCAGTCCTTCTTCGTCTTACAAGATGGAATTAGAAAAAACTGTACAAGCAAATCACGGCAGATGTCTGTAGTACATGCAATGACAGCAGAGAAAAGCCATGAGCTAATGTTCTAGTGCTTCTTCCAGGTTATTTATTGCATTTATTTTCTGGCGTCCAGCATCATCATGTTTTCAGTTCTCAAATTTTAAGTTTTATTGTTTTAATTCACGTCCTTCTCTTTAAGTTTGAAATGATAAGAAATGAGCCGTTTTGAAAATTAATCAGTCTCCACAAGACATTGTCAGACATCCAAAAGATAGAATGAAAGGATCAGCCGAACTCCAAGTAAAGCTGTTTTCCAGAACCATCTGATGCTAAGTTCAGCATCCAACAAGTGTCAGCTCAGAATTTGGTTAATTTAAGCTACCCATAAATATTATTGTTCCGTGATCATGTCATTATATATCATGTTATCAAATAAAATACACTGATGAAAAAAATACCTTCTGTATTGACATCCGTTTGGAATGAATGTTTTCTTCAAACCACAGCATCATGGAGAAGATATTAAATGCTGAGGAGACAAACTTAAATGGCCTCACGATAGTGAGGAAGGCACCTGTGTTTTGACTAAAGGGAAGTAAACCCTAAAGGTTTTGGTTGGAGTCAGTTACAGATATTTTGGTTGGACAGCAACCAGTACAAGCGGATTCAGCAGCTTTTCAGTCAGTTTATATCAACTGTTCTCTGTATTAAATCAAAGAAGACCAGAGCTACAGAAGGTTTTGTTTAAAGACTTAATAAAAATCATGACTTCATTCGGACAAAATTATTTTTATTATTTCATTTTTTTTAAGCTTTTGTCTTTTGCCTCATTTAATAGGACACTGGATAGAGTCTAAAACAAGGGAGAGAGTGTGGGTTAACATGCAGTAAAGGGCTGAGAGTTGAAGTCAAACGCAAAACTGCTGCAGTGAGGACTGAGGCTCTGTACATGGGACGCATGCTTTACTACTGAACAAAAAACAAGCAACTTAAACCCACAATTATGAGTTCACACTTAGGGTTCTTTTTTATTTGTGTGTCTCAGGGTCTGCCAGGTAATAATGGACCACAGGGACAACGAGGACCTCCTGGGCCGGTGGTAAGACATCTTAATCGTTTGAATCAGTTTGTCTGATCGTGACTGATTCTTGCTTGTGTTGCTTTGGACAAAAGCACCTGCTAAATAAAATTGTAAAATTGATAGGCCCGATTAATGAGCTGACTCTTTCTTTTTCTTTTCCATTTCAGGGGGCCCCAGGAGCACCAGGAGCTCCAGGACCCAGTGGTTCAGCAGGCTCTCCAGGAGATCAAGGACTTCCTGTGAGTCAAAATTTTGGTCATTTTGTCAAATTCTAAACTAACTTAGTTCACAATAAAAGCATCAGGATAAGTAATGCAATGCACAGGCTGGAAAAATAGATTCACAGTTTTAGTGTCACTCTGATCTGACCTGAACCTCATTAACCAGCCCACTTATAAAGCCAGACCGCTCCTGAGAGGCCTGTGGTGTGGACTGTAAACTCGCCTCAGATGTTCTCCCCCCTCTCTGGAGAGTATGACATAATTTATCCAAATTAACAAGGAGGACATGACCTCTCTGCTTCGTCCTCTGCCTCCTCCTCCTCCTCCTGCTGCTACTGATTTCTTCACTTCAGATTTCCCCCATAATACCTCTTTACAGTTCACAAAAAACTAAAAATAATACCACAGCCAAGTCACATAAAGTGAAAGATTTATTTGAATAAAGATAATATTGAGGATCAGCTCCAACACATACAGGGGGGCGTATGTTTTGTGAATCATTTCTTAACTGTCATTTTTTATTTCACTCTCTGGTCATCCCTCTAAGTGGTAACAGCCTGTCAGAGTTAAACTCACCCCTCATGACAACAAATGTTTCATTTGGTCATAAGTTAGTATCTCTAATAGGGAAGGGCTTATTTGAAGAATCAAAAGATGAATCCTGTTGCACTTACATCATCCTTTAAAAATGATAATTTATGGACTGAGTGTTTTTAAGACTTTGAGAAGAAGAAGAAAGATGTGAAAGTGACATGACACACGCACAGGAAAGGATGCAGAGAAGAGGATGTTTGGTTCCAAACTGTGTGTAATGCTAACAGGAACAGATGATACTGTGGTGGTGGTGACAGCTAATCTAGTCTCAGGTCAGCTCTGCAGGTCAGCAGCAAAGTGAAGCTCAGAGCGGGAGGGCTATAAATCACTGAACAACACAATCCTTCCCCGCTCTACACACACACACACACACACACACACATATAAAGAGATATACACAAAAAGATCACATCAGAGATCGCATCTGTTTCATCTCTCTCACCTCGTGAATTTATGCACAGGTAGCAAATACAAACAGGAAGAGACAAATAAAAAAAAATCAGATCTCTCTTTCCTGAGTAATAATCTCCAAACTTTAAGTTTCAAACTTTACCTCCACATTAAATCATGGATTCACTCTCTGTTCTGCCCTCTTGACCCTTCACCAGGTCTCTGCTGCAGGAGAAAATTTGTCTTTCTGAAGAAGGATATCTTATCTGAGATTTATATCTCCAGAGAAATTAAGTGGGTTTTTTTACAGGCACAGAAACCTTGTGAAAGTCACACCTACCAGAACTGTTTTGAGCTGGACTTCAAAGTGCAGCAGCACATCTATCCCACTGTATTGAGAAATATGTCAACGGATAGTAGAACTGTGCCATCAAAGCTAAGATGGATGGGAAAGAAGCAGAGTTAAAGTATTTACAGCTTTGTTTTCTCTTTCAAGTTTGTCTTTGTGGTAAACTGAACGAGTTCAGGGTTTGGGATGATGTGATTCAACTGGAAATGTTATGCTGTACATATCAGGATAAATATTTATTGAACCGAGATGTCTGTGAGGAATTAATCAACTGGCTATGAAACAGGCAGAATCTAATGGCTAACCTTTTGATTGACCTTCAAAAGAAAACTAGACCATCAGGAGGAGGACAGACGTCATCTGTGGATTCAGAACAGTTTACAGAGAACTGACAGAAATCTCTCTTTTTACATTATCTCTGCAAAATTTCAGGGTGAAACTGTTAGTTTCTTAAACCTCAAGTTGCTTTAACCCCTAAAGATGAACTCAGTGTGTGTTTCCTTGACAAAATTTTTTTGAAGATGTAGTTCTGAGCAGCTCATCCACCTGGGCGTCTTTTAATTTAGCCTTGGCTTGTTGTGAAACTGTCTTTTTGCCATTTACTCAACAAAATAAGAAACAGAGGTCTTGTGACTCTTAAATCAGTTCACAGTGAGGTGCTTTGCAAGTAAGAATGATTTTTTCCTGCAGTTGAACTGTAAAATGTTTTGAGTGAAAAATCATCACCTCTGCCTCGGTAGGACTTTCATTTGTAGGGCACTAGGGGAAGATATTTCTAAGATAATAAATAAATTAGATTTTTGTGAGCGATACTCCTGTCTTTTTTAAAGCCGAGATACTTTTCTTGGCTCCTGCACAGTTTAATTTGGTTTTCCCATGCCTCCCTGATAAGACAGTCAACATTTGTATGCCCAGAACAACCCAGGAGGAGATCCAGACAGACACAGAGGAGGCCTAAAGAGAGACTTTTATTGTGGATTCCTGCTCTCCAATTCAACAGCTGTGTCAAATGTTGGCACTGGCTTTCTATCATCTGCAATATTATATGCGTACCACATGCCAGCCCTGCGTAGACACTTTCTCTATCTGTCCTTTTCCTCGAACCAGTTCACACAAAAGCACACAGTCAGACAGCCGGTGGTCAAGGGCATGTTTTTCCCCCAAGATAAACAAGCTTTATTCAAAATTCAAACGGCATCAGAGTGATGTTTATCATATCAGCACATACCTCTGCGTCCAGGAAAGACATGTCTTTTATTTGCCTTTGGATTACAATGCATTACACAGTGATACGCATTTACAGGCTTTATGTGCTTTATGGGCAGGTTTTGTGTGGATGTGTGTGCTGTTACTAGATATGCATCTGTACGCTTTACAGTGTTGGCAGTCTCCGAAAGCAGAGCTCATCCAAGGCACAGGACTGACTCTGTTTGTGGGCACAAAAGCTTATGAGTGTGTTGCCTTAAGGATACAAAGGCCATGGACATGCTGGCAAATGTAATAGAGTTTGAATATAACATCTGCTAGATAGAATAAAAAAAAACTGTGTGTGTGTGTGTGTGTGTGTGTGTACGCATGAGTGACTTATCTTGTTTTTATGTTTATTCTCCCCCTGTTCTTTTGTTTTTTAGGGTCCTGTTGGTTCCAAAGGAGATAAAGGAGAAAGAGTAAGTCCTTCCACTTAACACACTGGCTGGAGCAAATCAAGTTCTACAGCATCAGTTTGCAGAAAAAGAGATTTCTTTGCTAAAAGTTAAAACTCAAATAATTACCTACTTATGCTTCATTTCCTTGTTTTGTAGAAGCCAATTTACTTTTAAGTTCACATTCATTTTTTACTGTTTGCATTTGGCTAAAACATGAAGCCTTTCTCACTCTTTTACTTCCCAAGCCTTATTTGGAGGAAATTGCGTGTGTTCATGGTTGAAGCAGCAGAAGAACAGAATCTGTATTTTTGCTGATGCAGTATTTGGGACATTGCTGCTGAGGGCTTGAGAGAGATGCAGCTTGCCAGCTTGAGTCAATTCCTGTTTCCACCTCATAGACTGACTGTTAGGGACATCTGTACCTCAATACTTTGGACTTTAGTTGAAAAACTCAGAATGAGGTACTCACACATGAAGTCTCCCTTGCAGTAAGTAAAGTGCCATCATTAACTCGTTCATGCTTTTATTGCATTTATTCCTACGCACTACCTGGAAAAGATTTTGCCACCGTCTACTAATAAAGGCACCAATACTTAAATTTTTCATTTCTAATGTTTTCTGCAAAAAAGATTTATGGTATAGAAAGACTTTCTACAAGGCCAGTGCAAATACAGGGAGCTCAAGATTGGGAAATAAAGTAGGAGTGTACTCATTCAAAACCAACAAAACACCCATCCATGAATTTATCAACGTTTATTCTTGGTGTTCATGGTCTTGTGGCTGCTACAGTAAAGTTATGTGATATAGGTATCAGACTCCTAGACAGACTCTCTGTGTCTGCTCTGCAGGGAGATGTGCAATCCCAGGCGGCTGTGCGAGCCATCGCACGGCAAGTGTGTGAGCAGCTCATCCAGAGTGAGTCACCATTCAGTGTTCACTTTAACAACACCAACGCATTAGTGGGTACAATTTCTTCTGACCTGTTTCTGTCAAGCTATTTTATCCTTTACTTCTTGCAGGCCATTTGTCTCGCTATAACACCATACTAAACCAGATACCCGCACAGTCTTCAGTGTCGGTTCGAACAGTACCAGGACCACCCGGAGAGCCGGGTAGAAGAGGACCTCCAGGACCTCAGGGGGAACAAGGCTCACCAGGCAGACCAGGCTTCCCTGGTACCAGCGGTGTGAATGGACGGCCGGGAGAGAGAGGTGAGAGCTGGAGAGGTTCATAAAAGTTAGAGGATGCACAGTACAGATCAGGAGGGATGCACAGGAAAAATATACTCTGCTATTTTAATACATATTTATCATATTCTCCTGGTATTATACTGACTCAACAGAACCCATCATGAGTCCTTCTCTGTTTGAGCTGTGTCTAGACACTCTGACTACATGCCATTATTTATATCAGCATCAGAGAGAGCAAAGAGCCTGTATTAGGTGTATTCATAAGGTGAAACTCCAACCTGAAAATAGGCTGTTGAGGAAAATGTGGAAAAAATACGAAACGAAATATAAAGAATGTACTGGTTAAGAAAAACACGGACCATATGCAGCCTGTAGGTTTTGATTTTGTCCAGTACATAAAAAAGGGAAGCATGTATTGGCAGCCAAACAAATGTGAAGCTGCCTTTAAACAGAGTCTATATTGGTTAATAGTTAGCTGCCTCCAGGGAAAAGACACCAGGATGCCCAAACATTTGGGTTTTCTGTCAGAGTTCACAAATAACAAAGGATAGAGGTTTTATAATGTTTGTTTAGTAAAATGGGAAGTGAAGAAGTGAAGTTACAAGACTTCATGAGTCTACATCCTGTTTTTGGTCAACTCATGGCCTGATGCTTTGTTGACTGTTACCTGTTTAACTCTTCACCCAAACTGTCCGTGGTTGAGTTTCTATCATGCAAAACTGATTCCCCTGAACAAGTGATGTGCTCTTTAAAGAAAGGTGAAACCTGTTGCCACTACAATTGTGGATAGGCATGTACTGATGCAATTATAAGGCCATTTATTTATAAGCATCACTTTTAATATTACCTCTTAAATGTTTTTTTTTTCAAAGACAGTTAACCTTCTACAGTGTCTTCAAAAACAAAATAGCTCCTGAAACATCTGTGACACACATTCTAAAAAATGCTTTAGCTTTTTTTTTCTTTGTTTGCTATTTGTTTATACATAGATGTTTACTTTTAGGAAGAACTAAAAAGATACAGAGAATACCAAAACAAGACCTCTGCACAATAGGAAATACAATATTTTTATTTATTATTGATGAGTCACATTAGCAGTTATTTGGATAAAAATATTGGAATATTACTGAAATAATACATTCAGCATGACTTTAACTAACCTTTGTGTGGAATAGAGAAGAAAAAAGAGTGGTCATTAAATAATCAAAGTCATTACTGTGTAAAGTGCTGTTCTTTTGGCCTCAGGCTTTTATTGTACAAAGAAACTGACCTGAACACATCCCTGGCTGAACTTGGAGCTGGAAACTTCTCTGCTTGTTTGCTGCTTTTCTTAGTTCTGATCTACTGTCTGTCTGACTCATAGTGAGGTTTAGTCCAGGCATGAAGACAGTAACTCCAGTGTAGATGAGGTCATTCCCTCACTACGAGACCTCAGAGGAGTAACAGCCTTTATGAGACTCTGTCTTCATCATTAAAACACACACAGCCCAGGCATGGGTCTGCACACACAGAGGATGAAGAAAGCTGAGAGCTGTCAGGAAACGTCAGGCATGGTTACCTCCTTCTCTGCGGTTCAGATGTTATGATATTCCCAAAAACATTTATGACCACACACACACATGCATGGACTTTTTATTGTGAGTTGAAACCAGAGTTAACTAAACAGTAATAAAAGCTCTATCTAAGATTTGATTTTAGATTATTTAAAGGTGACAAGAAAAGAAAATCACTAAGAGTCAGTATGCAAATTAAGCATCATTAATATAGCTAAGTCTGTCTGAAACAACTCTTATTCATTCTCCGAGACTGATTTTTACCCAATTTATTCTTGGTGTGTTTGACAGTTTTAGAGTCAGTATTTCAGCTGCAGACCTCAGAGTATGAGGATTGTTAAATAGCTGGGAAAACATGAATTAGAGCAGTAACCAGAGGTAGTTTTTCATTTTACAAGTGCAACAGCTTTAAAGGCATTTATGTAAGCTTCATTCACTTTCATTTATACTTGTCACATACAAAATCATACAGGTTGGAAAAGTCTCTCCTCCTCCTTCTCTCACAGTCAGCTCACAGAGCTCTGTGATTAAGCAAACTTATGGATCAGTAAGCAGAGTATTTTACAAACTTGTCTGCTTCTCATTTGTCTCTGACAGTCTGTGCCCTCCTCCTTCGAACAACTTTCAGGCAGCCAATCAGTGCAGAGCCTCATTAACATTGCATGAGTTTAGAAACTAAGAGTCTGCAGAGCCTCCACTGAGGCAGAATTTGTGATGCTTTTTGCATTACAATTCCAAACCTTGCTTAAAAGACAATTAGAGCACGGTGTAAACAGCTTAAAAAACCATTGTGGGACTTTTAAGATGTTTTCTCCTCCGCCTCAGCGTGCTAACTTCCTTTTGACTGATGCAGTTGTTTAAAGTGTTGTAAAAGCAGAAGGACAGAAAATCTGCCAATCACCACTTTTATGCCAGTTCACTATTAATAGAATTTGGTTATTCGTACAGCTGCAAAGCTGGACAAAAGCTTGAGGTTGACCCTGTTCTATTTTTTATTTTTTATTATCTTTAAAAATTTTATCAGATAAATCATTAAAAAAACAGTAGAATTCTGTTCACTCAACACCACGAGTACATTGTGAAAATCCTGCTAAAGACCTGCTTTTATCATGGAGGAGTTTTAACTACAACAGTTTTCCTTGTATGTTACTCATGTTGCCAGTCAAAGTGAAAGTTTTGTCTATTACCACCTAAAACTGTTCATTCATGTTGTTGACAGTCTTTAATGTCACCTCCACGAGGTGATGAATCAGATGAATCAGAGTTAAGAGGTTTACAAATAGGTTGAAGACAAAGCTGTTCTCTGCTCATCATCAAAACCATATATATTTTTCATGATGTCTTCCACCCTGATTGTTGTGTTACAAGGGAACATTTGAGAGATGCTCTGAGAAAGAAGCTCTCTGGGATTAAGTTGATCATAACCAAATATATTAATTTCCTTTTTTAAATGTAGTGGTTCATTTGTATTCAGCAGAAAACAAAACTAATTTGCAACTAAAAAAATGTACTTGAGTACCAATACTTCCAAACCAGAGAGTAAAGAAACCTCCACCGAGCTATGTGTAAATGCACCAATGTAGGGCAAAGGTGAGATCCGATTTTGTGTTTAATGTCGACTCATCGAATTGTGTGTTTGCAGGTCTGCCAGGAGAAAAAGGGGAGAAGGGGAGCCAAGGTGTTGGGAGTCAAGGACCTCGAGGACCACCTGGACCTCCAGGTAAGATGAAGTCAAGACAGTCCTTGACTGCTTAAAACAATAGTGAGTCCATATGCGTAATGCTGGTACATATGAAAATTGAAAAACATGCTTCAGACTTTTAAACGTGTTATTCATGTAACTGTGCCAGAGCTTGTGGCTGGTTAGTTCTTGTGTTCCTTTCTGTTCTACCAAATCAAAGTAAGTAAATGAATAAATTTTTTAAAAAAGAACAGCACAAAGACTGCATGTCTTTGTGGATCTGTTTTTCTCTTATTGTCAAACCTTCCATGCGAGAGAATCAAGTGAATGTTTCAGACTGTGAATGCGATTCTCTCTATTGATTCTTTTTTTTTTTTTTTTTGAATGCAGTGTTGAGTTGTGAGGTTTTGTTATAGGACTATGTCAGTACTAGAGTTTTTGTGCTTTTTTGCTTTGTGATCAATACTCACAGAACAAGCTCAAAAAATACTTTATAATTCAATAAGTGTAAAAGAAAAATCTGAAAACTTAAATACACTGAGAGAAGAGAGGAAATAACAGGAGAGAGCTCTCTGTTCTCGTCCACTGTGCTTCTGTGAAATATTTGTGGGATAGTAATTTTTGCTCTTGGCAAATAGCAGTCCCCTTAAAATATTGATTTCATATTTCTGGCGGCTGCCGAAGTGAGTCCTGATGGAGCGGTTTCTCTAGTGTAAACAGAAAATAGAAGCCTCTGGCAAAGTTTCAGCACACGCTGGGTAAGTCCTGCTCCTGCCTTTGGGACATTCACCATCATCTTTATCATCTGGAAGTGACAATCATGCCTCTTCTTCTGCATGTGGTCGCAGCAGCACAGAGCGACTTAGTGGAGATAGTGTCAGTGCAGTGACAGGATGACTCCTTAAAGGCTTTTTTCCCGTTTATTTTTCTCCCTTCTTCTTTTTCCTTCATCTCCTCTCATCAGGCGCCAGATCATCATAGCCCTGTTTACTCAATATTAATTGATGACTAGCTTTGTGTACTCGCTCTTCTTTAACACAAAACTTTCTTCCATCTGCAGGTCTGCCTGGTGAAGGAAGGACAGGCAGCCAGGGCCCTGCAGGTCGGCCTGGCAACCCGGGAACACCTGGGCGACCGGGTAATCCAGGCAGCACAGGACCAACAGGCCCACCTGGATACTGTGACCAGAACTCCTGTCTGGGGTACAATGTGGGAGGTAACATTAATTAACCTATTTCTAACAATCAATCTCTATTTATGTTGTACAACTTTACTGCAGATGTTATCTGAAGACTCATTTAGACCAGCTAATGTTTCATTATCAACGAAGAACCAACATCAAGACAAGATAAAGAGCCCTATCTCATCTTAAACCACCATTACAGGAACACTTTGCAACATTTAGAAAGTTACTATGCCATTTATAAGCTCTGATAACACTTAAACCAGCACTCAGATGCCTTTAATGTTAAGTGATGTATATGATCCATCACTTTCAAATAAACTTAAACTGCTGACATTTCTGCATTAGAGGGTAGGCAAACAAACATACACATGTCATCAATGACTTTGTTTACAAAGGCCACTTGTAATTGGATCAAAAGCCTGACATTTAAACACAACATATTAGTCCGAATCATCATTTCACTTGAGAGGCCATGTAAACACAAGATCCGATCATTTTCTGACCTGTCTTTTTTCAGATGAAATCACTTTATCTAGTGTCCATGAAAACAGAAAGGTTGGGGACTTTAATCAGATTGTTTTTTTATTAGACTGCAGAAAGGCTCAATAAACATACATGATGAGAGTTAAACGTGTTAACTGTGATTTAGTAATGCTAGCAGTAGAACATAATTTAGGTTAGCAAGCTTTTTAGAGATCATAAATGATGGTCAGCAGGGTTAAAAGACTTTAAATGTCAAATCTAAAGAATAAAGAAGCTCAGGGATGCTCAGGAGACCACTGTCATTAAACTAAGAGAGCCTCTTTTTGTCTAATTCCATCATTTTAAACTCACACAACAGAAGTAAGAGGGGGAAAAACATGAGGGGTTTGGAAGTTCAGGTTTAGTTTTCATAGTTGTAGACATTTAACTTGAGCTGGTCAGAATTTGGCAACTAAAACAAAATTCACATTTTAACTGGAATATTTACCCAAAAGTGATCAAAACACACAAAAAGTGCAGACTTCACAAGAAATTCAGTGCTGTTAGTTTTGACAGTTCTGCTCTGATTTGTTTTTGTAGCAGCTCAGAATAAACTTCTCAGTCATGTTCCCCTTTGTTCAAAGTAAACATCCGTGTTACTACTAAAATATAAATGTTTCCTTTTAAATTTTTGCTTATTCAGTGGCACGTATCGTTTGAAGAGTCTTACCCTGCCCAGTCTTTCCATCTTGTAAACCATCTTTTATATGTATCAGACATTGAAATACAGTCTTCACAGTGACTGAATTATTGTTCTCTTTAAACTCTCAGAGAATTGGAGAGTCATCAGGCTTTTATGGTTGTTCCACCGTGAAATTTTTACTTTCGTGTCCTCACTGATGGATTAAGATGTTAGCTGTAATTGTCTGTATTTAGATCCAATAAAATACACACACACACACACACACACACACACACACAGCTCTGACATCACAAAATCTACTCCTCAGACCAGTCGTCTTAATGAAATATCATCCTCTTAAAGTCGCTGAAGTTTCAGACATTACTTCATTCATGAAATCAGTTTTTTTTTCATGGTTAAAGATTCTGAAAGGGTTTTTTTTTTCCTTATATTCTGTGACTAAGAAGTGTACTTTGATTCTCAACCATGGATGAATTAAAGTGCAACCTTCCTGACAACTTAAAAGGAAATTATTAAAAGACACGATGCAGAGTGTTTCCACTTCCACAGCAGCTATATCTGACCATAAATCCAGAGTTGTCTTTTAAACGGACAGCTTGGTTTAAGCACACTTTTTCTTAAACAAATCTGTTGTTAGTTTATGTTTCTGTTAAGTTCGAAGCTGTGTGAGCAATGAATTTGACCTTCCATACATAGTTCACTGGCTGTTAAAACTGAGAAAGCATCAACTCTGTTTTCATGAAGTCATGCAGAGTAACTAAAAGGTTACATTATCTTGTGAATCACTCTTTTCACGGCCCCATTTTAAAGGCGCTGTTACTTTAAATGGATAATAAACTAAGATAGCCTAATCCAGATTGCAGTACTTAGATTTGTATGTAGAAGTGTAATAATAACTGTAGATACCACTGTTATCCAAATGTTTTGATATCTTCCTCATTGCTATTAAAAAAAAAACCTTGAATTTAGAATTAGCTTATTTTTACAGTCCAAGTCTTAGCTTAGCTTGGTTTCGCTTGGCTTAAGATCAAGAATAAAGGAAACACAGCTTCATATCTGGCTTTTGGACATGACCTAGAACCGATCACCTGAGTTTACTTTTGCATATTTTTGTGTTTGTATTTAACTTAAGAGTTAATACATAAATCTATGAACATGAGAGATGCTTAAACAGATTTTGAAATTTATGGATAGTGCCCAGCTAGCTGACTCCCTTGTTTTCACATTCCAGCTTAGTTTCAGATTTACTTGCTGGCTTTATTTTTAAATGTAACTGTCCTCTCATTCAAACATCTAAAATCATACAATTATCCCAAATCCTAATACTGCTTTGGGTGTTTCTGTGTTACTGAACATGAGTCTGTTCTATTTTGGATACATGGAGAAATAGTCCAATACCTCCTATCATTAAATATCTGGATTGTGAATTAATTTCTCTAAAAATAATTCATTTAAAATAATACATTAATGTGCACTTTATTATCTATAAATGAGTAAAGGTGTCTGATGCTTCATGTTGTTTGTTTCAGTGCATGTTTCTTCTGGTGAACCCTCTATGTACTTCTATTTTCTGTGTGAGAAATCTTTATTTGCACTTTCTTTTGCATAGAAAGAGGAATAGAGATCTGACACATTTCAATTTCCAAACATTTTATTTGAATGTCTTTTAAATGAGCTACATTTATGAGAAGTGTTAGTGAGGAAAGAGCATTTTCCTTTAAAGAGGATGCAGATTCAAACACCAGTGTGTCTACCTCTGAACACAAACAGCAGCTGGTTGTTTGGTCAGTGTCGTTTTGGTGGTTGAAGTTTTTGGTGTCGTTGGGTTTTCATCCTGCTATGAGGTAACGTCTTGTTTTCAACTGTCTCTCCCCCTCCCTCTTTCTTTCTCTTTCTAACTGAAGTTCAACAGGACTTTGGGAATGATTACTGAAGAGTATTCTCCATCCATCCTCCTCTCCTCCTCCTGTGCCCCCTTCATGCCCTGTACATAAGACTGTAAACTGAGAGATTTGATAAATTATTCTTTGAGCCACCTTGTTTTAGGAGGAGAGTACATCTTCCTAACCTCCTGATCCCTGCAGCAATGATTTTTTTTTTGTTCATTTGTTTCTTCAAAGGCTTTCTTTTTCAGATTGTTCATGAAACAAACACCACTTTTGTAAAATGTTTTGTTTTAAAGCCCACTAACAGCCAGGGAGCTTGGACATTTTAATTTGACCATTTAGAGGTTAAAAACAAGGAGCCTCCTTAATAAAGCGAGCGTTGTTAAAGCTACTTTGTGACCTCATTTTGGTCTGTTTCAGTTTTTTAGAAGCATCACCTGCATTTCAGTTTTCTATTCACAATGCTCTGTGATTCTTATTATGAATAGGAACTAGGTTTGTTTCCATTCCCTGTAAGCTTTACAGCACTGGAATGCTAATCTAGCTGTTTTCATCCATTGACAGTCTCGGAGACAAAAATGGATTAGTTCCCCTTCCTCACAAGACAGAACAAAACCCCAATAATGCTGCTGTGACGATGATCACCAGCACTGATCCTGTCTCCTTCTAACAGTTATTTCTGCTCACAAAGCTTCGCTGCAGCGGCTTCGCTTCAAGCTCAAATCTCTTCTAAACTAATCTCTTCTTCAAAGCCTGATGAATCAGCTAAATTGCGATGAATTGCTTTGATGCTGATTGGCTGCTCTCCTTACCGAACTATGCCTGTGTCTGTATGTCTTGTGCACTGTTCACTGGGGCAGAAAAATCTTAATTTCAGTCCTGTGTTGACCCAGTTGTGATGCTTAATCAAGACTGGAAAAAAGCAGAAACGGGCAATGTGAGATAGAAAGCATTCTTCATCGGTTTTGTTAACCTGCTTTCTTATTACTGCAAAATCTTTTTGACACTGTTAAGGCACCAACATACGTCTCTCAAACACTTAATCTACGTTTTATAACCTTTTAATGGCATGGCCTCTTTTACTGCTTCTGTTGTGGAATCTAAGGGCATTGTAATCCCTGAAATTAAGCCTTAACAGTGCTCCAGTTTTGCTCAGTTGGTAGGGCCAACACCTCCCTGCAGCAGCTCTGGGTTTAACTGCAGTCCTCCGCTGTTTGCTGCATGTCATCCCTGCTCTATCTTTGCCATAAGTCCTGTCTCTCTGCAGCTGTTCTGTCAAATCAGAGGCAAAATGGCCTTTAAAATAATCTCTTAAAATGCCTTAATATCACTCCATGCTCAGCCTTGTTGGTGGCGGTTTGACGTTTGCTTTAATGATCCACAACCTTCATTTAAACTGACCCTTAATGTTCCCACCACCCCAGTCCAACCCCTTCCTCACGGTGGCTACCAGTCCTACCCGCCATACAGCCAGCCGTATAATCCCGCCGCAGTGGCTTACAACAATGACCAAGGAGGTGAAGATGATGAGGAGGAGGAGGAAGAGGAGGAGCAAGACCCTTATTACCGTGGCTACCCCCCTCGGTACTACCCCCAATCTCCCTCCCAACAAGCCCAGGGGTACCGCTCCAACCCCACCCACTCTGAGGACACAGAGCTGAGGTCACCGGGCGTCTCCAGGAGGTTTCCCCGTGATGTCATCGTCATGGAGGAGAGTTAGGAGGGCAGACTTTTTAGGAAGGACGGACTCACCTAAAGTGCTTGAGCATTCGAACTACAAATACACACACACACTGATACCCACACTGATTCTCACAAATGGAAGCAAATCAGACACTGATATGCACACACACACACACACACATACACATACACATACACATCGACCCCCCCATTCTGAAACTGTGGTGAGATTTCCCCCTCCCTGTATGTCAGGTGGTTTCTTCCACCAGGTGCAAAGATGTAAATAGATCTGTGGACTCTTGTACGATATCTCTGTTTAAGGGGGGTCTGAGAAGTGCCTGATCTATGTTAGCATCGTCCAGTGGTAACGTAATATAAAGGTAAGACCTGTTTGCTTCTGTCTCACAGTTGATTTCAGGACTGAACCTTTGTTTTTGTGTGAAGCTGCATGTGTTCTTTGAGCCAACCATCGAGTAACAGGACATATGCGTCTTGTTTTGGTCTGATGTAACCTGCTCCTTTACATTTCATTTCAAAATCAAGGATGATGAGTCGTTAACATTTGTACAGGCTGCTCTTTACTAAGATGAATCCCTTATTTACGTGCTGTTATTAATTTTGGTTTGTTAAAACAGAATTGTTTTAAAATAATTCTCTGTACAATACTGTGTTTTGTTTGTGTCTTTTTATCAACTACGGTTTCAGTAAATCTTAAACCAGCTTCACATACAGACTGGACACATCTCTGAGAATTCCTTTTCTACATTGGAACACAATAAATCGTCAAATTTAGATTTGTCATTTTTATCCAAAAACGCTGTCTTATCATATTGTCCTCTAATATTTCATCATGTCGCTTTTTTTTTTTTTTAAACTGAGTTTTGAAAAACAAATCTGTGTTGTCTTGCTTTGCTCTGTTAATTTTTTTTTTTAATGGAGGCCAGCTCACTGTGGACGCCAATTTCTCTTCTTGACCTCTGACCTCCTGCTGGAATGAGACCTGGATCCAGTTATTATTGAAAACAGTCAGTGAAGCCAGCGAGGACTGACCTACAAGTGTAAACTCTCCTGCTCGTGCTCTGCAGCCTGTGAAAATAAGCACTGAAGGATCTCAAAGTGAAGCCGTGAGCTGGCCCTGGTTTATTTAGAATTTAAACTTTTGAGCCTGAAAGGAAATCTCATCACCACACCCCTTAGTACAATATGAACTTATTTATTTTATATTTTGTTTGCTTTTATAACCAATAAATCTGAAATGTGAAGATAAAACTGTGTTGAAGTATTTTTTTTCAGTTTCAATTAAAGACTTTGGTTAGACATAAAAAAAACACTTAAAATGAGAAGGTTTAGTAAATAGTTTATTAGCATGTTTTACAGTTCACATAAACAGAATTAAAGCAGTCATACACACTATAAAACAAAACAAACAAGACTTGTTGACCAATTCAAACATTTTCTGTTGCATCTCCAGTGATGGCAGAGATTTGTGAATGCAAAACCCTTTAAAAGGTAGAATCAGGTCTTACAGATGTCATTCTCTTAAAGGTTTTATCTGATGATACCAGAGTTGAAAACTCGAAAGACCAAAGAACAGATTTTCTGAGATGCTGCTGGATACTTCAGGTCTTCTGTCAGGGAAAATGCAGCTTTAGTTCAGCCAAGTTTTGATGCTGTTGCTGCTTAGATTTTTTTTTTGGTAATGTGTTATCCCATAAAAGAAAATCAGATTCTCTTACCCTGCAAGTTCTCACAAAGGTATCTGATTTCCACAATATTTTCTCAAGTATCATATATAAAAGGAATATGTTGCTTCTGCTGTGTCTCTGATGCAAAAAAAAAAGAGGAAAACCTTTTGAGCTTTGGTCACGTCGGCCCACCTTGATTTTATTTCATCTTGTAGTCCTCAGGCCTGTGGAGAAAACACAAGACAGCACATTAGTATGGGGAGGCAGAGGAGTCTGGAAAAGAAACGATTACGAGGAAAAACATGGAGAGAAAGTGACAGATGAGCAACCACAAAGATACGGTTTCTTTTTTTTTCCTTTTCAAACTGAGATCAGACAGCATCCTCTTCTTTTTTTTCTCCTACTTTAATTTGGGGCAGAGATTGCAGCAGACTGATATTATCAGGGACTCTGTATTGGCTGTGATACCAAGTACAAAAATGTTATCAATTGTAATAGCTCTGCTATCAGCTACAGCAGTATGTTTATGTTGTTGATTTTCTGTTTGAGCACTGAGTAAAGTGTGTGTGTGGGGTGTGTGTGTGTGTAGGGCTCATATCCAATAATCTTTTGCCTCTGCTTCAAGGTTTTCTGTGAATATTAACTATGTGTTTAATAAAGGGCAATGACTAAATTGCCCTGGATGGCCTTAGCTAGGTCTCCCCTGACACACACACATACCTCTATATATATTTGGTCAGTAAAATGACTGAGAGAAGGAGTGAATAATAACTAGTCTGGGGCCCGTCTCTTAAATAAACCAGGATTATTTTGACCTTGACGACCACACAGCGACAGGCCTGAGCACACGCACTGATTGGCTGTGGAGATTGGACCAGTAAACAATAAGAAGTGGCTCATTCATCACTGTGTGCGCAAACACTGACAGCAATGCTGAATGTACAACAGACACGCTGTACATGCCTGAACAAGGCGCACACGTGAACACCAACAGAAGCTTGCTGAGTATAACTTCTGAGTCAATTGTTTTGATTTATACATTCATATCATTTTTTAAAACTGTTTCTAATGCACCAAACACAGCAGACTCAGTGACACTGTTTCATGAGGGTAGTAAATCTCTAGTTTACAGAGGTCAATCAAATGCCTCCTCTGAAAAGTAGTCATGCAGATTTGTTAGTCTTTGATTTCTGTTTTTGCTTTCACTATATGAGGGAGATGAGT
Source organism: Labroides dimidiatus (assembly GCA_030710495.1). NCBI lineage: Eukaryota > Metazoa > Chordata > Actinopteri > Labriformes > Labridae > Labroides > Labroides dimidiatus. The sequence continues at coordinate 14,476,660 of CM061148.1, forward strand.
ATTTTCCCAGCTTTGAAATACTGTATAAAAAAAATAATATCTGCATTTTTTTACGTCACAAGAGCATCAACAGAATATTTTCAATTAATTCAATTAATTAACTACACATGCTTCTTTGGTTCCAGTTAAAGCAGTAAACAACAGGATATTTCAATTTTCTGTTCATTAAAATATTTTTTTTCTAGAAGGAAAATGAACTTTTTTTTCAATTTGTTAAAGTTCTTAAACGAGTGCCAACAGACTTGCATTGTGCTGGTGTTAATTAAAAAGTAAATATATTTAAATCATTGTTGGTCTGACTGTTTGAATGTTTTAGTTAAAATTGTGTACTCAATGCAACTGGACAACACTTTAAGAAAAAATATACTTACATACTACTTACACCTTAAGTAAAAATATACACAGTGCAAAAGAAGTTGCTGCAGTGACTGCACTGCAAAAACTGACATCTAAGCAAGTGTGTTTTTGTCTTATTGAAAGTAAGAATTGCTTTATTATACTTGATATGAGCCACATTCAACAGACAAGTCCAGGAATGTGTCTTATTTCAAAATATTAAAAACAAAAATAAGGTCTGAATTACCTGCAACAAGTAAAAAAAATCTGTCAGTGGGGTAAGAAAAATTTACTTGTCAAGTTTAGAATAAAGTCTAAATACAAGAAACTTTCACTTACTCCACTGGCAGATTTTTTTTACTTGTTACAAACAATTCAGAGCTGATTTTTGTCTTTAAATATCTTTAAATGAGACATGTTTCTGGACTGGTCTGTTGAATGAGTCTCATATTAAGTCTAAAAAGATTTTTTTTTAACCAAAAATAAGACAAAAGCACTTCACAAAATTTCAGTTTTTTGCAGTGTATAATATTGATTTGTGGACTAGTGCTGTAGAGGGCACAAAGATGGAGCTAAAGACGGGGTAGGGCTTGGTAAGAACAAACTATCAGCCAAAACAATCCAAGCTAGAATTAGATGATAATGAGGGAGACATTTATTTTGGCTTGTGAAGTTAAGGCCTTTACATCTAGTGAAATATGCTTGCTGAAATTATGAACAGAACACTGATAAAGGCCTCTTTTTGTCTCTGTAGTAGAGACCTGATCACAGGCAACCTTCAGGCCTAAATGTGCCATTTATTTAACCACAATCATCACTGTGTTATCCTCAAGAAGCCTCAAAGCTGGCTGAAACCCTGTGATAAACTGGATACCTTCCCAGGGTGCATCCCACCCAGGGATTAAAGCAAAAAAAAACTGCTAGCTTGTTAAGCTAATATGCCATGTAAGAATTGTGTTGTCAAATGGTCCAGTTTAAAGCTGATTCATGTCGCACGGTGCTCTGTGCGGGTAATGTGTTGTATCATCGGCTGTCTTGACGCGTTCCTAATGGAATGTCTGGCTTGGTGACTGTCTGCTCTGCCTGCACATGAAGAAATTTTAAACAATAAACTCAGTCGTGGTACTGATTCTTATTCTTACAGACTTCTTTGTTCAGCTGTTTCTCCTTTGGATTAATGAGTAACCATGGCCAGGATAAAAAATTGAAAGAAAAAAAAATGAGTGACACATGGATGGCTGCAGAGGTTGGTGCTGCTGAGCAGGTGGAACATGGTGTGCTCTAAGTTAACCTCTCAGGATGATGTTTACTACAGGTGAGACCAGGGAAATGCAACAGGACGACATCATCATGACAGCAAACAGCAGGTCACAATGTCAGTGTAATCTCCAGCCGGAAAATACTTGACTCAAAAAGTCATGAATATGATTATGCCAAATAATGGATGCTCTGCTGCACCCCACAGAGAGACCTTGAATGTCCAGAGCAGTCATAGAGTGGCAGAAAACAAATAACCTTCTACTCGCTCATTTGAAACATTTTAACCATGTATAGTCAAGTTTCTGAACACAGATTTTTTTCAAACAAAATACAAATATTGACACAACTACATGATACAAGCTGGGTATGGCCTGATAAGGGGTCCCTCTTAGTATTTTGTTTGCCCAGAGCATTAGATTACACGCAGTTCCACACTTCATTATATTCACCCACATTTATACCCTGATGGTAGAGGATGCCCATCAGTGCTAGTTAATCCCATTTTATACATACTGACAAACTGCTGGCTCTGCCACCAGGAGCACTTCAGGGTTCAGAGTCTAGCTCAAGAGCACTTGATCAAGGGAGCTGGGGTTGAACCACCAATCTTCCAGTGGAGAAACCACACCACTGATCCACAGCTGCCTGAAGCCAATCGAGGAAGTTCTCCAAATCATACAACCATCAATCATTCACAGCACAACCACGTGTTTGCAGTTAAAATGACTAATGCTGCATTTTATTTGCTCCTACATGTGTCAAAGTGGTCTAAAAAAAACAGGCTTTCAGTTAGATTCATTCATGGGCACAGTGCTTCACAAGAAGAGCATGAAATGATGCAGGATTGTAGAATGTTCACCAGGAACAAGTGATGAGTAGTAATATGTGACAAAGTCATGACACGTCCTTTTCAACATATGACAAAAACCTCAAACACAATATTTCAAACAAGCAAAGAATGTTTATCCTGCTACCTTGTGTCAACTACTGAAAAACAGCATCAGAATGAGACGAGCCAAAAAAAATTAGACAGTACTCATATCAACATCGCCCCCTTCTGGCTGCTCTTCATCAGCACAAAAATGTAAGCGTGACAGTGTGTTGTGTGTTTTTTACTTGTTTTGGCTCTAAAAGGAGGCACCACCAGCAAAGACTTTCACAAACGTTATAATGATTTTCATGTAGTTCAGTATAGTATATAAAAGAGTGCAGTAGAGAGTTTATGTACACTTTCTCCACAGGACGTTCATCTTTTCACCTTGTGATGGCTCCAAACAGAAAATTCAAACTACCTAAAAAGCCATTAAACAATCGTATGATAATACTCTGATGATGACTCTGCTGAGATGTTACATTCACACACCAAGTTAGTACACTGTTGCATTCTCTGTGCCTCTTCTAATGACGATGGTGGTGATTTGATTTTGCTTTCAAGCCAAAAGGTTTTGGATGACAGTGTCGTTTCCCTGGTGAAACTTTCAAAAAAAAGCTACAGGAGCATTCATTTCCTGCAGAGGCCCTTCTGTCAGTTTATTACACTGCATACAGACTCAAACATGTAGTTAGAAAGAAAGATGTTGATTTAGAGAATATGTTTATTTTCATGTTTGTTTCTCTTACAATATGATGTATAAAAAATCCATGTCCTGTTTGCTGTTATATTTAGGGACATGTGTGCACTGTGTGTATGTGTGTGTCTGTGTGTGTGAGAACAGATTGAATGTGTTTGTACATACGGTGTCCACAGTCTGGGGAAGGCATCAATCTCCTCCTGTGTGTACTCGCTGAGCTTCCTGGGGATTTCTCTGGGCTGAGGCAGCTCCTCCGTCAGGTTGGCCCGGATGTCTTCTGGCAGCTCCTATTTAGGTGTGAAAAGTTTATTTTATTAATAAAATGAAGAAGCGGGACAAACCCAAGAAGAAAGGGAGAAGAATATGGTCAATAAATTGCAAGGACAAAAAATAGCAGCAGCCCTCTAAGAAGACTCCGTTTCCCCTCAAAGATTTTGGAGAGTTTTAGCTCCATAACTCGAGTATTGGCGGTCAATCTTATTCATATTCTCTACACATGGGCATGTGTTTCCAGATTTATTTGAATAGAAGAATAAAAGTTCAGACCAAAAGATTAAAATTGTGATTAAAAAAAAGCACTTAATCTTCCAACATACTCTGCTTCATGCTGCAGACATTTCCAACAATCAGCTTGACTGCTTTTGCAGAGTGCAGTATCAATCCTGACGGCGGAGAAAATGTCAGGACCAAAATATAAGAGGAGAAACAAACTTTCTCACCTCTATATTCTCAGATCAATTCAACTCAAAGATTTGATATTCTTCCTTTTTCTTAAGTTGTCTCCTGGAGGAAGCGACTGTGTTCTCTCACATGGAAAAAAATACATCAGGATCATATATGGACAGGAGTCTTAACTGAAACAGATACTCAGCAACTGCAAAAACTAGCTGGGGTTAGTTAATTGATTCTGAGAGTGAAGGAGAGTCACAGTGTGTTTGGTTTTTTATCTGACAGTGTCAGATAATCATACTGTATTCCTTTACCATCAGTATGATGATTAGTGTAATGATATCACTGCGCTTTTTGTTACAGTGTGCCCTCTTTCTGCACGTCTTCCACTGCATGAATTATTAGCATATGGTCATCCGTCTAAAGGGCCATTAGTTCGGAAAGTTAGACAGAAACTGGACTTACATCATCAGGAAAGATGTGTAATCTCTGCATCATGGTGCGTCGCTTCAAATTCCGGGGCAGCATGCCATAAACAGCTAACTTCACAATCTGTTGAGAAGAAGCACATTGAAAAAGGTTGACATACAATCTGTTAAATGCTGTTTGTAAAAGAAAAAAAGAAGTGGTTAAAGCACACTGCACACCATTTCCTTTTCATATGTTGGTTCACTTCTAAAATCATGTTTCTCACCATGGAACGAGTTATACTAAAGTGAATTAAGATTTGGAGAGCTTTACTGGACCGAGATATTGGACAGAAATACTGGACAGGGATGCTGGACAGAGGCAGAGCTGACAAATCAGTCATCTGTTCGATTCCATTTGTCCCTTGTCGCTCGCCAACCCTCAGACCTCACTTTTGCTAAACCACCATCAGGACACACGTCTGTGGTCGGGGGCTGGATTAAAGCCTGCATCCTCAAAGAGCCAACAGCAGAGTACATGTCTTTCTGGGATTTGTAAACTACAGAATTAAAGCCAGATCAAAAAATTCACTGATTTTTTTTTCAGTTAATAATAAATATCTAATTTAGTTTTATCAAAGGCACAAAAATCACTAAACACACCAAAATACCTCTATTTTAAACTATTCTTAACAGCATTTGTCAAACCTAAAACTGCTCCTGGCATGAATGAGTCTCCTTATTAAACATTGATTTACTGTCACATCTCAGCATTATCTGTGTTTTACAAGACATCACCACATGTTCCAAGAACAAATAAAAAAGCAGCACATTTTTTTTTTTTTTTAAAGTACATCAATAGTTCTACAGAAAAAAAGTGTCCGGCTTTATTTCTGAAATGTAAACATCAATCAGTCAACACATCAAATATGCCTTGTTTTGTAAAATTGATATTAAGTGTAAATGATTTCTAAAGATCAATATGTAGGTCATGTGAGGTTCTGAATGTGACCTACATTGAGTGTGGAATACAATAAAGAGCCCCCGAAATCATGAATATGTAGCATGACCAAAACGGAGCTTCACAAGCCCACCAGCACAAATCCACTGCTGGTTAATCCCTGCACCCTGCGCTTTCACATTAATATGCAAGAGCAGCACATGTGAAGGATGGGATAAATGTCACAACACCTGACATAGGAATGAGGCTTATCTCTAAGAATGTGGGTGAAATAATACATATAGAGTATAATAAAAAACCCATGATGTGAGGTGTGTGGTGGTGGCATATCTGGTAATTTGAATAAAAATGTTGAAAAAGGATTAAACTGAGAGACAACACTTACAGCTTTGGGGTCTTTATGGTGCATCTGAGCAGCTGTGAGTTGTTTGAATCCACCAGGATACCTAAGCAGAAAAGAGAGAAAGCCAAATCAGAAGCTTATTTTACTGGCTGTATAACAACTTTGGCTATCAAATGAAAGGAGAGGCAATGATCCGCTTAAAACACAAGTAGGCCATTACTATCTTGAAAGTATAAAAGTGAAAAAAAGTTATTAAACTAAATTTGGGAGCTAAACTTTAAGAAATATAAGATAAATTAGAATCAGATAAGGAAAACGAAATCTTCACTGTATGGACTTACCCCGTGTGTGACGAGTAGACTTTCTGCTCCCATTTGTTTCCAGAGAAGGCGATGTGTCTGGAGTTTATCACTACTACATGGTCACCAATGTCACCTGCAAGATTTTTCAAGGTGTTTGTCAGCAGGCTTATCGTTGAGTTAAAACGCTGAGAAAGGTACATCAACAGGTGGAGCAAGTTATAACAGCAAATGTATTAAATGAACCAAACTTGAAAAACAGAGGGATGCAAGAACATTTCTTTCTTACTTATGAGTAAGAGGGAAACATGTTAATCTGTTTTATCTTATTGTGCCATCATGTGGTCGTTTCATGTTAAAGCAACAACCAAAAAACTAAGGATGGGTTTTTGTTTTAATGGAGGAGTTGACATGTAGTTAGATTAGACTCTGACTCACTCAGTGCATGGTAGATCGGCTTGTGTTTTCCCTGTAATCTGATAGAACACATGGTTGCAATCTTCCCTGGAGGCTGCATCCTGGCGTCGATCAGGAACCAGGATCGAGCAAAAGTTGCCCATTGCTGAGTGATCAGTTTTGATGATAGGAGAAAGAACACAGACACACAATTTTCAATTTATTTTTTAATGGTTGTCTCTTGTTCTTGCCTGATATGAGATTTTAGCAAATAATTTGGGGTCCATTTTTGCAATATATTGCATATAATCAAGTTTAATATGTCCTTTTTCTTTTTTTGTACAAAGATTTCTCCAGATTCCTAAATAATATTATTCACTGCATATATGAAATATTACACTATTCTGAACCAGAGATTACTCTGGAATTGCTGAAATGATTCCACACACTGTCCCTCAGACTTGTGAACCTGTTCCCATATTTCTTTCTGAAAAACTCTTACTTGCCATTTTTATTCAGCATTTCTTAGTGTTTCTTTGTCCCTGAACTAGCAGTTTTAAATTGTTGCTGACCTCAAATCCGAGGGTTTATATTACGCATAAACGATCAAATTATTCAGTGTCAAGACTTGATTAGCCGTCTATGCAATAATTTAATTAGATAAAGGCTTACAACTTAAAACTCATCAGTCTGTTCTGATCAACATATTAAATAGCCTCTCAAATCTTGTGGAATTGAGATAGTATATACAGTGGTGGTCAGAAATAATCAGAACACCTGATAGGTCTGAAAATATTGACCTTTTTTTGCCTCTAAAGCATGATAATGAAACATGCAGATGATCGCTCTGGTCACAACAACTAGTAGATGAACCGAGTCCTACTGTTTTTATCTGCTTTAAAATTTTATTTTTGGTTTGTCCACAGCTAAAGTCACCCACGTTGTTTTATTTATTTAAAAAGGAGACTGTTTCAAACCTGTCACATTACACACGGGGCTTAGCCTCTTAGCAACACTCGTTAGCTAACTTGCTAACATAGTTTAATACGATCCAACATGAAGACCGAATCGGTAAATTAAAAAAGATACAATAAAATGTATTATCAGTCTGATTACCTGGGCCGATCTCGAGAAACTTGACATGTCGATGACTTTACCAGCACATAGTCAAAACATTTGACCCCCAGCCTTTGACAAACGTGATCAGCGGTCCGTCTGCTTATTCATCTCGGTTGGAAAAAAGAGGATTTGTGACTTTTTCCCCTTTTATTACTTTATTACAATTTATGACACGGATGATAGAAAGTAGAAATTTCACAGCTTAATGTATGTTACATGATGAAATGTCCAAATAAAACCCTTAGGTTAAAGAATTAAATATAAATAATCGTATTGAGAGACGTGAAATAGTTTCTGTCCGGTCTTATTTTTTCCGCTCACCTCAGCGAGGTTACGTCATTTCCTTTATCACAAAAGAGAGCGGGGAAATAGATACAGCAGAAACATAGCTCTCCTCTGACACTTTTTCCTTGTCGCAGTTTGTCAAAAACAGACTAAATTCAGTTAAACATTGGCAGCCTAACAAACCGTGTGACTCGACATGAGAACTTTAGAGGAGGTCCAGGCCACGCTGGAGATCGCCAAACTGAAAGAGGAGGATCTGCAGAAAACCATCCACTGTCTGTCTTTTGGAGAGAATGTTTCATCTTCAGATTACTGCCTGATGGAGCTGGATGACACACTTTGCAAGCACATAGAAGCTGGCCAAAGGTAACACCTGATCAATTCAATCTTTGAAAGCTAGAAAAAAACAACCCACAAACTTACGAATCCAGTGTTATAATTTTTGAATACATATTGATTTGACAATTGTCAATATTAAGCGGAAATTTAAGACCTTTTCCGAATGAAAAAAAAAGATTTAAATGGAAGTTGTGCTTAATTTAGTTCGAGGGGCAAAAAGTGAAATCATCCTCCTTAAAAAATAGAATAAACTCTCAACCTTTTCTCTTAATTATACAGTCTATGCTCTCAACATCCGCTTTGTTTGACTGCGAAATAGATACAAGATATGTACAATACAATTACTCCTCTTTTAATATAAATGGGTTTAGACGATAATTCACAACTCTATAATAAAGTGGCACAAGATTCACGATTCGAATGATTGTCAACATGTCTAAAATGTTCTCAGTTATTCCTAACATTTTTTATTGTTGTTATTGTTGTTGTTGGTTTTTGTGCAGTCTAGTGATTCGAGGGGATAAGGATGAGCGTGCTATTCTCTGTAGCGGGGATAAGACCTATGATCTGAAACTAGCTGACACATCCAACGTGCTGCTGTTTGTACCAGGATGTAAAACACCAGACCAGCTGACCAACAGTCAGGACAGCTCTCATGTCGCACATGCTCAGGTAGGAGATGATGCACACCAACAACCACAGCAAATCATGAACCAAACAAACTAAAACACACGTCTTAACTCTGTTTCAGATCTGGGGATTCTGTAACAGCTACTGGGAGCTGCGTAAACAACGTCCTAAGCTGAAGAAACTAAAGAAGCTTTTAATGGAAAACTCCTATGAAGGACCTGCTATAGGAGGTCAGGAGGAGAATACAGAAAACAGGGTGAATATCCTCACTAAAACTAAATTGGAGTACTTTTACAAATGACTGTTCCTGTTCTTTACTCCTAAATGCAACTGGTTTTCTCTGTTCCTCTGATTGTAGTACACAACACAGGATCTGTTGGAGCGGATCCAGGCCAGCGAAGAAGAGATAAAGACCCACTTAGAGACCATCAATGCCTGTCAGATAGATGGTAAACAACTCAGAAAATGTGTGTTAAAAACTGTTCTCAGATAAATGCTTCACTGAACAAAGTGCACAAAATGCTACGCTACTCAGTTGGGCAAAGAAAAAAAAAATAGACACCTCCCATTGTGTAGTGAGAAGATCTGTTTTATGTCTTCCAGGCTACTGGCGCATACTGGAGTTTGACTACGAGATGAAGGTGCTCGGTCACATCACTCAGCTGGTGGATTCTGAGTCCTGGTCCTTAAGCAAGGTTCCTCTTGAAACTAGCCTAGAGGAGCTGGGTCCTCTGGAACCAAAGTAAGTTTACATGTGGTCATCAGGCTAATGTACCAGGAAAAGGAAAATGCAGAGCCATGACCTAGAGTTCACTTTTGGGCCTGCAAAATACAAAATAACCGAGTAACATAACTTCAAAGTGTGATGCTGAGCACGTTTTAGGGCGCAGTGAGTCTTTTTTAATAGATGCCATCCAGATTGTAATCGATTCCTCGTCTTTCACAGAGAGATGATTGAGCACTGTTTGAACTGCTACGGGACACGCTTCCTTGAAAATGGTAAAGTAAACGAGCCACGATATCTTTCATTGTTTCAATAGTTTTCTTTGCTAAACTATGAGTTCAATCTTTCACTGTCTAGTTTTGTACTGTACTAACTTTATTGTGTCTTCCTCTAAACAGGCAAAGTGTACTATGCATTACATGAGGATAAAGTGTGTCGGGCCATTGCGCTGTTGTTGCTCCAGAATGCTGTCAAGTTCAACCTGCGAGAGTTTCAGGAAGTTTGGCAGCAGAGTGTCCCAGACGGCATGAGCACTAGACTCGACCAGCTGAAGGTAAGCAAGTACCTCTTTTTTTTCCTCTGTGCTATGTAGTTTAAACAGGTTTTACACATGATTTTTATTCAGCCACACCCAAACAGTTCTATAATGAGAAGGGACATTTTCTGATCAACATGCGTAAACAACTCAAATAGATAAAATGAATACCTTTGCATGCACCATTTAATTTTCCTCTAAAACTCAAGAATCAAGAACCCGTTCAAATCTTAGCTCAGTGTACTTTAGAATAATTGATCTAAACTGGTTGATCATTAATCAAAAACTCAATTCAGCAAATCAGAATCTGATTTGTTTCTGATGCGTTTGTGAATCTCCAGAGTGTCGCTCTGCTGGACCGAACCTCCCGTCCAGAAACTATCTGCCTGCTGCGGGTGGAGGATCTACCTGAGGACACGCTGGAACGCTTCAACCACCTCTTCACACTCCGAGAGAAATGGACAGAAGAAGACATCACCCCATATATCGAGTAGGCATCCTCTCCTCATCCTGAATATCTAGAGTATGATTTTACTTTGTTTCTGATCGTTTTTGGAACTGTCTGATAGATAATGTTGTGTGATCCCTCTTCTTCAAATACAGGGACCTCTGTGGTGAGAAACAGACCACCGGAGCCCTCCTGACCAAATATGCTCGATCTTCAATGCAAAATGGAATCAAGGTCTTCAACTCCAGAAGGCCTGTGGCAACATGAATGTGTCTTGGTGTGTTCCCAGGGACTTTTGAAAATATTTTACTTATAATAATACTTAAAAAAATCCTTAAAATATTGCAGGTCTGATTCAGTCAACAATTTAACATGCTAGTTTGTACAGCAACAATAATATATCATCTTTTAATTCCAGTTCATGAATGAGTTCTTTTTGTTTGTTTTTCCTCTTCAAACCAGACTTGATTTTTATTTCTGTGTTTAGGTTGTCCATGAAGAACGCACGACAAAGTGCTATGCTGTAAAATGTTAACAGAGATGACCTGTGTGTAAAAATTAAAACCAGTGAATGGTCCACACTGATAATCTTAATAAAGCAACATATTCCATTAGACTGTTATTTGGGAACTGCGTTTGTTATTTAATTGTCTCACAAATAGAAAACAAGATAACCATGAATAAGTTACTCATAGAATGATTGAAAATGGTTATATCCCAGTAGGCTAGGTCCCATTTTCAGTCAATAAACTGACATAATGAGTTAATCTACAGGGATGTGATTAACACCCGTTTTAGAAATCTAATTTCCAGCATCCAAAGTGTGATTTTATGCTTATTTTCTTCTCCTGTAATCACAGTTTGACATCTAGATTCGTTTATTTGTTAAATAAAAGAGGAAATTTGAAGTCGGTGCAATAGGCTTTTGCTTAATATGATTTTTAGTTATTGTCTTTTTTTACTGACATTCATTGGACGACACACTGAATTAAACAAATATCCATACTATAAATGGGTCATATATTTAGAGATTTCATAGTCTCATCTTGAGTGATAACCTCCAGCAATTATGAAGGTAGTCTGCAAGTTTGCAAGGCCCCAGCAGAGGGCGCTATATTACCATCAATACTGTAGTCTCAATACCAAAACTTTCGTAGCTTGTAGCTCTCAATGAAAAAATCATTGATGGGGAAAGTGAATTCAGAAAAAGCCAAAAAAAAAATAAATAAATAAAGAGAGAGAGATAAGAAATGAAAAGGTTAACAAGTCACCAAATCTGAGATGTCTGAAAAAAAAGCCTACATGTAGAACAGATGAAGAAATATTAACAATCACAATTGTTACATTAGCCTACATTGCATTGAGTTGGACAGCAGTGTGTTAAATGTGACTTTATGGTGTAACATTGCATTACACATTTGGTAGTTATAAAGTGACCCCCCCCCCCCCCCCCCCCCCAACTTAAACATTACTATGCCTTTTATTTTTGTGTTTGGTCTATTCTATTTGAGCAAAAATGTTACATATTTCTCTCAGTATGTAATGTAATATTAAAAATGAAGGATTATTTATTATTTCTCTGTGAAAACAATTACATGACAAAAATGGGGAGATGAAGAGGCATCATGAAAGTGGCACCTAAAAAGATATGAAAATGTTCATTTTATCTTAAATCACCATCAGTAGAGTTCTGGCCTCAGTTGAACTTATTTTTAAATGTCACTTTAAATTACCCTGTCTGACTGTTGTCTGATGTTGGTGAAGACATGTGGTCCTTTGGCTCATGTCAGACGCTCATATGTGTGATTCAGGGAGTGTTAAACATCCACAGACAGACTGTGTTTCTGCACTAACTAAACAGTCTGTGTGTGAATCAGAGTGACTGGCCCCTGAAGAGGAAGAGCACAATAGACAAGGGGCAAAATGTACACAGACACACACCAACTCACACACATCTGCGTTTCCAAAATGGCCTTATCTGCACAGGCTTGGTGACTAACACTGACTTCATACCTCAGGGGTGCTGACTGATCAGTCACAGGCACCCCCTCTGTTAAAGCGTATGTGTTGTTATACTGTCTGTAAAGTATGAATTCTCTTTACTTCCTCTCCTCCTCTGCATGTTCCCCCTTTATTCACTCTGACATACAGTATTTCCTTTTTTTCCATTCCTCTTCTCCATTCTTAGAATTACATCTGTCTCAAAGTCATCATCTCCTCTCCTCTTCTTCTTTCCATAAGTCACAGAAACTAAATCTTAACCTGGATTGAAGGTTCTACAGCAGGGGAGCAGATACAGTGATGTTTTATGCGTGATTAATACTCATTTCACACATTAAAACAATTAAATTATTTTTCACTCTTAAAGTTACAGAACTTCCTCTCAGTGTGGTGAACTTAGCATAAACAGAAAGCAACCAGGGAATTAAATAGATTTTTACACCACCATGGTGATTTAGATCCAGATAAAAATACAAAAACATCATTTTTAAATGACCCAATTATTTTGGGAAAATGGGAACATGAACAGCAGCAACACTTTAAAATAAACCTCATTACTGAGCCCTGGGATGTCTTCCTTGACAAAAGTGTTTTTTACACTTCGTCAAATGTTTGTGGGATCCACTGTCACCAGAAACCATTAACCACATTCTTGTTATCTCAGCAAAGCAACTTTTAAATGTGATTAAAACACACAATTTTCACCACCAGTAAGCAATTTATCTTCTCTTCGACTGAAATGACCTTTTAAGTGTCTATCATGTTGTTTAGAGCATCCATGTAAGCTGTTTCTCATGCCCCGTCTCCAGTGTTGACTTTAGCTTGCTTGACACTGAAAAATATTCATGACATAGCCCAGAGCTACAATGGCAAATGAATTTGTTGGGTGTGCACTTAACAAGGTTTGTGACAAGTTATATTTTAATCATACTGCAGAATATTCTTATGATGAACACTAATTTCCATTTTTTTAATTCTAAACATTTTTTTGTTTTGTATTTGCTTGTTTTTGGACTCAAACTGTCAAAAATGCATCAAACTGTGACCATTTTGTCTTCCCTTCAATGTAGGCTGGCACCATGAGGAGAGATAGACAATTTTAGTTCAGGTATAAGTGTCGGAGATCCTGTTGGGTAAGTGAAATCACATCAACCACTGAGCTTATTGACAGCTATCTGATGATGATGAATACAGAGCACAGCTTTTGGCTTTGCCATTGGTGTGTCCATGGGATTAGTTACTGATGGACTTTTCATAGCAGCCTCTGCCATGAGTGCATGAATTTAGTGTAAACTGGTACATGTCACTTCTAATGTAAAAGCACTTCAAGTGGTCTGAAATATCTGAAAACACTGAACAGGTTAGCAATAGCCAAAATATTTTTTCTTACATCTGTTTAGATGACAGTACACACCTCTTATTAACTTTATACCATGACAGGAAGTTAAAGAATTATTAAAACTGCCTTGAACCTAAAAACTCCTTTCACTGAATTCTTCAGCAGGTATAAAATCTTTATCTACTTAAAGCACCTTCCTCTCTACTATCATTTAATTCTTAACTGTTTGGGGTTGAGTTAAATGTGTTTGGTCCCTTCTTTCTGTTTAAAGGTCATTGAGAAAGAGATCTGTAACTAATCAGAAACCAATGCTGCTTCTCTCTGTCCTCTCCTTTTCTCTATGAAAGATGAATAAACAGACAAAGACTGTGTGAAATATCATTTTGCTTTACTGATTCTTTTCAAAAAACATTTGGATAATTTCTCAGCGTAAAAAATTTATTCTTGTCAAGTTGTGTCAGGAAACAAGTGTTCATTGTTAGGCAGCATACAGACAGGAATAATAACTAATCAAAAATCTGCCATATCCATATCTAGACTCAAAACAAACATTAAAAACCATTTTAAAAACAAAATGATGGTTTAAAAGCACTGGAAACAAACAGACATAAGGAACTTTGACTGCGGTATGATCTCACACACAGAAACTTTCATACAGGCACTGTGCGGTTCCTCCCTGCCTCCCAAGACAACATGAGGGAACTTTCATTTCTACACTTTCACAGATCTTAAAGCACTCCTGTTTCCAGAACATATTAAAGCATTAAGACCAGAGTAATACCTGAGAAAATCATCAGTCCTTATTTTCCTAGTCTCAGTAAACCAGCAAGTGAAGATGATTTAAAAAAAAGATGCATAAATCTCTCTAAAACTACCATAAAATAATCTGATTTGGATTTTAGTTTGCTTGATGTTAACATTAATGATGACACAACCTTGAGCTACAAGTCATGTGAATCCACTGAATCTTTCTGTAAAAATAACACATTATTTCCTGTGACTAATATCTTAACTGAGATCTCAGGTTTACTGATTTTCCACTAAAACACTTTGTGTGGTGAAATGATTTATAGTTGTGCTAGAACTTATTTGATCTTTCTTTTGAGCCTCTCCTGGATTCACTAGTTTATCCAGGAAAAGTTATTTTTTTATGGCTTTTCTTCCTGTGTGTTAATTGGCTACCTGGGCAGCATGTCCTGTAGGTCTGCTACCACAAAGGCAACCACAGCCCACAATGCTGAGCAGAGGTCCATGTCTTGCGGGTCCTGGACAGTCATGGTATCTCCTTCACTGTGGTGGAACCAAAAGTATCGACTGTCTGCAACATGGAGGCTTGCACCTGGATGAGAGGAGGTGATGAGGCAAAAATACAAAAAACTGTTGGACTGATTCTGTTTTCACATCACATGCATTTAAACAGAGAGGAGAGATGGTGGTAATGGAAAAAAAGAGTGACATGTCTCTTGGGTAATAAAGTGGATCATTTGCAATTCCTGGTTTTCAAACAACTTACTGCACAGAAAGGTCAAAATTGAAGGCTTTTAGTTATAGCACATTTCCAAGTATAAAGCAAATGCAACATCAGCAGAGTTCTAATGATAACATGACATTGTTTGATTGTTTGATAGATTGGCAATATTCTTCCCAAAGGTTTATTTTTCATGCGGCACAACACAATTTATTTGCATTTTTCGAGTAAATACACACTTCAGCTTTCTCATAATGCCTCATTTCTCGAAAAGATATTCCACTGAACTCCTCACTTAGTTTCAATTTCCTCTTTTAAAAGCTGCTCCAAAGAGGTTTTCTGTGTATAAAGCAATTTCAGTTCAAGAAAACTGGACATGTGGAGAAAATGTCTGGATCATTTAGCCACCAAAACCATAAGAAAAGGACATTCAGGTCAGTACAGTTCAAGGTGAGCTTTTTGACAATTAGGTTCAGCAAGCGTTTACCTTCGACATAAATTAAGAGTATTCACAATGGTTCACAACAGACAAGTATTAACAATGTAAAAAAATATATAGTGAAAACTCAAATCTCCACAAACATCTGCTGCAAGTGATACGTGCCACAGAGTGTAGACTGGCCAAGTAGCCTTGGAAAAGCTAGATCTTGTTATAAAAGTTGTTAAAATAAGCCTTTGACCTTTTTTTTTTGTTTTTACAGAAAATTTCAAATCACATACATAAGATGTATAACAAGTTTTGTGCTCTAACATCATTCTTTACTGTACCTTTTTATGATTTTACATGCTAACAGACCTTTATCATATACTCCTGGTTGTAAATGGGAGAAGAATATCAGTCTGCTGTTTTCGATGTTGTCTAACATAAAATTGATCAGATTTCTTACTAATTATGAATCCTGAATTCAAATTTATATAAAAAAAGAAAATAAAATCACTGTCCATGACTTCCACCATGTGCAGCTAACTGCCAGAATCTCTATAAAAGACTAATGTATATGAATGTGTTAGACTGAATCCAATCAACAATGAGTTTCTAAGATTCATCTGAAGATTCACCTTAATGACAGCTTCTCCATGCTTCACAAGTCACTTATTTTCAGCTCAGATTTCTAAAGACACCACTCAAAGTAAATATCTCCCCCTCTTCCCTGTAACATGTTCAGCTGTGTTCATAATACGTCATGAGGATGTAATACTGTTTACACAACAGTTTCTAGGGGAAGTGAATTATATTTATTCAGTGTTTAGGGAACAAGAACTCTGCCAGTGTGTCATCAGGTTTAGAATATGTTCCTTCTCTGCCTATCATTTCTATTAATCATTAAGCTTTATTATGTGATTTTTTTTTTAACTGTGCTTAATCCTCAAAAAGCCTGACCCATCAAAAATAGCAAGAAAATGTTATTTTATTAAAACTGAAATGTTTATTAACTCTTTAACAAAATCCACAAAATGATTTTGTCTATGATATATTTTTGTATCATATTTGATTAATTGGGAGGTTTTGGTAACTTTTTTTAGTAAAGTTTTGAGGAAAATAATATGCCTTCTTTCTATGCAGAAAATGTTTATCTTAAAAAATGAGTCACAATTTAGATGTTATTCTTACTGCAGCTTCTTGAAAATTAGCAATGATTTTCATAAAAGTGTGTGGATAGTTTCATGAGACCAGTCATTTTGAAAAAAGCCAAAATACAACTTCAGCTGCCTGTAGTGGATTGATAATCTTCAAGGGGGTAGAACACATTTTTTATTTTTTAAAGCAAATTTTTGATTCAAGTATTTATCATGTTGATGAGATAGAGGTCTTTGAAACTCAAGTATCAAATATGATACGTCTGGCAGTATTAACAACCCCATGATCAACATTTGCCGCCAGTTGCAAAGGTGTGAAGAAATATTTTGATTCTGACCTGGTACACCTGCTTGCATCCAAGGCGAGATGTCCGTCCCCTCTCCGTGTGCCTCCAGTTTGGTAGTATTAATGGGAGCCAACAGTTTGACCACTTCTTCCATCACCTGTTGATGCAAACAGCCTCAGTGCCTCTCAAGTTATCATAATATGTTGTATGTCCGTGGTTCCAAACATGAACTGAATTTTCTGGTTCCACTATTCTTTGTGTTATATTTTTATTATATGATCATGTAACCACATACCAAATGTAACAAGAGGTAAAAGTGCCAGACTTACAAAGGGAACAGAGTATTTCTGTGGTTTAGGATTGGTTTTCTGTGTTTACTCCTGCTGTGTTTGATGCAGAGATTTCTTTTTACCTGTGGTTACATACGCAGCAGAGAATGCCCAAAACTCAAATGGTAATTGAAGCATTAAGACAGGTTAAAATTTCAGATCTGGAAAGCAGGGATGTTTGCCATTTAATGCAATAATAATAAAACGCATACTACCCAGATGTTCAAGCTCAGATGACTTGGTACAGTTTGGCTGTATTTTTATTATTATTATAAAGATTACTCTGTTAGTCTGAATTTAAACTGCTGTTTAGGGAGACAAGAGACTTTAAAACATACCTACCATAACGAGCAATGTCTAAAGACAGCCGTTGAGCAAAATAGGGAGGAAAAATGGAAACAAACAGCTAAAATCAGACTTAAAGCCTGAATAAATGCTAACACAGTTTAGATTTCATTCCTACCTTTCTTGCTGCATCACTTCCAGCAAACTGCAGTCCCACCGGGGTGAAGGTCCCCATGTCAGACTCCATGACTATGTCAAAATTAGACAGATTCACCTGGGCAGGGATCGAGAAAAGACAAGAAATGGCCAAGAAAAGAGGGGAAAGAACAAGAGAGATCAAGAGAAAACAATGGCACAAAATAGAGTACCTTAAACTAAGAGGGCAAGTTAAATGGATATAACAGACAGTTTAAAAATCTTCATATGAGCTCTAAGGAAGGGATGTTGAGCGCTTAAAGCATTTACTGCCTTAAAATAACTGAGGTAATTTCAGGTCTTATAATAAATCAGATAAATAAACTGAACCATCTACTTGGGTGCTTCAAAAGATTGGTAAAATATCCTTTTGGTTATTTGTAGGCAGCCAAACGTAAAAGGAAACTCAGTGGATTTCTACTTAGAACCTTTACACAGAGAAAAAGCTGTTATCAAGTCAAGGCCTGTTTAGGTAACTGAAAGAAGATCTCGACAATTTATACTTTCACTTTGACAATTTAGTCTACTCTTCCCTGCTTCTAACTGCAGCAGGAAAAAAAGTGTTTCCTTCCTATCCCTGTGTGTATGTGGTGCTGCAGTTAAAGCAAACAGTACCTTGTGCAGATTGTAGTACTGCTGCGCTCCCACACCACCCTGCTCTTCAGCTGACCACAGCACTGTGCGCAGAGTCCTCCGTGGGCGCAAACCTGTGAACAGACCAAGACTAAACTAAACACACAGCAACAGAGTTATAAATATAGACAGCAAGGTGGAGTGAAAGACCACCACATATTAACAAGCTGTCATGTACAAGCATAAAAACGTTTCTGGGGAACAAACTAACATTAAAGTTTACCGTTTCACTGGCTGTCAACTGCTGGCTGTTGTGATTTCTTCATGCTGTGTTGTTTGTGTTATGTTTGTAACTCTATAAAGCTGCTAACTTGTTTTTTCCCTCTCAGAAAACTGATTTTAAATCTCAACCAGACTTCTTGGTAAAATCAATAAAGCTTAAATAAAAAAAGGTTAAAATAACGTTTTATTACTTTACTTTGAACACTTGATTAGCTGAACCTGTAAAACTATAAACTTATTCAGTGGGCTTCTCTATTTCCATAATGTTCTGTACTGTTTATGCCAGTCTGTTCCCTGATTGTGTCCTCTTTCTTTTTCAGACAGTTGGTGGAAATCATTATTTATTGCCTGAGGAATTGTTTTAATATTTGCCTCTAAGTTCCGGACTGGATGGTCTGTTCTCTTTGTGGTATTCAGAAGCTGCCCATTGCAAAGTTCAACAGCCAGTGAGTCAAAGAAAGAGGCACAAGGTCAAGGTAACAAAACTTTGCACTGCATTTTGTTCTGCCAGTTTTATTAGTTGAACTTTCTATGCCTGTCTGAAAAAACGGTGCCTGTCTTAAAAAAAACCACATTTTGTAAAGCAAAATAATAAAGTATATCATTTACTTGACAGTGTTTGTGCAGAGACTGTGTAAGCATCCTGCTGTCTGTTAATTCTCTTTGAACTGTATGTTTCCTCTCCCACAGGTTCACAGGTGTGGCACCTTACTGTATGTGTTTTTCTATACATCTGTCTCAACATTACCTAAGTCCTTAATGAGTGACAGAGCCTCCCAGGAAATCATGGCTCCACCTCCATCATCCATAGCCCCTTGGCCGACATCCCAACTGTCCAAATGGCCACTCAGTAAGACAACCTACAGATTGCAGAGATAAATTTAAACATAAAACCAGGAGACGCAGAGACTGGTGAGACATCTATTATACATGTGATTAAAACCACTTTTCTAATCTTAATGGACAAGTGCTAAACATGAGGATAAGATAACACTATCCGAGCCATATCCTGTCTTTGTGTTCTAGCAGACATTTGTGCTTTTAAATTTGTAAAAAAAAAAAAAAAAAAAGGCTGGGGGGTATTTAGGCCCCATGTGCAGCCCATGTTTGTTTTCAACCTGTGGCTCTTTGCCACATGCCATTTCCCACTCAGCTTAAGAGACCTTTGACAGGATATGTTTTGGTGAAGTCTAAACATTTAAAAATATTTTTACCATAACACACTGATACACACTTAAGCACAGGCACAATGACAGTCAGACCTCTTCCTTTAGGCACCATGATTCACTGAAGTAGTTTTATATGTCTGAACTGTCTTTGCTCAAATGCTGAGTTTCTCAAGTAAGGGTTTACAGCTGGTTACAGCATGCATCAGGCATTTATAGCTCAGTCCATGAGTTGGAATCTGCTCTTAAAAACACTGATGTTGTAAAATAACTTGCCCAACAGCAGAGTTAAAATACCAGGAATCATGTGATTAAACTCCATGTGGATCCGTTTTCTGTTGTATTTGATTATTTACTGTGATAAAAAGAAATAGCCTTCCTCTCCTATCACATTACAGTGCTGCTCTTACTAATAAGGTTATGGCAGTCAAGTATTGCTTATAGTTTGCGTTTGGCTGTTTTCTACATGTGGTAAAAAGAGGACAAACAAATACTTTTAAATCATGACACATCAGAGACAATGAAAGGGATCATCACATCATATACCTAAATACCTATATAAAGTTTAGCACCGTGATTGTGTAATTATACTCAGAGACTGACACATCAAGACATTTAAGTCCACATTCTCAAGAAAAAAATATGGAGGATGTAGAAGATGAGTGGGTGGAAAAAGTCATCATCACTCTCAGATGGCTCTGTAAGGCTGAACTGTGGAAATGACTCACCTAACCTCAAATATACATCTCCCTGTGAATGTCTGCACACACAAACACTCTTAACCTCAACTGGTGCTACCGCCAGTCAGACCACAAAGTTACAGAGCCAGTTATGATGTCACTCATGCCATGTGTTTCATTTCCCTTTTCTGTAATGAAGGACTACACATTGGTAGGTTCCCAGATCAGAATAGTAACAGATTACATCAGCAGAGCTCATCTAACACAAGTCTCCTGACTGATTCATCAGTCAGCTCCACTTTTTTTCCCCACATATGGAATTCGAGGAAGAAGCAGAAGATGAAGAAGAAAGTTAACTTGAATTACACAAATAAGGAAGTGCTGAAATAAATTAGACTTAAACTGATTCAATCAAAGTCAGAAATCTTCTGTACGGACTTTTCCAACTATAATTTTAGGATGTAATGTTAGTACTTCTTTAATCAGCAGGTCTGTCGGCTCTGTGGTCTGTGAGGGGATAAGGGCTTACACATGTAGTATGCACTTCATAATCACACAGGGAAATACCAAGTGCACACCCTTCTGCCTTCAACTCCCAACATAACACCTCCAGTCAGAGATTACATTGTGTACAAGAGCCCAAATGCAATATACACGCTTCCTTAACATAATAAAAACACTCGTGCTACAGATGACCCCCACCAATGAGCAGAGCGAGACTGTGACTCACAAATGACACTGTGGGACTTTCCCCTCAGGCTTCAAGTATGTGAACCAGAGAAAAATCAAAACCAAGATTCTCCCCGATTATTGTTCTGCTCTTTCGTTTCACACAGGTTCTACCATTCATCTTCATGACTATATACAAGTAACATTTACATATCCTACTCAGGTATTTATGATATGCTGCTTCAACTCAACTGTGGCTGTTCTTGTGATGGAAAGTATTTATTCCTCTTTTGATAC
Source organism: Labroides dimidiatus (assembly GCA_030710495.1). Lineage (NCBI taxonomy): Eukaryota > Metazoa > Chordata > Actinopteri > Labriformes > Labridae > Labroides > Labroides dimidiatus. The sequence continues at coordinate 14,498,131 of CM061148.1, forward strand.
AACTTCATTCAGACAGTCACAACAACTTTGATCAGACAGATTACCTCCAAACAGTGTCTTCAAATAGTTTCTTTGCAAATATTACTGTGTACCCATATCTATGATCCCATCTGCTCCATGAGTCCTGAGATCATACTCAAATCAATTAAGTCCAACTTATGTTTGGAACACTGGTTATTTATCTAAGTGGCATCACACTGTGCCCTTTGAATATACAGTACCTGCATGCACACAGAGATCTGCAGCAGCACCTTATCCGTTCATCAGGTTCCACCTGCTAGACGTGTCTGGGTCCTTACCCACATACTTGCAAAATACCTCTGCCTGCCTTCAAGATGAGTCAGATAATATGTTTACTACTACTTGCAGTGACAGGTTTACACCTTAGAGCACACTTTCTCATCTTACCTTGGTGTCTCAGAGCCTGATGATGAATCGATGGTTTGAGTATGTGTTATACTTGTAACAGACTATCAACAGGAGGATACAGAGCCATACTACCCTGTCTAGAGAGCAGAAGATCAGTCTAAGAATGTATAAACCAATCAGGACTTCAGGGGTTTCACTTTCACAGACCAAAGTTTTCTTTTCTTGACTGGGTGCTGGTTCTTTTCAAACATTTTTAAAAACTCATTCAACAGCTGAAAAAAAGCTTTTTACATATTATGCTAACACTGATAGACTGTCTCAGCATTTCTATTGAAACTGAGTCACGGATTCTCTGGAGAGCCTACATCCACACTCTTCCCTCACACACACACACACACACACACACACACACACACACACACACACACACACACACACACACACACACACACACACACACACACACACACCAGCAAATTAAAAGCAGATTCAGCAGCAGCAGTCATATGTGCAGTCACTACAGCACAAGGAGGCTGCATGATATTTCCTATGAGGCAAAAATGAAACAGAAAACCCTTTTCTTAAATGAAAGACTAACCAGGACATATTTTAAGCACTCAACCAAATTTGAGGAACTACACAAACACTAAAACAATAGAGAGACTCTAGCATGATCAAGAACACAGGTCAGACTGGGAGAGTGTATGAGACAGGAGTGTAGTTTGACCTGTTCAGGGTGTTGCCAGCCTTTGATCTCAGCCACTGTGTTGAAGGAGTCAGCATCTGGCAGAGTCCTAGCTCCCATTGTGAGTCTGACCACAGTCCTCTGTCCCCTCTGGGCCATTCTCCACATCAGCTCAGCATCCTCCACAGTGATGCAGGCTGTAGGGATGCGCTTCACTCCATCCTGGTAATCCTGCCAGCCTGTGTGAGGACTATAGTGGTTGAGACAAAAACATGACAAGAAGAAGACATATAATATAATATAATATAATATAATATAATATAATATAATATAATATAATATAATATAATATAATATAATATAATATACCTGTTAATAGAGAATGGAGTGATAGATCGAATTAGTGTTGCTACGGCTCCTACTTTGGCTGCCTTGGAGGCTCCATAAGCACGGTAAGCCACCGTCTCCCCATAGCTAACGAATGGCTGGTTGAAGACCACAATCCTCCCAACAGCCTCACTGGCTCTGTGCTTCAGTTCCTCAAAAGATTTAACCACTAACACTTCTGCCTCAATACCTGCAGAGGTAAGAATGAGACGGAGAGGGGTAAAAGGATGTTTCATGAAAGTGTTCAAATGATTTTATCCGCTATACAATAGACTGTACCTTCAGGTGGTGTCCCTACACTGCTACCAAGTCCTAGTATAGCCAGACTTTTGGCTCTGGGTGCGATCATTTCTGCACTCTCACTCCCTCTCACCCAGTGTGGAATCTTTACTGGCTCTGAAGAGTAAAATTATGAAGCAAAACACAACTGTGACATTAACCGAGAGATAAACCAAGAAAGTATCATTTGTCATCTTAAGTTCTGCTATTTATATTCACTGTACACTTTCTATCTAGCTACACATGACATACTCACGTAGATGTACATCCAGTCCGTCCTTTGTCATAGCAGTATACATATACTTGATAGCCATGTCTAGATTCTGTGAGCCACTGACACGGTTTCCTATGGTGTCAGTGAAGTCTGCCAGTCGTGTGTAGGAGCGGTTCTGAGCAGCACCAGACACAGCCAGGTTAATTATCTTTTTGGCCACATCTGCATAGCCTGCTACCTCTGCAGCTATGTCTGACACTAGAAACAAAGAAACACAAAACCAGATTTGGTCAGCCAAAAATATCTTATAAAATTCCAACAAGCTATCCCTTCTACAAACCAAAGATAAAATACTTCCTTTTCTACATCAGTGGATTTGTAAATGTACTACTGGCTGTTGCATTTTTGTCTATAGTGTGGAGCTATCCATTAAAAATGATGCATAAGAAACCAGTACAGTGGACTTTTCTGGCTAATATAAACTGTAATGCATCTACATTAAGGTTTAATTCACAACAGAAAACAGACTGCTATATGGATGTTTCATAATGAATCACAAAGGATCACAGGATACAGATCCCCAGGAAGGACATGCAGATTGACTATCCTGAAACTCTCCCAGTGTGTACATTTTTTTTAAAATGAAAATTTCACACCATTTCCATATGTATTTCAGAGAGTATGTTGGCATCATGTCATTCCAAATATAGCTTAAAGGAGACTTCAAAATGACAAAAGGTCTGGTAGCCCAAGTAATTGAAACCCGCTGCATGAGCGTGGTGCATGGTTTAAAAGATAGACTGAATGAAAACTAAATTAATTAGAATCTCAAATTAAGTACTTTTATTCTTCAATGAACAGAGGTTAGTGGTTACCTCTCTTTGTCTGATTGAATACAGCCCTGTTAACAGCTACTGATTGTGGATGGCAGTCACATATGGATGAGAGAAAGAAGAGGAAGATGAAGAAGGGCAGTCCACCTTCTTGAGCCATCTGAAAATAGAAAAAAAAAAAAAACAACAGTGGGAGTATTTTCTTGACCCTAAAGATTATTGCATTACAAGCAATCAATAGCAGTGGCATATCCTGTCCTGTACGGGCAAGTTTACTCTCCAGTTTATATAAAACTGATACATGATCGATAACTAAGCAGAAAATCACAGACGATGATGGAGAGACGTCATGGCAGTTGCATCCTCTGTATCTTAACGCAAGCAGTGAGTATAAAATTTGATCAAAGTATCATGAAATACCATAAACACAAACCTTCGAGTCAGTTTAGCATCTGTTTATTGTCTGAAGATTTCATAAGATTTTAGCATGTTCGTATTGTACGGAAGGGTGACCAAATGTAAACAGCAGAAACGATTTCCGCGCTCGTGACTTCAGCGTGCCCAACAACATCAAACGTCAGATCCGCCTTTTCACAATAAAAGCCCGATATGCACAAATGCCTTTCAAGAACTACATTTTTACCAGGTATCAGTTTAATAATCAGTTGGAATCATGCTGCTGTTCCAAGAAAGAAGTATGTGAACCCTTTGAAATTACATGGATTTCTGCATAAACTGGTCATCAGTTCTGATCTTCATCCTAGCCCCAATAATAGACAAACTCTCTGTACCACCCAATACCACATAAACACTCATATGTTTCATATTTTTATGAACACAGCATGAAGATATTCACAGTGCTGGGTGGAAAGTATGTGTGAATCCTTGAATTTAATGATTGTTTTTACCCTCTTTGGCACCAATAACCTCAACCAAATGTTTCCTGTCGTTGCATATGAGACCTGCACAATGCTCAGGAGGTATCTTGGACCATTCTACTTCACAAAACTGTTTCTGTTCTGCTATATTCATGGGATGTCCAATGTGAGCCGCTTTCCTGAGGTTATGCCACAGCATCTCAATCGGGTTGACATTGGCCACTCACTCCATAAGGTGTATTGTCTTGAGTTGAAGCCATTCTGTTGTTGATTTACTTCTATGCTTTGAATTACCATCCTGTTGCATCACCCATCATCTGTTGAGTTACAACTGATGGACAGATGGCCTTAAGCTCTCCTGAAAAATGTCTTGATAAACTTGGGAATTGCTTTTTCTGTCAAACATGGTGTGTTTAATCAAAAAAACATGGAAACATATCACTCTTTCTGTGGCTTAAGCAGACTGTCTGTTGTTGTGACTTAGATAAAAATCAGAACACAATTTATGCAGAACTTGTTTTATTTTAAACGGTTCAAATATTTTTCTTGCAACTGTATACACTGAGACCAGATCACCATGACTCATGCAATCATACTCATGATCCTATTTATAACTCAGCTGATCCTTCTAATATTTGCAAAACAAAAATTTAGGTCCAGGCAGTTTAGATAAAAATATTTCTGTCAAATATTGCTGCTGTGTTTCTTCAGGAAACAGTCCAGCTAGATACTTCCCACCTTGGCAGCCATACTGCAGGAAAACTTTCTCATAATGGTAAAACCAGCATTTCTGCTAACATTATACAAAAAAAGTAATTGTAAATGGTTACTTTTATACACAACACTTTCTAATAACATTTTCATATAGCCTTACCAGCAATTGTAGTTATTAAAAAGTTGTCCAGTGCTTGAAAAATATGATATCCTCATAACAGAAAGCACATAACTTTTCTGTCCACATCATAACCTGTGGTTTCATTCCCATCTTTCTCTACTATTAATCTGCATTCCTCTGCAGTCATTGACATTCAAGTACACGTCCTGCCCGGTAACAAAGGACAAGTTAGACATAAAGACATGTTTTCTCCCATTTTTTAATACACGATTTTACCATATAACTGAGTTATATAATATTATGAATTGATATAACAGTTTAAACCTCTGCTTTTTCAGCCATATGCTTTTCACATGTTGTCTGGAGAAATTTAGTGTCTCTTTGTCTGTCACTTGCCCCTGTCTTTATTGTTGTTTCTGCACTTGTGTTTTCTCTCTCTCTGCATCAACAGCTTTTGGAAATCATCTGACAATTTGGATCCTTCTTTATACTTCTGGCTTGGTTTAACAGGCTTTTTTTTTTTTTTTTTTCCTGGCAACCACATTTGAAAGTGAATGTCTCTTGAGGCGCAGAGGAAATGTTTTCCTGCGCTACTGTGCAAACAAGAGGTACAAAATCTACAACTATTTACACCTGCAAATGACCTTTCAGTGCAGAGACGTTAAAAGAGGTGTTTAGAATTTTTTTATATTGTACAAAGAAATGTTGCTGTCAGGGTTGAACATGGGGAAAAGTTCTTATTGTGAGGTAAACGTGTGTTTGAATAATCTTAGGATGAGGCTTCAGACTGTTCTTGATGGTGTTTTCAAAAAGTCTCAAGTTGTAACATTGTGGAAAAGAGAATCCCCTTAAAAGAGTATAATAAATGTGACACTTTTTAAAGAGAAGTGTCCTGCTCTGCTCTCTGTTCCTAGGAACTTTTCTCTCTACAAACTCTCAGGGTCGGATTCAAAGTCCAATCTAGCCATATTTCATGATCTGTTTAAATAATTTGTTTAAATGAAGAAATACACCTTTTTTAGCGTGGAATCTGTGGGTGAGGCTTCGAGAGTGCTGGAGGAAATTTAATTAAAACCAAGCATTTCAGACATAGGCTGAAATGATGGTTTTCAAGTACACCAGCTTGAGAGCAGTAAATAACTCTTTGAGTTATGAATGACGTTTAATCTAAACAGAGCCATCCAGACAATATAAAAGCTAAAGCTATCTTTAGGAACCCAACTTTACCACATCATAACCAACTGCTCTATTCATACAATAGAAAAAATGTCCTTGACTCTAAATAGGTTCAAAATAACTGTTGAAAAATGACAGCCAATAAATGGTATGTGCTTTTGTGTATTTGTTCTGAAAGAAAGTATACACTTTTTGTCTTGTTAGTGTGTGAGTGATATGTGCTAGAGCCAAGAAAAAAAAACACATGATCATAGATTCATTATATTTCAACAAGTCCCCCCTCCCCACCTCCCAAAAAAGGAAAGGAAAACAATACAGTTTCAGAATACATTAAAGCCACTTTTTTATTCTTTAGTGAACCTCATTAGATCCACTATTTCAGTAACATAGTTGTTTTGTACGGTATTGACCATCTTTGGTCTCTTTGTCACCATTTTTCTCTTACGTTGATTGTGGTTGGTCCCCACCCTTGTGCAGGTGCCTGTGTATTAAATCAAGGTTTCAGTCAATTCAGAGTCAACTTCTACAAAACTAAGATGGAACCTAAAAAAATTAAAAGGAACACACTGCTTTAATCTTTGACTGAATGCATTCATGTGGAAAACATTTTTTAAAAAAATCAATAATAATCACACTGAAAATAAATGGAACCATGCCTGTCAAATAACCTAAAACCATAAATATCAAACATATAACACAGTAACAACGACACTTCAACCACGTGTAAATACTGTACAATCCCACTTCATCGTTGTTTTGCAAACCTGGATTTTGTTTTTAGCAAGTATAAATTAATACTTATAAATTACAGAATCACCAGCATGTTGTGTAAACTAACAGTGTCCCAGAAGAGAAAGGTTATTCTGTCTTTGCTGTTCGATTGGCAGCAAGTGTTAACAGGCTATCTGAAACTTTTGGAAATATCAGAGACCCTCTGACACAATTTCTGTTGGTGAGGATGACAAACAATAGAGTCAAACCCTAAACTGATAAACATGACACTAATGCTGCAAGAGCACTGTAAATGTATTTACTGTATTGTGAGGCACTGTGCATTAAAGACCCCGGAAAAGTTTCACATAACTAACAGTAAAGTCACAGTGGGTCGGTGATAGGAACTTCCCATTTATTCGCGCCACAGAGAATAGGTAGTTTGCATGTACACTCAAAACTTCCATAAGCCTTTCTACTATTGAAGAGTAAATTTTATCATGTTAAGACTATCAAAAGCCTCAAGTGAGGGACAGGATAAATGTAGCATCACACACCAACTCAATCACATCAAAATGCATTTAGAAGTTTTGGGTTTGTGTTTTGACTACTGTCAAAGTCAGGATAGCCAAAACAGCTGAAGCAATCAGAAACGAGTCCAGTTTTATGAGAATGTGTAAATAGTTGGTCACAGTTTAAGCATTTAGTCTCCAACCTCTGTGTATGTTTCAAGCACTGATCCCCATCATGTGGACAGCAAAGCTAATTTAAAATATTTAATAAAATAGAGCTCCTCAGAAAATTGAGAGGCCACAAAGAGGCCTGGTCAGTTTGAGGCTGTCGAGACAAGTTTTGGTCTTTGACACAAATGATGTGCAGTAGATAGCTGAGATGTTACAGAAGGCTAGCCTACAGCCTATAACATGAATCATTAATCAAACAGGGTTTAAAACTGCATTCTATCAAATGAAAAAAAAATGAAGAAGAAAAAACACACCAGTTGTTGATGTTTACTACCTCCTGAATCCTGACTCTGTCTCTAGAAAAGTCCCTGCTGCTTATGATTTCTAGTTGAGGTAAAGACTGACAAGAGGAAACTTATGTTTAAAACCTGACTAATCTGTGTTCAAAGTGTTGTTGCAACATCTGAAAAAGTCTGTAAACAGTCAATGAGTTACTGATGTGTGATAATCCAGTTACACTGTTTATTATAGTTGAGACTTAAACATCCACCTGTAACTGACTGCATATTAAACTCTCCAGCCCTGCTGTGTAAATAAAACCTGACTCTGTTTACTGTATAAAAGATTCCCTGCATACAGCCACTGTCCCTTTAAATGCAAACCAGCTGTTTTTGTTATATACAGATGACAGTGAGACAGGAATGTGCTCTGGCAGTTGTCAGAAAATGTTGGTTACATCTACGGTTTCAGAATTATAGTTATTAGCCTTGGCTCTACCTTAGCAACCCTGTCCTGCAGAAAAGTCCTGAAAATATTGTGTATGCATGACAGAGGTAAGCTTCAGGGGCTTTGATCTACTCCTGTTTGAAGTCAATGAAAAAACTAAACTCTTTTATAAAAAATGGCTTAATGACACAAGATCTCTTAAAAATCACAACATATTAAAAATGTTTCTAAAATAACTCTGAAAAAGACAATGCACATTTATATTTGGTCAAATATCTATAAGAAAACAACAAAAAAGTACCTGCAATAACAAAGTCTTTCATTTCAATACTGCACAGAATATGAAAAAAACATATCCATTAAATCATAAAAACAAAATAATCTTCAATAAAGCAAAGAAAGCATACAGAAAATGAAATGTAACAATGTCGACAAAGAGAGCAAATTAGACCCCAAAGAAATGGAACAAATTTGAAGGCTCTTTGTAACATTTATCTCATATTTGGTACCGCGTCTATTCAAAATGCATTAAGGCTATTCATGTACACTGAGAACTTTCTCTATGCTGTTGAGCTGAGCTGGAACAGTTCAAGCTGAAGCTCTACTGAATGTAACAATAAGTTTATCTGTGATATTGAACAATGTCCAGCCCAGTGTGGTTCAGCATTGAGAAGTTAAGTAAGTGTAAAGGCACACTTGTTATCAATACTTATATAAATCAATATTCTTTCATAGGCCAAAACAACTGTGAATAACTAAAAAAGGGTTCCCTCTCTCAAGTTCAGGATGTGTACAATTTCCCTCCAGCCTCAAAAAAGAATAAGAATAGAATTTAAATGACTCATTTATTACTTATAACCTCTTCCTTCAAAACTTCATGAAGAGGAACCATCTTCAGTTGTTTTCATCCAATGTCAGTTCCCTTAAAGCCCCCATCAGTCAATTTAGGCGTAGAACTCCTTGGTAGGTGCTTTGTGATAGGTCGTTGAGGAGAGTTTGACATCTCCCAGCTCATAGCTGCCTTCATCCTTCTTTTTCATGCGGTAGCCAAGAAGGAGGAGGAGGAAAACAGCACAGAGGAATCCAACCACTCCACACGCTATCACCGCTGCAGAAGAAATAAGTAAACAGTCACCAGATTTTTTTTTTGACAGAGTACAATAAATGTAGCAAATGTTTTCAAATTTTTGAGCCTACAACCATACATCAGCACACTGATGCCCAAATTCTGGTGAGCTTGTTCACACCCTATATAGTCCACTCAATGTATCCCACAATGCATTTTGAAAAGTATGAGCGATGTTTACTATGCTAACAATGTATACTATCATGCATTGTGGTTCAAACAGAGCAAATAATATTATTAGGAGGCATCTTTTGGAGTCAATCTGTGGCTTTATAAAGGCTGTTAGGTGATAAAGGTTTGACAGAAAAAAAAAATTTAAACTGAGTGACAGTAAAGATAATTTCAGGCACAAGACACTTAAATAAGTTCAATTATTATACTGGATTATTGTGGAAAAATAAGCTCTATTCGCACTGGATTGGTTTCACCCAGAGACCTCTGATAATTAGTAGTAATTGCGGAAGATGTCCGTTTTTTAATCCTGCGTGCATCAGCCATGTCACTGAACATGCTTCGAGACACATATAGGTCCTCTGATAATATTATTCCAGATCTGGTTTTGACACGCTTTGTTTTATTTTGAAAGTCACTGTCAGGAAGTCATGCATGGAAACTACCTAAAAACACCCAGTGAATTTCAAATTAAACAAACTGTGTGAAAATGTGATCATTTTTAGCTTGACTACAACAGCAAACTTACATAATGCGCAGAGTCAGACCAAGAGTCAGCAGATTTCAGGTTTTACAGCTCAACATGAACCAGGAGAGGATCGAGGGGACTCCTTGGTCTGTGACTCTAGCTGTCTGTCAGTCATGAGGCTTGCCACTCTGAACATGCAGACAGTGTAAGCAGAGCAGATCACTTGCTTGCTCTGGCTTGTACTGAGATGTTTGAATGCACTTTTTTGTATTGTACAATGTATTTTTATAAATTTCCATTTATTATGTAATTGGTCTTATTCTGAATGTGGAAATAGTATGTGATGAGTATGTGTTGTCTGTGCAGCAGACCTCTCTGCCGAGACAAATAAAGACACCTTGACCTTGACAGTCTCTGACTGTCTAATCAAAAGGGTGTGAAAACGCAAACATTACTGAAAACACCTGCTAGATGGTCTTGGTGTCTTCATCCCAAAATCAGACTGGTTAAAGCAACAGTATTTAAAGCAACATTTATTTTATGCTACAGGGCCAGCAGAACTGATTGTAAAGCCCTCCAGGCAGATTTCTTTGACCCTAGCTACAAATGATGGCTGAAATGTGATTGGAAAAATGCTTTTATACAAAAATACATATAGACATGCAGTGACAAAATTCATTGAGTAGAACAGAGATTTTTCCATACCTGCCAGAACTTCTGTCCTCTCCCACAAGTTCTCAGAAGTCACCTCCTCAGCAGTGTCCATATCATATCTCCTGCTGCCTCTTCCATCTTTCACCACAATTTCATTGTCAACCTTCTTGATCAGGACCTCATCTTCGCTGCCCTTGGTTGTTGAAACATCCAAATCATCCAGACTGTTGTCCTCGGCGCTGGTGCTCACACTGATCTCTATGCCAAGTGTGGTTGAAGTAGTGTCACGAAAAGGTGTGCTGGTTGAGCTGGGACTGGTGTTTCGTGTGGACAAACCAGCTGTTGGGTCAACACCTGCCACCTGTTGGAACATGTACAGTAGTTACAGTGCATCCAGAAAGTACTCACAACACTTCACTTTTTCTACCTTTTGTTAGGTAACGGCCTCATTCCAAAATGGAATAAATTCATTTTTTTTACCTTAAAATTCTACACACAACATGAAAAAAGTTTTTTATTTTTCCAAATTTATAAAAAAATAAAAAACTAAGATGGGCTGCACAGTGGAGCAACGGTTAGCGCTGTAGCTTCACATCAAGAAGGTCACTAGTTTGATCCCAGTTGGCCAGGTGGGTCTTTCTGTGTGGAGTTTGCATGTTCTCCCTGTGCCTGTGCAAGTTCTCTCCAGATACTCCAGCTTCTTCCCACAGTCCAAAAACACGTTCATCAGGTTAATTGGTGATTCTGTAGGTGTGAGTGTGTGCGTGAAAGGTTGTCTGTCTCTGTGTGTCAGCCCTGCGATTGACTGGCAACCAGTCCAGGGTGTACCCTGCCTCTCGCCTTAAGACAGCTGGGGTGGGCTCCAGCCACCCGCGACCCTGAATGGGATAAGCGGTATGGAAGATGAATGAATAAAAGATAAAACTAAGACATCACATGTACAAAAGTATTCACAGCTCAATATTTTGTTGTTGGCAGTTTGGTCTATTCCTCTTTGCAGCACCTCTCAAGCTCCATCAGGTTGGATGGGGAGCATCGGTGCACAGCCAGAGATGTTCCATCAGATTCAAATCTGAGCTCTGGCTGGGCCACTCAAGGACAATCACAGAGTTGTCCTGAAGCCACTCCTTTGTTATCTTGGCTGTGTGCTTAGGGTCATTGTCCAGCTGAAAGATGAACCATCGCCCCAGTCTGAGGTCAAAACCGCTCTGGAGCAGGTTCTCACCCAGGATGTCTCTGTACATTGTTGCATTCACCTTCCTCTAAGTCCTGACTAGTCTCCCAGTGTCTGCTGCTGAAAAACATCCCCACAGCATGATGCTGCCACCACCATGCTTCACTGTAGGGATGGTATTGGTCATGTGATGAACGGTACCTGGTTTCCTCCAAACATGACGCCTGGCATTCACGCCAAAGAGTTCAGTCTTTGTCTCATCAGAGCAGAGAACTTTCTTTCTCATGGTCTGAGAGTCCTTCAGGAGCCTTTTGGCAAACTCCAGGTTGGCTACCATGTGCCTTTTACAAAGGAGTGGCTTCTGTCTGGCCACTCTACCATACAGGCCTGATTGGTGGATTGCTTCAGAGATAGTTGTCCTTCTGGAAGGAGTCCACTGTCTTTCAAACAGTCCTTGGACCTTCAAAGCAAAATAATTTTTTCTGTACCCTTCCCCAGATTTGTGCCTGGAGACAAACCTGTCTCAGAAGTCTACAGACAATTCCTTTGATTGTAGACTTTGTGCATGTCAGAGCACAAGCCAAGCATAGTCACCTTTGGGACCTTATATATACGGATGTGTGCCTTTTGAAATCATGTCCAATGAACTGAACTTACCACAGGTGGACTTTGGATGCATCACAGTACTTCCCAGATACACTTTATTTTTTCAGTTCTTCTCTGAACCTTTCACATCTTTTGTGCATTCTCTAACATTCACAATAAGGACTTGCAGTAAAAGTCATGTTGTACCTTCTCATCACTGCTGTCCTCATCTGGTAGCTTGAATGGTGTACTCTCAGTCACTTCCACTGTGGTGAGCTGATCCTGGCTGTCTGCTGCTGTGGTTTGTGGGCTTGGAGGAGGGCCTGCTGTTGGCTGTGGTTGAACTGAAACCGTTTCATTTGAGACTGGTGTCCTGGAGAGGTTAAGGAACCTCCTGAGTTGCTCTTCTTTGTCTGAGAGGTCACCAAAACCTGAGAAAGAACAAAAACTATCACAGTTAGAGATGCAACATTAATCAAATAGTTGATTATAATCGATTTTGATAATCGATTAATTGGTTTAAGGGATTATTTAAGAAAAAGAGGTCCAAAGTCTCTTATTTCATTTTCATAATTGTGAATATTTTCTGAATTCTTTGCTTCTCTATGACAGTCCTGAATATCTTTGGTTTGCAATCAAGACATATGATGATGTCATCTTGGACTTCAAGAAACGTTGACATTTTTCACCACTTTCTGACATTTTATGGACCAAAGAACTACTTGATTAATTGAAAGATTAATTGATAGATTAATCGATTATAAAAATAATTGGTTAGTAGCAGACCTAATCACAATCAATTATAAATTTCAATAATAAAACACTCTTAGTATTTTTGATCTTTTTCAAATAAACATAAAGCTCCTGTACTGCATATTGAAATTTAAACTGATGCCCTGAAATAAATAATTGAAGAACCCAATCCACCTGTTTCTTCACTAACCTATGGATGTTGACTTCCGCCAGCGATTATCCACTTCTGGTTGCTTCACAAGGCTGACCGCCGCCAGCAAGCTAGCTCAAAACAACTCATCATAAATCATAAATGCTAGATAGGGCTCAGAGTTAACTTTTTAAAATATCCGCACTATGAATCCACCTCTGATTTTTTTTTTTTCATTTTTTCACTTTCTTGCTGTTTATTAGAGCAAGTACGACAGTTAGACTAACATCATCAGCTTTGTGGTCTCCATTGCGACGTAAACATGAATGTTCAGCCTGAAGAACAAAACTGATAACCACTAAGAAGCGTGGGAAGTCAGGAATAAGGTGGATACATGAAAAGTGAGCTGTCATAATGCAAAAACAATCTAGCTTTCTCAGGGAACTTACCAAACCCAGCTTTAGTTAATTTTTGACTACACTGATGTTTCAACACATTAGTCACTGTTGGTATAACAATGACTCAGTGATGAAAGAAATATCTAACATCTGTGTTCTTACAATAAAACCTCAACCGGTTCACTCAATTTCCCCTCAGGACAAACATCTGGCAGACTGTGTGTTCTTCTGTGTCTGATTGTAAGTACCTGTGGATCTACAAAGCTTAAACTACCTATTTATAAAACTAAGTGCCTGATGGTGAATCATAAATTGAGAAAATGCAGTTCAGGACTCAGAGGTGTTATAATCTAAATACTAAACCCAGAGTTTAAATTTGACCAAGATGACAATCACTGAATAACTCTACATTTCGCTTTCTGAAACTATCTTCACCACGGATGGTGAAGATGCATCCAAAATGATTAACCACCTCCTACCATAATCTCCAGATCCAGAGCCAGAGTTGTCTGCGTCTGCATCCCCCTCTTCATCATCTTCATCGTCTACGGGGAGGTCACCAGACGACAGTCCCTCTATGTACAAGTCATCAGCTGTGGAAATGGGTGACTGGGAAGAGACAAAAAGCTGTAAAAGAAAGGAAGTGAAAAAATAATTTATTAGTATCAAAAGTCAAGTTTCAGAGTGAAATATAACCCCAATTCTGAAAAAAAGGTGCAAACTGTGTAATGTTCAACTGAATGTTTATAAAGCAGGATTTGGTGGTCTGCAAATCGTTTAAAGCCTTTAAATGATTAAAGCTGTTTCATTAAAGTTGTTAAGGGGGCGCGTTTATCATTGTGGTGTACCGCTTTTTTTAACAACACTCTGTAAATGTTTGGTAACAGAGGGAACTATTTTCTAGTGCTTGGAAAAAGAACTGTCCAATTTTCGCCTGATCTAGGATTTCAGTGGACAAACACTACAAGGTTAGGGGTGATTTCCAGTACCACAACCAGACCAGTTTAACACTCAGACTCTTCCACCTCAGAGCCCTGCTATTGTTACACAGAACGTCATTTGACATTGTTTTGCTGAAAATGTAAGACCTTCTCTGACAAAGGTTCATCTTACTCTGTATATTTTTCAGTATTAATCCTGCCCTCCAGTACGTGTCAGCAACACATGCCATGGGCACTAATGCATCCCCAAATCATCCCAGGTTTTCTTCTCCAACTGTGCCCTGATTACAAGATGGGTGGTCCCCCTCCTCTTTAAAACAGGGACCATGGTGCCTATGATCCCTTGAAATAAACCAAATTTTGACTGGTCAGACTACATGACGGTTTTCCACCTTGTTTCAGTCCATTTCAAACAGGCCCAAAAATTACAGCCATCCAATATTGATTTATGACCTTTTCATACAGATTAATCCAGATCCCCTGAAACTTTTGAAGATATTACGATAAAATCTAAAACTAATTTGCTCAGTTTTACCCTGAGGAAAAATATTCAAAAATTGTTAAACTGTTTGCTCACACGGTCGTACAGGAAAACAAGAAGGGCAGAAAATGCTGGAATCTCCTTTATTTATACTCACAGAATTCCTTTCACTAATTGAAAACATATGAACATCCCTACAGTTAGGTAAAAGGACAACACCTCACACAATAAATGACCTGTTCAGCCAAAAATGCTAGAGTATGCAATGTTGTCCATTTGTGTCACTGTAGATTTGTATTTGTGATCAGTAGGCAAAGGCTGGTTTACTCTTTATTTAATTGTTACGTCAATAAATTGTGATGCTTCCCAGAGCCACAGAGGAATGATTCAAGTCTGTAAGGGGAGTTAAAAAGCAGCCTCAAAGACCAGACAACACACACAAGGGGAAAGACCTGTCGCATTTCAAAGAATAAGGCTTAGAGAAACCTTCCACTAACCTAAACACCACTAAGAGGACTTTGAAGTAAACCGAAACTCTGCTAATCTCATCATCTAAAGCTTGGAAACTATGCTTAAGCCAAGGAGAGGAGGTACTTAAATAGATGACGCTATTCAGTAGCTTGCTGTAATGAGACAGCCTCTGTGTCTAAGCAGAATGAAACAAGCTGAGTAAACCTGGAAAAGCCCATAACAAGATAGACCCAGAAAAACACATGAATCAAAGACAGCAACCTGATAATGAGTCCAAGACAAATGGCTCAGCAGATGTTGGTGGTAAGACAGTGAGAGAGACACACACAAACACACACACACACACACACACACACACAGACACAGATGAATATGGCCCATTGAGATCTAAAGTATGTCTGGTATGTATACTATGCTTCCACTAACACAGGTGCTGAGAGAGGGAGAGAGAGGAGAGACTGGAGAAAGAAGGAGAAAGACAGGGACAATACTCTACGTTTCTCTTGAAAACAGGTACAGGGGATATATAAGTGGACGATGTTTGAGAAGGTTTTCTGCATTAGTTTTTGAGAAAAAGTATAGAATTATTTTTTATGCATGTCTTTTCGTGAGGTACATGTAAAAAAAATACTAAAACAAACTGAATGACAGGGTACATTTTGTGAAAAGAGTTTTGACTGATTCACTGAATTTTTATTTGCTTGTTTGTTTATTTTTGCATGAGTCATTAGATGGTATAAAATTGTGTAATTATTCTACAACAATAGAGCTAAACACTAGGCCTTGTAACCCTACATAGACGAACAGTTGCTATTCATCAGGGGTCAAAACAAAACATTCTGCTCAATTTCCTTTGTGCCTTTTTCTATTTTTGTCTATTTTTTAATCAGGTCAAGAGATAACCATTGTGAGGTAAACTAGATGCTGTGCCCACATAATGTGATGGGCAAGCCAAACGGAAAGCCTAAAACATCCATGTTTTCAGATGTCAACAGTCTCAGGATGCTAACACATGTTAAAATAGCAGAGAGGGCTCCCTCACATTCTTGCTAACCAGGGATTACAAAAGCAGATGCTGTGCTGCTTTTCAAAACAAAAGGTACATTAGACACAGGGCTAAGATTTCCATGAGGTCCTCTAAGTTTTTTTCAATTGTTAAACATAAAATTCAAATAAACAACCAATAAATTGAGGGTTAGAACTGGTCCATTTTTTGTTCCCTCTTTGATTGCTAAGAAAGACAGCACCCAACATTGACAGTGACACAACCAAGTGGCAACTGATGTCAAAGTGCTAAAAACTGTGGTTCCTTAAACTGCATGAATCACAACATACCCATTAAAAACTGCAGATCTTCAAAAAAAAAAGAAATAGATGGATAATAAATGGCTAATTCCTGTAACAGTTGGGAGCTGAAATTTCTTACAACTTAGAAGTTTAGAAGATATTAAAGCATAGCTGACTTGGCTGATAGGCCTACCTCAGCTCAACCTCTTCACCTCACACTTTACCTCACAGGCCGACGGCAGTTGAATCCAATATGGCACAGGACAACAAAAGGGTCAAAATTCTGCTTCAGAAACAAATAGCTAATGTCCCTGAAGCAACTCTAATATATCATAAAGTGAATAGATATGACTTAACATAGTATATTCTGGAAATGTGTGAATATTAGGATTCATATTTTTTAATACTCACTCAGTGTGTGGTTTCATGGCCTGCTAAACTGATGCACTGACTAACATGCCACCTCTGCTACCTTCAAGTATTATATCACCAATATGAACCATCTTAGAAGTTTATTATTATTATTCATAAACATGACTCTTAGCAGATAAACGTTCAGTTGTTTATCAAGTATGCAAATTGGGACACAGGCCTGATGTAGAGGTTAAGTTGTGCCTATATAGCAGACAGATCAATTTGATTCCAGCCCCAGGTTAGATCTATCCTGTCTTCATAAAAGTGTAAAAGCGCCAAAAAGTACAACTTGAGAAAAAAAAAAAAGACAACAGCACATTTAGTATGAACATCCCAAATAAGGCCTTTTACTTTGTATGGCATTTTCCGATGAAGAGCAGAGATGTTTCAGCTGTAATGTTTATCATTAGCTAATATAATATGTGTTTTAAATGAGAAACCAAACCTCCAGTCTAAAAGTATGGGGCAATGTGGAAGTGTTTATAATCTGCCGTTCGTTGAGTGTCCACTTGAGACTGGCTCCAGAAGTACCAGAAACCACATACACAGAAATTAACAGCCTAGAACATTTTTTTTAAAGATGACTAGTTTACACAATAGGGTTGGTGTGGAGGCATAAAGCCCGCCTCATGTCCAATATGGCTTCGGCCAACGATTTGCTTCAAAACCCAGTTTCAGAAACAGACAAGTGACGTCACAGGGATTATGTCCATTCATTCTACAGTCTGTGAGTTCAACAAATGCCCCCTCTGGGGACAAATATACTTTTAGAGGTCATGGTCTAATCCTTTAACCCTACTTCGATATGAGCTGGACAAAATATAAACATTAGGCTTACATTTTTTTCTCAATCCCTGAATTGAGAATTAATTTATTATTACAATGTGAGAAAAAAGTGACAGCTTCCATTACAAATTTTCATTAGTGTAACATAGACATTTTTTGAAAGTTGTCAGGTTACAAAAAGTTGCCTACACCTCTCTGACAAATAATAATATGCATCACTGACTTACAATGAGAAATAGCTGTGAATTATTCCAGTGTTATCAAACACATGTATAGGCTGTGTATCAAACAAAACGACAAACAAGGAAAAAAGAAAACCGCCGCCACCTCTCTATCCGGACCCCCTTACTAGTAAGAAGCTTTGTATTATGGTTAACCAAAAGATATGACAAAGTCATTCAGAGATTACTAACATCTGGAACTGATCCATATGTACATACATCACAAACACTGTATCTCTATCCCAAGTTGTCGTGATAAAACATTACAGGCATGCAATGGTGAAGGTTTATGAGTATGTTCTGAGACTGCATTATTTAATACTTGAATCAATACATAAATGTCATATTTTATCTATTTCTCTTGGTTTTACAGTCACTAAAGTAAACTATTTCACAATTAAATGAATTTGTAGATTGTAGATTAAATAAAAGTCAATGACAATACGGGCAGTTGGGTCAAAAGTGGGGTTGAGTAACATCCATAAGTACAAAGCAGGCCTGTCATCAGCTTGCAGATAACAGCAGCACACAGCCCTGTGTTTAAAGAGGCGTATGTTTGACCAAGGCTATCGGTCAAAACTGTCCCACAAATCCAAATGAATCAGTTGTGTTGTTGCAGCAATAGCTTTAAATGGTTTCTAACAATTTGACGGTAAAAGAAACAGGAGCCAAATCCACCTATTTGGTAGGACTGATCTAAGAGTTTGACAGGAAATCACACAGCATCCACTTTTATCTAACAAAACATGTGTATCCAATCTAATTTGCTAACCCATTGCTTTAGGTGTTGGTCTGCAGCTCTCTGGCAAAAAGTCAGATTGTAACTATAAGTGTAAGAGAAAACATCAACCTCTATTTGCTATTAACAAAGAAATAAGTTCTTTTTTCATCTCTGTTCAGGTTTATTTGTACCTTTTATACAACTGTTTGAATTATCTCTCAAGGACACACTGGGACTGGAGAAAAGATGAGACCAAGAAATGTACCAACGTGTCATAGAAACAGTCAAGTCGGCCAATCAGATAATGTCTCAGTCATGATTCGCAGAGACTTTTTAAAAGGAGTGTAACTCATGTGAAGTGATGACTGATAACACATGAAACTTCAACCAAGCCACTGAATCTCCTTCATAACAGTGATAGCTGACAGTTATGATTCAATCAGTTATTCTTATTTTGATTTTGTTGTGTCTGATAAATGTTTCTACAGCACTGTGAAATTTTATAATCAAATACAGCAAGTGCAGGTGTGACACACTTCCTCTTGCCTACTTTGGTAGGGTGGAAAACTGTGTGTATCCCACGCAGCTCCAAGCTTGTCTGGACTAGCCCAGTGGGACTCACTATGAGTCATCCATCCAGAAAATGACACAACTACAGGTTCACAATCTGTCACAGGAGCAAAAAGCCTGTTTCAACATTCACTGTTTAGTTTTAAGCAACATCACTGACTGACTAACCAGTAATTCTTCAGCAAGAGAGACAGTTTGAGTGCCTACGATGATCAATCTTGCCTAGAGATTTAAGACTTAAATATGTGAATTAGTGGAATAAGGCAAAGGAAAACCAAAGACTTTTAAGCAAACATACATTTAAACTACAGATAGAAAAATTTAGCAGTAAAAATTTGTAATTTCAACAATGAAAAAAATCATGAATCCACTTCTGAGGGTGAAACATTTTAGGGCTTTGCAGGAAATAAATCACATTATAGTGTATTTTTTCACTTTCGTGTCTTTCAGGATGTGGCTAATGTTTAACCTCCAGTTACACTGATCCAGGAGAACAATCTGAAATTTCACCTCTCTCACTTTCAAAATGTGTACTCCATCAAATGTGTATCCATCAAAAATGTTATGCATTTTTGAGAGGTGGTGGAGGTTCTATTTTGGCATATGTGAAAATTAACAGAAAAGCTCTGCTGTATCCTGCCATTCCCATGTGTTTTCTAGGTGGTTTTCTCATTCCTAAAATTTATTATCCCAGTTGTACTACAGTATTCACTCAGACATGATTTAATTTAGCAATTATTACATTTTAAATTGATTCAAGATCTGGCTTTGTGGATGAGACATGCAGAGCAGATCAGTTTGGGTTTAAATGTCAACGCTATGAGCTTTAGAGGCTGAGCAGACTTTGGCCCTATGTGAACTTGATACCAACTGGACGCCTGAACTTGGCTTGGATAGAACCTAAGAAGTAAAACCGGTAATCCTTCTGTTGGTCTTATTGACTGATATTTCTCGAAGCGATGGATACGATTGTTTCTCAGATGATAACATTTGGTCACTCTTAAAAATAAGAGTTATGTGCATATTTCTGACTACAGGCTTTCAGCATATTGTCCACGTAGACCAAAGAGGGAAAATGTACCAAAAACACACTGAACCAGATTAAAGTTAATAGTGTAACATTTAAATAACGCTCTTGCGTTGATAATGCCAACAAAATAAGCAACAAATTAAAATAAAGACGTTAGTGAGGGTTGCCTTGAAACGTATCACAACGGCTGTTACGTGCCTTTTCTTCAATAAAAAGGTAAAAAGGGTAAAAAGATCCATCGAAAAAGATCGAAGTGAAAATGCAGATGCCATAAAAAGGTAGCAATTCAAAAAGATAAGCCAAGTTGCAATAAGAAAGCAAAAAGTACTCACTGTTTCACCGATGAACCCTGTCGTGAGTCCGACGAGGAACAACAACCTCAGATTCCACATCTCAACTTCCAAAAAAGAAAGTCGGACTGAAAAAAAAGCTGTAGGTAGTGAAAAAAAACCTTATTGTACACAGTTTATGGCTAAATTATATCGCCGGCAGTTTCTTTGCCACGTTATTGACCGAGGTGTTCGGCGGCTTGACTAAATCTGTATAGCTTGATGAAGGGCTGCTGAACGCTTAGTGAAGTGATCAGGAGATTCTCTGGGAAAGTTGTTTGGTCTGGCAGTGCAGCGTGGCTCCGTCATGACGTCAGCACGGCGTGACGTTCATTAGAAAGTGGGCCTGTTTGACACGAGTGTGGGAGCACACACCCATCAAATCCATTTTAGGTATGTAGAAAATAAAATTATATAACACACAGAGTTTATTAAATAGGATGCCTTCTAAAATAAGAAGGAGGCAGACTGGCTGCCAAGAAAAATAGTTTTACCTGCCCATTACTGTAGAAATCCAGCCCACTGTAGAAGGCTGGATTGAAAAGGAAATGTCAGGTCTGTTCAAATACTGGTACAGTGTCTCTTAATTGTAACATAACTACTTATTAAAAGCTCTGGGTACTCACACTTACATGGCCACATCATAAAGAAAGATGTTACTTTTCTTCAGTAAGTCTGATGCAAGTTGCAGCACAGAAAATCAGAACTAAATAAATGGTCCAGAGTGGATACCATACATTAGACATACACTGGCTGGATATTAGTCTTATATGTTTATTGTATGTCTTATGTTAAAGCTCAGAGGAAGGCAAACACATGACTTTTGATAGCAACCTTTAATTGCACAATTGCCTCTTAAGCATAACATTATATGAACATGTTAGTGTTGCATATTGTTTCATTTCAGACTAACCTGTATGGGATTTTAACAGTCATAACAGCAGATGAGCTAAAGAGAAAGCACCCTCTAGTGAAAAAAGTGGTTATTACAGCAAACCACAAATTGGACTCCTTTGCCATTCTGTTTGTAGACCTAGAAACTGCAGTTTCAGGACTCTTATGCTGGGGCTGCATCTCTGTGACCTATGGGTCAAAAAAATAAAGACCAAAGTAAAGTGTTTCAGACACATTTAGCCTAATATGGACTTGAGCCACATATTAAAAGACAATATTTTCTGAAACTAGAGGTTATCTTTCAAATGAGGTGTCACTGGTGAATTTTGACCTTGTGGTTCCCTATCTTTTGAAAAAAGTATCTTAAACTGGCCAGAATTAGGTGAGACCTAAGGTAAGGTAGGTTAAGGTAGGCGTTAAACATTAGAATTATTGGCACACACCAAAATTCAGCAATACACTTATTATTGTGGCCCAAAGTGCACTATTTGGTGCTGTTGCAAATAACAGGGGTCTAGGAATTGTGGTTTCAGACTGTTTAACAAAAGTAATACCTACATACTAAGAGAAGAGTTAATAACACTTCATTATACTTCACAAAAAGGTCACATTTATTTGTTTTACATTAATTTAAATTAATACGATTTAAGCACATTTTTAAACAATGAAATGAGTGAGCATACAATTGCATGTAACATCACAATCATGTTTCTTGAGCTATCCGTTTTAGTTGCAATGTTGCCGTCAGCCCATGCCTCCACCCACACCAGTTGTTACTCAGCAGCATTGAGTGCCCACGTCATGAATGAAAGGAAGACATCTAAATGGACATCTGACTAGGGGGGGCTCTTTAAAGCTCAAAAGTCTGTAGGAGGTCTGTAGCATTTTATGGAGCGGAGGTAGTTCATTAACATCATCATAATCATCTTCATCTGACTCCTGTCTTAATGTCGGATGGTTTTAGATTTCGCTTCCAAACTGGTGGGATCTGTAAGAAAAACAATATAAAAGTTACGAAGAATGTAATCTTAGCAAATTGGTGTCAGTAGCCTTAATACAAGTACAAACAGAGAAAGAATACCTATTACTAATATACCTGGTGCTAATATTGCACACATTGAACTGTTTGGAAACCCATGGAGTTATTACACATCTATAAATGACAGGAAAATAAGTTGCCAATCAGGAACTGTATACATGTGCATATTAGTGACTTACGAGTGGCGGTACGGAGGGCTCTAAGTGTCGTCCCAGGAACGACAGCAGTCGTCGCCATATCAGCCCACTGCCCAAGAACATGAAGCCTGTCACCAGCCAAAAAACGCGAGGATCCTGGGGATAAAACATGATACAAAAACAAACCCTGTTTATATTCTTTTTGAGGGGGCAGTACCTCAGTCCACAGGGACTAAGTTTTTAATACTTGTAAGTAAAAGAAAAAGTAAGGGATACTGAAAAATTAATTACAAGTAAGGTAATCCTTGTATATGGAACGCTGTAAATAACTAATATAAGAAATCATTTTTCAACAGGGAGCTGTCTCACCTCCTCAAAGCAGGATGTCAAATTCATACCAAAGGCCACTCCTATCAGGCCAAATAATGTTAGAGAGAAGGAACCCATTGTCAGCTGCAGATTCAGGCGCATCATCACGTTACGATGGCTGGAAAGAGAGAAATAGTACATGAAATGCCAACAAGTCATTTTTAGGGTCAGCTTTGAGTACAGGCTTATCATTTTTGAATGTGTCAACATAATGGTCAGATCCCTGTAGAAACACTTTCAAAAAACTATGGGTCAAGTCTCTGTATGTGGTGAGAGACAAGGTATGACCGGGTTGAACAAATGTAACTGAATGGTCCTCTTTAACAAGGTGACTTTAACTATAGGCATTATTCTCTGTTATGAGCTTACGTCTGTCCATATTACCAGTGTATGGTGTATATACTCTGTGTATGTGTGTTGGAGTGTGTGTACCTGTCTAGATTGATGAAGATAACACTTTCAGAGTCATCTATCAACCCTTTGAGCTCTCTGGTCTTGTTTCCCAGCTCCTCAGCCTGTGTAAAGTACATTGTCATACAACTTTAATATAAAGTTTTTCCATTTTTTCCAGTTTTAATTGTCAGTAATAAATTATCTGTTTAAAAAAAACCTGCACTTAAAACAGAAGTAAAACATTTTTTGTTTCAAACTCCTGATTACGGTTACCTGCATATAGTAATTTTCCAACAAGAGTTCCATCTCCTCAGCATGATCAATACCCAAACTGCTCTCCTCACTAGTGAAGCAAGAAAGACAGATTAACTTAAAAAAAAAAAAAGCACAACCACACACATCAAAGAAAAGCTAAAACCGTTATTTTAGATCTGTGAGTATTGGCTCTGCCTTCAGGACAAATGGAATGCTTGGGACTTCATCCCTCACTTGGACTCACCCACTTACAAAAATGTACTCAAACGAAGCTTTGACATGTCGTGTGAAAGTCTGCCTCTGACACTTACAAATTTTTCAAAGAGACTGTACATGAAAATGTAACATCCTGCATGGACTAAAGTGATTCCACCCACTCGTCAAACTTAATGTGACTTAAAACACCAACAAGTTATCTCTGTAGCACCACGCCATCACCTACCCTGAGCCCACCACTCCTAAACAAGCAGGCACTATGGTACAGAAAAACTGTATTTAAGAGAAGGAAAACAGTTCTGACCGGGTATAAGGAAAAATTATTCTTGTTGTAGTGCTGCAAATACCTCCTATGTTCTAATAACTGCTTTTCACATTCATAATAAACCCAAACAACTGTGGGTGAATCTGTAACATACAAAACCCTTGGGTCCGTCCACTTGGTGAGACAAAGTTCTTCGATGATCTCGTCCTCGTCCAAAATCTTCAGCAAGGAATCCTTAAAAACTTTTATGTCTGTCTCTAACTCTGATAGGCTGTGAAAAGCAGAAAAGACCGATACTGAGAAAGATGAAACAAAACTATGTGAACATGTGCTGGAAATGTTAAGACCTCACGTTTGAATAACAGACTGCAAAAACTATCACCGCAAACACTGAAATTTAATCAAGTGTATGTCTTACTTTCAAGATATGAAATGACTAAATGAAGCCTGAATTGCTTGTACACAGTAAAAAAAAATAAGCCAATCTGGGTAAAAAAAAAAATCTACCTGATTTTTATTTATTTATTTTTGATTCAGACATTATTCTTATTTAAAGGGACCATGAGGACTTTCTAAGTGATCTTAAAAAAGTCTCACTTCTAGATGCATGCCTGATTGTAACCTGGATTGCAACCAAATTGATTTATGGCACATTGAAGTCTCTATGACAACACCATGCCAGCTGATGAAGTTTGGTAGGGAAATGAGAGATCTGTATTTTTCTCTTCTGAAAACAATTTCTGGGTTTAATTTTGTGCAATGGTGGACACTGGAGCTGAACTGTCTGACAGAAAAAGGACAAAAGAGCAGAATAAAGCTAAACAGGATAGTGACAGAGCATGGGTTAAAGGCTAAAACACCTGCTAAATACTAAAACACAGGCTAAACTGTTCATGATAATGTTCATTTCAACACACATACAGCAGTTATACTGCAGTGATCTGATCAAACTTGAGAGTCTGTCAATAAAATGAAGAGTGATGTTAAGTTAGTTTTGCTTGGTAAATGAGCAGGACATATGGATTCACTAACATTTCACGTTGGCCCACGGAAACATCACAGACCGCTGGGATGTGAGTAGCACGAAATATAGCCAACTACTAAGCTACAAAACAAATTGACGTTTGCTTGTTGTCATATTTCAAACAACAGCGCTGCGTAACTGCTGATAAATACCTAACCTTGTCACGTTGTATCCAGTAAAAAGGTGTCTTGAACTTAGTAGTGTTAAAAAGAAGATCCGATCTCCATTCATTTTCCAAAACAAACACACCTTGTTAGGAGTCGTGCCATGACAACTGTGCATGATATCAGCCAAAGGTGTCCTCACAGCCCCTTTAAGAAACCTAACAAGCAATTATTTCCTGCCACATTGATTTCAGTTTTTCCAGGGCGTCAAAGTTTTAAGGTTATTTTATTCTAGAATTGTTGATCCTGTACTATACAAGTAATACAGACATTCATATCTACCCCTGTATAAAATGGCATTTGCAGCTGTGTAAACCAATGTAAACGTTACCTCTTGCTGTTCTGCAAAAGTATATGTAGTTTGCTTCGATCAGCAGAAAGTATTTTCGGATCCACAAGTGATTCCAATGTGTCCAACATAACTGGTTCAACATCATTCAGTCGTGCCTGCAGTGTGTTTACCTGTAGACACAGACGGACAGACTCAATATAAATGCACACACAGCCTTATTATTTAGTGTGTCCTTACTTCATAGGCATGTGTTATTTAGGTTAGAACATGCTTGAATACAGAGACACACAACAATCAGTGTGTGCAGGAAGACCTGCCTTACCTTGTGCTGCAGTATAGCCTCCAGGGCTCTGAACTCAAAGGGCAGCGAAAGTGTCTGTGACGCTAGCTGAGGGGCCAGATCCAGTACTAACCAACGCTCCAATCCAAGACCCCGGAAATCTAACACCAACAGGGACTGAGGGGTAATGATGGCTTTCAAAGTCTGTGAAGATGCAAAAAGATGAAAGGAGATAAACCACTTTAAAAACACTTAAACATGTACATGAAAATAAAGTTTGATTTTGCATTTTTCTGTTTTCAGTTTCTTCCAGTTCTGGCTGTGACAAATGTCTAGTGTAAGAAGTTTGGTTGTTTTTTTTTATTATTATTTCTTCAGGTCAGTGTTAGTGCACTAACATCCATGAGGAAAACAGTCCTGGCTGCAGTGGCCGTGGGACCCTTGTGTGTGGCCAATGTATGTGCAATGAGCCTTACATCGGACAAAAGTGCCAGATTGATTCATTGCTTCCCACAAATGAGGACCTTTGCCACTCAGGCCCAAATGCCACTGTGTGCAGTGGTAGGGGTCTATGTGTGGCAGAAGGCCTCTGTGAATGCGAGAGGCAGGAAAATCCTGCAGAAAGATACAGTGGACGTTACTGTGAGTGCAGCAACTTTGACTGTCCAACGTTCAATGGCAGGTGTGATCATTAATTAACCATATACTTACTTTTCTTTAAACTCTACTTAACTGCAGGTGTACACATAAAATATTAAAATAGTTCATTTATTCATCTTCTATACTGCTTATCCTGTTCAGTGTCAGGGGTGGCTCGAGCCTATCCCAGCTGTCTAAGGGTGAGAGGTGGGGTACACCCTGGACTGGTTGCCAGCCAGACAACCTTTCACACACACACACACACTCACATCTAAGGGCAATTTAGATTCTCCAATTAACCTGATGAGCATGTCTTTAGACCGTGGGAGGAGACCGGTGAACCCAGAGAGAACCCACATATGCAAAACATGAAAACTCCACACAGAAAGGCCACTGTGAGAACTGGGATTCAACCTTATGACCTTCTTGCTGTGAGGCTGCAACGCCAACTGTTGCTCCACCATGCAGCCTGTTGATGTAACTTTGTTTGGGAATTATTTTATAAATAACAAAATTTTCTAGGAAGAAATACAGCAAGCATACCTCCATTCTAATGATGATGCAGTTGTTTCTAGCAGTGAGGCTTGTGCTGTGCTGAAAGCGGAGGTCTCTGGCCTGAAGACTAAGCTCCTGGCAAAGCTCAGTTTTCTTTTTCTCTGTAAGGGCAAAAATGAATAGAAAATCTGAAAGAAGTAGGGAACGTTTGCTGAAATCACTACTTCCAGCATTTATTTGAAAAGTTTGTTGCTTGAAAATAAACAAAACACAATGCAGTCATGACATATTTATGATATCTAGAATGCAATGTGTCAGGTGTCTATGGTTTCACCATTAATTCAAATTTTATGAGAAATAGTCACCTTTGGACGAATGACATATTAATCAGCAGTAACAAGATTATCTTTTCACTCACCAAAAGATGTTACATTTCCCTCTTGGTCAAACTTCATCTGTGAAATGAATCAACAAAAAAGCTGTTAACCTTTAATCTAGTAATCACAGTTATCTGAAATTTCAGTCTACAATATCCAAAATTTTTAAAAAAGATGGTGAACCTTCATATGTTCAATGTGGTATAAAGAGATTTAAGCTTAAATCTAACTTTGTCAAACAGTCTTTAATAGTTTGTCTAAAAGCAATATGCATGAAGCACAACTCTACAGTAGTTCTGCTGAAGCTGATTGGCTTTGCTGTATCTCTTACCACAACAAAAGCAGGGGACACAGTGGACACAGGCGTGTCAGTCACTCTGTAGCGGACACAGGACACTTTTGGGGATAAAAGGAAAGTTAAACCACATTTTAGGAAATATTTCAATCATATTTCAAATCATACTTAGTAAAAGCAGCCTGAAGAAAGACATGCTTAAAACTTCATTGGAATTGGGGTTGTATATAAAACCCATAAATAGGTAACGATAAACAAGTGTATTATCAAAACTGATTTAAAAAATGTGATCAAAGGAACATTTCTGTTCCAGAAATTAGTTGCTTTTAAATTCTCTTTAATCTATTTGCTACTCTGTTCAACAAATCTGAGAACTCATACTCTGTGATCAGTTAATATCAGTCAATAAAGAAGCCTGCCAAGTTATCAGACACAAAACAGAAAGTCAGGATCAATTTGTTAAGCTTAGATAGATTGTGTTTCAATTCACCGTTAGACAGTATGCATCCAAACTTTCACATTCTTACCTGGCGATGTTGCCCCTCCTGGCAGCATGCTGTCCTTTCTCTGCAATGCATTCTGAGATCTGTTGGGTTGACATCTTGAAGAAGGCAGTATTTGTCTGCAAAGTGCATTTAAACCAATATCACTGTAGCTCCGGATCTTCAATTCCTGTCCCCTATAGCCAGGCGGTGCAGTGAACTTCAACGGGTAGTCACCCGTACGAGCTCTACAAAGTTTAATGGTCCCACCTATTCTTGAGAATAAAGGACTGGTGGTGCTGAAAAAGCGTTTCGCATAAAAGTTCCCCAGAAATGGCTGATGCATCTTTGTGCAATCCACACAGCTGGCCAGCAGAACCTTGAGTAGCCTCATCTCCACACACGCAGCATTCACACAGACTGCCATACTCGGCTTGGATGGAGGTCTGGCCGAAGATGCAGCAGTATCATCCAACAAGCAACGGGGTGTGGTGATGCAGCAGAGGACGGCGGACTGTCCTCTCCATAAGAAAAACAAAAAACAAAAAAGTTCAACTTAAACTGCAACTTTTAATATGCCTTCGAGTTGTGCGATAGTTTGTTCACTGTCGGAGACAACGCAGCTCTGCAGGGATGACAGAAATAAAGCGCATCATAGTTCTAATTTATGAGAAAACATTGGTTCATTTTTGTGACAGTAATGCCAGCCACCCGTTATTTGAACTTGACAAATGATTATTTTTCTTTTTTATGAGTGCTCTGCATCTCTACGTGTTATGCTAGTTGTGTTAGCCGCTAGTATCAGGGACAGTTTGTGTTCTGTAAGTACTTATCAATTAAAAAATCGTGATGACATTAACATACGCCACGTTACACAGGTCAGTTACCTGTCGCTAGCTACAGACTCTCCTGAATCAACACATTTGGCTGTTTTCGTCCCACAACACTGTTGATCAGGCGTGCGTAACAGTTAAAACTAGCATACATACAGGAGGACAGAGGCACGGACGAAGCGCTCTACTTTTACCATAATGCAACGCGGTGAGAAAGACCGACTGCCGAAGATCGTCTCTAAACAAGTGTATTACTCTGACAGCAAAATTAACAGTATATACTGGTAAAGCAATTGCTTGTATTTATTGTGCTGGATTCCAAATACAGAACAAAAATCTGAGCAAACACGCTGGGAAGTTTCAAAAAGATTTTTTTATTTTTCATTTATTTATTTATTTTTTATTTTCCCGGAAATAATCCGGATGATAACCTCCATAGTTGCCATGATGACCTGTGGTACTGAAGTTGTCCAGTTGACCCAGGAAACTGATTACAGCACGTGATCATTTTATTCTTTATAACTTTATTATCAATTGTTCTGTTTTTTTGCATTATAATTTTATTTATTATAACTTTATGACACATGTACAAAACAAACAAAAGGAACGTCTGAACAATTCAGTCCATAAGAATAATATATTATATTTTATATTTCTCAGTGAGGAATTCTTTCAGGTCATTGAACATTTTTTGTGCTTTTGGTCCTTTCATTAATGCCATTAGGTACATTTTAAATTCATTAATAGTGTGTTTCTTTTGTTTGGGGTGGTTAGGGAATGTTAGATATGTTTTTTTGTTTTGTTTTGTTTTGTTTTTTCAGTTGATTGTTCATCATATATATGTAAAATAGAATATAATTCATGTTCTGTACATCTAAAGATAATTGTGGGTCATGTGACCACAACACCTTACATGACAGTAGGAGTTAAAGGCTCACTCAGGATGATTACGACCCTCTGGAGGTGAACCACTTTATAAGGGTTTCTAAAACCCACTCATTAATTTCAACTCCTCCCAGCGATTGTTGCTTCTTCCCCTTTAACATAAATACCTGCCTACCTCACTAGCACATCCCTTCTTTCTTCCCCTCAACCACAGCTTCCATTACTCTAACCAGGGTTTTCTTCCCTTCCCCAGATCCCAACCAAACCCCAGATGGAGGTGCTCAAATGGCAGCAAATGTGTCTGTGATGCTAGCTGAGGGGCCAGATCCAGTACTAACCAACGCTCCAATCCAAGACCCTGGAAATCCAGCACCAACAGGGACTGAGGGGTAACGATGGCTTTCAAAGTCTGTGAAGACACAAAAAGATGAAAGGAGATAAACCACTTTAAAAACACTTGAACATGTACATGAAAATTTAAGGCTGTTCATTAAAAACCTGAAACTGAAGAATAAATCTTTTAACTTGTGGCACATGTGTTGTTATTTTATTGTGAACTGACTGAACTTCAGAGTGCTGAACAACATTTAGATGGTTTCATTCCAAACAGCTGACTCTGATCTGTAAATATTTGCTGTGAACGACCTGACCAATGAAAATCTGTCTTTTGTGCAACTACAGTCCCTGATGTGTTTGCATGCTGAAGAAAAACTTTAGCACCAAACAAAGTTAGTGTCAGTTTATACACCCAGGTTCAAAGCTGAAAAATAACTAAAGCTCATCAGAGTCTTCAAAGAGAGATAATCCCAAGAAGCAACTGCAGCACAGAAGGATTTAAAAGTTTCAGGTATAGTACCAGCACTGCTCTGTTCCTGTGTAGTTTCTTTAGCATATCATAAAAAACAGAGAAATGTGAAAAATAGTGTTTGAGAAAGAAAAAAATATAGACTTGTTGGCTACTTCTTGTATTTGTGACACATGAGATAGTTAAGTTTTGTAATATTTGTTGATGTAGTTTGTTCTGTTGTAGATGGAGATATAGTTTCTACTGATTTATTGAAGGAAGGAAAGAAAACCCAAAAAGTAAAGTTTCCTTAAACACATAAAAAGGACTGACTCCAAGCCACCAGCTTACATACTGTACTAAAGTCAAAAGATTTACTTTACTTTAGTCCTGTTCCTATTTATTTTGATATCAAAGTGGGTCTGTAAAACAATTGCCTATTTTTAAATAATTCGGCTGACTTAAAATCTGCATGTATAACATACACTTGTTTTTTATTCTTTTAATCGAACATCAACCAAACATTTAATCTCTCTGCAGTATGGCTGTGAAGCTGCTCTGTCTCTACCTGCTGCTGGCTGGGTTTTGTCCCACCTGGGCCAAAGAGCAGAAGTGCCTAAAATCAGCCTCCAACTGTGAAGAGTGCCTCCAGTCAGGCCCTGAGTGTGCCTGGTGCATCGTCTCTGAGTCAAATGTCCGCTGTGACACCCCAGAGGGCCTGCGCAGATCAAGCTGTCATAAAAGTTATATCTATAACCCTCAAGGCTGGGTGAAGATTGTCAAGAATGACAGCAGGTAAATATCCTGGCTTTGCAGCTCCATTTAGGAACCTGAGCTTTGCACTCATTTTGGCTCCCCCTATGGTCAAAGTGCTATCTCAGATCTTTGCTAACATTATTTTTGTACACATTTAAGTAGTAATCTTGTTTTTTTGTTTGTTTGTTTGTTTTTTTTTACAAAAACTTATCCTGCTTTATGATATCAGTGAAATGAATCACCCCTCAGGACTGCTGTAAAAAATAGATGAATAAAATATAATAAAAACCTCATCTGACACCGACACCTACATCAACTCTGGGAATCAAATACAGAAATAATACTGCTGTAAAAAAATAGATAAGTAAAATAAAATAAAAAGGATGTAGTTTATGACCTCATCGGACACTGACCCAACATTCCATATCTCAAATAAAGTACACAGGAGTCACATTTTTTTCTGCTGTTGTTGTTGTTTATTTGTTCTTGGACTGATGTTGCTTTTTAAATATTATGTACTTGCTCAAAACTAATGGCTGGTTGCAGAATTGAACCGGAAGATGCCACAACTTTGTTACTCCAGCCACAGGAGCTCTCACTGCGTTTGAGACCAGGTGTGAGCCAGTCCTTTCCTGTCACCATCCCCATATCAACAGACCAGCCAAACACAGTGATGAACATAGACACAAGCCCTGTGCCAGAGGGAGTCAACATCACATTCAACAGAAGTATAAAAGGAAACCTCCTTGTCATTCAGGTTGTGCCTAACAATTCTGCTGTTGAATTTTGACTTTTTGTAAAAACAACACATTGTACTTATGACCTCTGTTTCTTCAGGTGAATGTTGAGGTGGCCAGATGTCCCACAGAGAGCAACAACTCTCACCAGAAGCAGAACCAAACTGAACCCTGGTCTGTCTACATCACGCCCAGAGGCTTTTCACAGTCTGTGAAGTTAGAAATCACTTTTGAGTGTGAGTACCATCTCAGGAACTCCCTTCAGGCAACATACAATCAGCTGAGTAAGACGAACATGTAGGACATGTGCATTAAGATAAAATAAGTCCAAAAGACTGAAATACCCTGCATGGTGCAAAACAAAGGTTGCATTTTTCTGTTTTCAGTTTCTTCCAGTTCTGGCTGTGACAAATGTCTAGTGTAAGAAGTTTGGTTGTTTTTTTTATTATTATTCTTTAGGTCAATGTGAGTGCATTAACATCCATGAGGAAAACAGTCCTGGCTGCAGTGGCCGTGGGACCCTTGTGTGTGGCCAATGTATGTGCAATGAGCCTTACATCGGACAAAAGTGCCAGATGGATTCATTGCTTCCTACAAACGAGGACCTTTGCCGCTCGGGCCCAAATGCCACTGTGTGCAGTGGTAGGGGTCTATGTGTGGCAGAAGGCCTCTGTGAATGCGAGAGGCTGGAAAATCCTGCAGAAAGATACAGTGGACGTTACTGTGAGTGCAGCAACTTTGACTGTCCAACGTTCAACGGCAGGTGTGATCATTAATTTACCATATACTTACTTTTCTTTAAACTCTACTTAACTGCAGGTGCACATATAAAATATTGAATTTCTAACCTAACAGTTTATGTGGAGGTCATGGGAAATGTGAGTGTGGGGTCTGTGTTTGTGATCATGGCTGGACCGATGTCGACTGCAGCTGCACCACAGACACTGCTTCCTGTATGGCGACAAACCAGATGGTGTGTAACGGTAAAGGGCAGTGTAGATGCGGAGAGTGTGACTGTGATGTACCATCCGTAGGCCCGACCTGTGAGTTCTGCTTATTCTGTGAAGGCATATGTAGCAGGTTTTCCGACTGTGTGGAGTGTCTGGTGTTCATGATAGGACCGAAAAAGGACACGTGAGAACTTTGAATTATTTCAGAAGTAACAGAAATCCATCTTTCTATAGTATTATAATTAAATGACCTATTGTTTTATTCTTACCCCCATTAGGTGTGAACGAGACTGTCGCCATCTCACCGTCAGAAAGACGGACAATAAATCTTTTCCCTACCAAGAAGGGACATACTATTGCAAGATGCGGAATAATGAAGATGACTGCCATTTCTACTACGCCATATCAAGATCACCATCTGGAGAACGTATTCTTGATGTGTGGGACTCAAGAGAATGTCCTCGTACATTTTATGGTGGCATGATGTGGGGGGCTTGATTTCTTTCTGCCTTGACTTGTATTACATCAAAGTCAGCCACATGCTCTGAGTTATCATTTTTCCTCAGTAAATATTTGCACTTAAGTATAGTTATACTGGTGTCATCATGATACTCCCTAATCAACAAGATGATAAAAGTTGATGTAGTTTATTCATTTATTCATCTTCTATACTGCTTATCCTGTTCAGGGTTGGGGGTGGCTGGAGCCTTTCCCAGCTGTCTTAGGGTGAGAAGTGGGGTACACCCTGGACTGGTTGCCAGCCAATCACAGGGTTGACACACAGAGCCAGACAACCTTTCACACTCACACTCACATCTAAGGGCAATTTTGAATCTCCAATCAACCTGATGAGCATGTCTTTAGACCATGGGAGGAGACCGGTGAACCCAGAGAGAACCCACATATGCAAAACATGAAAACTCCACACAGAAAGGCCACTTTGAGAACTGGAAAGAAGTAGGAAACATTTGCTGAAATCACGACTTCCAGCATTTATTTAAAAAGTTTGTTGCTTGAAAATAAACAAAACACAATGCAGTCATGGCATATTTATGATATGTAGAATGAAACGTGTCAGGTGTCTATGGTTACACCATTAATTCAAATTTTATGAGAAATAGTCACCTTGGGAAGAATGACATATTTATCAGCCGTAACAAGATTATCTTTTCACTCACCAAAAGATGTTACATTTCCCTCTTGGTCAAACTTCATCTGTGAAATGAATTTAAAAAAAACTGTCACTTTAATCTAGTAATCACAGTTATCTGAAATTTCAGTCTACAATATCCAAAATATTTAAAAAAGATGGTGAACCTTCATATGTTAAATGTGATATGAAGAGATTTAAGCCTAAATCTAACTGTGTCAAACAGTTTTTAATAGTTTGTCTAAAAGTTGTATGCATGAAGCACAGCTCTACAGTAGTTTTGCTGAAGCTGACTGGCCTTGCTGTATCTCTTACCACAACAAAAGCAGGGGACACAGTGGACACAAGTGTATCAGTCACTCTGTAGCGGACACAGGACACTTTTGGGGATAAAAGGAAAGATTAAACACATCTTAGGAAATATTTCAATCATATTTCAAATCATTCTTAGTAAAAGCAGCTTGAAGAAACACAAGCTTAATACAACCCCGATTCCAATGAAGTTGGAACATTGTGTAAAACATAAATAAAAACAGAATACTATGATTTGCAAATCCTTTTTAAACTGTATTTAATTAATGCACTACAAAGACAAGATATTTATTTTTCAAACTAAAAAACTTTATTGTTTTTGCAAATATTTACTCATTTTGAATTTGATGCCTGCAACAGTTATATGTTTACAACTGTGTTACATCACTTTTCCTTTTAACAACACTCAATAAGCATTCGTGAACTAAGGACACAAAATGAGGTGGAATTCTTTTTTCATTTTTGCTTGATGTACTACTTCAGTCGCTCAACAGTCCAGGGTCTCCATTGTTATATTTTGTATTTCATAATGCACCAAACATTTTCATTGGGAGACAGGTCTGGACTACAGGCAGGACAGTCAGTCCAGTTGTCTGCCCTCGAGTCTTCAGAAAAACCGGGACCTGGATGCATGAGAAAATAGACACCTGATGATAATATTTCACCGAGATTGTTCCTTATTAATTTATCCTTGGTTTTTCTCAGCACTATCTGACTTCGCGAGATTTGGACTCGATGTGGGCGCAGCCGCGGTGTGTTAGTCAGCATCAGTACCCTTCCCGTTCTGGATGCAGATTAAGCTACCGGAAGGATGCTGGGGCAGGAAGGAAACGTAAGGTTTGCATTTAGTTGAGGCTGTAGCTTAATCTGATGCTAACTGGTGTGTCATTTTTAGATTGGCGTTACCTTCGTTTTTGTTGATACTTAGTAATATCAGCTGCCATGTTCCCATCGTGTCATTCAAAGCCGGGTGACGGAGGCGCCAAAAGGAGCTCCATAGCTAAACTGCTGCTCGGGGTCTTCGTGGTTTATATACTCCACACCGTGTGGCTGCTTTACGGCTTCCTCAACACTAAACCCTGCGACAGAAGCAAGGGAGAGCACTGTATCGCTTCATACCTGACAGCAAGACACAGACTTCAGGTAATCACAAATCTTTGTTTGATAAATGGTGGTTAGATGATAAACGAGCTATTATTATAATTATCGGTATGATAAACCAAGGACAACACCAGATATTTCTTAAGACACTTATGAGTCAGGTTGGGTAGTTCAAAATGATAAAACACGATATCAGGTACATAGTAGTGCAAAACAAAAATAGAGGTGGGTGCGGTCATCTTTTTGCATGGCAGGTTATTAAGCTGTTATATTCACGTATCAGTCATGTGATTATCTATCTGCATGCAACTTATTTTGGCACTGGACTCTAAAAATGGAAAGAAAAAAAAACCCTCTTTGGATCTCATCTTCCCTCTCTCTTTCTCTCTCCCTTTTTCTTTTTAGCTGAGTGTCTTCACCTGCCTTGTGCCAGACAACAGCCAGCTCACCCTTGCTGTAAAAATAGATCCATTCAACCCACACTCTACTTTTGAAAGGTCTGATGTTTTGATATATGTTAACCAAGTAACATTGGAAATTGAGCATTCTGTCCATTCACTGAAATTGTTAACAGCTTCAATCATAGTCGTGTATGAATTAAAGAGTAAACTTAATTTAAGGCTTGAATGTTTCTTGTTTTGCAGTAGTCTTCTTGATCCACAAGACTGTTTTAACTTTATCTTTTGTGCCCCTGCAGACAGGTAAATGTCTCTCTGCCAGAAGAGACTCAGGCAAACGGTACTCTGTATGCAGTTGTGTATGTTCACAAAGCCGGCGTTTCACCTCTGGAGGACAGCAGAGAAGTCCACTATGCTGCTCAGCTCACCACCTACATCACCCCCACACATACAGACGGACAAAAGGACATGCAGAAGGTAGAATGTGATCCAGTATATTCATGATCAGATCATACTGCAGCCACTGTCTATTGCTCTAGATTTAAATAAGAGATCCTGCGGCAAATAAGTTATTTCTGTGTCCATGTCAGAAGTTGACTCCCAGATCGGAGAATCCAGTGTCCCACTGGAGACCTCACTTGTCAGTCACAGTTATGTCAGAGGACTTCACCTTCAGCAAGGCGGGGCTTCCTAGTGATGTACGGCGCTACATGAGAGTGTAAGTCACAGGAAGCTTTGGAGGTCAGAGTCAGAGTGCTTTTCAGTGCTGACTCACTGCTGTTCATCTGGATGTTGGATGAGCGAGTTATTTAGAAGTATTAAAGATAAGAACAGAATCAAGAAATTTTTTAAAAATATCTTGGAGTGGCGTCTGGTAATTGTGCACCACTATATATATTTGAAGTACATGAAATTGTGCTCCACTACATACTAGCATAACTGCTATTACATAATCAATGATTGACAGTGGAGGATATTTTCTTGGTCAGGCAGAGCTACAAAAATCAACTTTCATTAGTTTGTTTTTGAAACTTAGTTGCTGTCTCTCTCTGCAGCTCTCAGGACGGCCGACAGATGATCTACCTTCCTTTGCTCCTCATAAACGAGCTGAGCTTCAGAGTCAGAGACCTCATGGTAAAAATATTTTACATACATATTCATGACAAAATTTCATATCTAATAAATGCTAGTGAATTGTACCTAACATGCTGCTTTTCATCTTTTCATTTCTGCTTTTAAAGGAGATCAGCCGCAGCACTGTTCAGCTTCCTCTGACTGTTTCCTATGAGGGGATCTCTTTGAGGGGCTTCAGGTTCTGGGTGCATTTACAAGATGTGGTTTACGCCCTGAGACAGTTTGGTAAGGTTATGACAACACAACAGATCTATATAAGATTTTTGAAGTCATTGTAGAGAAACAAGGTTCCTAGTTGAGGACATACAGTTTAATTTAAACATTCTTTATATCTAAATGAATAACCTAGATAAAATAGCACACATTTGAGACGAAAGGTCATATAAAATAAGCTAAAAAAAATCCTTTAAGCAGCATATTTGTGTTTCTTTAGGCTTCACAGAGGAGAACATTGATGAGATCAAAGAAACTTTAGTGGATTCCAACCTTTACCTGTTAGTGTTGACAGCACTCATCACAACTCTACAAGTAAGATTATATACCCATGAAATTTGAATCTTTTATATCAACTTTACATTATTTTTATTTAAATCCCAGCATGCTGTTTAAGGCAAAATGTGTCATAAGCATGAGGGAATGTGGTAGCTGGGAAATATTCCAAATGAAGTTTGGATTTATTTCTTTCTTTTTTTCTGAATGTTTGTTTTTTTGCAGCTCATCTGTGAATTCCTGGCTCTAAAAAATGACATCAGCTCATGGAGGAAAAAGAAGAGCATGGCTGGGATGTCCAGGAAATCAGGTACAAGGTCACCTACTCAGGTTTAGGTAATACACCTAATACACCACTAGAAAGTGGTAAACTAATTGATAAATCGCTGAAACTGCTGATAGATTGTTGTATTTATTGCTATTAGTCGCAGCCCTAATTTGTTGGTTAGTCAGTCAATCACATATCTTTACCAGTTTGTTTGTTTTTTTCTGTGAATGATCTGCAGCAGCAAGAAAAATAGTCATTGATCGTGTGATGCCAGACTGTTTTTTTGTGTTCCTTTTCTCTCCTTACAGTTTTGTGGCGTAGTCTGAGCACTCTGCTGATTTTCCTCTATCTACTAGAGGAGACCAGCCTGCTTGTGCTACTTCCTGTTGGATTAGGAGCGTGTGTGGAGGTAAATAGTGTTATCACTTGGAAAGTATCAAATAAATCTTAAAACAGATACTTTTAACTAATGATGTTTATTCTTTTAGGTCTGGAAGGTGTTCAAAGTTTTTAAAATCAAGTTTCATCTGAGGGGCTCCAAGCTGCCTGTGAGTACAGCATCAAAGATCACACTGGTTTTAACTTATTCTCTGATCTGAAACTAACATCTCATT
Organism: Labroides dimidiatus; assembly: GCA_030710495.1. Taxonomy (NCBI): domain Eukaryota; kingdom Metazoa; phylum Chordata; class Actinopteri; order Labriformes; family Labridae; genus Labroides; species Labroides dimidiatus. Next base: position 14,536,645 of record CM061148.1, read on the forward strand.
TACTGTGCAGGTAAATAAACTTGATGAAGAGGAAAGAAAGACGTTGGAGTATGATACACAGGTATGAGTGTTTCTTTATTTCTCCAGTTATTCACTGCCTCAGGCTTTTTCATTTTTAACACTTTGCCTGTGCATTTTTTTCTCTAGGCAGCCAGATACTTGTCCTACTTGGTCTATCCTCTGTGTATCAGTGGAGCTATTTTCTCTCTAGCCTACTTACGCCAAAAGAGGTGAGCTGATCATTGTTTTGTATTTGCCATCCTGTAAATGTTATATATTTTGGTGTTACTGTAACATTGCATTACAAACTCTTTCAAGTTATGTCTTGGTTTCAAGTCAGATTCAAATCAGACCTCCATGTGTCTTACATAGAAGTGAAATGTTTTTGGTTTTGCAATCTGCTCCCTTGTATTTTTTGCAGCTATTGCACATGCCTAAAAAGCTATGTATACTCAATGGAGCTTATGGTTATTATTCATACAAATATATTTGGTTTACAGTTACTACTCCTGGTTGATCAGCAGCCTGGTGACTGGTGAGTTGACTTATATCCTTCTGTTTTATTTGAAGTTTCTTTCTTCAAGTTACAGAAAACTTATCTTGTTAGTATAAGTGAGATGATGCTCAGGGTGTTATTAACACTGTAACTGTCGTCCTGTCAGGAGTGTATGCTTTTGGCTTCCTGTCTATGGCTCCACAACTTTTCATCAATCACAAGGTTTGACTATCATCTTCTTCCGAGGCAACAGAGCCCAGCCTTTATTTAAGTAAAAGCACCTGATAATGGTGCAGAGTGAAAATGGAATAAACTGTCCACTTGCAGCTTTTTTTGTTTTATGTTTTTACTTTGTTTTTCTCCTTTCTCTCTGGATCAGCTGAAGTCTGTGAGCCACCTGCAGGGGACGGTGTTGATGTACAGAGTGAGTGTCACTGATTCTCGGGAATTTTTTGCTAATTGTACTAAAATTTTCTTATTTAAATTTGTCTGTTTAGCAGTGGATTCATTTAGAAAGTTTGTAATTTATTTCTAAGTTTATAAGTCATTAATTTGGCTCATTATTATCTCACTTTCTCCTCCAACAGGGCGTGAACACACTGATCTCAGATCTGTGCTCCTGTGCCTCTTTTTTCTCCTCATTTGGGTCCTACTCCTCCCCCTACCAACTATCCTGCTTCAGAGATGAGCTCCTCTTCCTTCTCTATCTATACCAGCGGAAGTAAGAACCTCCCCACACACTAAACACACACAAAGCTCAAGAAAGATCAGATCTCGTATGAAACAGTTAAATTGATCCTGGTAGCTGTAGAATTTGTCTAAACTTTACATTAAAAAAGACATTGTAATTTTTAACTATTCATAGTTTTTCTTTTCATATACATTTAGGGAGGCTCTCAAAACATTTATAATTAAACACATACTTAAATGACTTCTCTGGATTTTTGGGGGGGAAATAACTGCTTTCATCCCATATCCCTACCAGGCGTTGCACCTCAAAGACCCGAAGACGAGAGTCTGGGACACACAACAAGAAACTAAAGACTCAATGAGGAGAACTTTTTCTGAAATAAAGGCACACAAACCACACAGAGACTCATCTTTGAATAACAAAATTTTTAAATGGAGCCACATACCATGTCCACATACACAGTCCATGTGGGCCTCAGGAGCTGCAAACTGATCAAAGATCAGCTCCTCTGCGTCTGAGTCTTCACTGCTGCACACTCACTGCCTTTTGCCTGGCATTCATACAACTACAACTTCACAGCTACCCTGATGAGATCTTCAGCCTCGTGGATTTCTTCAACATCAAATCACCAGAAGAAAAGCAAAGTGTTTCCCAAATACCCTGCTTCATAAATTATAAAGTCATAAAATGATTTAGAAACTAACTCAGAAAGAAAAAAGATGAGCTCATACAATCCATATGCTTACATGGAGTGCATCATTATATTCAGTGATAACTGTTCTACGTTATCTTGATTCTGTAACTTTTTCTTTTTTTTTTTTTTTTTGGAAACCTGATCCTGAGTAGGTGAGTCCTGCATGCATCAGACCAGCAAGTAAAAGCACTTTTCACTTCTCATCAGCTTTGATCTTCCTAATATGCATAGATTGGAAGTTGCTCTTGTTTCTCCAAAATGTTTTTAGGTGACTGTTTTTGCTGTTCATCCATGTACAGACATTTTAAGACTTACTTTCCAGGGCTATAATTTAAAAAGAGAAGTTTTCGCATAGTGCGTCTCATAAGCATGCATCTGAGATCCCTGCAATGCATTTTGACTTCAAAGTTTAGCAAAGCAGCTTGGTCAAATATGGCTGTAGAGATCAATAAACTTTTTACAGCCTTTTCAATGTAGGCTCTAAAGTGTTTCTTTTTTTTATTATTATTATTATAATTAATTTTCACTTTTTTATTATTAACATTAATTTTAACTTTATTATTATTGAGTTTGGTGATGTGTTTTATTTAAGATGTAGAAACAAAGGTCAAATGGCACCACTCTCCTTTATTTCAAAATCCTTAGTACAATTTAAATAAAGTTATATTCGCTTTGCCTCAAGTGGCAAAAGACTAATGGAGCATCACAGTGATCAATAAACTGTGTTAAAGAAAAACTAATTCAGTTTTCTTTGGAGGCCCTTTTTAACATAAATTGCATTTTTACACATTCAAACAGTTTAATGAGTCCTATTGAATGCTGTCATGCGTCATCATATTTAAAGAAAAACAACTTCAAAAAATCTGGGTATTATGCTTTATTTACAATCTCTTCATTTTAATGATTTATCTTTGTTGCACCCTGTTCATCTGTCGAGCTGTTTCTACTGCTGCATTCAAGTGTCATCGGACACATCGGAAAAACGAGTTTGAGAGATCAAAAACGGCTCGTAAGCTTGAGCAAGAATTCGGTCGTGTTCACCATCAACACGTTAATCAAACAGTCACAATTGTTGATATTGAGAAACTTTATCATTTTTAATATTAATTTGCGTATTTTAAATGATTGCATTTATGTTCACATCGTAGTGGAACAAACGTTCTTCCTGAAAACATCCGAGGGGCACCTGAATGCAGCAGTAAGGGAAATAGCTCCATCTAGCGACGAGTTTGAATAAAACCCTTACAATGTCTTCACTTCAGGAAAGACTGCTTTCAATTCCAGCTGCTGCAGAAATCACAAATTTATTCAGTATAAATTTATTATACTGGACAGTTTTTTATACTTTATAAGATTTTTTTTTTACATTAAATGGAAGAAAAAATGCTTTCAAAAATTCAACTTGCAACTTTACCACCAAAAAAAACAACAACAAAAAGCTCACAGAAGAACGAAAAACTTCAAGTTAATTTCAGAAATTTTTAAAGTTCATCAGAATACTTCATCTGCAGATGATGTTCAGTTTTGTGAAATTAAAATTGAAATCAGCAATAGTACCAATACAAAAAAGCCTCGTAAGATGTCAGGAAACGCCATGTCCTTAATTCTCATCTGTACATTCTGCAGCCAGCCTTCTGCTTTTTCACCCCAGATAAGGAAAACTCTCTCATTGAATTCACATCCACTGAAAAAGAAGATTTGATCCCCAGTATCTGGATCACAGAAGGCCACCAGTCCTTTGTCATAGTCCACACACACCACAACTTTCTCAGGTTTCTTTCTCAAGAAAAAGGTGAAAGAGTCTTTAAGAAAAGGTGTGCAGTCACGTTTATCACCCAGCATTATGATCCAGCTTCCATTTTGAGGGCTGAAATCATGAATCTTCCTTCCAAGTATGGACTCTCTGAGTACCCCTATGATCCAGTTACTTCCTCCTGAGAGCTCAACTGCATAGCAGAATCTTCCTTCTGAAAAGCCCATGTGTCCAGGCACCAAGGGATAAAAATTTGCTTCATCTTTGCCTTTCCATGTAACCTTCATTTTAGACCTCTTCCCCTTCTTTCCACTCCTCTGTTTAACTCTCTGTACTTCTGCCATCCCCTTCCCCATCAGAGTTGTCGTCTTCACTTGAGCTTCCCCCAAAGGGACTGTATGATGACCACTATGCTCTGTACATAGTGCACAAATATTCACCAGGTCGGTCCTGCAAAAGAGCTCAAAAATCCTGTTGTGTTTCTTGCATATTTTGTCTTCCAGGTTGTGCACCGGATCAGTCAGTTTGTGTCTCTTTAAGGCAGCCACTTTCTGGTGAGGCTGAAGGTGTGTCTCACAAAAAGAGGTCAAGCACACTAAACAAGTTTTGTAGGCCTTGAACTTGTTACCGAGGCAGCAGTCACATGCTACCTGCCCAGGTTTGACAGATTCGTTGTTGGATTTCACGTTTTGTTTTTTGAAGTTCTCTACAACCTCCCTAAATGCTGTGTTGACACAAAGTTTGAGCCCTTTGTTGAACTTCTCATTGCACAGAGGACACTTGCACTGCTCCCTGTCTTTCCAGTGCAGGTTGATACAGGCCTTGCAGTAGTTGTGTCCACACGGGATTGAAACAGGCTCAGTGAAAACATCGAGACAGATGGAGCACATGAACTGGTCCTCTGACATGAAACTGCCATCCGTGGCCATACCTAGAGGGGAGAAGAAGGTTTTAATTGGGGAAACAAAAAAAAAAGTAAAAAACAACAACAGTGTATTCTGCAGGTATCTATTACTATATTTTGTGTCAGTCTGAGGCTGCAAAGTGATATTTGAAAAGCCCACTAAAATATGCAATGATATTTGAACCCAACTAAACACAAAAAAGAACTTTAAAGCTAATATTACTTTATAACATCAATGGACTATGTATGAGTCCACAGAGAATAATACTGAGTTGACTTTTACCTTCTTCAATGCTGGCTCTCTGCTCTGCCCTCTGTTACTACTGAAAACGAACTGTGTTTTTGTGATGTGAATGTTTGTCACAATGTTAAGTTTCATTTCTGGTACAATCTGTTGCTCCTCCTCTCCCTTACTGACTCATACTCCACCCATCTATAATATTAGACTTTAACCACCTAATAGCTGCTCACTGTGTCAAACAAAAACATCTCCTGACCTGATTTTGAGCAAGTTTGAAATCTTAAGCCAGTAAGAACCTTTAAGCACACCACCCTGGTGTCACTTTTGTCTTCTTTTTTAAAGAGATTTACTCACCACAACTCTTGTTTCTACTCGCAAAGGGTTAACTCAAAAAGTGAAATGTCTTTGTAACTGAAATAAAATTAATCACTCCACAAATATTCTTTCTGCTTAAAAACAGCTGTTAGATTTGTTTTAAACTTTGAGGCAGGGTTTAAATAAGTTTCACTCAAAGTTCATAAATGTTAATGAAGTAAAAGTGAACCAGCTTAAATTTAGTAAAGAGGAATTTCACAAAAGGGATCAGTGTGATTACAGTTATGATGAGACTGAGAAGTTTTGTATTTTTCTCTCCAATGGTTTTCACACAGAAGTGTGCCAGGCTTGATGTTGAGGCATGAACCAATTTGTGATAATTGTTTGAGATATGCATGTGTTGGTAATCCTTTTCTCACAACACTTTTATAAATGACTCACAATTGTAACATTTGTTAAAAATAACAATTACTTTCAATTCACCCCTCACTATACCTACACTCAATTAACTAAACCCTTAATTACACCCTTTGTTAACTGTTAACAAACCCATCGCAACCTGTAGTATCCCTTTTTTCGTTTTTAATGTGTAAGCTTCTATTATTATTATTACTATTATTATTATTATTATTATTATTATTATTATTATTATTATTATTATTATTATTATTATTATTATTATTATTATTATTATCGTTGTCGTTGTTGTTGTTGTTGTTGTTGTTGTTGTTGTTGTTGTTGTTGTTGTTGTTGTAAGCTTTTTGAGTAAGGTGTTTTTTATTACATTCGGAGTTTGGTAAGCTATGACTCTGATTGGCTGGTTCAAGAGTATATATAATTGTGGGTAACAAGGATATGTTGACGTGTTGACGTTAGTACAATTATTATTGTTATTTTGATTTATTTGTCTTTTTTAATATTAATGCTTAAATGTCATTGCTTTTATTTCTTTATTTCCTTTTTCATATTAATTAATTATAAAAGCTTTGCTATTTCTGTATTATTATTATTATTATTATTATTATTATTATTATTATTATTATTATTATTATTGTTATTATTATTATTAATAAATTATTATTATTGTTATTATCAAATTCATGTTAATTTTTTCTAAACATATAATCTTTGATTTTATTACAGTTTTATGCTGGGTAAGGCAGCCACAGAGTGTACTCACTCGCGTCCTATAGAGGGAGGAGGGCGTGGCGAGGGTTGTCTGTTGACAATAACAAAAAAAGCAGCTTGTTTTCTTCATTGTTCAGGTGGAGAGTAGACTTGTCTGCTCTCAAAAAACTCTGTCGCCTGCTTCACCGTTTTAAGAAGGTCTTCTGGTAAGCAGTAGCTCATTGAGCATTGCATTACATTCTTGAGCTTTTTTTTGCTGTCGAAGCTGACTAATTTCCGATTTCGACACGACAGCCTGATGCTAGCGTGTAGCTCCTTTATTTAATGCAAAGAAAAGTGTGCACGTGTTTGTCTGTTCTCCATTTCTTTTGTTTTTTGTTGACATTCCGTATTGTACAAGCCGTACCTGTAAAAAAAAGCACTTTGAGTGAACTTTTTAAACTGTTTACTCAAAGCATAAGTTGAATCGACCGGTCGTTTGTCTTTGTCGTCTTTATACCTGGCTGCTATCTTGTGACCCTCACAGGTGCTGGGAGATGTTTGCCACAGCTGCTAGAAACTTTGTGGAAGAGGTGGATCATGGGGGTTTATTGATCCCAGTGTCCAGCCTGAATGATACCATTAATCTTCTGACCATCGTGGTGAAGCGTAAGAGTTTCTGGATTTGGCAGAAGGCCAGGTATCTTCCTACCGATTTTCACCTGAATGACATACTAACAGGAGACACACCTATAAATCCAGGTACGTCCTCGAATATTACTGTTTGTGTTCTCTGCTCTGCTTTTTTGGACGTTGTTTAGTAATTCAAACAAATGTTAACTTTTTACAGCTGTCGTAGAGATGGACTTTATCAAATACGATGGGACATACGCTGACAAAATTCAAGGTTCCATTGACGCCAATATTCTTGATTACTCCAATATTAATGTGAAGGGTAACGACTCTTCAAAACTCCAGTCATCCTTTGGCATCTTGAAAAAAGAGGAAGTGGATGTTCAGAAACTACTGCGAGACTGCAAAGACAGGTTGGTTTCACTGTCCCCTGTGACGGGGTTAACCTCTTATTGCATGAATTTATTTACCACGGTACACAGAAAATGTTTTTGTTTGTTTTTGCATTCTTACAGATACTAAATTGAGTGGAGTTTGTAAATTTGAATTAAGTGCATACATTAGATATAAGCAATATGTTGCGACATAGTGCATTTTAAACGATCCTATGTGAAGAATATGAATCAATACGCATTTGTGGGATACAAAGGTCACCTCATCTGCATCAAGACCTGTTGTAACAAATCAGAATATCACAAATATACAAGAACAGGCATCGAGGGGTTAACACTGGGAAAAACACTGTAAACATCACCCAATGTAAAAATCAGCAAAATGATCTTTGACCAACCATAATTATGAAGACTAGACCGAAGAGCTGGTTAAATATTAACACTATTTAAAAAATCTTGGTTTCTTTTATTGCTCAGTATGGTATGTAATTATGCACACTAGCTTGAAGTATAACCAGTAAAATTACGTTCCAAAAATGTTTCCTTTAAACTTTTAATTTTCACTTTTATTTTTGTGAATTCAATGTGTCAGGCTTTTGGACATGTCCCATGATCTGGTTCGGCAGACAATGGAGAAGCACAAGCAGGTATTTGGAATTGTGAAGGAGCGAATTTTGACCACCCAGCCCAGCTCGGTCACAGAGGAGGTGCAGCAGGGTGGACAGTGTGGAGCAGGATTCAACCTCTGCAAGCCTAAAAGCCCTAAGGTACAGCTTTACAACAGCTTCACATGGAGAATGACTGTGTTTTGACTTTTTATAATATGTGTGGGTGTCCTGAGGACTATTCATGGCGGTGACAGCCAACATTCAGTGACTCACAATGGAACTGGTTTCTCTGAATCACAGGCCACCTAAGAAATTTATGATTCAAATAGTTGGAAGTTAAAAAAAGTTGCAGAAAGATTTGATTAATACAAAGTAACTGGCCTGGGGTTTGAATGTGATAAAAGGTGTGATACAACTTACTTTTACATGTCCTCATACCTGCCAACATTAGACTGTGAAAAGAGGGGTGAAAAAATGCAGATTTAAAAAAAAAACTTCATGACAACCTTAAAAAATTAAAGCAGAGTAGAGAGCTGCAGTGAGGAGTGGCACGCACATACACCAGGTTTAGGGGTTTTTACTTTCTTATCACTACCTAGGTGGGTTACCAGGTCCTAAGAAATATACCCCACATAAAGGTTTAGGAACAGCAAATTGGTCGGTATCACTGTGCAAAAGAGGAAAATTAAAAGACAGCAGTACAGCGGGAATGTTGGTTAAAATGACAGAGATCTCACCCATGGTCCGTCTCCCACAGCAACCTGTATTAGAGAGGTTTTGCTTCTTAGAATCAAGTATTCAACACTTCTTTTTGAGTTGCAGGAACACTATATAAAATGCTATAATCATGCACTGTGTGGTTGTTGAAGTGTTGTATAGACACAATGTCTCGCTTAAGGTCATGCTCTTTAGCACAGCTGGGATTATCTTCATCTGTCTGTGCTGATACTCAGTGAAACAGCACAACCTCAAACATGATCTTGCAAAATTTACCCTGTCCCTTACTTCCCTCACAATGTTTTCCATTTCCTCACCAGTTATACAACTTTCTCCAAAAGCTTCAGTTCTGCTAACAGCTGTGAGCTACCACAGTGTATGGAAAGAGAGAGAGAGAGAGAGAGAGAGAGAGAGAGAGAGAGAGAGAGAGAGAGAGAGAGAGAGAGAGAGAGAGAGAGAGAGAGAGAGTAGTAATGTGCTCACTGGTTTAAAAAATGTGGGCACTTGCTTTTGTAAAGCAATTTTCTTTTTTCATATAATCTGATATTTGAGTTTAAGTGTTAACTAATACCGTGCGTCACCTACTTCTGTGTTTCATGTCCCGTTCGCAGGTTTCTTTGAAGGAGAATGGGAGCTTGAGTAAAGACAGTAACATTTCAATGGAGATTCCCGTTCATACAGTCATCGCCTATGCCCTTATAGAACTAGAGATCAAACATGACGGACACTTTGGTGAGAAATAATTCTCTAAATTATTACATTAATCTAACAGTTCTCAACTTATTTAGAAATAACAAACTTAATTAATTAATGCAATCAAATACCCTTTATTTTTTCCCTTTTGTGCAGGGCTGTGTCTGATGTCAGACACCAATGGAGGATTTGAAGTAGATGGCACTGCAGGAAATGAACTGCTGGCCATGTCAGGAGCTCAGTTGAACTCTTCAGGATCTGTATGCATCAGAGAAGGTAAGCTACAGTTTTTTCCTCATCTTTTCCTCTCTACAGCCTGGAAACTGTCAAAGATGCATGTTGGTAACAAAGGCTTAAGAAAGCAAGCAGTGTGGTTTGTCCAAATTATGCTCATTAGCTTTCTTTTCTGTACATTTAGTTAAACTTTAGTTAAAAGCAAAAATTATGCCAGCTGAATACTAAGATTCGTACACCTGATTTCCCTCTGACAGAACTGGATCAGCTGAGTGATCATTTCAACCTTCTCTCTGCCCTTCCTGCCACCACAAGTTCATCTCTGTTCCAGCACTTAGCAAAGCTTATGGAGCACAAAGAAGCTGTCAGCGCTCTTCAGCATACGGTAAGAGAAACAGAAAAGGGACATTAAGACAGAGAAAGAAGAGATAAAGTCATAATACACTTGGCTTTTTTGACTGGCATTTATATCTTGGTGGCATCGTCTGCCTCAGCTTGAACAGATGTGCCAGGGTGAGAGACCTGTCCTGGATACGGTCACAGAATCTCAAAAGCAGGACATTCAAGCAATTCTGGACCTTTTGGAGGAGTCGGGGGGAACTCAAGGAAACCAATCCACTTCTACCCTCACTGCTCTTCACCTCGTTGTCAGCGCCATTGACGGTAGGGAGAGTCCAGATGAAAGTTTTCAGTCTCCTAAATACATTAAGGTCGGGAATCTGTGTAACGTTTCTGGAAAATCTTAGTATCTGGGTCTCTGTCTTGCAGAAATGTCACATGAATGTCATGCTGTCTTGAGGACATGCTGCAATTTCACAGAGTTACAAGCTCTGAAGCAACTGGTAAGCAAAGGTGTTTCTTCTCTTTGTTTATTACAAGATGAGTCACCTCCCTTTATGTCACTTTTACATACGTTCCAGGTGAACTGCTTGACAACACATGGAGAGCTGGATTTAAGCAGCACAGGTCAGGCTGGCCTAACAGAAGACATCTATGAGAAGGCTGAATCTCTGTTTGCCTCCAGTGAATGGCCTCTGAAGCGAGACGGGGACTTAGTGAAGACTGACACACACTCTCCGCCAGGACACAGCGCTCTTGCTCTGTGTATCGCAATTACAGGTCTGGTCTCATTGGCTAAAGAAGAATGAAGTTAAGATTTCTCTATATCCACAAAAATCTAAATCACTGAAGTGAAACAAGTTGGAAATATTTGTAAGTGTTTTTTTGTGCTTGTACTATGTTGAGTCTAAAGCCTCACTGTGTACTAGTGCCAATGTAGTGGATAATTCAGCCAATCACTAGACCAACACCGACCAAAGCCATTCATGTGCAGACAAGGACAGGTGACAGTATAAATTTTGGTCTATCAGGCAAAACAAGCAGAAAATAATCTCAGGTACTTTAGGTAAGTGTTTTTACTTGTTTTAAGCCCTTTTATTGTAAAACTATTTATTACGGTTTTGTAGTAATCAGCTTTTTTGTGGGCTAAAAAATCAGAACTGACACATTTTTTTTAAAAGGTTCCATGAAAAGTCATAAATAATCATTTAGGGGTAATCCCAGAGAAGTTAATGTGCTGGATGGGTAGTTTCTAAGCATTATTTGACATTAACTGTATAAAGATTTAATGAAAACATCCTACAAAAAAAAAAAAACAAAAAGAAATGTTGGCCTTGAGGCAACATAACCCAAACCCTGATTCTGTGGTATATCTTGTGTTTACATTCTCTGTGCCTTATTTTCCTATTCAGTCAGTCAGTATTCTTTCATTCTGGAAAAAACAACTTGATGTTAACTTTTTTTTAAAGTTTATTTACATAACTGAGTTTTAATTGGCCTTTATATGTGACACCATTTCTGATTTTAGATTTTAGGAATATAGGGAAAAACCTTGATATTAAAAATGGCTTCACTCATTGCGTTTTATCTGTTTCTTGTTGTGTACATTTGCTTCAATGGTTCAACAAAATAAAACAGTATTTCCAAAGATGGTCATTTGGTAACACACGTTTCAACCCACATGACAGGAAATTCAACATTAGAAAACACAAATAGTTTATTTGACATTTGAAAATACATATTTTCTAACATCTTGTAAAATATATCTTTATTAGTTAATATAAACTGTCTAAAACAAGTAAGTTTTAGTTATGTCACATCAAAAGGGATGGTTCACTGAGATGCAGTACCCTATTCAAGAGTCCTGTGGAAAGTTTTTCTGTCTTCCAAATAAACAAACAGCACCACGATGGGTCGAACAGTCAGAAATACTCACATGATTCTTCTAATGTCTGACAAACATAGTTAATGTAATGTTTTGTGCTTAAATGAGAGGGGAATAATGGGTTAACACTACAGCCTTACTTGTACTTCTATACAACAACAAATTGAAACTGGCCATTTCCTGTGAAGTGTGAAGACACCAGAACATCAATAAACCCTGACAAGAAAAAAAGACTGTTTTGAAGCTGTTCTAAATGAATGAGTTTGTATTTTGACATGAAAGCTCGTACATGAGAAACACTGAGGTGAATTACTGGAGGCATATGCACTGTAAACCATGACACTGAGGTATTGATCTTTTCAATGAACAAGCCCTCCTCATAGAATAAATATACTTTACTTCTCTCACAAACTGATCCAAAATTACAACAGGACATGACAAAAAATTGCATTTTCTTTAAGATAAACGGACACAGAGACCAATATTTTCTTCTAATCCACATGAATAGAATCTACTCTTTAAAAAATACCTTGCCAATAAATAAGTACACTTCCTGTGTGTTGTGTGTTGCATAGTGTGCTTAAAAAGAATCTGGCAATTCAGATCAAGGTGACTTAGCTTTGATGCAGTTTTGTGCAAGACCTGAATCACACAGGGCTGATGTCCCACACTTTGTCCACATGTTAAGTACAGTGCTGAATCCTCCCTTCAGGCTGGGGACTGGATAGCTGTTGGTCCAGTGTGGCTAAAACATTAGTAGACCCAGCTGACTGGAACCCACTGTGGCTCTATGAATAGCCGCTCCACCGCCTCCTGTAGTGTGTCAAAGGCCTTGTCTAGATTGTCATTGACAATGGTGAGGTCAAAGTAGTGACTGTATGCCCGGCGGATCCTGGCACTCTCATCCACAGTCTTCTTCAAATCATTCTCCTGTTTCAGACAGAGATTCAGCCCATTAGTGATAAAAGCCACAGTCATTTATGAGCAATGTCCATTTGAGCTGTAAATGGTCTCAACACTTACTGTGAGTAGTTTGGTAGTCAGTCCAGCATCAACCACAGCTTTGTGCATAGCTCTTAGGGTGTCCAGCTCAGGGGCAGCAATAAACACTACAAATGGCATAAACTCAGCAGTCTTCAACACTTTTAGAGCCTATGGAGAGAAATAAACATCACAACCAAAGTATAGGGGCAAAGATAACATCACATTGAGAGTATGTGCCTTTGAGTCACCTGAGGGTTAACGTCCAGTATGCAGGTTCGACCCGCGTCCACCACTTCGTGGATGGAGTCGATTTTGGTACCGTAAAGGTTGCCATCATACTCCCCGTGTTCCAGGTAACGGCTCTCCTTGATGTCTTTCTCCATCACTTCTCGTGTCACAAAGCAGTAGTTCTGTCCGTCTCTCTCCTCTTCCCTCGGAGGGCGTGACGTGACTGGAGGAATTTGATGAGGGAAAATGTCTCATGTCACCAGGCAGACTATGTACTTGTTGTAATGTTAATACCTGCACTGTCTCACACACTCACAGGGTACAGTGGTTCCATAACGCAGTGGGTTCATGACAATAAGTCTGTTCTTAAGGCTCCGCCTCCCGACTCCCTGGGCGCCAATCAGAATCAGTGTTTTCCTCTGAAAAGGCGGCATTTTAGCCACTTCCTCGTAGATCTGCAGCTCATAACGATCGAATTCTGTTCAGAGTGACACACAAGCTATGTGAGAACCATAAAATTACCAACAGATTTAGAACTTAATTGTAAATTTCTGTACGGCGACAAATTTTAACCAACACTGAAACACACCTGCATTCTTGGAGGTGAGGTACATCATTTTTTTCTTCTTTTTCTTTGTGGTTCGAGTCCCACAGAGCATTCCTGTAAGAAAACAATCAAAATATAAAAATTACCAGTAGGTGGTGCTGTGAGAAAGCGTTTTCTGACTAAACGAGAGAAGCTGATGAAGTTGATGTGTTGGTACGGACCTGTACCAGGAATATCCCAGTCTTTTCTCACAAAAGCTTTCCTCTTCTCCTCCAAAAACTGGCTGGGAATGAGACCAGTGGCTCCACCAACAACTTTGCATGCCTGTCGGAATAATTGAGATATACATCAAACACAAAGAGTAAATAAAACGGCTAGGCATTGTCACAAAAATCCTCCAAACTTTCCGTCCCACTCGGATTGAAGCAGATTTGACTTCAATGCCTCTGAGCAACACTTGCCGACTCACCTGCCACCAGTTGGGGTCCTCCTTGTTGACTACATGAAGGATGTCTCCCTTGGAAAAGGCCAATCCTGCATCTTTACAGGGGATTAAGTTGTCTGTGGCTGGATTGTAGTTGAAGTGTGGCTTCAGATAAATCTACAGCACAGGATTTGAACAAGATTTCAGGAGACATTTTTGTAACAGAACGATCTGACAAAGTTTTTGACAGATTCTCTGTATGGAATCAGTGGATGATTTTCAGACTCTGAGCTGATTTCACAACTTGTTACTGAAACCCAGCAAGCAGAAAACCAAACAATCAAAAGAGATCAGTGAATCATCGCCAGCACAAAGGTCAGGGTCTGACATAACCTTACATGCTGCTCTTTGGTGTCAGCTGCCATGTGTGCCTGTTACTGTAAGGAGAGGGGGTGCTCCAGTGAATAGTGGTGTATGTCCCAGATAGAGCGTGAAGTGTTATTTATAGTCCTTCTTTGAGCTCAATTTTCAGAAGCCTGGCATTCTGAGATCACCCAGGTCAGGAAGCTGTCGTCCAATCCCTGACTGGTACAGTATGACTCCAAACAGCTTTACCCACATGGCTCAGTGGAGCTTACACATGAATGCATCATATAAATCCTGGTTTCAAGATTTCATCAAAGTGCAAATCAGTTCACATTCCACAGGAAAGTATCCTCCGTTTCCTTACCCGTGGAGGTGCTGGTGTGTCCCTGTAGCTTGGTAGGACCTTGAGAGTGACACTCCCGCTGCAGTCCCTCAGAAGCTCCTGGAGTTCATTGGGGTTGCTGCCGACCTCACGACCATTCACCTCGCAGATTATGTCCCCTGTGTGCAGCATGCCTTGCCTGTCAATCGAGCTGCCGTGCAAGATCCGTGCGATCACCATCTCTCCCTGCTCTACGCGAAACGTCACCCCCTGAAAAAGAGTAAGAGTGGTTCAATTACATAAATCTGCACCTTATAAATCAAACAGAGGCTGTATTTTAAGGGCTGGTGAAGTGGCTGTCTTGCAAGATGTAATTCATGTCGGGCTACTATGTAGTACTGAGTCTAACAGATGATTGCTAAAACTATGAAACGTCTACGGTAACTGTTTTAAGTCTTTTTTTAATCAGAGCGTTACTTCTGTAGGGTTGATGTAAATGAATGGTTAACTCACCAGTGGTTCCCCGGCCTTCTTCTGGATGCCAATCATCCTGACAGCATCAGCTGGCATGAGGGAGCTCTTCAACGAGGCATCACTGTTCACCGCAGCGTGTGGCATTTCATAGCACTTTGCAGCTACTTTGTCATGAGCCTCTATCAAAGACTGATGAAAATAGAGGACAGGCAAGAAATACAGACAGAAATAAGACAAAACCTGTTTCAGTTTAAGACATTGTACAGTACATTTCCAGTTCCTTTTTCAGAAAAGTTGTCATACTTAGACCGAAAAGAGTGAAGAGTGGAATCCCTTTGCTGTAAAAAAACCCCTTAAGGCTGCAGACAAATAATCAGCTGATACACGTTGAGATGATAGGTCAGTCTTGTTCTTACCCTTGCAGCCACAACAAAGAGTTAGCATTGGTCAGACTACAAACTGCATCAGCAAATGTTGAGATTTACTTAAACACAAGTTGACACAGTACTCTCTCCTCGACTTTACCCACATAACTCAGCCTGCTATTGGCCAAAGCAAAAACACCCCTTCCCCCACGCTGTCATTTGCAAGTGGTCAAGAATATACAGGGCGACAAGGGCTGCCTGACCTCCTGAGCTTCACACATTATTACGCCTGGTTACAGTAGAAAGCTTTTATATCCATTCCCAGCTGAAAAGAGGAAAGCTAGAACATCTATTCAATAAATCTGGTCTCTTCAGCTGGGCTGGTGTCTAAGATACCTTAAAGTGAGGCTCCTGTAGGATTTTGGCAAGCTCTGCAGAGGCAGCATCCTTTTGAGGCATGTTGTTGAGGGAATCCAGGATCTCTGTGACCAGCTGAACATTATCATCCCTCACAGCCTGCAGCTTCACTTCTTCAAGACGCTCATGAGCCTGTACAGACAAAAAGTGCAACTTTTACATTTTAAGGTTGTTTATTTTCACAAATGACCCAGAGCCTGGTTACAGCAGATAACCACTGCTTTAAGTGTTGGACTGAAACAATGAAAACACTAACTTATGTGCACACACAACCGTACTGTAACACATTTAATGTCCTCCAAGAGAAAAATCTTAAAAGTTCCATGGGTTTGTATCCATATTCATCCCATCTATACCATTTGTTGATCTTCAGCCTTTGTCTTTCTGGCTACTACAACAGTGGTTGGCAGTTTTCCATTTTGTTGACTTTGAATACTTTTTGACAACTCAAAATATCAATAAATGCATAACGGAATGAGTTCCTCGACCAGCTACACTGAGCACACAGCTGACTTATGAGAGAAAGAAGTGAATAGACGAGAGGAAACATGACAGAAGGGTGCACAAAAACAAAAACATGCTCATTTCTTTTTTCTTTTTTTTTTACCTCAAAGTTAATATATACAGAGACGGTATTTGTTTCCTGAAGCTCTTTAGTAAACCGCTGTGTTGCTTCTAATTTTAAGAGTCTGGGCTGTGTTTTTTTGCACTGGATGAATACTGTTAGTTATTCCCCTGTAGTCTGAAGGAGCAACAAATAGTTTCAGGCTCTGCTGTTAAGCTAAACACAGTATATCACAGTATAGAATGACAACCTGCTAAAATAACATTTTGTGACTTTTATATGGAAAGTGCTGATGGACAGTTTAATATACAGCATCTATGAGCAAATCCAGGCTGTTCTATTTCTATTTGCACCAGGTCATCAAGCTAGAGAAAAGTCATTACTAAAGGAAGCAGTGCTCCTCATGCTGGAAATGAGGACAAGAGTACAGACAGAGCACATTTTTTTATAAGTTTTCTGAGATCTTTTCAGCTATGCAAGCCTCTGTTCATCATGCATCATGTGTTAAAAGGAATGCTTTACAGCTACTCAAGCTGAAGAAAAAGAAAATCAATTTTATGTATAAGCCAGTTTGAAAATTATAATAATAAAAAAAAACTAAAAACTAGATAAGATACACTGTACCAACATGACCAAACATTTCTCTTTTCTCAACTTCTTTCAAGTACAAGTAATTTCAAACCCCACGTCCAAATAATGAGCACATTATAAAACAGCTGACAAAATGCCGTGGCCTATCAAAAACTGCAATCTGTTTCTCACATGCCTTCAGATAAACACACCTCTTATTTATCTACCACTGGCTGAAACATGCTGTGCCTCATGGTTTAAAGCAAGGAAGAGTTAGCCTTCTTCTTGGAAAAGTAGTAGCATGTGACTCTTATTACACCTTCAGTTCCACACGCTCAATCGTTCCTCCTTTCAACTGTAGCTGGAAGCTGAGGACCAGCTTACGAGATTACAACTCTGTTTGTCTCTGTGTGAGTGTGTCTCTGTATATCTGCTGACTGTATACTACAGAATACTTGCTGGTAGAATGAGTGTGTTACCTTAGCAAGGGAGCGGACGATGGGGCTCTCCATGATGCCTCTGAGGAAGATGAGGTCGATATCTTTGGCTCCTGTGCCTGTTGGCAGGTCTTTCAGGTTGTCCAGTACCTGCTGCATGGCTGAGGGTTAAAATATTTACATCAATCACTCTCTCGTTTCTTCTTTAGAGCTGATAAATCATCGTGTTTGCGATTGAACAAGGAAATGTTAGCGATGGATAAAGCTAAATGCCATGGTAAAAATGTTTTAAACTCTGAGCCAAAAGAAAGACGAATGAAAAAAGAAGAACCAAACAATGTGACAATAAAAAGAGCTTAACAAGACAAGAACAGTAAGGAGAGAGTCAATCAATGGCCCGATTCACAGAGCATCCCTTATTTCCATTGCAACAAGCACGCAGAGGCACAAGAGAATTGTTTCACCAACAGATCTTGTTTGTAGAAGCAGAGAGCGAACATGTAGCTGCTGAAGCCACACACCAAGACGATTAATCAGCCAGCTCAAAACAAAAGAATCAAAATTATACAGTCTTTTTCTGTGTGTTCCATTTATGACTTCTCAATATAACTGGATTTATCATTCTTTGAGTTTTGTTCTTCAGGGGGATGAAGCATGATGGGCTGTTTCTCCCAGAAATAGACGTTTTTGACGTTTTTGATTGCACAAAATGATTCACAGAAATAATGCAGTCATTATAAAAGCCAAAAGAGTGACAGCAGTAAACAAACCCACACAACTATTTCTGGGTGGTTGGAACTGGACTGTTCAAATGTTAATGGAACAACAAATGTCAAAATACTGTTGACATTGTTACAAAAACTTTGCAGAAAAGATTAGTTTGGACTTAATCTCTGACAGCTTACCTGTGCCAGACTTTGCATTGGCTACAGTCATGTTTATATTCCTCAGGCAGGGTGGTGAAACTCTCTAAACAGTCAAAAGCCGCCCAACTGCCTGCTCACAAAAAACAGAGCAACTGGAGGGCTGGAGAGAGTAGAGAACCAACTTAAGTCGGTATATAAGTCACTGCATTCTAGGATCACCGTACTGTGCAAGCAAAGTTTATAAGTTACGTGTTAAACCAAACAGACATTTACTAACAAAAAAAAGAGCACAGAAAACGTTTGTTTGTCTTGAGATTTTATGTGCACATTAGCACAGAGGGCTCTTGTGAAATGAGGGGATGACAAAGAGGGCCATTGAGTTACAAAGGATTGGTCTCCCATCTTTCTGGCTAAAGGTTGTGCCAGCCACACACAGAGAGGCCCTTGGGGACTCTGTACAAACATGATTTCCAAACAGTAAGTCAAAAACAGTCCCATAAAAACCTCAGTGGGTGAGCAGACAAATAAAAGTATTTCTGAGAGTAGGCAACCCTGCTGAAATCTAAACTGTGAACTGTATATGGTTGATAAACACAACGCTGTGCTCTTTTCACACAGTGTAAAGCAACAAGAAAGGCAAAAACTCACCCACAAACTGTGTTCAAATCATCAATGCAGCAATATGACACAAAGCCCCACGTGTTCTTCTAAACACTCATCTGGTACCTCCGGACTAAACAGGTGAGACAAAAGAGAAAACCATATCACTCTCCAAAACAGTCCAAGGAATTGATAAGCAAGCTCATACAGATCATTAAATCCCTCTCAGTCCCAATCCATGACAGATTACCTGGGTTGCCTTAATCTATTTTATTCCTGAAAACACTGCTACAAAGTTTATTTTTGGGCTGTCTTTAAGTCTTTTGTCATTAAGGCTGGAAATTATCAAGTTTAACAGCTAATTTTAATATCAGAGCTGAGACTCTGGCTCATTAACTACGGTTAAATTAATTACAGAAAAGTCACGTTAAAAAAAACTTAAAGTACTTTATTGCCGTTTAATGTTGCACTCCAGACATTACAGAACGTTTCCTGGCATGTCAATCAATACAATGTACAAAGTGGAAAGTGCCCTAATAACGCAAGACTGACACAAACAGTAGATGGAAAATTTACGTAAAAAATCCAATGGAAGGGTGGATATGAGCATCGTTTTGCGCAAATTATGCAACAAAGACGTTACATATTATCTGAGCAATTCTACCCTCAAGTATCACATCAATGCTGGACATGTTTAATTAATTACAAAACCTCTGATTTAGTAGTTTGCACGTTTTAATGTGGTCCCACTGCTTGTTAATAATCTGTAACAGCCAATAAGCAATACTGCGTTTTATTATTATTATTATTATTATTTTTTGTATTATAAATCACTCTATACAAGGTTATTTAGAAAGTGACAGTGTGAAGTTATAAACCCTACTAGAGAAAAGTTTTTTTGTGTGGACGTGAGTGTAAGACGAACTTAACGAACTGGAAAATTCTGATACCTTAAAAAAGTGCATTTCTCTGCTTTACAAGAAATTGACCCATTTTCTGCTCATTTACAGTTCCCATATAAGCTTGTCTTCAATTATGTGACAAAGTTGAAGAAAAAAGCACTTCTTTGGAAAGTTACACCGCCTATATTCTTCCCTCAAACGCACGAGGAACAGCCGGGTGAGAAGTGAAAGCCAGGTGCTCATGGTGGTAAAGACGTTTCTATCAGTCCCACACATATAGTCCCAGATGTTTAATTTATAACTATAGTATAACAGAAATGGTATGGCTGTAAGGGTTGTCAGAGCACACGCGCACTGGGCACGTGTGGCTAAAATTGATCACTAGCCACTGGTATATTATTAGCTTCGCTAAACACTAAACACGTCGATACAAAATGATTAGAGTTATACCAGATATTTAAAACTGCAGCCACATACTGCGCAGTTATCATCAGTGTTGATGCCACTGGTGTCCATTCGGTGCCAAATTGGTAAAAGCCATTTCTAGTTACTGTTGCTTTCGCACGCAAGTTAGCAATGCTAATTACTGCTAGCAAATGTTGCCCCGTGCGCTCTCACTTTCGTTGTAACGGTAAATGTCAGTCAGGCAAACACTGCAAACAAACTAAAAAAAGAAGTTACCAACACAACCAACACCGAGTGTTCCTCTCATCACGTGTTTAAGGAAGTGAGAAACTAACTGCTAGTTAAAGTTATTAGCTTACGGTAGTATAATGTGGCTCCAGCTGACTAGCTAGGGCTAGCTGTTAAACCAGAGAAACTAAAGAGTCCTGTGACGGGACCGCAGCTCAAGTGCCTGAAAAGATGAATGAATGACCCTTTACCTGTTTTTAATGATAGCACAGTCACGCTTCCATTCTTGCTCTCATTTAAAAAATGTCTAATTCGCGTATCACTTGCGCAATAGAAACTTCTTAGAGCATTTCTAGTGTGCCTTCCTGCGCCCCTTCCCCTCAGTCCCTCGTCCAGTGTTATGCTAATGATATCCAGTGCCTTTCAAGTTACATCTATCATAGTCCAACACAACCCACCCGTGTATTGCACTGTATTTTCATCCTGAAAGGTCGGAGACAGCCTTGAAGAGGTTCATTAATTGTAAAATGCCATACGTCTACTTTTGCAACGAGGCTATAATCGCGGGTTTTTCTTTCTATGGAAACCTTACTCTGTAGGTCAGAAGTGTGCTTTTTAGGCGACGAAAGTTTCGCATTTCTTTTCTCACTCTGGATAAACATTGTAGCCTACATCATGAGAATATATTTATTTAATATCATAATAAATAATTCCTATCTAATTACATAGGGATAAAGCCGTTCGCAAAACTTTGAGGTCACACTTACCCCATACGGAGGGTCTAACGTTGATCCTGTTATCATAAATGAAATTAGTGTCATCTCATACCTGTATCTACGACTCTTTTTATCTGTACCATCCATCACCTGCGGAGGTATCTTTAATTTAATTACAAGTAAACATAATAACAGTTTCTTGCCTGGACCAAGTATCACAGGAGAGTTTACCAAATTATCAGTGTTGCGTAATTTGCTTTTAATGTATCCAGATCAGTTGAGAGGATTAAACAGGTAATCTGTTCAGGCAGGCTGCCTGTAGGTACACTTCAGACCGTTTGATATAAGAAAATATTAAATCAACACCATGGTGCTGAGCTTTCAAATAATTTTGTATTTTACTGTCTGCTGCATGGAGGGTAGGTTAAAAACATCAATTAAAAACGTCAATATGTTCCAATTGAAAATTCTTTAAATGTTGCCTGCTAACCAGTAGAGAGCACTGTAACGCCATGAATGAAGTGAATGACACTGATTATCATGCTGCATCAACTGTGTACTTCTATACTGTGAACGTAGGCTATTTAATGCAAGATCATAGCTTGTCAAGCAAAGTAAGATAACTTTTAAAAAATGTGTACATCAGACATAAGTGTTTGCATTACAGAAATTTTATTCCATGCAATACAAGTTCATTCCACATTGGTTACAGACATGGCAACACCTGTGGAAAAGTAAACCTGGAAAAGAGCTCCAGCAGCATCACCACAGCGGCAGTCCATCATACCTACAACAGAAGTCACATGATAAATGTACACTTGTTTCCATGTTCCAACCCACAAACAAGGCAATATGTTTGTTTTTTTAAAAAAATCCTTCATTACTCTCAGTTTTAACATCACTTCAAGTAAAAAACCCCAAAAGCAACACTCCTGTACTGAAATAAAACTAACATGCCTTCAGTTACATGCAGCTGTTGTGGTCAAAGATTGAAAACAAGTTTTCCTAGCTTTCTTGTGCATGTTCATTCATGAGATATGCAGCAATACATTTCATACAAATTGACTGAAAAAAATTACCTGATATAGTCTGATCCTGGGATGCTCTCTGTGCTCTTCCCCAACAACACATCTGAGAACACAGTATCTGGGGTTTCTCTTTTCCCGTATCTACGTATTAAATTAATCACAATGATAAGTTAGCGTGTCTTTCCCTGTGCCATAACATTTTGTCCTGTAGTGATTCATGAAATGAAAAAAAACCTACCTCTGTCTTGTAATGAGATTGATGTAGTGTCTTAGTGCTGAATAATATTTGGCGAGTTCCTCGGGTGGTGCGCCTTCTCGGGGACCAGCAGGCTTGACTGGATATGCATTTACGCCACAGTTAATACAAGCCAGCAGGCAGAGAGCCACAATGCTCAGAGTCATCACAGAGCTTGAGGGAAACCTGGATCATGGGGAAAATTATTAGTCAAAATGCAAACTAACAAAGGTTATCCAACAATGTCACAAAGGCAAAATCAGATTATATTGCTCCTTATATGATTAATATTGTATTGCAAAAGCTGCTATATCCAGAACTGTTATCTTAAAAATTATTGTTTTCAGATAAAAGGAGAAAAAACTTACACTTTAACGTAACAAAATATCGCTGAAATCTGTTTTCGCTCTGTCCACTGGAACTGTCAAGTCCCCAGCATTGGCTGTGTTTTATACAGCATGTGTCAGATGGAGAGGGAGGGGGTTTCATTCACTTTAGGACACTCCTGAGAAATTCCTACTGCCTCATTAGTTTGGTAATCTTTGAATTTCTCAGCAGTGAAACAAATGGATGATCTCAATTATGATATTGTGGGAAGACTAAAACATATTGTACCTGGCAGCTTTTGATTATTTTAATGTTATTCATTTCAATTGATGAATTAGTTGGCAATTTAAGGCAGTGGGTCAACAAGTGTAATTCATTTCCTCCAAAGCATTTTTTTACAGCACTAACAGCTGCATAAAAGAGAGGCTGACTCCTTTAAGATGCATAAGAACTTATTCACATTATTTTGCATCATTATTTTATATTCAACCATATTTCTACAGTTCTTTTTTTTCAATAAAAAGTTATATAATATATTTTAGATTGTTAAAGCCAATAAATGATGTTTTTTGTTTTGTCATCATGCAGACTTGTTTTTTCCCTCAAAAACAGTTTGAAAAGGATGGACTATCATTAGTCCTTAGAAGTCACACATCATCAGTTTTATTGAGACTTATCCCGCTGGTGGCGACTCTGAAGTGAATTTGCTAAATCACTGAAAGGTTCTCTCTACTTGCCAACACTATCTAAATTGTAATAAAAAAAATGTCTTTTGCTGCAGTACTTATTTTACATGATGATAAGAGAAGACCATCAGCAGGTCCTTGTTACACCTCCAATATTGATTCCATCCAGTGTTGGTTGAGGATGGTACTTTTTAGCATTAAGAATAAAGAAGAAAATGTCATTTGAAGAATCCAGTTCATAATGATGTGGATGTAAATCCATTAATTTTGCCTTCTCATAAGGCTGCTTTACAAGTATCTAATTGACAAGCATGCACAACACTTGTTCTCCACTTGAAACACTACTCACTGATATGCATTTGTCTTGAGATATTGTCTAAACTCGATTCTATTTGTGCTAATGAAAAAAGCATAGCTACAAATTTCGCCAAACCATACAAGACAAGGCAGTAAATTGCTCCAACTTACACATTTTCACTCCCAGTTGATCGAGGGCACAAAAAGCTTTCAGCCTCTGAATGGTAAGATGACTTTAATAGCATCTATTTTCTTGAAGAGCACTCTGTCCTGAAATTTGACAGTAGATTGATGCTGTTGTTTCCGTTGACAGTCTGATAAGAACTCTGTTCCACCATGACAGCACAGCTTTTGCAGGCAAAGTACACACAGTTCAAAATTTAAACACTACAAATTCCACGTTTACATATTACAATCATTTTAACAGATCAAAGTATCACTTTCAGGCTATCTCATTGACAGAAAATACAAATCTGTTTAGGAGAATACCTCAGCAACCGACTTTTTTTCTTTTTTTATATTCCTCATTTACTTAACAAAGAACCAAACATCACCTGTATTTCTGAAAAACTTGTGCTAGATAATGCCTAATTTGAATAATTATACACATAAACCTGCACGGTAGCTTGCTGACAAATTAGGGCCAGGTGTATTGAGCACAGAGAGTTCTTAAAGTGTCATTTCTGATCATGTTGACAGGCTCTCTGGTAATACTTGTCGTAAACACCAGCCACTGAGCGAGGAACAGACTGCAGTCAGAGCTGAACCACCTGCAGGACTTGCACTAAAGTTAAAAAACACAAACAGCCCCTTTTTTCCTCGTCTTGGTCATGCGATACAATACCTAATGGTTTACTGCATAGTGGCTGTTTTGAGAAGCTCTTATTTTCTGAACCCTACAGAGTATATTAACACCAACAACATTAAAAAGCTACACCACAGTTGGTGAAATGGCTGAGCAGCTAATGAGATCCTAAGCCATCGTGGCAACACTGGAGTCAAATACAGAACTAATTTCCCCTTCTTGTCCCCCTCAAGAGTCATTTTGTTATTCCACTAGGAAGCAGTTGGTTCAACATAGTTTTTAACACAAAAGAACCAAAGATTCAGAAAATGATTGGATTATTATCCTATAAGGTTTGTGCAATCTGTTTGTATGTAGCCGACAAATGCTGTTACCAACAGTTAGGGTGTGGTCAATTTCTTAATATTTTAAAGTAAACAGCAATTTCAAGTTAAAATACTGGCATTTAGATGGCGGATGACAAGGAAGGCTCTTATATGAAGCTGTTCAAACTCATGATTATCTAATAAGTATGAGTCATTCCTTATTCTCTGACAGTTTCAGCAAGTAAAAACAACACAAAGGGAAAATATTACTTGCACTCAGGCTCCACATTGGCATCTCCTGCTTCATTACTTTTTCATATTTAGATAATGTCCTCATCCAGCAGGACATGCAATAAGTCCATGAAACTGAAGAGTCTCTTGCTTAGAAATTATGAGGATGTACTGCATGTACATTGTTGATGCATTATTGTTTTGTTGTTTTATCAGAGCTATTTTGACTTTTCTCAGGCTCTAAAACACAACAAAAACTGGTTTTCAATCATTCAAAAAAATATTACTCATGACATAAATCTATAAATTCTAACACATGTTTCATATCACAATCCAAATGTATATGCTTGCCTACAAGAAAAGTGGTGTGGTATCTTAGATGTCAGTTTCCTACCAAAGCCTCCAGACTGTTGCAGCTTTCTCTGACTTGCTAAAGTGTAGAACACCCACATGCGTTACCAATTCACAAAACAATCTTTTAGCACACATAAGTGCAGAGTGAATTCATCTCACGCCTAACACTTTGACAAACAACTTGCCAATCTGGAGGGAGCAATTTACTTGTTTGATTTTTCTGAGAGTATAAAATAACGTGGTCTGTTCAGATGACCCCACGTGATCTTCTCTTTGGGAAAATAAGGTCTTTAAACGTGCTTTTTGAAAATGTGTTGCTAAGTGAATGTAAAGCTTGGGTGCAAGGTGAGAAAAAGCAAGGTTGTTATGACCTTTACCACTACACCTAGAAGTTGTAACACTTTCTTGGGTATTACATTTTTTATGGAGTCAATATTGTATTTTCACTACATCCTAAATGACAGTAATGTATTAAATTCTCAATCCTACAAAAATGAATAAATAACCAAAACATTAAAAGGCAAAGGTAGAGTGAGTCGCCACATCTTTTAAAAAAAACTATGACAAATGGGAATACATTTTTATATTTCAAGTTGGAGAGAGGAATAAAGCAGGGTCACCACCCTGTTGTTCTGTTTAGTTATGGAGCCTCTAGCAGCTGCGGTCAGGAGTGATAATAAATGGTTTGGACCAAAGTTGTTGATGTATGCCGACGAGATCCTTTAAATGGTTTTTGGACCCTATAGAACTGATACCCTCTTTAGTGAACATAATCAAGGCAATTTAAAAAACACTTTGATTTAGTACTTAATGCACACTTTCTGCATTTAGGTTAAAGGGACTAATGGTTGTAATAATATCCAGACAGCTAAAAATAAATGAAAATAATTTATTTCTTAAGCATAAAATATAACACAACAGGCATGTTTCATTTGGTAGATTCTCATAACATCTAACTTAAATCATGTTATATTACAAATAAAGGGTATCTGTTGTGACTGATGCATCCCCCTAAATTTTTGAACTCCTCGCACAGAATCTAACGTTTTTGTCCAGAGAGAATCCATTCCAATAATTTCCCTTCAGAGGGCTGGCAAAGGTTGAATAAAAAATTATGAAGATGCAGGTAAGTAATTGAACAAAGGGGTGATTTGTCCTGTACTGTCACTTAGTGACTTCAGCATCATAAATGAAGTCCTTTGGTAGTGTCTCAGCTGGCATGCTCCTCAGCTGCTCATCAAAGTTGCGGAGAGTCCACAGTTTCTCCAGCTCATACACTTCCCTGATCTCAGGTAGCATGAAGTGACAAACCATGTTTCCTGAGACAAAAAAAATAAACAAAACTAGAAGCTCAGCTAAAAATTTTAGCTTGCGTAAACTGTTTAATTTGGGCATTAGAATATGTTCTCATGTCTTAATGTTCTACTTACCAAAGTCAATACACATCCAGTCTTCTGCATTCTTTCCTTCAATTTTGACATTTGGCTCACTTTCTTTCTTCAGAAACTTGTACTGCAGGAAAATCATCTTTAGCATCAGTATACAGACACTCATAATGTATGTCTCTATTTAACAATGCAGGAAGATAAAAAAAAAGGAATTACCACTTTGATAGCATAAAGTGCCATCGCACGGAGGTGTCTCGGTGACACACCACTGACAACAATGAAGTACTCTGTGTATTTGATATGTTCTGGTACGTTAATGACGCAGATATCAATGGCATTTTCCTGACGGAGCAGGGACACCAGTACATCAAGAGTGAAGGCCTCAGGAGATCCTGGAAAAAGAGGGTGATACTTTTTAAATCTGAGACATAAGTTAAGCTCTCTTATTGCCTCACTGCATGGTAGCTACTGAAGTATTATTAATGCTTAACAGAGAAATGACATGACATAAAAACAACCAAATGCATAAAACAAGTTAATGATCTCTTAATACAAAAGATTAAGATGTAATAGACATGTCATTATCCATTGATTTGGGGCTTTACTTCCAATCAATGCTTTGTTTAATTTATAAAATATCAAAACAAAGCGCATGTTTCACAAAATCTTGATCTTAAATAATTATCTGGTCCCGAAAGCACTTCACAGAAGTTGTAGAAATCAACTAAATCTTTAAAGCATTCTTAACTCTTTCCTCCTTTAGTGAATTAATGTTTTTCCTTGTATAGGGGCTATCTTAAAAGAGATAACTTTGGCTCCAACAATTTAGGCTTCATTTCTGTCTTGTTTTTAATAAAACAGAAACACGCTTATTATTAATAGGAACTTGACAGTTAATTGATTGTCAGACTCAGAAATCCACAAAGAAAACTTTCAAACAGTAATCAAACTGTTAATCTTGTTAGGATAAAACTCAAGAATCGATCATCATTATGGAAAGGCATACAATGTATAAATCCAATAACTTAAGTCAATTAAGACAAAAAAAATTGTAATGTAGCACTTCGCAGACAAACTTAAGAGTTACTTACTTTGTCTCAGGTCTCTGTTGTCAGTGTCTATCTCATGTGAGTCCTCTTGTGGCAGACCGGTATTCTTACTTAAATTATTTTCACTACACACCTCGGAATAAAATCTTTTCGTGACTAAATGACGGCTGGATATATGATGTTGACATGAGGCAAAATATGATGTAAAACGTCGAGGCAGACACAGACTGTGACAACAAGCTCTGGAGGCCAAACTGTAGTTTTCACAAGAGCCGGTGTGCTCCAACGAAACTTTACTTCTAAATGCCGATAGAAGCAGTCTCTTAGATCGATGAAGAATACTCATGATTTCAACTAATGTAACATAAGAGTATCACTTTTGTGGTGATATCCACGAGTCCAACTGATACAGGAAAAGAAATTCGTCCTTGGTTTCTGATTGGTTCAGAAAGCTTCTTCGTTGGTTTTTACATTCTAATATTACTCAAGTGCACCCTCTATAGACATCAAACGGTTGAGCCGTAAAGCCGGACAGCTTTCTGGTTGTTTTGGCAGAAGAAAAAAGAGAAAGAGGGGAGGGATACATACTTATGTTTCAGTTGGGATTTAGGACCTTCAATTCACCAGCATAGCCAGGGCAGGGTTCCACTTTCCAACAACAAAACCTCTCTGCAGTATCAAGGGTAAGTTTTTTTTTCTATTAAATAGATTCTAGAGACCTTCTCAGACTAGTGATGGAGATTCAGGTCTGAACCACATAATAGTGATGCCTTTAACCACTGATGTTAGAAATATTTGTAAAATTTACTTTTCCCCTTTTCCATCCCTTTGATGCTGGATGTCAGACCCACCAAATGCCACCCTCAAGTCATTCATAAAGTACTGGTTAAACACTTTTAAAGAGTCTTAAAAACACCATCACTAGATGTCCAAAATATATGTGTGGTTGCCCGGTTGTGCATTAGAGTTTTTCCAGCACCCTTTTGAAAGAGTCAGGCTCATTTTGGCAACTATTTCTAGTGTCCTGAAAACTCTTGTTACAACCCTCCTATTAAATTAAATTTGAATTGGTGACTAGATCTCTCTGCATCACTTTTGAACAACTTTGGAAAAATAAATGTTATTTTTTAAGTTCCCCTTACAAATTCAATTTTGCTAGCTAGCAACACCTACTCAACAGTCTCTCCTACCAGACTGTGACCATGGCTGTTGATTCTTGTGGCAAGGGCTTTCAGTTGTGTAATTGTAATACTAGTGTTATCAAGAGATCAAGTGTCTTGAGATTAAGAATTGACAGTAAATAAAAAACGAGACACGATGTAAGATTGACTCTTTAAATATTTATTTCAATAGGAAAAGTTCATGAATGAAAAAATCCTACAAATATAATGTAACTAAATCAATACCTCTGTCAAAACATACCTGTATAAAACTGTAAACATTATAAAACTGGAATAAAATTTCACTTGAGGTATCATCTCATTGGTCAGTACATTGTCACTGATATCGCAACCTCATGTATGTTAAAAAACTTTCCTATCAAAATTGATAGGAAAATTTTACCATTTTGTACATATTCCCTTTATGATTCAATGTTCATTTCAGCCCTCATTGATGAGCAGCATCTGTGTCCATAGTTACATTCAGTCTCAAGCCCACAGGAATATGGTCTGTAAGTCGAGCCAGCTGTGTAATAAATGTTACCTCTTCAATGTCCTGCAAAGAAGAAAAACAGAAAGCAATGGTTAAACAGATGCTTTATACTACTCAACTGAGAATAGTGTGGGTGGTGAACAGTGCTGTGGCAGAGTCACCAAACTTAGAGTCTGAATCCAGTGTTCAAGTCCAGCAAGGTTTCCAGTCATCATAGGAGAATAAAAGTCAAGTCAAAGTTGAATCTGCATTACTTACACACTTATTGTTTCTGCTGCAGCAACTTTCAGCAGTCCACTTGCAATTAATTAAAATTTTTACCAAATATCTTCAGCCCAGAGGTTAAGTCTCTTTATCTGCTAAAATTAGTGTTAGCTTGAAAACACTAACTTAATTAACAGTCTAACTCTATAACTCTATAAGTTTAGCCTCCCTTAATGTTTCTGTGTAACCTAGACGGAAGTCTGTTAAAGTTTGAGTTTGTTCCCGTCTTCTTCTTTGCAGTTATTTTAGCACGTCACATGGCTGATACTCACATCCAGTGAAAATGTTAAGGGGCAAATACACATTTGTGGCTCCTCAAGCCTGTTCTACACATATGCTGGTGAGTGCGGCAAGTCTTTGCTGAATAACTGAATAAATATCTAAGCCTGTCACCATTAAACAAACAAAAACAATAAAATTTATAAGTGTGAATCCTCCTCTTCATATTCCAAGTCCTAATGCAGTCAATGCTCAAGACTGAGTCATAAGTGGTCTATTCCAAGTCCAACTCCAAGTTTAAAGATACTCAAGAAATGAAAAGGGAAAATGCTTTAGAGGGGAGAGAATGACACATCTGTGAGACACGTACTGTTTTACAGAGCTTTGAGATGGAGCTTTCACGGTACAGGATGTAATCAATCCGCCGTCCGATCCATGGCTGGTCAGCCTCAGGGTAAACCAAAGGACGACCCTTTGCGGGAACAGGAGGAGAGATATACTTCTTCCTCAGCTCCTCTATTTCCAGAGTTCTACACGGACAGAATGGATCAACATCAGTTTCAGAACAAACAATTTTTTTCAGCAATAAGAAAAAGCATTGGTAGCAGTGATGCAGGGTCCTTGAGGCTTCAGAAGTCTGAATTTTGTATACCTTTGCAGTTTTTCTGGTGTACTTATGTCATCTTTATAGAGAGTTGGCTGCTCCAGTAGAGTACCTTCAGAGTTGAACAAATAAGACTGAATAAGCTTCCATATTCCACCAGTAAGAGTGTGATACAGACAGGTGAAATGATTGAAATTAGGATGCACCTATGACCCAGGGCTTCTCTTTTCCAGGCCCTGCCCTGCACGGGTCTCTGTATTCCTCAAACAAACAATGATTCTGCTCCAGACAGTCATCTGAACAGGCAAAATAAAAAGAGTATAATAACATTTTATAAGTAACTGATAATGTTGTTAAATGTTTCATTTAAATTTTACACATATTTTAAAAACATAAAATCTGTCAGAAACATACCTGGTGAGCAGTTATCAAAGTTAAAATCTCCGCACAACACATCAAAAGCAACCTCCTCGTCAGGTTGTCTATTTGCTGCTTGAAAATCCCCAATCCACTTTGTTACCATGTTTAACTGCTCACAGCGGACTTCTCCTTCACCTGATTAAAAAAAAAGGATAACATACCTTAATAGTCTTTGTTTCCTTGAGTGAAAAATTCTGGATGACTTTGAGAAAACGGAGAAAATTTGACTTGCCTTCTGGTGCATGAAGATGTGTGCAGTTAAAATAGCCAACCACAGTCTTCTGTTTCCGATTCTTCCCAATTAACACCTACGGAATTTTAAAACATTATTAAGTACGGTTTCTTTGTCTGTAGTAGAATGAAAGTGCAAGTTACTTATGTAATTTGTTTTAAACAACTGAAAATACGTAACTGAAGATGACTCAATACAAGACATTAATCAACTTGCCTTGGTAGAAAGGAGGCCTTTAGCAGCTAGTGCATCTTCCCCAAGGCTGTTGGGAAACCAGTGGTACTGCGCCTCAAGCACAGGAAAGCGACTTGCTACAAACAAGCCGCTATTGAAGAACTTGAAATGGGAACAGCTGCATGGTGGCTGACAGGCGTAAACACCAACATCATACAGGATGTGCCCAAACACAGGTTTCAGGGCCTCTGTGAGCTTCTTTGCCGCCCTCTTATCAAACACTTCTTCAAGGCACAAGATGTCTACGTTGGCTGGAAACAATGATGAGACTTCCCAAGGTGGATTACCCTGCTGACGGAGACCCTGAGAGAGCAGAGCTCGAGGAGCACTCCTGTGTCCTGTCTTATCCTGCTGGTTGGAGTTCTGATTGGAATTAAAAAGGTGCGAAGGTGGCTCAGCTGGTGGCTCTTGTGTATCATCATAGGGTTCACAAACTACACCATCACTACTTTTGGATTTTGGGATTGAAACGTGACCTTCTGCTGAGACTGAACAGCCATCTCCATAGGGCTGTGCCTGTCTATCTGTAGCTCCATATGTAGATGAGTTAACAGCAGGAAGTATGCTGTTTGAGGGGCTGAGAGTACCACAACTGCTAGGGGAGTCAACAAAAATGCGGATATTAGGTCTGCATACACCCTGCACAATAAGCTCGCCGATGGTTGCTGCTCGGTGCTGGGTGTCCCCCAAGTTGTTGAAACGAGCAAGGCTGTCAGGTAAGAGACACAGGTTAGCTGTGGCAAAACCAAAGGAAGCCTTTCCTACCAGCTCAAAGCCCAAGTGTGTCTCTCTCTCTGGTGTGGAGGGTACCTCTCTGTGGTAGCAAAAGGGCCTGCGGCAGGCCTGCAGTGGTGCCCAGAGCAGAAAGCCCAGGAAGGCAAAGGGGGCTGTAGCAAGAAAAAGAATGAAGAAGAGAATAAATCCAAAGAAGACTTTGAGGGGGTAGAGGTAACATTCCTGCTCATCTCGCTGTGTTTTCTCCAGAGAAGTCTGCTTGAAGACAGCAATGAGGCGATCGAGACACCAGAAACAAGGCAGGACAAAAGCCCATCCAACGGCATGAAGGCATGCAACAAACTCATTTGGAAATGGAGACTCTTGCAGGGCCATTCCTCTTCTTCCTATGCATCAATGAGGATGAAAGACACTGGGTCCTTCAGGTCTAGCTTCATTCCAATTCCAGTGTCTCTTTAGGCTCCAACAGTCACTAAGACACAAAAGAAATTAAAAAATCATGACATAGCTTTACTCTTAAAACAAACAAATGGTGTCTGGTATAACTGGTTTTTATTTACATATTAAAGTCATGTCCATGCATGTCATTGTGGAGAAACATGAAGCAACTGATGGCTAAACATGATAAGTCTGCAGGTCTGTCTCATGTATACGGAAAAGATCAAAGCAACATGAGGCAACACAACACATCAAAATGGCTTTTAAGAAGACAAGGACAATAACACCGAAACTGCTTCTAATCCTGCTGTCTGCGACTGCGCAGTCTTCCTTATCACTTTCAGTATGAGACTGCTCTAAACAGTTTGTCTAAACGCCAAAATTATTATTTTTATATATATAATGTGTTGAATTATTTTTATTTCAAAGTGATGAATCAGTTATAATTCAGTCACAAGTGTGAATTAATGTGCTGTATCGTAAATGACACGAACGATTTTTTGGTATGTATTTGGCCTTTAACGTCAGTTGTATTTTATGAATGGCTGTTTTAGGTGTACAGAAGTAAATTCAGAACTTGAATTTACATTCAAGCTCTGAATTTACTTCTGTACATCTAAAGCTCTGAATTTACTTCTGTACATCTAAAACAGCCATTCATAAAATACAACCAGGAAGTCTCAGTTCTCCCTCATCCCATTCGCAACGAAGCGGTGTACAATAACACTCACTTTGGTTTTTATGCTAAACTCACGCGAGCTTTCTGCGTCACCACGTCTTTTTCAGCGGACACTTATAGGTAGTTAAGGTGGATGTCATCAATGTAGTTATCGCATGTTGATAGGTATGCTAAGCTAGCAGTATAAACGATAAAGGCAGACTTCGATCCACCCAGGGTTGCAGTAAGCGTTAATATCTTTAACACACAGCTATGTTATAATTGTACATGGCTTAAAAAAAACCGTATTCAACACATGCTTTTGCATTTTAGTTATCCTAAGTGGGACCTGTCACCTGTCCCAGTTAGCTAAAAACATTCCGTTAACGTGGCACTTCATGTCTTACCTTGTCACGTACACTGGGACAGTCCGTCTAATGTGCTCGTATCCACAGTCTGTCCATGTATTACATGTATTATTTATTCATCAATGTGTCACATATTCAAAGAAAACGTCTTGACACAAGAGAAGTACTTCATTGAATTGGTTGCTTGCATGTACGACCACCCTGCTCTCAACAGTTGCCCCACAATTAAGCCACGCCCTACGAGGCGTTGCCATGGTGTTCGGCACGTGATTTACCTGTGACGACCTGTTTGCCCTGTGAGATCTGTCCTACAAACTTACAAAGTAGGATAACCTATCAGTGAAAACGTTCAGCAGCTTTTGCTATCTCTCTTCTGGGAATGTTACTTCGTAGCCTCAGCAACATACATCAAGATGACTGAAAGCAGAATGTATGTTTACACTGTTTTTATGTTAACATTAGGTTATCTCTTTTTTTCCCTGAAAGCAAGCCTACATCTGTACAGCAAAAGCTCAGTGTTTTCAGGCAGGTCCAGAACAAACTCCAAGATCCAGAAATACCTTGGATATTACTGAATAAAAATTGAAATAACAATTTACTACCTGTTTCCTGATTGCCCTACAACTTGCTTTATGTCTGTAAGGTAGAATGTTATACACAAATATGCTGTTTATTTGAGGTCAAGCAGTTTTTTTTCTGTTAACAAAATCTAACATACAGAATTCATGACACGTTTTCTCATTATTTAATGGTCTTTCAGAGGGGATGTGTCTACCAAAGGAGAGGAAAGTTCCCATCCCTCTCAGCCATGTCACAAAGGCAGGTGTGCACAATCAGCAGGTCCTTTTGTAGTTTTCCAGGTGCTACGGTCAGTATGGCCTTCTTTAGAAAGTCTGCATTATTGCACATGTTGTGTTCACCAGGCTTCTCTCTCAGGATCCCATATGTGTTGACGACAAATTCGGTGAAGAATGGGTGAAGAGCTGTTCTGTATCCCAGCTGACCCAGCCTCTCCATGAGGTCAGTGTACCTTTGAGTGAGATACAGCCTATAGCCTTCATCAACCTTCCCTGTTAGTGAATGTGTACAGACCTGTAAGAGAAGAAGAGGCTTGTTACTTCCCTGAGATGTAAATGGAACATGTTGGCTAGTTTTGTTTGAACTGACTGATAATTTGTTGCAATTGTATGCTCTTTCTCCTTAATCTTCCTTTTCTCATGTCTCTGTGTGTCCTCACCTCTATGATCTTGTCTGGTATGTTGATCAATGTGAAGCCATAATGCCTCATTTGTCCTTGAAAGATGTATGTGAGAATCCTCCTGTCCAGCTGGAAGGCAACCTCTCCCAGGAGCCTTTTTTCTTCTGAAATTAAAATTAAAAACTAATGTTTCTTTTTCTTTTGGAAGCAGCCTTGATACAGCTGAAATGCCACCATGAAATATGTCCTGAATTTATACCTTCGACATTTGAAGAAAAAGCCATCTGGCAGCTTTGTGACTCAGCTTTCTCACTGGTGTCTGTATGCATCGAGTTCAGGAGGAAAGACTTTAAGTCAATGGGAGATGAGGTTCGATGTTCATTTTTAACACTTGATGGCTGTAAGTTTTTCCTGAAGTTTCTCTCATCACACGTCTTCTCCCCTAAAGAGCAGGATGTTCTTCCTGAAGCTAAACAAACTGATTAAAAATATGAAGTTATTTTTGTTAATGAACAACAAAAGAGTAGATGGTTTACAGACACGAAAACCTGACATACCTTGAACTCCTCACACTTTAATTATGGCAACAGCTTTTTTTTATTTATCAGTACTAAAACCTTACTTACAGTTCTCTGTGGAACCAGTCAGATTTACCGCCAAGTGTTTTTCATATTATAAGGATTGTGGAACAGTTACTATTCACAGACATGCAACATGACAAATATTTAAGTCAATAGACAAAAGTATAAAAAAAACAGTCATGTTCTTTTCTCAAGGCTTGTGTGAGGAGTTTGTAATGTATAACATTAAAATCATAAGAAAAGCAGCCAGACTTCTAGAGTTAATAGACAAAGAATATCCATTATATAGTCTTGAAATCCTGTTAATGCTGGGAGGGGGGGGTGGGTGTCAGACAAGGAAATATATTGCACCCCTCCCTTTTAACCCTTTCCACAGCAACTGTTCAATAATGGATAATGGATGTGACTATGAAAAGTAAATAGAATGAGTTTTTTTTGTCAGAAACACAACTTCAGCATAAGGCAAGCAAAGATATATATCTCTTGTTTCAGCGAGAGGCCCAAAATCAACCCACCTTTTGATGCTTAGTCAAAGGGATTTCTATACAAAAGTCAACAAGACAGGAAACATTTTTTTCTACATCATCCTACGTCATTTTGTTATGCCTCAACAAATGACATTGTTTTATTAAATTATCAATTTCATATGAAAAGTAATTGGTAAAAAAGTCATGGACTGACCTTATGTAAATCACAGATTGCTTAAATCTCTATAAAACAGTGTTGCTAAGAAACTATAAGAATCGGATTTCATCCCCTTAACTGTAACTATGAGATGCAAACTGCACGTAGTCCTTCCAAAAGGCTTTATTGACACCTTAAATAATCTAATGTAATCAAAGGAATAAACTCAATTTGCACAGTACTGCAAAAGACAGAAAATACTCCTGTAACAGCGATAGAACTGATAAAATTATTAGTGATGTACTTGCCAGTGCCCTTACAATATTTATCTACAGTTTGGCTGCCATCTAGTGGCAGATGATAACCCTAACAATACCTGATATCTCCTCATGTGTCCCGGCTTTCAGCTCTGCTCTTTCCTCGTTTAATCCTAGCAACGACCTCAACTGACGATTTTCCTGCTCTAGTTCTTTGGTTTTTGACAGCAAAAAAGGGATTTTCTCATGGTCCATTTTGAGGATTACAATCAAACAGCTGGGCCACAATTAAACCAAAATGTCCTGCCAGGTAACAGAAACACAAAAGTCAAATCACAACAAAACAACAAAGTTCTTTTTTGATGGACAGTTGCACTCAATATACAAAATGCAAAGACCAAGCTTTGAAAAATATAATACTATACAGAAAAGCACCAAAGATAACAAACGTATATTATAAAAATGCCCAAAAAGGTCTACCTACAAGTTTTGTCTAGGACTTTCATAAACACTGCATTATTTTAACCTGCTGATGCCGTTTTGTTTGGTTGTCATGGCAATGGATTTATGTATGCTTCATATCAGCAGTTGTTGCACATTGAACTTCACTTATCCTTGGCAGCTTACAGGTTCAGCATAAACAAAATAAATGTCAAGGTCCACTTATCAGATAACCCAAAGGTTTGTTTTTTTTTTTTGTCAAAAAGCAGCAACTTAAGCTGATGAAAAAGAAATACTAGTTTCATCATACTGCTCAAAAGGGTTCCTCACACAGAATTTTATTAACCCATAGGATTTTTACAATCGTCATATACTTCATAAAATTTCAATAAAATACCCTAACACAACATAGACATCTATTATATATTATCATAGAAAAAAACTTTTACAGACTGAAGAAAAATAAAGGAAACTATGAAGTCAGTACACACAGCAGACAAGATAGAAAGTATGATTATGGAAAGTTGCTTCTAAATGTGAACTGAAGACAAATACTTCAAATATTCAATTTTGGGTTCTTCCTGTTTAACTCCCCCTGGCTTTTCCAACGATGGCAAGAATGTAGAGGAAGATGTTAATGATATCCGTGTACAGGTTCAGAGCAGCAAAGACATACTCCTCTGGGCTCAGGGACAGTTCCTTGTTGCCAAGCAGCAGCTGTGTGTCCACTGCCAAGAACTGTAAAAGATAAAAAAAATTACAGAGGGTCAGACTTCTATCTTGTTCTAACAAAGGATGTTAAAAATATAAATCGCCAACAGGTTTTTATCTTAATGTTATCCTTGGTTTGAACAGACAGAATCACTTTTGTTTCATTCATCTTTTTTGAGGGCCCAATTGATAAATCTGTCTGTCATGAAAAACAGGAAATACACTGTGTTGAGATGCATTACAGGTCCCCACAAAGCTCACATCCAGAGCTTTTGTAAGGAATTAATTGCAAATCCTCAATCAAATATTAATCGTAGAAAATAAAAATCTTGTACATAATATATTTACTTATATACAGCGATTTCCAAAATTATTAGAAAACTTGTCAGATACTAACAAAACTAACACTGATCACAACCAAATAAAATTCAACTGGCTGTCTAACTTACACAAGTGAACAGCAAAGCTCCCAGTCCAGCATACACAATGTGCAGGATTCTGTCACGGATGAATATGCAGAGGATGCCGAAGACGATCAGCACAATTAGGCAGACAAAAAGCACCCCATAACAGGAAGTGAAGTCATATTTGGTCTGTGGTA
Source organism: Labroides dimidiatus (assembly GCA_030710495.1). Classification (NCBI taxonomy): domain Eukaryota; kingdom Metazoa; phylum Chordata; class Actinopteri; order Labriformes; family Labridae; genus Labroides; species Labroides dimidiatus. The sequence continues at coordinate 14,574,706 of CM061148.1, forward strand.
GGAGGAAAAAGAGTGTTAAGATTACTGTCACATCAGAGTGTGATGTATGTACATATAATGCAATCAAGAGGGAGTAACACATACAAACCTGCATAGAGAAGATGACCACCGTGAAGCACACAAATGCTGTAATGCCGACAGCCATGACCACAGTGTCAGTGTCATGGTAGCTGGCAATCATTCCCACCATGTAGGACATGGCAAGTGTCAGGACCGACTGAAAAGAAGAAGCACAAATGCATCAGGTGCAATTAAAGTAGAAGGATGGTTTAATAAGAAACAGCAACTCATTTTGTTCTTATAGTGGTATATAGTTATATAGTTATAGTTAAAGTTTAATAGAAAAAAAACAAGAGGAAATCTTTGGTTGTTATACTAGAAGGCTGGCACAATACCTTGACAATATTCCAAATCAGATAATAACATAACTTCCTCAGCTGTAACTCCTCCCCTATCTGTTTCCTATTTCAAAGAAAAAGGTCTGTGCAGACTTACTAATGCAATCAGGTTCCAAGGATGTTGTCGACGAACACTTCCGCAGCAGCTGATAACGCAGACCGAAACAAAAAATATCCCATAAGACAGAAAGTAGGTCCACCTGTGCACTTGGACAAAGAGCTTAACTTGATCCACAAAGGTGAAGACAGCGACAAAGGCAAATGTCACCAGCAGCTGAGCGGATAACACCAAGAACACCTGCAGAAAAGAAGTGTTATATATATATATATATATATTATACATTTTCAATAAAAATGTCATCAGAATAAGTCTGCCTCAGAGATCATGCTTGTTCAAATGTACAATAATTGATTTCAGTGACATTTAGTTTGAAATTTCAAGTTGATTTCTTATAAAATAAAACATCTGCCTTTATGCTTTACAAATTCATTAAGCGATTCTTAATTTTTATCATCGCCTTACACTTCTGCGTACATCTAACCATATTGATGTTTCCACTTCTTTCAGATGCAATGTCCTCTTACCTTTCGAATGAAGGCTCTTCTTATGCTCTTGTGATCTAATCCAAAACCAAAATCTTGGTTCTCATGAAAGGGTGGTGGGTCCTCATGATTGTAGACATCATCTTGAATAACATCAACCAGAAACAAAATTATCATTCAGGACTTCACCATGATTGTAATTACTCTTTAGATGCCACAAGTCACAAATACCTACCACTGTAGCTGCCAATATTGTCCTGGCCTGGTGGAAAATATGGTGAAGAGGAGGGTTTATCACCATATCCTGGGCCACTTTGTGGGTTTGTTGGCATCCCGAAAGCTCCAGGAACACCTGGTCCAAAGGCAGTTGGTGGAGGAAAAGGCAGACCACTGGGTGCACCAGAAACCCCTGGTCCAAAGGCAGATGGTGGAGGAAAAGGCAGACCACTGGGTGCACCAGAAACTCCTGGTCCAAAGGCAGATGGTGGAGGGAAAGGTAGACCGGCAGGCGCAGGGAGACCACCAGAGACAGCGGGGCCTCCATACATATTAGATCCTGGCATATTCATGTCAAACCCAATAGGAAACGCTGGCTGTCCGGGGAGGGATGGTGAAGCCCCCCCGTGCACGGGATTGTACTCCGTCTTCTCGGTTGCCATCACTATCTCAGATCGGGAGTGGAGATCAACTGGACGGTCAAAGAATGGGCGTTACAAGAACGCAATAAAACGACCATTCAAATAGTAGGTTATTTACATAAAAAGACAGAACAGCACTATTTAGATGATGAACGTTGATGGACACCCGGAAACACAATCCGCAAAGACCTACGCAGGAGCGTCATAGGTCACATGAAGCCGTTGGCTTCCGGTGTCTCGATATCAAATATCATAATTTCTAAGCATTCTCGCTCAAAGTAAAGCATTTAGTGTCATGTATTGTTTTTGCTCTGGACGTCATAGGTGCAACCATTTAAACGACATTATGAAACACCGGGCTTAAGTTTGGAGGCCTGAGACCACCCATTTTAACGAGGTTCGCGAAGTGTAGCCATCAATATTACAAAATGCAGGCCACGAGTTTCACTTATTGCCACTAAACGGAAATTTAGCCCGTTCAGTGTGCATTCAACATGTTACCCAACCTTCGTTGTTGTTACCGAGCAAATGGGAAAACGGCTTATGTAACAAATAGTAAACATGACTTGTGTTAAAACATGGCACACAGCAATGTGTATAACCTAAATAAAAACGATGGGATAGAAAACACGAATGCTAATAAGATGGAAGGATAAGTTTTTTGAAACTACTTACATGGCCCGTGATTGTAGCTGTAGCTCCCAAATGGATCCCTGATATACAATCTGTGATAGCGTTTATCGCAGGTCCTGTCCCACTTGGGGCATTTTTTTTGTTTCTCTGACTTCCAGTAAACTGCGTTCACTCCTGCGTCACCGCCCCTGGAAGCGCGATGCATCCACGGACTGAGCGGCAGAGGCGGAAAAGACAGATTTCCCTTTTTTATTAAGCAGTATTTAAAAGAGTTTTGATTCTGTGAAAAAAATACGTTCATCAGAAGTAAAGAACAACACACAATTGATGCATCAAAGCTTTATATCCATGTCCTGGTGTCTTTGTGATTAAAAGACCTAAGAGATTTGTAAACATAACAACTCGCAATTACTACGTTTCCAACATGTGCGGAACGCAGCTTGAAGACATCAACTTCTTGATGAACTTTGATACACCAAACCGAAAGTGAACGAAGGAACCTTCCCGAAAAAGGCCGCCAGACTCATGGGAAATATGTAAGAGGTCAGACATAAAAAATGTATCACAAGAAGAAGTGAGCCAAGTAAGCCAGCAGATGTCAGGAGAAAACCTTAAAGGGCCTCAGGAAAAGGGTCTTGTGCTAGCAATGGAGTTAGCTTGTATTGACATTCAAGGCCACATGCCCCCGAACCCCGCAGCCCAAAGGGTCACAACACATGCCTCCTCACAGCTGCATGGGCACATTTGTTGTCGGCCTATGGCGAACATTTGTCAGCGGGCGTATGAGACAATGGATTTTTACGAAATAATAGGGTCATCTTATATTCTTAGCTTTAAGTACACAGGATTATTATATGATCATCAAAAGCAATGGAGTTTTGCAGGGTTTTTTTTTTTTTTTTTTAAATCTGACATAGGTTTGCAATCTTAATCACAAATATGAAAAACAAAGTGATCTCATCAAAAAAGTTAATAGCAGTTAGCAAAACCAACATTACACAATGGTGATTTTAAATTTATTTTTATTTCACATAACAAATGTTTGCATTATTTTGAGTCATGCATTAAAAAGTGCAAGGTGTAACAGCTGACAGCCTTGCATTAGAAAACATTTGTGGTCTAAAGACATCAAATGTAAAATCCTTTAAAAAGTCAACAGCTCTCACTCTGTTCTTTATCAAACTGGTGAGTATAAAAAGCAATATTAAAGACTTAAGAGTCTATTTGAGACAACAAAATCAAATCTTTAGAAAACAGAAACCCAATGAACTTATTGCTTCCTTTCCACTCGTTTTGTTCTTTATGCACAGTGTTTTACTTTGTTCAGCCAAGTTCAAACATCCTATTCTGCTTGTGATCAATATGCAGCAGCACATGAACACAGAATAAATCGTGTTTTACTGTAAGGCTCCATAATAAATATATAAATAGCATAACTTAAAAGGCACATTATGAAACAATTTGTCAAAAGGAAAATGAGAGATTCACATTTCACAATGGTTCTTCCCTTTTACTGAGCTTACTTGAGGTGCAATGTAAAGGGGGAGAAAAGTGAGTGCTTTTGCCAGCTTCAGCTGTCACTTCAGCATTTGTATCACTTATTAACAAGGAAATACAACTACAAAGGTGTCTAATCTATCTCACTCCAAACCGTTATAAAAAAGGAAGAATCCAACAAAACACTGACCTCTTTATCGGTGTCTGCATAGCTTTACCAAACAAAATACTGTTCCAAAACAATGAAATGCTGAAACAAGCATAATGGTGGAGTATGCTCTTCTCAAGTATATGCAAGTATTTTGAGATTCTATTTGTAAAAGTAGTGGGGAAGAAACAGGACTATAAGACATAAATGCACTACAGAATTTTGTACAAATTCCACAGGAACGTATATACAGAATTCAGCAATGGTTGACATGAGGTCAAGTGAGTTCCCTTTAATTAACATTAAATATTTTACTGCTAAATAAATATTAAATATTAATATGTTGAACACAGTGACAAAATACTGATGTCATTTGAATGAAGTTAACAGTAATTTCTGATTTGCTCCAAACTTTTTGGTTGTTTCTTGGTAGAAGGCCTTCAAAGTTAAAACCTGGGAGTGACACCTCAGCCTCTTCATTCTTCCAGTGCCTCATATTGCTCTCTTCATGACAGGAGTGTGACCTCCTGTAATTTTCTCCCTAAGCGTAGTTCAATGGTTTCACTGCATGCGGTCTGTCTGCAGCTGCTGGGGCTGGTACTGGCTGAAAGCTGCAGCAGCAGCAGCAGCTCCTGGGGTGGCAGCAGTGGCGAGTGGTTGCTGGACAGTGTATCCATAGCCTGCTGTGGTCATGTAGCTGGTTGGTGCTGGTGAGGCAGCGTATGGATACTGCTCATATGCAGCAGCTGCTGCGGCAGCGGTGGCAGCAGCAGAGTACTGGGCGTACGCTGCTCCAGTATAGTCAAGGTATGGGGAAGTGGCAGCAGCAGCTGTTGCTGCTGTAGCAGCAGAAGGTTGCACATGAGGGATTACCACACTGGGCTGGACAAAGGCCTGTGGGTAGACATAGTGGGCAGGGACTCTGTAGGACACAAAAACACACAGGGTCACAGCAGATCCACAGCTAATCATCTGTCAAAGCTGAAACTGCAAAGCAGGCGCCACAAATACATCAATCCAGTCCTCAGATCACAGCAAATCCATTCATTAACAACTGAAACCCCTACCTAGAAGTGAAAAGTTTAGAAAGCAGCAAAACCACAAAGAAACACAAGCGCAGCTTTTATATTTAAAAAGCACCTGAATCTGAAATACAGTGAGGCATTAAAAGAAGATACAGCCCAGCTCTGCACCCAGATGTGTCACTGTACAGTATGTGACAAAATGCGAGCCTTTCGCACAACACCACAACATATCAATAAAAGAAGTGGACGTTCTGTCCGTGTCCGGTCACAACACCACCACACATACAGGCATGCCCACACATGTTAATAAATCCTTGAACACAAACAAAAGGGTAAGAAGACTTGGGTGTTTATTTTTTTTTAATGGAGCTAACTCTTGCAGTGCTTGCAGACAATTAACATGAAACTATTTTAACAATTGGGTGCTTTCTTTGTTCATTAGATTTTGCAGAGGATCCATGGGGTTCATTTATTCAAAGAGAAATCACTTGAAGTATGAAAAGAAATACCGTAAGGGTAAGAGCACACCCTTCAAAAACTGAATTCTGTAAATAGACCAAGGTATAAATGGATAAATAGAAGCCTGGGTATCTGGGTAAGTTTGGCCCCACTGTAAACTTGTGTTAAAGTCACTCAGTAAATATCCTAAGGAACAGGTGTGAAACTGTTATATCTGTCCATAGACAAGCACCCCCTCCCCCTCTTACAGACACAGACCCCCACACAAACATACACACGCCAGCTTGACTGACAAGGGAGGCTGGAAGCATGCTATTTTTGCTCCCCTTGTCATCTCCAAAGGACAAGCTGATCTCCTTCAGTAACACATGGCAGGGCACTCATTGACTGCAATGACTGCCTACACCACTCCACTGTCTTTCCAGTGACTTTTCTGCAGCTACGGTTTTAAAAACAGCCAGGAAGGCTCTTTGCTGGTCAAAAAGTTGTGGCCTTGTTGGGGGAGTATGTTAGGTTTTCTTAGAAAAGAGTAAGTTTTTTATTTTTTACTCAATTAATTGCATGACCAATTTAAAACTCGTAAAGGCAGGAGCCAAATTGCTGGTAAATTGTTTTTGTGCAAGGAGCTTTTTTTTTTATTAACACAGCTCAAGCACTGAAAAGGGTTCAGCTAACTTGAGCAGTCACTACTGAAAGAGATGGTATGAAGATTTTGTGGTCAAGGGCTAAATAAAGGTGCTTTGTAAATCGCCAGGACTCGTGGGTAATCCCTAGCACATAACCAAAAGGCTTCATGGGGCACATGGCTTGCTCCACCTGTTGTCCACAGCCAAGCAGCCCTGTCCATGCCATACATTATTAACAGAGCTGCCGAGTGACTCCTATTTTCCATCTGAATTTGAGAGGCCGTGGAGATCACTGTAGCCACCAGCTGCTGCCTGAGCAAGTGGCTGAGATCTCAGTCTCCAGACTAAAGTTTAGGGTACATTTGAACCGATGTGTCATGCAATTACTGTTTTTAGTGTAATTGTGAAGCTTACTAATGAATTGACAAGTATTGTTTTTCTTAGATTAAAAAAATGCTTTACGTAGCTTCATTTTAAAGCCTTAATAGTTTTAGCCAAAAAATTATGTGAAGCTTTACTACTTAAAAATCTATCTGGAGTATTTGTCATAAATTCTGTTCTTTATTGTAGAGTTAAAAGTACACATCTTCTATTTTCCACCCTCCTTCCAATATCAGAATTTAATCTCTCTGATTATGACCTGTGAATGTAAATCAAAAGAAAAAGCAATGGGTTAATGAAAATAAATAAAAAACACAGCATCATGGGTAAGGAAACAGAAAAAGAACTCCGGCATGCATGCCAGTGTTTGTTTTGTTGCAGGGGATCGATTTTGAAATCAGCACTGAGTGTTCATCAGCCCCTTTTTGACAACAAAACTTGATCAACAATGTTAACTAGAAACTGGAGTGAATAGAAAAATAAACCACAGGCTACAGCACAAATCAGTCATTAAAAGAGTAAAAGAATCAACACCCCATTACAGAGTTACAGCTCCCTATCAAATACACAGAATCTGCACAAAAAACCTCCTTCACCCCCACCCAACTCCCCCACTGCAAGTGGAAATGAGCACACAGTTAAGCTGAACACCACATCATACTGAAAACAAGGCACACACAATTCTATGTACTATAGAAAACGAAAAAAAAAAAAGACTTCCATGCATCTAGTCACCATTTCAGTTTCGTTTGTATGTCAGAGTTTACAGGTAACACTTTAGTGCTCTGCCCAATGCAGACTCAGCTATTCCTCAAACCATCATGTCCCTTCATCTGCTATTTTAACCGTTACAGAGCCTGTCGGATCAGAGAGAGATAGACAACATCAAGTCAAGTCCTGCAGCAGCTTGTTCACTTCCTTCTCAGTCAACGCTAAGCAGAGAGGCACACATCAACACTCACATGTCCTCATTCAGGATAGAACAGGTGGAGGCAAAAATTAATGGCAAGTTTACAAGAAAAATCAGACAACAAAGGACATAGGAAGATCATGGTATTTCTTTAACTTTTTTAATTTTACAAACAAATATCTGAGATGGAACTTGGATTTTTGCAGATTAACATACCCATAAGGTCTTTGGATGAATGCTGGATGAATCTGAGGCACTCCAAATGCAAATCCTAGAATGGAAACAATTATAAGTTTTGTCTTAAGTAGGGATGCTTTTCTACCATGATGAAGGATTTTCTGAACAGTGATGAAATTTCCAGGCATGTCAGTCTTTACATTATATTATCAGAGTGAAACACTACTTGACAAAACTTAAAAAACATTAAAATGAACTGCATTAAGTCAATCCCTCTCATATGTAAGTATACACAGGAATTTAGTCCTGTTTCTTTAATGATCTGGATTTTACTCTAATAGTGTGGTCCTTACCTGGCTGTATGACTCTGGGTTTAGCCCCCAGGTAAGCCAGGTTAACATTGGCTTTCCTGCCATCTATTATGGGGTTTGGGTCCTTGCAAGCTCGGTCAGCAGAGGCCCGGTCAGCCATGGTCACCTGAAAAAAACCCCAAAAAGAAACAGCACATTTTCTATTGACTTACCACTCTGCAGCCTGGTCAAAGTGACCTGGTCGAACCCTCAAACATAAATACACATGTTTTTTGACCTATAATAGAGAAGATAGGTCTCCTTTAAAGCTGCTTTGGTGGTTTCAAATCGTGTTTGTTCATTTTCTGCCACAGTAAAAGTTTATCCACTTAAACCAGGCTGTCAAACAGAACAGGAAACATTCTAACTGACTCGTCTTTCAGCCTTTGGATGTACACACTGGATCAACTGCCCCTATCACTTACTGTGCACGTGCTCAAACAACTTTAAAATGGCAACTCAAAACTCGTCACAGGGTACTTACAAATCCATAACCTCTGGATTTCCCGGTCTGCCGATCAGTAATGACAACAGCCTCCTCGATATCTCCAAACACCTCGAAGTATTTCCTCAGACTGGAGTCGGTCGTGTGATAAGGAAGACCTCCTACAAAGATCTTGGTGAACGTGGTGTCTTTCTGCGCCGAGTGCATCATTTGTTGAGATAAAGTCAAAGTTGGGTCGGATAAAGTGAGTAAACGCGTTTGGATCAGTTGCAGGAGAGCGTGTGCCCACTGTGATGTGACTGTGGATCTGAAGGAGGAGGACACCTGTTACTTTGCTGCGGGAGATTTCCCAGTTGCCAGTTAGTGTGACACAGATACTTAACTCCACCCAGATCCAGACCACCACATTGTGCTCAGGCTACCTACTGTCGCACAGCTGCTAAAACAGCAGCAGGGACACAAAATGAGAGAAGAAAGAAGTAACCTTTTGTCCCCGGCAGTCTTCATGACAGACGCAGACGACAGGCCTTGTTGGAAAATGAAACTTTGCTTCAAAATTTGTAAAACTAGTAGTTGTATTCATGTAGCCTAAAGTTTAGCCAGTGGTACATTCAGTTTAAGTTAATTTGTTGAATACTAACCTATACAGTCAACATTAAAAGTTAAATTACCAGATGGCTAAACACTTTGGACTCTTTGCATTTTATGTCCTGATTGAATCATTAGCCCAAGTGTAATCTTACTTTGTTGTTCTGCTTGTGTGCCCACATTATGTATCTGGAGAACCTTAGACAAATTTCCACCTCGGTGGACAATGAAGACTTCTTCTTTTCTGTTCTAAATAAAAATCTTGTTGATTCACAGCTGTCAAGCGTCATCATTTATGTCACCAAAACAACATTCAATACGTACAATGTGCAGTAAGCAGAATTTATTCTCCTGATCTAAAGACTAGACCTTTGCTTTGGAGTGTTCTGCATTTGGGTGGTATCTGTTTAAATACACACACACTTGTTGCTTCCTGTTGCTTTCAAACCAGCATCCATTTTTAAAGGTACACTTGCGCAAAGTCAGGAGTTTTGTAGGATTATAGTCAGGTGTATGATTAACTATTTACACCAAACAGGTGCTAGTGATCATCAATTTCACATGTAGGATGAAACAAAGCCATTATGTGACCCACATTAGATGAGGAACAGCCAAACTTGGCTACCAAGGTGAGGTTCTGGAAGACAGTTTCATGTCATAGGTCATACGGTCATACACGATGGCAAGACTGAGCACAGCAACAATACAGAAGTTATTGCATCAGCATAGTCTCTACCAAAGTTTTCAAAGCAGCCTGGGGTTTCAAGATGTGCTGTTTCAGCTCTTTGGAAGAAAGCACAAAGACGTGGGAAACTTTGAGGATCGTAGACACAACAGTCAACCAAGGAGATGAAGGCACATTTCCCCTTTGACATCTGAAGATCAGATCATCAGCGCAGAACTGGCAGAAAAATGGTATCAGGCACTCTGGACTGATGAGTCAGAATTTGGAAAAGTGGTACAATAATGGGTGTCTCCTGGCAACAAAGAAGCATGGTGGAGGTTTCTTGCAAGTTTAGGGGAGCATTTCTGCAACGGAGTTGGAGATTTGGTCAGGATGAAAGAAAGGCAGGGTGATATTCATTCATCACACATTATCATCAGGGAGGCTGGCCCTAAATTCATTCTCCAGCAGGATAACCACTCCAAACATAAAACCAATGCCATTAATGCATACAGGAGGTCTTTGACATGATTGTGACGTTATGGAGTCTGTCTGGGATTACATAAAGAGACAGAAGAATCTGAGGATGCCTACATCCACAGAAGATCTAAGATTAGTTCTCCAAGAAGTTTGGAATAACCTACCTGCTGAGTTCCTTCAAAAAGTGTGTGCAGGTGTGTGTGGAAGAACTGTTAGTGTTTTGAGGGAAGGGTTAGATTTATTTTGTTCATTCACTCTATCTTGTTTTAATTGATGGAAATTAACGCTTCTACTTTAAAACCATTATTAGTTTACAGCATTTTTTTGTGCGCATATGAAGAATATTTTTCTCACGGTACTGTTTAGTTTATATTTATGGAGCTGGAGAAAGAGACTGAATTTTTAGTGACAGAAAATCTAATGCAAATTTATACCCTATGTCTCCAGAAATGGACTAAGAGAAGTCCTTTTAAGAGTGAGTTTGTGAATCCATTTATGGGTTTATTGTTTTCCTTGGATGTTGAAGGATTTTTTTCAGGCCTTCTTCATTTGGCTCAAGGGAATGATAACCATGTACACTCTGCTATCCCAAAATACTATGAAACATTCCTGACACATGAAAACAGGATAATGTACAGAAGCTTGAATAATGAGGAATCAACACGCCACACTGATTGTAAATGTTCTATTCTAGAACATTCTGTACCAATTAAAACAGTTTGAGATACAATATAAATACAATTCTGTACATTATAATAGTGTAAATACTATGTTCAAATACATTTCTATTTACAGCTTCTTATGAGGGAGAGCAGCTTTGTTCTCTTTAAAGTAAGGTCTTGGGTTTGTTTCATTTACTTGACATTACAGCTCAGATATACGACTACTTCTAGTCAGTTCCACAGTTCACCACTTCCATCATGAGTTCATCTCTGCATCACCACTAAACTACTTGTGCACCGTCTTCTGTAACCTGATATTGTCCATTACCCGAGCATCCAATCCTCCATGTGAAAAAAATGCATTATTGAGTACCTTGTAACATGTAGTGTCATATATCAGTCTGCTGACTTATAAACTGCAATGATGTGGAAAGTGGTCTATCAATCACTGAATGGCTGGGAGCCTTTTCGAATGCTATCATGATGTACATACACAGGTTTCAAGTCCAGACATTTAGTTTAAAACTCTGCAAAGTTGTTCAGGAGTTGAACCGGTAGCTCGGGGTGTGTGTGCCTGCTTGTAAAGAAACAGGACGTTAAGGCATCATGAGTATATCCAGGCCTTGGACTTGTTCCCCAGCTTAAAGGGATGACGACCACTTCTCAGTCACCTCAGTTGGAATATATTTTATCGGTCCAATATGGAAGACAGTTGTTAAACCCTCAAAAACCTTTCCAGTGCAAGCTTCCCAACAGCGACAGTCTCATGCTGGATGAGGATTATTTCCTCCACAGTGTTACAGTACTTCAACAGGATAATTTAGCATCATAACTGCAGTCAAACGCTGAAAAGAGCTCAGGGTTTTTGCAGCTTTGTCCTCTGTTCAGGGTATGTGGCATTACTCCTCAGGATATGGCACTAAGCTTTACTTTTACACAGATATTTTTAGAATATCTATCTCCATATACATACATTAGAAAAATAACATATTACTCATAACAGCAGATATGGAACCGTGGTTCTTTGGTTACCCCTGACATAACATATTGATGTAAATATCAATGTTAATTAACAGTAGTACATTCTTCTTCATCATATCCCAGATTTCTCCACTATGAGCCTCAGGGGAGGAAGCATGGTCTTATGAAAATATTACAAGTAATGTTCAGAAACTGTATAAGAAAATGTATGTGAGTAATATTCCCATATGTCTCAGGTAAAAGTTTTTTTTATCAAAAATATCGCGGTATAGAAAACCCAGATACTGTATGTGCATAGTGAATCTTCAGTGGACAGTAAATCAGGAATACCTTCATTAAATGCTCAGGTCAGATATGCTCAAAGACTTGAGTGGTCAAAGAGATTTAAAGAGAGGAGCCACACATGAGTCAGCCTGTGGTTTTAGGCACTAGGTGTGAGGAGCCCCCCTGCAGCCCCTGCTGTTCCAAAGAAAGCTGGTCCATCTTTGGGTCCTATCTGATCAGAGTCTGGGGTTCTGTGTCCATGTTGGGTGGTCCTCTGGTTAGACGAGATGGCTTCACAAACACACCGTGGCCTGGGGGACAGCGGAAGTAAACTCTGCCCTGAACAGTCCCGTTGTGTTTCCCTGAAAAGAAAAAAACATCAACCACAACACCGTGTCAAATTGAGAGCTGGATACACCAGGGACAAGAGATGGAAGTTTATGTCTACATTAAACATCAGAGCCGAGGCCGATTGAATCAATAAAACGTTGATCTTACAGTTGTTTTTGGTGAAATCTATCTAAAAAAAGCGACACAACAAACGAACTAAACTCACCAACTGCCATGTCTAGCTTCACACCAATCCAGATCCCCTTAGCAAACTCCACACCTCCAACATAGTGGACAGTTCCTCTCCTCTTTCCCACCCACACCTGCTCCCCAGGGGCCATCCAGTCAGGGAGCTGAGCCACAGGAGTACTCTCATCTCCACTTGAATCACCTGAGGGCTCTGCGCTGCTGGGGTTTGGGCTGGGGCAGGGACTCCCGTGAGGCAGATCTCCTTGAGCCGGCTCCTGGATGAGAGGTTCTCCTCCTGCCCGAGTAGTAAGTGCAGAGGAGGGGGCTGTTGATAACAGTGTGGGTGGGGATGATGAAGCTGGAGATGGAGCTCGGACTTTGTCAGACACAGACACTGGGGTAGCATTGTTTGACACTGCTACACTAACTGAGTCTGTAATATTTGGACATTTTAATACAGAGTTTGAAGTGTTTGCAGGAGCAGATGAGTTCATAATACCAGAGATATCCGAGGTGTTTTGATTGTTACTGTCACATGTTTCCCCATTATCTGGATCCTTCTGCTGGTTTGTGGAGAACTCAAACCCTTCCTGCTCCCATCCCCCTGTAAAATGTGCTAATTCACCATCTTCAATACTGTCGTCGGCACCTTTAAAGTCAGTGAACTCCTGGCTGGCACTAAGAACACAGTTGTGAGGCAAAGGAAATGTTTTCTGCTTGTCTGTGCACTTAGGAATACTGACAGGCGAGGAGGCAGGTTGGTTGAGCAGATCCTGAACAGCACCTGTCGAGAGAGGAGGCTGCTGAGCGTCAGTCCCTGCAGAAACACTTTTGGTTTGGGTGCAGCCTCTTCCAGCAGGACACCCTAGGGGGTCGTGAGTGTCTCTGGAGTTGCAGCTGAGGTGGTCAGAGCTCTCGCTGGCACTGAAGGGCATGTCAGACAGCGTAGCGTTGGAGGCACTGTGTGAAAAATAGCCACTGGTGCAGCTGCTGGCTGTGGGGCTTCGAGGCACCTCCCTCTCTCCACTCCCACCTCCACACCGGCTTCCTTTGGGGTCAGAGCGGGAGGACAGGAAGCCTTCCTGGCTTTCTAAAGAGGCGTTGTAGATCTCAAAGTTTGCAAACTCCTCAGGGATGTAAGGCTGGAAGTTGCTGTGATCCTGACTACTCCGATCCAGATTCAGATTCATGTCCAAGTCTGTCTCCTCATCCTCAGAGTCCTGCTGATGGAAACAACAGGAGACATCCAGCCACACATGATGTCAGATACAGCCTGTATGAAGCATCAGCCTACACTGACACCTGGAATGAAGTCAATGAAAAGTGGTCTAAAATGTGATAATGGAAAATGTAGGTTGTGTATGATTGATGAGTTCTACTGGGACATTTTTACCGTATTGAACAAAGTATAAGAGCCAATGTTTTTCAGCAGCATACTCACAAACATTTGAAGAGTTTTGTTTTGGGTCTCACATCTTTGGACGTTGCACTCTGTGACAGTTTTTGAAGCTCAATACAAAAATCAACTAATTTATGAAAATCTCCAGAGAAGCATTGCTTTGTCTAAGAGTGCAAGTGTGTCATCCAATTAGTCTATCATGGAGTGCATGTGTCTTTAAAACCTTCATAAGACCCTCAGAGCAATGAATGCTGGTGTGTGTAACACTTACAGCAGTGTGTGGCAGTGTGTGGCTGAGCTGTCTGCTGGTGGGAGTGGAGGTGGAGGTGAGGGTGGAGGTGGAAGGCTTGCAGTGGCCCTCACTGCCTGCCCTGGGCCGGTGCCAGGAGCAGGGAGAGGGGAGCAGTGCAGGGCTGTCCACACATGAGCGCATGCTCTGTGGATGGGTCAGAACAACAGCATACACTTGACACACACACACATACAAACACACAACATGCTTGGAGCTGGACAGGCCAGTTAACAGTTAGTGCCATGCGATTTGATTTTTCAAATTAACTGTGCTTGAAGGGTTTTCAGTTGGGCTGCTGGACTTTTGATTGCACCAACACTCACAGGAATTTGGTCTATGATGTTTTTCAACAGGTATATCATTTTTAAGACTAATTTCATTGAAATTTGTTCTCTTGAACCAATTTTGCTTCAAGTACCTATTTAAGTCAACTTCAAGCACAGATAAAAAACAAAAACATGAGGTTAGTTAAATGGTTGGAACAGCCTCGATTAATCTCAAAAATCAGATGATCACAAACAAATTCAGGCAGGAGATTTTACATCATAGCTCGGACTCATTTAGTGTTATGGTCATCCACAGCTTAAGTCATGCTCTTTCACTGACATAAAAACAGGGGATGGTGATGTCATTTTTGTGTTTCTCTACAGTCATGCCATTGCAGCGCCATTTTCGAGAAATCGAACATGTTCCTCATGTTGTGAGGATTTAATATGATGAGACAGGTGAAAATGTAAAATTTAAAAAAGTAATGTTCTTGATGAATGACTGACAGATATCAAACTTTCAGAACTATTTCATAATAATCTCAATCCTGCTAACCTCTTGTCCCAGCAGTGGTCGGGCCTCCAGGGCTTTCTTTGCCTTGTTTTCTTCTTTGACGGGCAACAGAGACTTGAGGAACTTGGGTGGCTGAGGGGAGAGGACTTTAAAGGGGCTGGAGCTGAAAAAAGTAGGACTCTCAGGAACCAAACCTGTGCAAGAAATATCAGCAGCAACACTTCCTTTAACATGCCGAACACGCACTGTTTCCCTCTCCAAAGAACGCGAGAAAACAATAAGTGAAGTGCAGATTTTTAGAGACTTTACCTTGACTCTCCTTGCTTTTTATTGGTGTGTTGCAAAGTGGGCCCTCTGGGGGATTGCAGTTGGTGCTGTCCCCATGATCACAGTGGTCCTAGACAATTATGTACAGGTGAGTTTGGAGAGGGAACCCTTGTTGTAAAAGCTTTCCTTGGAAACCTTAAAAGTGTGTTGTGAGCATTCTTATTTATGCGACTGCTTACCTTACACTCCTCATCCTCACAGCCTGTCAGGTCTGTTTTACTACACGAGGACTGGAGGGAAAGAAACAACATGTTATTTGTGTCATATCTTGCTTATAATGGTTATTTTTTATATTTTATTGCTTTTATGTTTTTGGAATTAGTGATGAGTTCATTACATGCTGTACATTTGGTGTGCTGATACTCCTTCTCAGGTGTCTTCCCTTGGCAGTGAGTGCTTCTTTCACTGTCACAGCCTTCAGAAACAAAGATGGAATCATCTAACCTCTGATAGCTCAATTCCATTTGCTATAACATTTCTGAATGTTTCTATATTTGGAATGTTTTCATTCTAAAGTAAAACGTACCTGACGTAGCCTCTCCAGACTGAGGATGTTCTCCACCTCCAGAACTCCTCGTGTGTATTTCTCTATGTATGTTTCTCCATCTTGAGTCTCCTCGCTGTCCCCGCGAGCAGCCATGAGGGCCAAAGTTTCCCTTTCCTCTGGCTCCACTGAAGCCTGGAGAGGAGATGAATGCCGAAAAAGATACCAGGCTTCAGTGACTCATCAGAGACTTATGCTAAATACAGAAATCAAAGTTTTACCTTTGGTATGTTTGAAACAATCTCATAGGTCACACCACAGGAATAAAGTGAGTTCTTTAAGGACATCCTCCTCTTGAGACTCTGAGTGAAGCTCTGTTGAAAAAAATTCAATAACAATGTTAGTCATAAAAACACTATCGTCTTGCATAAGACTGACAAGCTCTGGTTAAACGTGATGTCTCTTTTATTAACCTGCTTGTTGTAGATGTTGACAGCGATCCTCTTACGGAGCACAAGCTCCATGGAGGCCGGATGGCTGAGCTGCACCGTTGCTTTGATGATCAGGTAAATGCGTTCATTGGGAGACGTGACGCGGTTGAGGTGTACAGAATCATGGATGGATGAGTCCCAGGAGCAAGCAGCAGACAGCTAATGTATAAGAAGAGATGTGATTCAGTTATATATAAATCAGACAGGTCTGCGATAAGTGAGCACACACAGATTACTGTTGTGAGGCTGAGCTCTTGCTGTGGGTTTGCAAGAGCTGACTAATAAGAAAATCTGTTCACGTCAGCACAAACAGAAATTAGGATTTAAATGCTCGCCTTAAAGTACGATGCTATGCAACAGCAAGACTGTGCAGTTCCTCAATTATACCCATAATTGTGGAAAGACTGTTGCTCTGGTCTGTGTAATTACCTGAGAAAATGAAAAGACTTCTGGGAAACAAATTAAGCTTTAACATCACCTCGGAAACCAACTAAAGCTCAAGTTAAAGGGCAACCTTTTAAAGCTCTAATTCAATATTTTACGTTCCAAGTAACTTTGGACAAGCTAGAAGAAACAGTCAATCTGATTGGTACAGAAATCACAGCCGCAAGTGTTCAGGTGGAGTAATGCAAACACACAAATATTCAGTGTTCACCACTGCATCCTCCACTATTGTGTAATGTCAACACAGAAGTATAAAACTAGGATTTTAAATGATGATTCAGACATTTAGGACAAAAACAGGAAACGCAGAAAACAATCGACAACAGTGTCTGATGAGTCTGTCCTCATCGTTTATGAGGTCGATCACGCTGCCATGGTCACAGAGGGCAGGTGGGGTTAGTAAGTAACATTATGTTTTTAAATGTGAACAAGATTTTGTATTCTAAATGGCTTTACACAGGCTGTTGATGACCCCATTTTTTATTTAAAATGCACAGATATAATTTTGACAACCTCATAGCCTCAGATCAATCAAAGTCTTGTGCCCCCCCATGAGCTCTCTGGCACCCCCATCTGGGGAACAAGTTCACTAAGTCTCACAAAACTTCATAAACAGATTCAATGATGACCTTGAAGTCAACTCAACTCAAATTTGCTCTGTCATGTGTCACAGAGCTCCCATTTCAGCCACATGAGGGCAGTAAAGTCAAACTCACAACTCACCTCCTCATCACTGTGTCTGATGATGGGCAGATAGAAGAACTGGCTGCCGTGCTCCTTGGGTAGGATGGAGTTAACGCCTGCAGCATGTGGGCCGGTCAGCTGCTCATTCACTGTCAGGTTGTCAGCTGGTGGCATAAAAAAGCTGAGTGTTCATGCAGCCTGACACGAAGCTGTGAAAAATCCTTTTTAAGGGGAATGCGTCCACCTTACCGTTCAAATCCAAGAAGAGGACAGGAATGTGAGCTTCCATTCCTGCAGGTGGAGTCCTGCATGGGAATTACATATGAGGTTAAGTGTGAAGATGGCAGAATGATGACAATTAACAGTCTAACATGTGCATGGGATTCTGTTCGCAGTGTTTCACCAGTCTGCAGGAGCTCCGGGGATGCAGCTGCCAGGTGCAGGAACCAACACTGCGTTTCTTTCTTCGGTCAGGCCGACCCATTGCTCCACCAGCCGAGCCTCACGCTCAATATCCTCCTCAGACTTCTCTGCAAACGAGAAGTAAAGAAGGATTTCAAACATAGACTGAAAAGTAAAAACACGACAACCATCCTGGAGGTCTGCTGTTGCTGCAACAGGTTTAAGGACTCACCACGTTTGTTGATGATTTTCTTTATCTGCTCATCAAGGTACTCCCGACGCTTGATGAGCGCATCCGACCAGCGCTCTCGAACACAGTTGAGATCTTCCTCCTGGAAGCACACAGGTGGCAGAATGAGAGTCAGTGAAATGTTTACAGGGTAAAGTGAGGGTGCACAGTGCTACAGGGGAATCATAACCACTCCCTAACACACAGTCTTGTCATAAATCTGAATAGGGGCTAATTCTGTTATAAAATAAAACCCCAAGGGATCTAAAATTACAGCTTTCATGGTTGTAACTAAAAAACAGTTACGGTTGTTCTCAAGATCCACAAACCTCCTCCAAACTTCTTAAAACTGATCCATATGCACCAACACACACTCATACACCTCCCAGCAAACAAACATGTTCTCACATGCAGCCAGAGTCACCCAAAGTCCTACCTGAAGGCACAGCAGATCACTCTGCTAAGGAACCACAGAGAGCCCCACTCCTTTTTTCACTCTCCACCCCAGTGACCAACAGAACTCAAGCCAACCGTATTATGCTTCTGATATCAGCGCTCTCCCACCATGCAAAGACAGTACATCATGCAGCCATGCAATGCCAAAGTGATTTCATGAGTCTTGTTATTCCTTGCAGCTCTTCAGCAGTGGCAAGCACCATAGCATTAGTGTGTGCAAACTGAGGGGAAAGCGAGGGAGAGAGGGACGAGAACCCAGGCAGACAGACTTCTGGCTTGTAGCTCAGCCATGGGCACAACTGTATTTTTCAGAGTCTGCCAAAGACAGCCTGATGTGATTGATAATTACAGCTCCAGAAATCATCCACATGTGCAGCAGCTGTTTATTAGAGCACTCGTTTAGTTGGTAGAGACACGGCCCATTGCCTCTGGCCTCACGTGCCCTCAGCAACAGGCCGAGTCACAAACACATGATCAGTTTTCCTTCATGCTGCAGAATGAACTTTTGAGGTGGGGGCAGCAGCAGGAGGAGACTGAGAGGGTACCTGATAACTATCCATATCTTCTTCCACCTCTCTCTGGGAGGATAAAGAACACAGTCAAATGTTGGGAGCAAGACAGAAGAGCTCTGACAAGACAGCTCATTGCTTCATAGTACCTCCATTTTTAACTGCTGTTGGGTAACACATGCCATCAAAAGCAATAACCAGCCCCAGAATTTACAGTATTAATTATTCTTGATGTGCAAAATACAAAACAAAGGAAGGATTCCGTGACTGTGTCCAGTTTTTCAAATCATCGGCTCCTGTCATCAGGTCAAATCAGAGCACGGACAAACAAACAAGCGCTAATGAGTTTCTACATTCCTTGGTCTTCTTTAGACTGGCTGCCAGCTATCCAGATGAACCAGTCATGGCACAAAGCCAGGGACGGTCTGAACAAACTTTGGCTGAATCAGCATAATAGTGTTGGCCATGAAACAATCGTACTGTTCCTCAAACATTGTTCACTTCTGATTTAAAATCAGCTTTGCATAAATCTTCATCCTACTTTGTCAACACAATAATCTAAGCAGCATGTGAGGAGTTCTGGGGTTTCACAGACCTGGTAGCTGTCAAGCGGTCTCTGTAGTTTGGTAGAGCGAGCAGACACACAGCCGATAGAGACAGACAGGACTGCCTCCACCAGCAGAGGCAGCGTGCCTGAGTTTTGGACTGGCTTCACACACACCTGCAGCCTCCTGGAGTGACCCTGCTTGGAAAAATCCCCCAAAATTACCACATTCACAAGGCTTCTTATAATTACATAATCAGTATTAATCCTCTTAAATGTGAGTTTGATGTAGGGCAGCCAGTCTGTCCTGGAGGGAAGCTTGCTCAAAGTTTCTCTGACCTGTCGGAGTTGGAAGACTCCCCCTGTGCTGATGTCTTTCCCAGGATGCAGCTCCACAGATGAGTACTCTCCCTGCTCATTCAGCTCCTGGATGGAGGTCCACAGCTCGATCCTGCGAGACACCTCACTCCACCTTAAAGATACAACAGCCATGATAAATGAGGTGAGAAACATCAGTGCCTGTGGGTGTCCACATGTGCAAAAGTTTGAGAGAAACTAGCGATCCAGGTACCGGTCCCGGAGAGTCTGGGTCTTGGCTTCCAGTGCGTCCAACTCCCAGAGTGAACGTCCGTTCCCAGCACAGCGGTGACCCCACACCTCTATGGCCAATGCTCCGTCTGATATAAACTCCAAAAACTCATCTGTCACATGCACAACATAGTCCTGTAATAAAACAAAATGCTTTAGTTGAGTTGAAATTGTATGGAGCTCTGAGAAGAAACAAATATTTGAAAAAATTTCAGGTTGATGCTTCAGAGTTGAGTCGAGTTTTGTGCGTACTTTGCAGTGATCGAACTGGACAGTAAACTGGGCATCTGGACTTCGAGGGGAGGGCTTGTCTGGGCTGACCATAGGAGGAGCCACGGTGGGCTCACCATGCTCCCAGAAAGTGTACTGACAGAAAACAAAATTGGATAGGTTGAGCGGCAGGCCTGTGGCTTCCCTGATCCGCACCTGTGGAAAAAGACAGAATAAAGCTGAATCTGCAATCCAAACAGACAAAAACAACTGTGTACATCATCATAATATCTTTGTTCAAATACAGTAACAACCAGCCTTTACCCTGCAGGTTAGCCTCTTGGCCATGTGGACGATCTCTCCGTTGGTGTCCATCACCTCGTAGCAGCTACTCTCACTGGAGTTCTCAGATGAGTCATCTCCTCCACACAGGCGCTCGGGAACGGCGCCACTGACTCGCATTAGCTCAATGTGCAACCTCCCTGCTACCTGTAAGACACATTAAACAAATTATGAAAAAAAATATGACAGCTACTGCATCTTCAAAAGCATGCTCCCTATCTAAAGAAAAATGGATTCACTTTTTTAAAAGTACTTATCAGCCTTCCTTTGTCTTATGTTGATGTATTTCAAGTGGTTCATTATCTATTTTATTCATGTTTAAGATTTTGTGCATCATCTTTTCTTATTGATCCAAAGTGGCAGAAGTACTGGAAAGCTGTACAATAAATAGATTATCGGAGCTTTAATCTGTTTCTGCTGGAGCAGCCTTACCTCTCCCTGCTGGCTGATGATGGGGACAGCATATTGCAGTTTGACATCATGGAAAAGGCACTCCAGAAAAATGTTGGCTACTCCGATGAGATTGTGGTTCTCCTGCGCCTCATAGAATGGGTCACAGTAATGACTGTTTGCCTTGTTATCCTGAAAACAACATCATTGTAATGAAATATATCATAGGAACACATGAATAATCAAAATCGTTTTTCAGGCTTCATTTTTTATGCATTTTCTCACCGTCTCCTCTGCACCTTCCCTCCAGTCCCTGTAGTGGTCTCTCATATCCACCAGCTTGTTTTCCAGCTTCTCAATAGTCCACACCTGGGTCCCCTTCCCTTTTCTCCTCACCTGAATAGCCGGCTCACTCACTATTACTCCACGCTGTATAAAGACAGGTTGATAGACTCAGTAAGGTCAGACTGAGAGCCCAAAGGCTAAAACAGAGGATAAAAAGTCCCACTAACTAAGGTTTCATATTATTCGGTAAGGTGATATGGCTGTGGTATGTGATTGTTTGAGGCTCGGAGGTCTGACCTTGCGATTGGCGCTGAGATTGGCTGCAGGAATCTGAAGGGTGACCTGATAGTCTGTCAGTTTGTTCATCTCCTCTGCCAAAAAGTTGGCTTCTCGCACCAAGGTGTTTGCTTTCACAACCTGCTCCTTGAGCCGAGAAAGGCTTTGACGGAAGAGCTCATCCCTGACACGCACACACGCACAAACACAGAGACGACAGAACACAGAGATCATTCATTCAAGGAGGACGACAGCCTACAAACATGCTAGGCGTCACGCCTGTGCATTACGGACATACCATACTTATCTGCACAAACATCCAGTCCTCTTTTAACTGTTCAGTATACTGATGAAAGAAATCTGGTGTAGTAGACAGCAAACTTAAATTCTGAACAGAAAGTCTTATTTAAGCGATATTTAAAGAGTCACTTACACCTGCAGAGCAGAGGTCGCGTTAACCAATTATTCTCCGTCTTTGACAGAATTTTTTGAGCAATGACGGAAAATCTGAGGGTTGCCCATCATTTTAGAAACCCTGATAGCGATCCGGTCCATTTTCATTGTCATACAACCATTCATTAATCACATATCGCACCTGCAGCAGACCCCCTGTCCAGTTTGTGGCAAGCGTGCATAATTAATGAGGTAATTTGTTGTTCTGTTTATGATCTCACGTTCTCTGGCGTGCTTGCTTGCTTTTTCCTTTTAAACGTTGGCATCGATTGACTCACACCAGACTGAGGCTGCCTCTCTCGTACATCAGGACCACATGCTCCAGGATTTCCTCCTAGTGAAGCATGTTCTGGCAGGATCAGGAAACCCGTCTTTCAAAGAGTCGTGAAGACTGCTCATTACTCTACTGGGTGAAATGTTTCCAGAATTTGAAATGCTTGCTGAAGTAGCACTGGGCATTCTGGTATCCAGTGTAGCAGCAGAACGGGGATTCAGCCTCCAGAACAAAATCAAAACAGTCGCAAGAAGTTGGCTGTCTGAGGCAAAGACGCAAAACCTGATGCTGATCTCCGCTCTCGAGCTTGATGACTCAAAAAAAAAAACATGTTCAGTTCTAACTTGAAAGCAGTTCTGTGTTTTTTTCACTTCAATTTAAAAAAGCGTGTTCTGCTTACTGTTGGAGCTATTTTTTTTCTTTCAAAAGCTACTGACAGCAGGGTAGCTGCATAGTTAATGTTACAAGTTGTATTTGAGTCACTTTTGCAATGATGTGCTAAAATATATAACTATTAATTAATAGCTCTCATTATTGATTTTTCAATTGAGGGATCATTATTTATTATGCAGAATTTTAACAATCCTGTCCGTCAAAATGACAGACAGGATTGATTCTCCTCTAACCTCTCCTCCGTCCACAGCCGCAGCTTGTTGTGTGGTGCGTGTGTCGGGAACGTAAGGCGCTCGCTGCTGCTGCGGTGGTGTTGCGGCGTCTTCTCGGGGGACAGCTGTTGTCGTAGTGACTCCAACTCACGCTCATACATCATCCTCTGCTCCTCCAGAGCAGTCCGCTTCTCCTCCAGATACTGCTTCTCCAGCACCTGGACCACATTCTGCATCGGGTCTACAAACATGAGAGGACAGAACAGGGGAACAGAGTAAAAAGTTACTCTATGGTCTACTTTTGCATTTCAAAGTCAGAAGTTTGACTCTGACGTGTGTGCAAACATATATTTCTAAAAAGCAACATAAAGTCTGCTCATACTGCTATGCTAGTAGCTCTCTTGGTCTATCTTAACTGGAAACAGCTTATTGTTGCAGCTAACACAAAAACATTCACAATAAAGAAACAAAAAAGAGCCTCATTTTAAGTTACTGCACTTAAAGGTTGTTATTTCGTTGGTTAGCAAGAACAAAATCAAGGGTCAGAAACCTAAGAGTGGCACATACTGTATAGAGCTGTAGCTTAAAAGCCTGAGGGATAACAGAGCTTGTAGGAGGCGGATTATCTTAATCATACCATTGTTCCCCAGAGTTTTCATCATGACCTCCATCTGAGCAAACTCGTAGCTGTAGTCCTGTTCAGAAGAGGCCTCACTGGCTGTCTCCACGTCCGCCTCGATGAAGCTCTCTCTGGGAGAAGCTCTCTCCAGCTCCTTTAAACGGTCCCGCCGCTTTCGTTTAGGCAGATTAATCCTATGAGAAAAACACAGTCTGATAAGATTTTTCATGACTCGCGTCTCGTTTCAAATTTCAGGCAATGCTGAAATCTGCCTTATACCTGAAGAAGTGGTTGTTGCCCCATAAGATTCGATCTCCATGCCACAGGTGGGATAAGGAATCAATCATTGTCCCGTTCACACAGGTCCTGTAGAAAACCGAGGAATTAAATTCTACTTCAGAAGATGTTTGGTGGTTTGATCTTCATTTTTAAGCATGGGAATTAAATTCAAATTTCAACTCGCAAGTAAGAGGCAGAAAGGTCTCTGATATCAAAGTGAGGAGCTCAGATCATAGATTCCTGCAAAGTGAGGTCATGTGAAACACTGAGGTCCAGTCATCCATAAAAGAGATCTCGTCAGAGAGATACACAGAGTAGAAAAAAAGGGAGATCTATAATAGATCACCTTGCATTCCCAATGGGCATGAGGGTGACGTCACCGTCTGGGCAGAGCTCCAGGACGCAGTGTTCCGACTGGATACCAATCCCAAACAGCTGGATGTCCTGAGAGGTGTCAGCACCTACACGTGTGTGCTCCTACACACAGATGGAGGACAGATCAAAGAAACTATAATGACAGATCTTAAATTAAGATAACTAACTTATTTTTCTAACTTAAAGTCAGAGCACTGAAACTTCAAAAGTGTTGAATAAATTTGCAAAATAATAAACTTCAGATTAAAAGCAAAGGCCTGAGGGAAATAAATTCAGTCCCTGTTGTTGCAGAGTGGGTGAAGTTAAACAAACATCTCTGCTTCTGGAGGATGTCCGACCCTGCCGTGAACTAACCCCCTTCACTCATTCCACACTGATATGCCAGCCTGGACTGCAGAGCCCAGACAAAGGCCTGTTGTTCAGTGTGCTGCAAAGGCTGCTTTCTCACTCCACTCGTACAGGTCCAGGTATTTTGTTGGATGTTGAGGTCATGGGTCTGACAACAAACTGTATTTATATAAGATGAATTTTTCTTATAAAGCTCTTCATCTGCTCTTTTTATTCCACCTTTTTCTATTTTTACATATAGAGCTGTATATAAGAGCTACATTTTAAAACAATGAAAGAAATTACTGATTTGTGTGCAATTCCCCCCCCCCCCCCAAAAAAAAAAAGTCTGTTTTGTTACAGCAGGGCCGTTACAGAAATATTAGATTAGGCTTATTGTGTCCTTTTTGTTTATGTTTAATTGCTTTAATAAAGTGTGAAACAAGACTTAAGAATTTCATATAATTCAGCCAAAAAAAGACATCCATGTTCTCTGAACAGGAGCAAATTGAGGTTCAACTGCTGAAAGAGCCATAATAATAATACAGAAACCTGCTATTGCATACTTAAAGTATCCATTCACACTGCAAGAAACTGAAATCTTAGGAAGTGCTTTTGTCTTATTTTTAGTGAAAATGTCTTTTTAGACTTAATATGAGCCTCATTCACTCGACCAGTCCATAAACATGTTTCATTTAAAGATATTTAAATTGTTTGTAAAAAGTGAAAAAAATCTGCCAATGGAGTAAGTGAAAGTTTCTTGTAATTAGACATTATTCTAAACTTGACAGGTAAATTTTTCTTACCCCACTGGCAGACTTTTTTTACTTGTTGCAGGTAATTCAGACCTTATTTTTGTCTTTTAATATCTTGAAATAAGACATGTTTCTGGACATGTCTGTTGAATGTTCATATAAAGGCTCATATCAAGTACAATAAGGCAATTCTTACTTTAAATGAGACAAAAACACACTCGCTTAGATGTCAGTTTTTGCAGTGCACAGTAACTGTTACTTTTCCAGTGTTGCTTCACAGACCACTCACACCAGTCAGAGAATTATAAAATCCGTTTACAGTGTTTATTTTTTTTTGAATGTTATAAAATCAATTTTTCGTTTATTCAGCAACTAACTGTATTCCATGTGTCAGGATGACAGCACGTTGCCATAATGGTAGTTTCTCCCATCCCTTTTGGTGTCTACAGTCAGTGATACTAGAGGTATTCATACATATTATAGAACTGCATATTCACATCCTAAAATCTTTATTACCTTCAGGTAGTAGACCAGCAGCTCATTGAGGGCAGGATCTGCATTCAAATTAACCAGGAAACACTTGTCTTCTCCCACTTTTATCCCTGAGGTTTCCAGAGAGATGCCCATACTCTCCAGCTGCTTCTGACGTTCCTGCGAGCACAGAAAATCACAGTGTTCCTGTACCTTTAACCAAGCGGAGTTATAATTTAGGTTTTGGAGTCTTGTTATGACTGATGTGCATACAGTGGCAATCTCCTCTGTCTTCCTCAGTTTCTCCTCCCAGGTGACAGTCATCTCCTGAATGAGTTTCTCAGACTCGTGCAGTTTCTCCTTCAGCTCAGGAGCCTTCAGCGACTGATGAGAAGACGGGAGAAAATTCATCCTCACACTTTGGTTCACCATGACAAATCTGGCATGAATTCACTCATAAACTTTTCATTGGTTCACACACTGCCTTCTTCTTCTTCTCACCTCAGCCTGAGAGAGCTGAACTTTAAGCTTCTCCACTTCCTCCCTGAGCTCTCTGATGATCCGAGCATTGGGATCTTCATTTACCACAGCGTGGTTTACGATTCTCTTGGCTCTGTCGGCATAACGGAGTGTGGACAAAGTCTCTTCATAATTATCAGCCGCTGGACTCACTGTAGCTATCATGGCTGTCTTGCTATTGCCTCCAAGATTGTCCTGGAGACATGAAAAACAATTCCAGCCAATATAAGGAAGACGGAAAATCACTTATCATTATAACAACCAAAACAGAAGGCTTCTTAAAGTATGACATGCCTTCAGTAGCCAGGTGAGGACTGAGTCTCTGTACGGTACAAACTTGGCCTTTCCCTTTCCTGCAGACTGATCAGCCAGAGAGGAAATCACACAACCCAATGTGGTGAGAGATCTATAACCCCCACAAAAAAAAAACATTACAACGTTGTCAGAATTATTATGTTCACTAATTTATTGAATTTCATAACTTATAATCATATAGTTGTGAAAACAATACCCACTTATTAATATTGCTGCCTTCTTTGAGTCTTTCTCCAGCAGCTCCAGTCTTTGACACTCGCTCGCTGCCTGCCAGATCAACCAGACTCATCTTGCTCACCTTCTCCCCTGAGTTCTATTCACACACGCAACAAAACAGTCAGCCACAGCTGTGCATCTAAAGGATAAAACAAGTCAGAATCAGGATGATTTTTGAACACAAAATGAAAGAAGACTGACCCCAGACTGTAGATCATAAAGTGTTTGTGTGACAATGATGCTGAAGACGGCGTGGGATCGACTGCTCTCCTCATTCATATTGGTGGCTGCAACTGTGCGAGACTTGTTCCCCTCTGACATTAACACCTCGATGTCCTTGAAAGAGAGGCAGTGGGATCATTCCGGAGTGTGTATTGAGAGAAAATGTAAAAATCTGAACATCTGAGAAACGCTTGCATCATTGCGTCAGCAGTTAAGTCGGACAGTGTTCCGTTATGGCTGCATGCAAGGAGAGTTAACTAGGTCACAGATGGTAGTGGGCCAATGATGAGGGCAGTCCACTTGACTAATATCAGGCGGAGCAGAGGACAGAGGAGCAGGGTGGAGATGTTTAAACTTAACAGAGGAAAGCCCTGCCAAGGCTCGGCATGTATACAACACAAAAACCTCATGATCACATTCCCACACCAGAGATATTTGTCCTCAAGCCCCTGCAGTTGGGTGGATTTGATACTGAATTGTTGTTTTGAATGTAAATCAGGTACTAAATTGCTGTTGATGTGATTAAAGGGACTTCTATGGCTTTTTTTAATCATATATTTGCATGTGTAAGATTAATTTGTTTGAGCAGAAGGTAAGAAAACACACCTCAAAGCTGGTAACAGCCAGCTGAGACAGACCATCCACATATGGACCCAACACTTTATGTTCCCGAACTTTCAAGGACTGTCGGCTTCTTCAAAAGGAAAGAAGGAAAAACAGTTTGTACAAGAAAGAAGAAAAATCAAAATTAGAGACACATGCTTAAAAAAACAGACAGATATTGATATTTGTAGCACTCTTGGCAGCTCGACAGACTCTCTCTTTAAATCAGCTAAAAGGATCTCCTCTGATCTTGCATGCTTGATTAGAACCAAAGATAACTTAAATAAATTTTCAGAGTTGAAAAAATTCATTAGACTTTTTTCCTTTTGCCTGGAAGGATTAAATCAAATTTCTTTTTCCCTAATAACAGCTTTTGGATCTTGTTTTGGACACTGTGTACGAACAACTTTCACAGCATGAGTACACTTGGCAGGATAACTTCCCTCTCCTTATATACTTTTTATGATACTGCTTGTGGAAATGAATGGAATGTGTTGAAGTGATTAAGTCTCAATAAACATGCCGAACAAATTTAATCAAACTGCTGCAGGACTAACTGCAGCCAAGTTGTTACTTGGCAGTAGTACTTAAAAACTTTTTAACGGAGTTTCTAAAAAGGCAAGGCTGGCTTTTTTTATTTTTTTATTCAGTCAACAAATATCCATGCACAAACAATGTGTGTCAATGTGCTTTTCCCATTACTTTCTGACCTTCCCCGCCTTCAGTTCAATTGTTTACACAAAGGAAAACAATTATTTTTTTTGTAATTTTTTATTTTTGCATTTGGACAGCAGTTTGTTACACAGAATAATAGAAAATAAAGAGTTGTATTCATATCCTTTGCAGTCCTTAGTTTTTAACTATTTTCAACTATATACAGTTTGGGAGAGAAAGTAGTGTACACATTAGAATGAGCCAGACACATTTCAGAGAGAGATAAACAACAGAATGTAAGACATGCAGTTTGTTAAGACATGACAGTATCACAGGAGCTCCTAAATGGTATCATCTACAAGATTTGACTGTAGGAGTTTTATATAGTTAGTCCATTTAGTCCAGAGTTTGGTGAATACATCTTTCTGTAGTCGTACAGAAAAAGTAATTCTTTCCATAACATATATATCATTTACTAAATTAATCCATTCCTGTATTGTGGGAGGTTCAGGAAGCAACCAGCGCCTTGTTATGGCTTTTTTGCATGCACAATTCAAGACATTGAATAAGTATTTATCAATAGGCCTAGCCTGAAGATCAACACTGCCCAAAAATAATGTAGTAAATTGCAGCGGCACATCGATACTAAGTATACTTTTTAATACTTTATGAAACTCTATCCAAAAGGGTCTTATCACTGGGCAATCCCAGAAGATGTGCCAATGATTTGCTTCCTGAAATCCACACAACCTCCAACATTTTGAATCATCTCTAGTAAAATGAGCTTTCTGCTTTGGTGTAACAAAGAAACGAATCAAACACTTCCATCCAAATTCACGCCATACGTCAGAATTGGTACATTTCCACTGGAGTTTACACACATCTAACCAAACTTCAGTTGGTATCAATAAATGACTCTCTTTCTCCCATTTCTCTTTAATATATTCTGTAGTTTGTGGTTTCTTTATCATGAATCCCTTGTAAATTTTAGAAATAATACCTTTACTTGAATGTCCTTGGTATGCGTTTGTAAACAATTTCAGAATTGGATCATCAAGATCTGTTTTTCCTTTGATGTTATGTTCAAAGTAACTGCGTACCTGAAGGTATCGATAAAACTCTGATTTTTCAAAATCATATTTCTTTTTAAAGTATTCAAAGTCTTTCATTTGTCCCTTTTCCGATATTGAGAAGTATGTTGTTATGCCTTTCGAAATCCATAGTTTGAATCCTCGGTCCAATTTGTTAGGTTTGAATCCAGGATCATGAGCTAACCACTGGAGTATTTGTATCTTATCTGTTAATTTATATTCTTTTTTAACTCTATTCCAGGTTTTCAACTGGTCTTTGAGCCAAGGATTTTGTATTGTATCTATAAATACATCTAAGTTTTTGTAGGCTAGTACTGCATGAATTGGAGGGTTATTCATGATGAAGAGTTCAATGTCTTTCCACCTTGCTTGAAACGTTGGGTTACAAATGTTAATTAAAGGTTTAATCTGGGCAGCATAAAAATAATCTTCAAAATGTGGAAGTGCCATTCCTCCATTATCTTTTTGAAGTTGTAGAATTTTGAGTTTTACCCTGGGTCTTTTCCCTTGCCAGATAAATCTGGAAATTAACTTATTTAAATCAGAAAAATGTTTCTCAGTAACTGTTACAGGTAAAGCTTGAAATAAGAAAAGATATCGTGGCAGAATATTCATTTTTACAGATTCAATTCTGTGACTGAGACTAAGAAAAGAAATTGAGTTCCATCTGCTTATGTCATCTTTGATTTTTGCCAAGAGGGGGCCATAATTTATTTCAGCTAGTGAATGGATTTCTTTTGGTAAGTAGACACCCAAGTATTTCAAGGATTTTTGATCCCATTTAAGATTAAATTTCTCTCTTAAGTGATTTGGGGGTGAGTAATTCAAGGACATAATTTGAGTTTTTTGTATATTGACTTTATAACCTGCATGTCTGCTAAATAACTCTATAAGACTCATTAGTTTAGGAAATGAATTAGAGGGTTGGCTTAGATATACTAGAATGTCATCTGCATATAGTGCCACCTTGTGGTCTTCCCCATTTATACAGATTCCCTTGATACTGTCTGTCTGTCTTATTAGCTGTGCAAGAGGTTCTATGTAAAGGGAAAAAAGCAGCGGTGAAAGAGGACATCCTTGTCGTGTTCCACGTTCTAGTGTAAAGGAGTCTGAAAGATAGCCATTGATCTTAATCCAGGCTAACGGTTTATCATAAAGAGTGCGGATGATTGTAATAAATTTTTCATGCATACCAAACCTTTTAAGGGTGTTATAAAGATAGGGCCAACTCACTGAGTCGAAAGCTTTCTCTGCGTCAAGACTGATGACAAGAGCTTCAATATTATTTTGTTGGATATGGTGTAATATGTGTAATGATCGTCTAATATTATCGTGAGTTTGTCTTTTTGTGATAAATCCAGTCTGATCATTATGTATGAGCTCGGGTAAAACTTTCTCTAGTCTTCTTGCAATTATAGCAGTGTACAATTTATAGTCAACATTCAACACAGAGATTGGTCTGAATGATCCACACTCTAAGCGGTCTTTGCCTTCTTTTGGAATAATCGAAATTACTGCTTCTTTCCATGAAGGGGGTAGTATATCCTCCTTTAGAGTTGTGTTAAAAGATCTAAGTAAGCTTGGCATGATCTCATACCGAAAAGCCTTGTACCACTCTGTTGGTAAACCATCTGGGCCAGGTGATTTGTTTGTCTTAAGTCTGGAAATAGCATAATTGAGCTCTGCATCAGTTATTGTATCCGTTAATATTTTATTTTGTTCCTCTGACAGCACGGGCAGGTTAAGAGTATTCAAAAGTTTATCTATTTGTTGTTCGTTTTCTAGCAATGGTTGTGTGTATAAACGTTTATAATACTTTTCGAAGGTCTTTTGTATTTCTTTTGGTTTATACTGAATATTTTTAGAGATAGGATCCCTTATTTTATAAATAGTTCTCTCCGTTTGTTGTTTTTGCAGCTTTCTTGCTAGAAGTTTTGCTGACTTTGAACCTGACTCATAGTATTTTTGTTTTATAAATATCATCTTTTTTTCAATTTCCTGTAAGTTTAGCATATTAATTTCATGTCTGACTTTCTTTATTTCTCCGATCAAATCAGGTCTCTGATTTTTTTTATGTTGCATTTCGAGATCTTTTAGTTGTTTATTAAGATCCGTTAATCTTAATTGTTTTCTTTTTTTTTCGTGTGCACAAATGGATATAATTTTTCCTCTGACCACAGCTTTTAGTGTGTCCCACACTATAGCTGAGTTCACCTCTCCTTTATCATTTTCTTCTAGAAACATCCTAATTTCAGTTTTTATTTGATTTTTAAATTGTTCATTATTTAGGAAGCCTGTGTTTAATTTCCATAAAGTCCTTCCTGGAACATCACTTACATAAACTGTACAATAGATAGGAGCATGGTCAGACACATCAATACAACCAATGTCACAACTCTGTATCCTATGTCGGTCTTTCTGCAGTACAAAAAAATAATCTATTCTTGAGTACGTATCGTGGGGATTCGAGTAGAAGGTGTAGTCACGACTTCCTGGATAAAAGTCTCTCCAAAGATCCAAAATACCAAGCTCAGCAATTAAGCTATTGATTTTTTTGTGCAATGAGGTAACATTTGATGTTTTTGATGAGTCTAATTTTGGATTGAGACGTATATTCCAGTCTCCTCCACATATAACAATACCTTTAGCTCCTATCATTAAATCAAACATCTTACGATAAAAGATAAAATCACTACCAGGTGGGGCATATATATTACATATAGTCACAAGCACGTCATCTATTTTACCCGAGACTGATACAAACCTCCCTTCTTTATCTACCACCTCAGAGATGTGTTCAAAAGATATTTTTTGTGATATCAATATTACCACTCCTCTCCTCCGTCCTGATTTATAAGATGAATGATATACTTGTGAGAATCCCATTCTTTTTAATTTTTCATGCTCAGACGGAGTAAGATGTGTCTCTTGTAAAAGTACAACATGCGCCTTTTCCCTTTTCATTTTTAGCAGTATTTGACTTCTTTTGGTAGGATTTAAAATCCCTTTCACATTGAAAGAAATCACTTTCAGAATTTGCTTATTCATAGTCTCTGTAGGTTACAGAAAAAAGAAAACAGAGTTTCTCCTGTTATTATCCGTGATATTCCAGTACTTTACTACATTTCTCTCTCCCAGAAAACAAATATAAAACAAGAACAAGAATGAACAAGTTTGAAACAAAACTGTAACAAGCAAGAACATAACAGCTGCTTTCGATGTAGAGGCTCGTTTCAAAGGAGCCCTGTGGGGCCTTATATATTCAAGGCTCCCATAAGGGGATGTCCCACGTCGCTTCCGTTGTGGGGCCCTAGTCAGTGGCCTCATGTTCCTTAATGTCAATAACACTAACTAAAAATAACTCCTCATTTTGCGAGTCCCGACTTAAATAAGAATCATAATATCAATCAGAAGCAGGACATATATTTTTCCGATAGACAGTATTACTCAATCTCCTGGATAAGAAATCACTGTGATGTGCATTACTTATAAATCTGTCATTTTAAATGGAAAAAAAAGAAGCAAACCGTAGTAGTCAGTTCTCCACTGTGGAAGGTTGCCTTCTAAACTCTTTAAGCTTTTCCTTGTATTGAGAGCGCTGTCCTTTCTTGAATTGAGTGCTGTCAGCGGCCGCTCCAAGCTCAGCATCTCCGCTCCGGTCCTGCCGTCTCCTCGCCCTCTGCCAGGTGGACAGAA
This sequence comes from Labroides dimidiatus, assembly GCA_030710495.1. Taxonomy (NCBI): domain Eukaryota; kingdom Metazoa; phylum Chordata; class Actinopteri; order Labriformes; family Labridae; genus Labroides; species Labroides dimidiatus. The sequence continues at coordinate 14,607,700 of CM061148.1, forward strand.
GTTGGATCTCCTCCCGATCTGGATCGGCGATAGATTTCACCAAATTAACTTCAAATCCTCGTGATGCCATATCTTTCGTCGCTTCTGAAGCATCCTGGAACAGTCGTGGGCCATCAGCGTAGAAAATCCGCATTTTGGCAGGGTACGGAGTCTGAAACTTGATATTTTGGCTTTTCAAAACTTTCTTGGCTTCGGCATATTCAGAGCGCTTTCTCATCACCTCAGGAGGGAAGTCATGATCAACATAGATGCGGGTATTGTCAAGAAGTAATCCTTTTTTTTGCCAAGCCCGACGGAGAACCTCTTCTTTAGTCCGGTACCTCCCGAACTTTATCACAATGGACCGGGGCTTTGTGTTCGGATCACTTGGCTTCAGTGCCGGAACTCGGTGTGCCCGTTCGATACCAAGGTCTTGGTCAGCAGGAAGGTCGAGGGCGTTTTTCAGGAAATTGTCCAGAAAATGGATCATATCCGCGCCTTCTTTACCTTCGGGTACACCGTAAATCCTCAGGTTTTCCCTCCTCGCTCGACCCTCCTGGTCCAACAGCTTAGCTTCCAGGTTAGTCTGGCGCTGCAACAGCCTGTTTATTAGCGTTGATGATGCTTGGATCGCGCTCTCTGCTTCATCAATTCTCCCTTCTGCCTCATCTAGTCTGGTGTTGGCTCTTTTCAGCTCGTTTTTGATGTCTGATAATTGTTCCTTACTGTCCTTTCTAAACTCTCGAAGTTCGCTGAGAATATTTTTCAAGCTAGCTTCGGTGCTGTCTTCGCCACGTGTACAGCAACTCGGAGAACTGCTTCGGCTGCTCTGCATTACTTCTTGGTCGTTTTCCATAGAGTTTGTGGTCATCCTGCTCCTGGTTGTAACCCCTTTCTCCATCATTAAATAAAATAGTCACAGGTTTTCGATTAAGCACTATTTAGGGGTTAATTAGCAAAACCGTCGGGGAGCTCGAAAATTAGGCTGCCATCTTTCTCAAGAGCGGAACCGGAACCAAAGGAAAACAATTATAGATGCTTTGTTGACTGCTTTATTTTGAATCTATTTTTATAAGTAGGCCATGGTTTCAACAAGCATCCGAAAACAATGAGGGAACACAATGTTTTTGTTAACAATGATTTTTAGCTGCTGATCTGGACAAGGCCCTCTTTAGCCCGCAGGACAACAAAACAGATCAGTAGACAGAGGTAAAGATAATACTTAACAGTGGATTAATTTATTGATTCTAGGTTTTTTGTCAAGGTAGTTTTTGACCAGAAGAAATATTAAAACACATCTTTTAGAAAAAGCGCAATGCCTGGAAGAAATTCTGTTCGATCAAAATTCTTGGCAGGTTTTTTTCCTCAATGGGAGTCTGTCTTGATGTGGTTGCTTGCATTAAAGCATGAGTCATCAAATTTCTCCCCATAGCTAAAGGATGAGTAAGGTTTTAAGACACAAGGTCCCCATACTTCACTCCAGCGATCAACCGTGCAAACCAGCAAAAAGAGGAGACATCTGCTAAAATGATCAACTGAGAGTGTGACTGACTTCTTATTTACATCTAAGCCTACATAATGAGGTGACACTGAGAACCACAGGGGCTAAGAAACAAGAGTAAGAGAGCTTCAGGCTTGTTTTAGAAGCAACAGGAAGTTGAAATAAAAAATAGTCTGGCTGCATCCTCAGACATCTGCAGCTCACAGAGCTCTCCACTGTAGTCCCTCTGTGGGGCTGCTCTGATCACTCTCCTGCTCCCAGCTTCACTAACAGATGTCCCTGAAACACACTCTCTTTCACAGCTGACTCTCCCTTGCAGTCTGTCTGCCAACCCACAGGAGAAGAATGCAGCAGTGTCAGAGCTCGACGCTGGCCGCTGTCCTGCAGGAAATGACTGGGTTAAGCTTCCTACGCGCATCATTCTGTTGGTGTCCTACATACAGGCTACTAGACACAACAGAGCTATAAACAAAGGTGCAAACGAACACAAAGCTGATATCAGACTCACCCTTTGGGATCCAGCAGGTCACGGACCTTCTCGTTGTAGATCTCCATGTAGGACACCTCCACTTTAAAAGTGTGAGACTCATTCTCCTCTCTGTGGACCCTCTCGAACAGCGAGCAGCAGAGCCGAGGGATTAAACCCGGCTGCTCCCCGTTCCCCATCATGGAAAAGGACTTGCCTGAACCTGGATATACACTGCAGAGTCACTCATTGTGCACACTAAACACACAGATTTATAAAGTCATAGAGCTTAAATTACAAAAGGTGAGCTGATTTCCTTAATTTAGGGTTTATTTAAGCTAAAAGCTATCTTTAGCATCATATCAAACCCCACTTGAGATCTGCAGGAAACTTGAGTTCTGATGCATTAATGAACTGGAGGGCCGTAAAAGTATTTAATCTGTTCTAATCAAACTTTCCAAAGGTGTGTCTCTTTACTAAGTGTGTCCCTGTTAGAAGGGAAGTGGGATAAATGAGCTAACTTGACTCAGAATGAGGAAGGAAGCACGTTAAGTGATTCACCAGAGTGATCGGAAATACAAGTCTTCCTGTTCTGACAACTTTCTAAGGACACATCTTGAGATAACTAACTGTAAGATGTACCAAAACACATTTTTTGGACATGTTTTCAATCACTGCCTGCAACAACTGAAGCAAGGAAAAAAAAGCATAATTAAAGCAGATTTCATCTGCAAATTCATTACCTGTTTGTCCATAGGCAAATATGCAGGCATTATATCCCTGGAATGCATTTTCAAGTATTCCCTCTCCAAGGCACTTGAACACCACCTCTTGACCTTTCAGACAAAGAATCGGTCACCATGGAGATTACATTAAACAGAAGATACATCCAGTTATGTAAGAGCCGGTAATTGCCTGCTTTGCATCCCTAAGCAATAGCTTAATAATAATAGTGAAAAAAAAACAAACAAATCATACGTTTATTTGACAAAAGAGAAGGAGAAGTTTTGTGAGCTCCTGCTGAATAAGACGGCTGTTTAATGCGCTAAATAAAGACTTGGTCTGGGCCCTCGAGGCAGCCTATCACTGCACAGATTGCGTCGTCTGCTCAGCACAAAGAAGACATAGGCGTGACATTTCCATCACAAAATGAGGCTGATATGACAAAAAAATCTCGACAATGATTATGTTAATCTGCCGGTAATAACCTCGTTCTTTACACTGTATAAAGAACTGTAGGTGCAGCCTTTTCTGAGCAGCCCTTCTAGAAATGAGCGGCTTGGGAGGATGAATGGGAGCTGGACTGAAATGAGGCTGTGGGTGGGTATAATGATTGCATGAGAACAATATGATAGAAAGTACAAGCGTCCAGGGTTATATTACATTATCAACAATAACACTATTAACCCTTTGAGACTGGATAAAAACATCTACCTTGATTGCAAATTTCATGTGTTGGTTGAAAATGCAAACTGCAGCAGACACCCACGACTTCTCTTTGCATGATGCAAAAACAGCTTCCTATCAGCTAGGGAGTTTCCCTGCGGCAGAAGGCTTAACAGGTCTCAAAATGGACCATGACTTGAGCTCTCTGGTGACGACTTTAGGATCACTTTCAGTATAAAGCATGACTCACCAGCATATTTGGGAACGTTGGACTCATCCATGGACCAGAAACAGTGGTCAAAAGCAAACACCTGCGAAAGGCACAGCACAGGGACGGTAAGCATACGCCTGTCCAGGCATGTACAGAAACACTAACTGATCTTTCTCACTGCAACTTCGGTCTTTCTGTGCAAACAAGCTTATTGTGTCTGACTGTAAATCTGCAGGACTGGGCTTGTGAGAATGAGGAAGATGATGTCTAACAGAGTATTGTTTTGAGGAAACGCTTGTTAAGACAGCACCGTGACTGTCTGCACAAATCGTCCGTTAGCTGCAGCGTGTTTTGTCATAGTGGCTGGAGTTAAATGAAATCATATATCAGGGTCAGCGCTTCCAAGAAGGAATTCCAGCACCCGGTGACCCCTGTATCCAAGGAAACAGGCCATAGCTGTTCACTGTTGTGGTGCAGGCTGGCTCTCAGCCCTCAGTGCTGGGTCTCACAAAACAGACTTTAGCAGTGGAGACCTCTTGTTGTCTTCGAGAGGACCTTCATGAGTTCTGGGTGGATAAATGCACTGGTGGGGAGCTCTGTGTAGAAGGAGTGACCTCATCTCTGATACTCAAGGGATAAACAAATAATATTGTCAGTCACTTTAACCCTCACAAGAATTTTAAATAAATCAATTAGTTATATTCTTTTTATTAGAGGGTTAAATGCCAGTCATAGTTTGTGTCTTCGCTGTAATGCATCCACCTGCCACAAGCTAAGACTAAAGCAACAATTAACGCTCTACTACTCCAATGTAAATAATCACAGATGAGATGACTGATGGCATTGTGTAGCTGTGAGGTTTGGCAGCACATAGGCTGTTATTTTGGCCCAATAAAATGTCAAACTAACGGTTTATAAGCAGAGAGAAGCTCTCACTCTTCTCTAAGGTGTGTAAACTTTTTCTGCTGCAGTATCATCCTGCAATGCAAGCACATCACTGCAGCATGTCCCTGCTCTGGTTTCCACTGCCTGACTGCAGCTGCCAAAGCATTTTCTCTCCGCACAAATACCCCAAATAATTGAAGTTTTTTCTAATCATATTAAGGGCCACAGGCCAGGGAAACCACTGGTTGCGCAGTCAGCATGGGAAGCACTGAGATCACTGAAAGCTTTGAAAGCAAGACCTCCTCTTGTGACTCCACACAAGTGAGTGGGTGCTATTCAAAGGAACAAAAGTGCCATCATTCCCAATTAGGGCTGGTTTGGTAAGTAGAGCTTAAATCTCCTCTGTCTGTCTCTGTCCAGCCTGAGGGTGTGACTGTGCAGCAAATTGCTCCTGATTGGGCAATTATTATTTAGCAGCAGTAAAAATAATGAAGTGCCGGAAAGAACAGAAGTTTTTTTTGTCATTCCTAGAAACAAAATGATTCAAAGCATGATGGGACTGAAGCTCTGTAAACCCTTTAGAGCGCAAGAAAACTGATATGAGCAGCACTATTTTACTGAGCAGACAGCCACGTGCTCGTCTAGCTGAGGGTATTACAGGGTAACTCAGGTTCACGGGCCCTAGAGACCACGCACGCTATTGCTGTCCAGTTCTGTCAGCTGCTGAGTGTACCGAGCACAAAGCCCGTCCCTGGTGTGTGAAACATCTCTGAGCTAGTCACCAGCGTGTTGTCAAGGGGGGAAGTGGGGGTGCACTCCAACAATGCAGCTTTGAATGCGCACACACACTGCCCCAGTGTCCGCGCTCATCCCTCTCTCATTGTGGTGCCTTTGTGGGTGTTCACGAGATCTTAGAGCGCTGACACATTCACACGGACATCTATCCGGCTCCTGCTGACCAACCAAACTACTAAAACACTCTCAATCATGGCATTAGAAACTACCACATGACAGTAAATCAACTTCTGCCGGATGCCTCTCTGGGGAATTGATGTTTCTGTGCTGCTTCTAAAAGATTTCTTTACCCCTTTTTTAAAGGAGAGAGAGAGAGAGGAGTCACTCAAGAGGCAACTAATGACTGTTTCTGTTTGCACTGTGTGTGTCAACTCTGAAAATGCAGTGGATTAACAAAAAATCAGAAGAAAATCGCATACCTTAGATTGTTTCCTGTTGAGTGGGGAGACAAATCCATCATCAACAGACAAGTCCAGAAATAATCGGAGAAAAGAGGGAGAAGAAAATGGTTAGCATTTGTTCAATTTAAAAGTCAGAGCATGTTCACACTCAGCACATGCAGCTGCACCTCTCAAAGTGGGAAACCTCCCCTTTATGGTCCTGAAATATGAATGTTAAACCAGCTCTTCATCAAATTTACACTCCCTTCTTAATTTCTGTACTTCCTACATTCTATTTTACTCAGCCTGTCACTCACTTATTCATTCATTCATTCACTCCTACACATTGGCATTTCCTGGTGCTAGGTGCTGCTGTGATGGTGTTCATAATTGGGCCAGTGGAGCGTGAGGAAGGGAAGAGATTTAGGATTCAATGTCCCACTGACTCTGTTGAGTAAATAGCTCTTATGCCTGTGGACTTAACAGGGAGGCCAGGTTGGGGAAACAGCACTGAGCATCAGCAGCTGCCGGAACCAAGGACAAAGGTGTAAAATTGATGTATATGGAACAAAGTTCTGTAGAATCGTTCTCTTTATTTGGAGAGGGAACCCCCAAAAGGCAGCACTAGAGGAAAACATGATGATTACATTTTTTGTCTTGTTTTGAGATTTATTTGCTCTATTTGCATTTCTGTAGGCATTTATTGTTAATGCTTTGGTTTTGGCTTTTGTAACATGTTACTTCTACTGAACTGTTTGTCTGTTATTGTATCTGTCGAAGACTTTTGAATGTGCTTTTAAATCTGCATTATGTGTAAATTGTCAGGCCTCGCCTGTCTCTAACTACTGTAGAGAATGTAACAACTGTTTCAGTTTATAGCTGACACAAGGTTATTTTTGTATATGCAGGATAATATAAACATCAGCTAAGTACCAACAAATCTGTCCTTTAAGAGTCAACAGACGTCTCCTCACATTCAGACAGAGGTGGGCATCACCTTCACATGGACACTAATACAGAGAAGGAAGCTTCAGTGAGACTGAAACACTGCACCAAAGTGTCTCAAATAAGCTGAGTCACCAACAACACCATGCCTCCAGAACTCTGTGTCAACACTTATAAAAATACTCTTCTGCACTTTTTATGGTAAGTATTAAATATCAAGGAGGGACATAAGAGTATGATCTCAATCTGCCATTAACTGCAGCTGATTAGAACTGAGCAAAAAGAGAGAGAGTTTGTGAGTGGGCAGTAAAAAAAAGAAGAGGCCTTGTTTGGGTTTATACGGTATCTGAATCTGGGCTACTGTCAGCCACTGTGACTCGGTCTTAATCAAAGCCGACAAAAGACTGCTACAGGGCAGGGCAAAGCAGGGAGGGTCCATAAACAGCGAAAGAGACCTTTTACTGCAGCAGACGGGACAAGTCAAGGACTTCTAAACCAGCCCCCTATGCATGAAAACAAGAAAAGAAAAAAAACATTGTATTCAACACGTGGGAGCGTTATGATAACAAATAGAGGGGCAGCAGCTAAAGCCTTGTGAAGCAAGAGAAGTGGACGGAGACGGAGAACAGATGTATCCCTACAGAGAACAAAAGGACAACAGACACGAGACCGGAAAGAGAGCGACGGGGGAACGGACACATTAAATATGGAGACAAAAGACATACAGTGATGGAATGCGTACAGTCTGGAGCCTTTAGCATGAGGAGCTAAGCAGGGTCATTCAGGCTTTTAACCATTGTTTTATGTACTGTATATACAGTGTGTAACCAAAGCTGGTATGCTGAGCATGCTGAACGAGACAATGGAAGGAACTGTTTCAAACTGGCTATATTTAGGTTTTCATAGAGCTTCTAGTTCCTCCCACTCTTAACCAAAATATTTCAAAATTCACATTAATTCAAACTTGTTTGAAAAAGTTTGTGTCTTTCCTTAAGGTTCCGCCTCTCTATAACTCCAGTTCTCCCACTCGGCTGTACTCTTAATCGCTTTAATCCCCTGAGAAATCTTTGTCCTTCTCAGCATTTACCTACCTCACTTATAGAAACCATATAAACTCTACTCCCTTTTCAGTGAATCCATAACAGATTTTTATAATCTATGGAATATTTACCATAATCTTAAAGGGGTATTGTGCTTTTTTTTAGTGCTGGTACCCCTGTAGTAGCGCTACATGATTAACATCTCAAAAAAAAATCCCAATTCTCCTCACACTGTTGTTTTAGAGAAATGTTATTTCAGCCTCTGTCTGAAAGGCTTTACTTTAGCTGCCCCACGCTCCACTAACCCTCTTCTCTCTGACTGGCCAGCCCTCTGGAGGCCTGGGGTGAAGCTATTGGCAGAACTTGGTGTTTGAGGCCCACCCCTCCAACATGACAGGAACTAGTTCAGAGATCCTGATGCGATGACCTCATTATTCTCAAAATCATGTGAAAATTTCGTTCTGTTTTTAGAACTGACATTTAAAGTACTTCACAGACAGATTCAGGGATTTCTACAACATATGAATATGTATCAGTTTGGAAATTTGCACATGATTAGTATGAACATCCAGCATTGCTACTTTATATCTATGTTTGAAATATGGGAATACACAATATCCCCTCTTTAAGTAGTTTTTGCAAAAAAGGCCTGTATTTTTCAGTGGATAAAGTATGTGTCACTGTGATCAAAGACAAGATTTGTTGAAAGGAGAAAAAAAATATTTGCACTTCCTTATACATAATGTTCATTACAGTGAGTGTTCTCATGTAGATGATGCACCACAGAACGACACAGGGGGTCATTCCTGCATACGGCCATCAGACACCCAGACACTAGATTATTAACCTGGACATATTTATCAAACAAAGACTTATTTTTCACTCTTGACTGTGTAATCTGTTTGCAAACTGGTCACAAAGTGTAATATCTGTTAAACCCAACTCATATTGTCACATTCATTATGTAAATATTGCTTCATCTTGTAAATTTCCAATTTTTTTTCCTTTTATTATTTCATACTGCTGTGATGTGTGAAGAGCAATTGGTAACACCAAATATCCCCCCTGGGGATTGATTAAGTATTTCTGGTTCTGATTCTGATAGAACATTAATTCCAGATAATCCCCTGAGCCCTGTGGTTTATCAATCAGAATTATGAGTTTTATTGTTGTGGTGCCATAAAACCCAAAGAGATTGAACGTCATATATGACAAAGTGAGGCCAAAACAATAACAGTTAAAAACCTGGAACTACTGATTACGAGCTGTTCTATGCATTAAGGTAAAAATGGGCACAATGTAATAGTAGTATAGGGATTGAAGAAAGAAATTAGTCCGGGTCTTTCTGGCCAAGAAATGTTGCTGGTTGAAGCTCAGCTGTAAACAATACACAGGCCAGCTCCAAACGATTCAAGCACGAAGCCCACAGGCTATTAGCGTAATAATCAGCCTGCGTGTCAAGTCATGGCTGCAGGGCGTGTTAAAGCCTACGTTCTGGTCAAAACAAGTGTATGGCACACATGTGTGGCACAGAAGTGCCATATAGCATCAGATTGTGCCCCCCTTAGAGGCAAACGCAGGGGGACACTGCAGAACCAACAGGGCATGGCTGAAGTCTGAGGAGGGGGTTGCTGGTTTGGCATGCTTCAAAGTGTGCGTCATCAAGGTCACACTCAGACTCCCACACCTCCAGCTACCTGATGCCAGGACACACATGAATGATTTTAACTTGGCTCAAGGGGGGAATTGGCCTCTCACACTACAACAACAGAATGATTCTCCTCATCTGAACAGATCCTGTATCTTGGAAGACAGGAAGGGTGAACTTAAATCTTCTTTGTAAAATCCTCAATTGTTATCACTTTTAGTGAGCCAGACAGTGGTTTGTACTTCACTTATTACAGAGGGTCAGATGGACTCAGATCGCAGAAACATCTCTCTGCGTGTTGAGCTCAGGCTAAAACATGCTGCTGGTGCCCAAAATGAAGGTACCAGGAGTGGGAGGGCTGCACTGGAATCCCCCCTGTGGTTATGGAGTCGGATTAAGGCCACTGGGTTATTATGCCACTGAAAAACTGCGCTCTTCTAGCCCAGAATGCAATACATCGGATTAATATTGTGTCAACCACCCATTGAAGCATCTACCCACCCTAAAAATAATACATTGCATGCTTACAACCACAGAAGTATCAGAAAAATATAAATTTTACTCACAATCTGAACTCCAAACAAACCTTCACCTGACAGAACGGGAGCAGGCTGATTCAAGTTGCCTGCCAGAAATTATGTTTGTGCTTTAATCTTTGGAAACAGCCTAGGGAATAAATTTAAAAACACATAAATCCATATCTTGCAATGTTGTGGTTCCTCCTTTTTTTTCCAATGCATGACGCATAAATCACCAGATTTGTCAATGTGATTTAGCGGGCTTTGCAAGACTTTCTGATGATATAATCCTGATGCTCGAATGGAATATGTAAATCAAAAAGATGAGGTTCACCCCCCACTGGGTGGACTTTTACAGCATCCATCTGCCCTGTGCATAAAGACATACACAGAGACAAAGTTTGATTCAGACATAAACCAAATAGATTTTGAAATTTTTAGGATCCGTCGCTGCAACTAATCCCCCCCCCACACACACACACACACACACACACCCACACGCACACACCCTTTTAACCTCCATTAAGCCACTAGTGACTTTCCCCTTTAGCTGTCGACCGGCTTCAGACAATCACATTTCAACACAACCTTCAGAGCTCTCTCTCTCTCTCTCTCTCTCTCTGCGTGTGTGTGTGTGTGTGTGTGTGTGTGTGTGTGTGTGTGTGTGTGTGTGTGTGTGTGTGTGTGTGCGTGTGTGTGTGTGTGTGTGTGTGTGTGTGAGAAGGTGTCTGGTTACAGCTTGCTGTGCTCTCACAGGCGACAATCTAACATTTCAGATGGTCTTCCAGTATGTTTAGAACAGAACACGCCGGCCTCCACCCACTCAGAGCGTTGCATAGGTCACCCTGCTGCACACACGCACTCTCTCACACACATGCACGCACGCCGCACGCATATGTGCGAGCACACACACACACACACACACAGAAAGAAGAGAGCTGCAAAATGCCAAGCAGGTTTACAGTAAGAGAGTGACTCTATTTTCCTGTAAACCTAAGATAGTTCAAAGATCCTGAAGCTGGACCAACCTTAAACCTTTATTAATGTGAGGGATTCAAAAGACACAGTGAATGTTAAAGGCGGAGACTCTTACCGGGCATAAATAAATATTTAAAGATCATCGCTAAAGGAAGTTTGCATGCTGATGACAGAAACAGACCTGCTGCATTCAAGCCACTGAAACAGCTAAGTTTTTACACACAAACACTTTTCACACTTTTATTATGTAAATCAGCTCTGATGTCAAACATCTTTGGCTAGAGGGAAAGACACGATGCTATAATTTAAAAGCAGTGTACTATAAAGCGTCAGTCCTGCATTTTGAACAACACTAAAGTAATAACAAAATCATCCAAGTTAAAGCATTAAAAAAAGTAACTTTGGTGGAACTGCTAACAGCTACTATTGCTACTATTCTGCTCTAAAGCCTTAAATCTGGTTCATTTCACAGGAGACAAAAAAAGCCAGAAGGAGGTTAAGTTCATTAATTTGTTCAATATGTTGTAGGCTTTCTTTACATGGGAAACACAGTGACACGTTTACTACTTGAACACACCTCCTTTGACCCCGTCTGCTGGCCTGATGTCACTTATCCAAATGTGTTCACTATGAGGCTGCTCAGGACAATAGAAAACAAAAGCCAGAGTAACTATGCTCATAAAACACATCCCAATAGTCAGAATGTAAATGGGAACGTGCCAAAAGACCTACCAGGTTAAGAGAATTGTTTCATGTCTTCTGGCTCCACTTTTCCTGGACGAGGCTGCAATAAACCACCATGAAACTATATTCATGTAAACTTCAATACTTCAAAGAGGCCTCATCTGAGAGCAAAGTACAAGAGAAGAATTTAGGATGATTATGGGAGAAATGTCTGAGTGGATTTTTAAACTGCTCCCAGAATGAGAAGCCACATGTGACATTAATGAGGCACAGACTTCACAAGATGGAGGACGCCATCTTTTCTCAATCCAGAATCAAGATGTAAACAATGTTCCGCCCTCTTAACAAACAACAGCTCAGTCCTTTAGAGGACGTAATTATTTTATCAGCGAGGCGCAACACTTTCTCTTGATAGCACAAATGAATGAAGCATTATGTGTGTACTTTAGGCCAAGCGACTCTGAAAACAACACGTTACTGAATGGAAAGGTTAAAAATTGGCACATTGGGAGCAAAAGAGAAGACAAAGGGAACATTCCTGAGTGCAGCCACTGCACAAGGCAACTTTGTCATTCAAGTCAAGGATTGTTCTGGAAAGTGTGATGACACTTGGCCATGTGTGACTTGGGAGGAAATGGGACCAACCTTCAGCAAACTTGAACAGCAAGGGAGACTTACTATCTTAAATGCTAAAGCAGACACAGCGTGAGACGGTATCTGTAAAGGCTTTATATGACATGTGTTGATCTCATTGTTGTTTACAATGCTCAAAGATGAAAGACTTGGGGAGTGTGTACCACTAAACACAAAGCTATAGTGAACACTTAGCTTAGCCCAACACAAAACCTGGAAAACAAGGGAACAGCTAGCCTCATTCAGCTAAAAGTTGACACTTTTTCTCTAAAACTGCTTCATAAGCTCATTTTGTAACATTTTTTTTATCTCAACCATCAATAAAGAAAGGTTGAAATTATGTTTTCTTTCACAGGAGTTATGTACTGGTTCACATCTTAGCTGGAAGTCATGTCTTCCTAAAGTCTGTGCTTGTGTCCAAGCACCGCTTGGAACTGCTCCCTGCCAAGAATAACTAAGCAGTTATTTCCCCTGTTAGCAGGGACCTCCACTCTTCGATTGTGTTTCAATTATTTTGGATGCACTAACCGTGAAAATCAGGGCCCACTCCCATACCTATATTTAAGTATTTTCTGTCATGTTTGGCCATGAAGACAAAGATAGTCTATCCAATAGATGGCGTCTTTTGCAAAATAAACACCTCTCCTTTAAATCAGCTGTTGGGTACACTAGCTTGCCAGCATTAAATGAAGCAACACATCAGCTTCTGACATCTGTTCATTGCAAATTATTTGCTGACTGTTGATATCAGATGACACCAATGTTCAGCCAATACATGCATTGCTATAAATTCTATTCTTCTATTAATCTTAACATCTATTTGTCTGAAGAAAAATGGTTATTTCCACGTCAAATTATTTCTTCCAAACAGGATGGTTTGGATTTTTTTACCTTCTAGATTGTGTGAAAAAGTGTTGTGGAAGAACTAATCCCATAGCTAGCCTGAACATACTCATGCACAAGTTGATAATTCAAAGATGTGAGAGCACGGTACAAGAAGCTCTTAGGACAGGGGTCTCCAACCTTTTTTAGGATGAGAGCTACTTTCAAACAACAAAAAAAGCCCTGAGCTACTTGTAGTCCTCTTATTTTTTGCCAGGTACATTTTTAACACAGTTTTATAAGCTTTTAATGTCTACTCATTGTCTGTCTCCAAATAGTAAACTAGCTTTAGCAGCAGCAAAACCAAATCAAAATTTGTAACGCCGCTGGCTATTGAGCTAAGCTGCTGCTCGTGAGGACAGGTGATGGAGTCATAAATACAAACTTGATAGGCTGATATTCTTTGTTGGGTGGATGAGGGGAAGTGGATAGATACAGAGTTGTCCTAACTAGACATAGTTTGCGCCAATTCTTTGAATTGTTTTCCTTATTCCTTTTTATTTTTATCTTTTCCAGTTGCTTAAAGAGCTACTTACTGGGGGCCTGCAAGCCACCAGTAGCTCATGAAGTACCTGTTGGAGACCCCTGACCTAGGATCAGTCACCTACTTTAGGGGGCTCCCTCCCTCTCTGCACCCCCCCCCCCCCCCCAATATTTCATTCATTATCATCTAAAACTGCAGAATTCAGATACCATTGTTGAAAAAAAAGAAGGAAAGAGGAAAGTGGAGACAAACTCAGCGGAGCTCTTGGAGCCATTAGTAATGAGGAAGAGATAAGAGATTAGAGCGTAAATTACAAGCTTGGTTGCAGACATCATCAGATAAACTTCAGCTTCCTCTGATCAGTCTGAAATACTCGACAGCAGAGCCACAACAGCATGAATGATGATTAAAGTTTGATGCATGTTTCAAACAATATATGTTTTAAGTTGGCTAAAATAAAAGGATTTCTGAAGACACCAGCTGTCTCTTCGTTTAAGTGAAGTTCACAGAGGTTTAGCCTCTGTGTGCTTAGACTGAGACACGCATTAAAGGGGGTGAGACTTTCAAGACCTGATGGTCCTGACATCAAGTCTTCCTGGTAAACTGACATGCTGGGGCATGATCGAGGTAATATGGCCCCATTGTGTGAGTTGAAGGGTATTTTCTCATCATGATGCTCCACCACTCATCCCCAGCACAGACAGCAGCCTCAGGTATTTCTGAGCCTCTACCCCCACTGTCTTTGTGTCAAAAGCCCAAAGGAAAGCAGACTGGCGCATGAAAACAGGACTGCTTTCCCAGATTCGCATTACAAATATGCCATTTGTGCCATCTTAACAAGCAGATGAAAGATAAAGCTTAGGAAACTTAACCTGTTGCCCTGAAGTCACAATCCAGGTTTCATATGCCCACCACTGGGATTATTGTTCATTTCTCAGGGAAATAGGAGAGAGGGGTGGGGGTGGTCACGAGTGTTGCTACAATGCAGGGAGCTGCAAAGAATGAGGCTAAGCCATCAAAGAAAATCCCTTATACTTCTTCAAATTCTTTAGGTGACTTGCGTGCTTCAAATTTGTGTGTGGTCTCTGAAAAACAGATTCAGAGTGGGACTCAATCTGGAATCAGTTTCTTAATATTAAATTATCTGGCTTCATCCCACAAGAGACAAAACTTCTGTGTTTCCTCACAATGAAGTCATGTGTAGTTTTTGGAGTAATAGGAGAAAATATTAACATTATAATTTTTTAAAACTATCTACATCATGTGTTGCAAAATATGCAGCCAAAGAAATGAGCTGAAGTTTTATTTCAAATGTGCTTTTAAAAATATCTCTTTCTGCTGCTTAGTTTCTAAGACAGTGCCCGAGGGTTCCCATGAGAGGAAAAGGGTTCCCATGGTTTTAGCCCTGCGGCCATATTTGGTGCGCTAATACCCACTAAATCTGACACATTTCCAACACACAGGAACAGGTGTCTTCAAAACAAGGCCCAGTCTTAAAAAACAGGGTATCCCCTTTTCTGTGGCTCCACAGGCTGGGGAAAGGAAAATTATATGGTTTAAGAAAACCATGGCAGCCTAAACACAGAGACCCAAAACACACACACACACACACACACACACACACACACACACACACACACACACACACACACACACACACACACACAGAGAGAACCAGCTCTGAAATGTCAACAAGTAATTATATGCCTGGACTACACTATAGAAAGGAAATGTGACATAATAAAACTGAACGAAATCCTAACTGTGAGGATAATAGTCACACCACAGCTGCTGAACGGACTACCTTAGAAAAAAAAATTGATTCAGTTGATCTTCAGAATAATTGACCTTGCATAAGTTTGATTGCAGTGCTCCAATAAGTCTGTTATCATTACTTCTGATGCTGTCTGTTGACTCTGTGCCTGTCTGTTCCTCTCATCTCCTTTTGTCTTTCTTTCTGACCTTTTGATCTGACTTTATTTGATTTGATTGGAGCAACATGAATACAAACTGACTGGTTGATTAAATAAGAGTGAACCTCAAGGATTGAATATTTCCAGACATCTCAACCACAAACAGAAACTTCCACAGTCCAACTTGTTACTTAACTGTAAAATACTGCAAATGTAGTCACCGTGAATATCTGCCCTCTGACCCATGACAGCTTTTTGTTCTGTTGTTGTGCATCCTGTCCCACTTATGTTAGCTTTAAGCATGATTTGTTTAACTGTCCGGAACGTTGCCATTGAGCAGCAATTTCTTCTCTTATAACTGCCTTAAATGCAGGTTAATGCGTGGAGCCAAGCAGGCTCATTACCATTAATTACTGACTCTTGGTTAGTAGAACAGCAGAGAAAGTGTTACTCTTTAACAAGGCTGGATGCCAGCCATGAGAAAAAGCTTGACTGTGGAATGACTATTTTCAACACCCACAATGGGGTCTTCTGCTGTTGTCAGGAGAGGTTTGTTTGTTTGTTTTTTTGTATAATAAAAAAACTTTTTTTACACGATAAATTACAAAAAAAAAGATCTATCTTCTTGGATGTTTTCCAAATGAGCATCTTTTGAATGTATTTGCGCCTGTGGGTAATCAGGTCAGCTGTTCAGTGGTGTGTGACACCAACGTCAGGGAAGAGCAAACGAGGCAGAGAAGCAAAAAAACGGAAAAAAAAAAAAAAGTCAGCTCTGATCTGTGAGTATTGCATCTTTGAGACTTGCTGAGAGGCATTACGTCCCAGTGACTTCACAGGCTTACAGCCATCATTAACCTACATGTTGTGTCACTCCAGACATCTCTTCGGTACAGTCTGATCATCCGGCAAAAACGGCTGCCTTTTCTGCCTTTGCTAACCTTCACTGCAGCTTCCCAACACTTGTAGCCAAAGTGAGGTCTGCTTTTCAAAAACAACAAAAGAAAAAAAATCCCTGTTGTCCAGCAGCACTTTGAACATTAAATGAGTCAAACTAGTTCTGGCTCCGTAGATTTACAGCAACACCCTGGGGCTTAACATAAATCTGTTCTGTCTGATAGGCGTCATCATGTGTCAGACACACTCTTACATCTTCTCAAGCCTCTGATCTCGACATAGATATGAACAATTCAAGCTTATTCTATAATATTTATAGATGTAGTCTTATGCTGATGTGATTAGCTTTGGAAGTTTTACATCAATGACACAACATATTATCATGTTTCAAGCAGGTGGGTGGCAGACATCAGATCCTCAGCTGCAGCATCGTTTTTGTTAAATTTCACTCCCTGGTGGAACAGATTGGTTTAAACTTTGTTGTGGTAATTATTGTTCACATGGACTATTATGTACAGGTGATACATCAGACATTTGAGCAAATCTTGTGGTCCTGCTGCCCACTTGAAAGACAGTTTATATGCTAAACTTGGATGTTATTGTTATTGTATTACAACCAGGGTGGGACAGAGTTATTACAGAGAGGGTGCAGCCAGCATTTTTCTGCTCTTTCACTTACCAGACATTCCTCAAACACCCTGAGTCTCCATCTGTGTTCACATCAAAGGCTCATTTTTACATTGAAGCTCATTGCTACCTGCTCTGTAATGCTTTCTGCATCTGACAATACAAACTGTTGGCAGTCTTTCAGCTTTGTTTACCTGTTCTCTCCTTTTCCATTGGAAGGTGGTGGGTGGAGAACTGTTTGGTTGTCCTCCATATCAACGACACATTTTGTATTCAGTTCAATTTCTGTGGAGAGAAGTTGGTTGGGATTGTGAAGCAGAATGCGGGGGTGTGTAAAGTAAAAACTGCTAGCTACTTTCCACCGTCTTCAAACCAACTTAAGTCTGAATCCAGGCTCAAGCTGAAGACAGCAATGGCGAAGAAATCAAAACTTTATGATAACGTAGCATGACTCCGTTGAGACACAAAATGGGGTTAGCGAACAGAAATCATTGTTTTAAAAACACTTACCCCTGCGGTTCATGGGCCGGACTCTCACTGCAACTTTTACCTTTGTATCCGACATTTTTGTCCACTTTTCACTCCCACCCTGTCTCTCTGTGTGTAGTCTGTGAATCCCCGACAAGGAGCCAGTATTTCAGCCACAAAGAGAGGCACCAGGATCTAGTTAGACAAGCCCAAAATAGTCCACACCTCGAGGGAAAGATGCAGGAATATGTTCATGTTGTCCTTTGCATCCACCCGGGTTCGCTTTTAGTGCAAATCCAGCACTGCGCTCCATCCCCACCGCCATCTTCCACTGGGAGCACGACTGCTCTCCTCTGGCAGGCTGGAGAGGCTCTGCCGGAGAGGGAGAAAGGATCCACGCACCGCGCCGCTAGTCGGGGGTGGAGTGAGGAGGGGAGGGGGGCAGTGCATGAGAAGAGACTGTCTGACAAGTTCATTAACATGCCACGATAAGAATTCACCTAGACATTTTAGAAGTAAATACAGGGTGCAAAGACTGTTATGAACCATTATGCACTTCAAATGTCATATTTGTCCTGCTGTCTTTGACAAGCAGGGTTAAGTGTTGCATTGCTCTCTGTTTTTTTTTTTTTCTTCATCAAATTGCTGAAAATGAAGAAATGCATGAAACACTTTAGTGGCAAAATGAGCAAAACCAGCAGGGCCGTAGGCGAGTTTTACAGACAGCCTACCCAGAGTATGAGTCTCGGTGTCCCCTGCAAAATGCATAGATTTAAACTGTCACAAAAACAACACTCTGGTTTCTTCTTCTTTTTAAATACTGAAATAGGAGGCACCACTTTTTGTAGCCTTTAAGATGTGGTGAGGACTATCCAGAACATGCTAATGTTTTTTTTTTTTTTTTTTTTTTTTTTTTTTAAATGTTTTTTAACGCTAATGTTTTTCAGGACAAAGATTCAATTACCCATGAGCACTATCATCCACTGCCATAAGGATGTGACTCTTGCCAGGGCATGCACTCATTTACAAAGCAAATTAATGGAAATGGGATGATCCTTTTAACTCTACTTTTCTTTTTTTCAGACAACTTTTAAAGGATGCAAAAAAGGAGGTAATGTATTTATTTGTAGTTACGTAGCACTATTGTTTGACACGTGACAAACAAACTTTGTAACCTTATTTTGTACCATAGATTGTAGGACCAGGCTATGTTTAGCACTACATACAGCTTGGTGTGCAAAGCTGTTTCCATAACATGTAATGTTAGTGAGTCCTGGTTATGTCCCACCAGTGCTCATCTACCAACTCCAACCTCACCAAGCAGAGCAAACCTTGTTTTCCATTTTATTGATGATGATCACAAACAGCTTAACCTGTGGTTTAGCTTTTAGCCTGTGCTCTGTCACTCTCCCATTTAGCTTTCTTCTGCTTTTCTGTCAGCTTTTTTTTTTTTTTTCGCTAGTCCAGCTCCAGTGTCCAACATTACTACAAAATGGATCCAAGAAACCATTTTCAGCAGAATAAAGGACAGATTTTGTTTATCACCACTACATTTTTCCAGCCTGTGTAGTGTTGGCATTGGGGCTTTCTGCCATAAATGTACTGGTGGAGTTGTCTACAGATACTGAAGATGGCATTCTAAAATAACCAGTTTTGGTGCTGATAACCTCATTTTTATTATAAACAGGAAACTATATAAAAGTGAGACTACTTTGGAATCACTTATGGAGAACTCCCCACAGGACCTTCAAAAATACTCATATTTAACCATGTTGTTAAAAATTTAAATATGAATTTATTAATTTGGGTTAGGGTTAGAAAAAATGCAGTTTAACGTAGTTTCATAACATCATGAATATGATGTGCTGCACAGAGAATTTATAGCAATTGCTAGTTTCCAACTCTTGTCCCTAGTTGGGCATTTGAAGGCCTAAGTCTTGGATAAATACATTCCTTCTTTCACAAATATCAAGATAACATAAATAAAAACTTAATTATAAACTCATTCCCCCTTGAGCTCAGTCTTGGTGAAGAAGTTGACTAGTTCCAAATCCATTGTGTGGCCCCTTTCTATTGGCTCTATTTCACCTCAGGGTTATAGCTATGTGAACATGAATGGTTAGTTAAGTGACTTTTTCATTTGGAACTGTAAAACATGATGGATTGCTGGCCCAGAAAATTAAAACCATTGTAGTTTGATTTCTGTTCTTGTAAATCTCCTTGTGACCTGTCAGGTTATTTTTGTGATCCATGTGGGAATTCCAGACCCAGTGTTGGTTGGAATTAAATGTTCTGTTACATTGAATGAAGAAAAAATAACAATTGGAGCGGCTCAAAATTGGTGCAGCAGTAACATTTAAAAGAAATGGGGGTTGATTGGCCAGACTAATAACCTGTCTAAAAATACTGCAGACACATGGATTTCAAGTATGAATGACACAGGCTAAACAGAGGTACTTTAAAGTTTTAATATAGTCACATTTATTTATTCAGTGTTTTTCAATGCAAAACTTTATTTTAATTATTACCCCAGTAAGTCACCACTTCGTAGTTTAGTATGATGAAATAAATTGCACAAATCTCTCCACAATGAGCTACCTGACTGGCCAAGCATCACGTTTAGCTGAATAAATCTTCACCATATGGTCTCCACTGTCCAGAATGAAAAGTGTATTCTTCAGTGACACCAGGCCAGTGGGCCGGATCAGGTGGTCTCCTACCAGAGGAGACAGGTCTGGGCCTTTCTGGACATTCCCCAAACTCCAAATCATTCCTTTGTTAGAGTCAACCACAATCACACCTCCATCTCCAGCAAAGGCAACACCTGAAACGTTGAGCCTCACTGTGGACTGCAGGCTCAGACCGAAACTGTCAGCCTGATAGAGGAGGTTGAATTCTGAAGAAAACACTTTTAATCTTGTGTGTTGGGGAAGACTTGGAGGATACGTCTCATCAGGTAAATGCTCCAACACTGCAATGTTCCTTGTCAGCTGGCAGCAGGCCACAGTTTTTGGATGTTGGAGGTCTAAAACAACTGTTTTATGTTTCAGAATGACACCATTAATATAGTCCACTTTTATTTGGGACAGCACGCCAGCTTGGGTGTCTGAGACCAGAATGTTCCCAGAGCTGTCTGTGTCAATACCCCAAGGCAGCAGGAAGGACTCTTTAACTGTCAATACATGGTTCCCTCTAGAAGTAAAAACCTTCACAGCTTGATCCCCAGCATCAGTCACCACCACGTAACCACAGGGTGTCACAGCCACATCCACAGGGTAACAGATCTCCCCAGCAGCTCGTCCTCTTGGTCCAAAGCTGTGCAGCTTCCTTCCCTGTGGACTAAACACCACCACTCTTTCTTCTCCATCATGCACCACCACTACTGTCCCCGAGGACCCCAGAACAGCTATCCCAGTGGGGTTAAAAAGGGTCCCCCATCCACCAAAAGCTGTGCAGAGGGTCAGAGCTGTGGATGTCAAACCTGAGGCTAGGCACAAACCTTTTTTTGAAGATGTTGGACTCACAGAAAACATCAGCTCCTGCAGGTCTCTAAGAACCTGGCAGGGGGAGGTGCTGTCAGCACTGCACAGCTGTCTACAGAACGGGCACTCCAGCTTCCTCAGGAGAGGGTGGGACAAAGCTGTGATGCATTCCAGACAGAGAACATGGCCACAGGAAAGGTTCTGTGGTCTGCGCTCCCTCTGCTGAGTGTTGAACTTCTCAAAGCACACTTTACACTCCAGTAAGTTGATCTGGATCTCTCTCAGAGCACCCTCAGGACTCCTCAGAAAAGGACTCTTGGCCATGGCTAAAATATCCTTGTCCTTTAAACTTACTGTGACTGCATCTGAAGAAGGTAGCAGGAAGTTCAGGAAACGGAAACAGAGAGCCTGACGCTTGAGTTAGACGAAGAGAAGGAAGAAGACAGAGAAAATGAAGACAGAGGACTGCACCATTTTTTATCAACACACTCATGTCCCCTGCTCGAGGCCCAAGTGGTCATGTGACATTTTACACAGCAAAGAGGCTCTCTGCTGCCCTCCTCTGGTTATTAAGTTAAACACAGAATCCAAGTTTCGTATGGCACAGCCCCCTCTCCCTCCGTGTTTATGTTCTGAACACAACAGCAGAACAAAACAGCATGAAACAGGAGCATTAAGTGCAACAACAGAGATAATCAGGGTGTTACCTGTGCCTTTTTGATTTCTACTGGTTCATTTCTGCTGGCTAGATTCTTAGTGTCAATTTCATGGTGGTTAAAGAATCTCAGACTTTTGCTTTCTTTTTTCCTCTTAGACATGAGCTGGACCTCCAAAAACATGTTGTTATAGGTCAACACGAGGCAGCAGCTATTTCTGTCTGCATTTCATGGTGTGCAGACCGAGTGAAATCTGATCTGAGACGGGCAGTTCTTGAGTCAGCCAATCCGGCACTGCTTTGCTGCTGCCGGCCACTCTCAAGAGGTTGAGCAAGGTCATCCATGGTTTCCCATTGTGAAGCACTTTATCAGCCTTTCACAAGCCAGCATGTTTTTCTGATGATAAATTAAGTGATTACTGATAAAAGTAGACAGTAAGAGTAGCACTACCATTCTATTAGATACCATTAAAGAGAAAGTACCTACAAGACAACTTAGGGCTCAGGAGGAAATGTAAAACCCTTTAATATGTTTCAGTAATTCACTGTGAAAAAGAACAGCACACGTCCTTTTCAACAAAAACGCTTTTGGCAAATTACATCTATATCCAGAGACAATGTACCATTTATAGCATCTACTGTAGCACTGGAGCCTGGTCCATTCCACAGAGGTCAACGTCTGGATTGTCAAGGATTATGGGGGATATATTTGAACTGAGATGAGACTGACAGAGTGATGGAAGATAAATCTTCATTAGCTCAAGCACAAAGAAGAATCAAAAATCTAAAGCCAAAACTTAAGTAAAAACCTAGAAAAGTCAGGAATAAAAAAAGAACATGCAGACAGGCACAAGGGTAAATTAAAATGTCACAATGACAGTGAAGGAGACAAAACATGACAATACTGGCATCCTGGTGTGTGGTGCAATACACTCTTGTAACGTTTTTCTACTAAAACACTCCATTTGATTTGACACAGCCATGCAAATGCAATGACAAGAAGGTTGACGGTAAACCGAAGCCCCCTGCACGATGACAGGCTCAGACTGACAACACATGCGCAAAATTGAACGGATGCCCTCGGATGTATCAGTACTATAAAAAAATGATAGCAGCCACAGTTGAACAGGAGAGTAAAATCACTCAACGTCACAATGATTCACAGAATATGCAAACATTACAAAATGTACAGTATTTGCAGAAAACATTCCAAAAAGTGCTTAAACTGTGTGCTTTGATCGAGGTCAAACAAACACTTCAGTCTATGATCCTACCCAGCTAGAGCCTTCTTGCATTGAAATCCTGCACACATTTAAGTTCACGAAACAAGTGTGAACATCTTCGACAGATGCCAGTAAAAGCCTGTCTGTGCAATAAACATAGAGGCTCCATTTAATGTGATAAATTGTACATAATGGCTTTCAAACATCGAAATGTGTTGGACCAACATACTGCAGTTAAGGCTGGTGTAAACCAGTCAAATGTACATTAACCATTAGTGATATACAGTATTATAAGATAAATGTTTGTAAATTATACTTCATCGGCTACACTGATCATGCAGTCATATCTAGAACTGGCAGTCTTGATCTCCATCTCTGTCTGTCACTCACTCACTCACTCACACACACACACACACACACACTTTACCTCTCTTCACATACAAACCTGTGATAAGTGGTTTAGGAGTTTTCCATGACTACAGCACACATTCAAGTGTGCATCTCTGTAGTCCAAGCCATTATTCACTCCTAATGACACTGCATGAACCTGCACCTTTCCCGTCTCCTCTCATTCTACTGTATGTGGGGGCTTTCTAGACTTCAAATTTACCAGGAAGTTGTTGTATCTTCATCCCCTTTAAAACGTGATTTTTTTTTACAGCAGGTTTCTTAGAGGGAGTTCAGGAGTCAACATCCAGCCTCTAAAGCTCTGACTCCTACTGGCTGTCCAGGCCATTGATCGAACCAGACTTTGAAGAGAGCTTTCCTCTGTGTCTGATTGTAGGGCTGTCGTCGTCCACCACTGTCTCCCCTGAAACATCAGACACGTGGAGTTGAGTTTGTTTGGAAAGAAAAAAAAAAGACGGGGTACGAGTAAAGCACCATCCTGAACACTGGACATCAGTGAGGTAAGTTACTGTACCTTTAAATCCTTCCGACTCATGACCAGCAGATTCTGTGTAATTACTGTCTTCACATTCTGAGAGGCTCTGTGAAAGGAGGAGAGGTTCAGACACATGACACACATGCTGTTAACTGGACAGAGAACATGTAGCAGCTAACTGACCCTGAACGGTTTTCATGGTACACTGAAGCACTAGTCGATTATTTCAGAGGGTATTAAAGAGACAGATATGGAAACCATATACTGTTGCCTAATGAAGTTTTCTGTTGTGTAGTAATTCATGCAGCTTTGTTTAGACTTGGCATGACGCAATCTTTTCTTGCTGTCTGTTCGATTTTGCAGTGAATCCTTTGATAAATTTTATTATCAATCTTATAATACATGATAGTAAATCCCGGAGAAAAGAGACATGGGGCATTACTCTGATCAACTCGTAGATGTATGAAGGTTTTTATAGAACTATAATCCACACAATCACTTCAGTATTTACTCTAAATATATCTCAGTAGCAATGGAATAATCAGATTAAAACAATAAAACAGCTGCTTTTGTGCATGGCACATAGATATGACATCAATGGGCCATCATAGCCTTATTTGTTTATTTTCCACATAAATCAATCAGTCACAACTAACAGAGAGTCAATGTGTCTCTGAAGTTAAATACAGATTTTCACCATCATCATTCTTTAATTATTAATAGTTTGACAGCCTTTACAGGGGAAAAATCACTATACTTAAAGTAACTAAAATACCTTTTCTCGAGGGCCATAATTTTCAGCAAACCACACCATTCCATACAGGCACAGGAATGTAATGAAGGCCTAAAAACAGATAAAACATGATGGACACTGTTTAATGATTCATGGAAAATCCATAACCAATAACTTGCAGCACGTTGAACTTTTTACAAGTGGGAACAGAGAGGAATGTATGGAAAAGATAGTCTGCAGCAGTGTTAAGCCACATGATTTCATGTACTCTAAAGCATAATGAGCATAAAAATTCCCTCTCAAAGTGAAATGCGTCAGAACTTTGATGTTGATCTTACCAAACACAGTAGCCAGAGAATCACATAGAGGATCTGTGTTTTGGAAAACAAGTCCTGTCCAAACTTAATGCACGCCAAGGCCTCCAGAAAGGCTATTGCTCTGTGGGTGAGGGGAGAAAAACAGCAGACAAACTGACCCTCTGACCTGCAGTAACCTTTAAAGTTGACCAAAAACAGAAGCTCAAAGCAAACATGTCCTTGTGTGACTTTTACCTTTTCACGAAGCACCATGTTTACATTCACACCATCTTTATCTTAGATCATGTGACTACCTGATATACATTCAAAGTTTACACATAAATATAGCATGAACAGAACTAAAACCGGTGTTCACACTGAGTCAAGGCTGTACTTACCCAAACACCCAGCACTGGGTCCCAACTCTTTTGCACTGTGTGTCTGTTAAGTACGCGTAGTACTGCCTGAAGCAAAAAAACAAACATAAACGTTTACCTGCAGGTCGAGTCAGTTTGAGTCGTTACTGTAAACCCGTTGAACAAACTGTTAAAATGAAGAGCTGAATAGAAGCATTTGGTACTGTATGATATTGACACAATATAGCGTGACTGGTTTGTAATGATCATTTCTTCACAAATACAACCGCATTGTGTGTTTACCTCACAGTCGGAGCAGTGATGATACCAACAAATAGGATCCGACACCAGCTGAGTGCGTGGCTTGCAGGAAAGATGAAAATGTGCTTGAGGAAGAATGTGTTCAACTCTGTCAGCTGTGAATCAACAGAACATGCTATTAACAATGCACGACAGCTACTGTGTCCAACAGAGAAAAACGTCTGTTTATGGAAAGTTTGACATTTTATGTGAAGAGATTGTGTTCAAAATAAAGAGCACATGAAGATTAGTGCTAAGCACTTGTTACTGACATTCTGTTGTATGCAAGGGACAGACCAACATGACAACCAAACCTGAAATGTTAGTCAAACATTAATGTAAATACTAGATAGAACTACTTTTGTGTAGAGTGCTGACATTAAGTCCCATGTACTTGAGTGCAAAACAAAGACAAAAAAAACTTTGTCAGTGATCTTTTACTATTGGAAATTTTGTAATCATTTAATGTCATAGTGCATTTTTCCCCTGTGGAGCTATGACAGATGAAGGTGTTACAAGCCAATTTAACCATTTTAACCATAAGGTACGCCAATTGGGGGACTTTGAGGTCACTCTGTAACAAAAGGTATATAATGAAGCACTTATCACAAATTAATCAAAATCATATTGCACATCAGATGAAACAGGAGAAACTCAATGAAATAGATACCAAAACTGACATCTCTGAACAAATTTCACAAGTGCTCCCTTTATTATGACACCAGAATAATTCAAACAGAATCTACACTTGTAGATGCAGAGATTTACTCTTCAATTTGGGTATGTCATTTTTTCTTGAAGACGCCAATGCTTAAAGAGCTAAACTGTTAACAAACATAAAACCCTTTTTAAAATATCTTTGGGTTAACATTAGTGCATCAACCAACAAAGGTTTTCTAACAATGTAGGTCACAGTTGGCTAAACAAATTGGCAACAATAACGGCAGTTTACGCAAGAACGTACTCCGTCCAAACTGCTCGAATCCAAACACAAACATAATGAGAAGAAGGCCTGGTGCCGAATTATTCACTCATTTGGCCTGGGGCCTGTGTGGTTCAACTCAGCACAGAGCTGCTAAATTGTCCTCATGCAGAGTCGAGCTGGGCTGTTTCTTGCTCAACTAACACTTAAATGTTAGTAATGACTGTTTTAAAGTGAAAGAGAGCTGGGGGCCTCCTGAGTAAAGAAGAAGGGAGGGCGACTGTGTTTCATTGCAGCTTTAAAGACTAGAAACTTGTCATCTTAAGTTAACCCTCCTCTGTACAGCAATAAAGTTCATTCAAATTTTTAATCCATGGTTGTCTAGTTTTAATAAATCGCTCCAACCTGTCATTGACTAGGGGATTAGCTGCTAATGTGTAGACAGGCAGACACTTTGCATTATATGGATCCATGTGAGACAGGTTTTAGCTTTCAACAACAGAGGAGGAAATTAGATTAGCTTGGACTTAGCACAGGATGATCCCCGACTAGTCAGCACTTAGTCACCATGAGATAATGGGAGAGGATTTCTTACTGACCCACCTGCCAGATAATCATGAAGAGATAGACACCCATCACTCGCTGAAGGGAAGACTTTGGGTCCAGCCAACGGACATAGGTCCAGCTCGCAGGGGTGAACTGTAACACGGCTCGTTTGATCTTCCCTGTGGTGGTGTGGATGTCCCTGGAAGGGGACACACAAGAGAGAGATTACAATGACTTGTAGATAGATTTCCAGTAAGTACTATTATGTCAGGGCAGAAGACAAAGCCAGATGAAAGTAACGCCATCGCATTAATGATTCAAGTCCACTCCACCTTGATGAACTTTTCAGATCAGATTTCAAAACAATAATTTGTGCATCATAGTATCTAATAAGCCTTTTACTTTAGTTATATTTATATATTTCCACATACTTATTCCCATCTTTCCACATAAATAACATTCCTCATCAATAACAATGCAACCAGTTTACAATAAAACCCTTATCTGCCTTTTCAAAATCTGTGAATATCTGAAAGAAACTGGGTCTCTTTCTGCTGGTATTGCTTGCACAAACCAATAATCAACACAGATCAGAGTAAAATTTCAACATATTTGTAAATCATTTTGAGATCATACTTAATACTGGCCCAGTGGTACGTCCTCATCTCCAAAAAGCGGCAGACAGTCATGCCAAGCCAGATGCCTCCTCCGTTGCAGAGCAGAATGTCCAGAATCACCTGGTCCCACCAGCACTCAGCAAAGTTAGGCAGCAGATGCATGAAGAACAGCTACAGGAAAATAAGATTAGGAGGCAGGAAGGTTTGCTGAGGAAATGTTAATAAAAATGACCAAACCCATCAATTTCTTTTGAATTAACCCTTTATGTCACCAGGTTAGTCGGCCGTTAAAGTCTCATTTATGAGAAGAAAGACAGAAAGAGAGGCAGATGGTGAGATGTTAAATGAGGGCTAACTGTATCTAGTACTTCCTTACCTCAGTGAGCTCCCATGTAATACTGATGGTCCAGCAGAGGCCATAGCTACGAATAAGCAGAGCCTTCATACCCCAGCCCCAGAAATGGCTGAACGCAAAAATGTCAAAATGGCTCAGGATTCTCTCCCAGGTGATGACATGGCAGTTCACAGCATATTCCTACAGAGAGCAGTTTACTTAGCCTCATCACCATGATTAAGAGAAAAAGCATTAAAGAAAGAATGGATGGGTTTATGCATACATCACTCACCATTATATCTGCCTCTCTCTTGGCATAGCGCAGATTTGGGTCCAACCAGTACATGAGCTGCTTTACCTGCTGCCAGTTTAGGAAGATAATGAAAACCAGGAAGAGGAAGTACAGGACGCTTAAACCTAAACAGCAGAAAGAGATGAAATTAACAACTGAAATTTGTGATCCAATCAATAAGCATTACTTGCCCCATAAGATATACTCACCAAAAACTATTCTCCATATTGCAGGATGTGGCCTAGTGAATGGACCTGCAGTGACATCAAGACACTATGTCAAAGAAAGTCTGCAACATGTGACGAAATGGACACAGGCTTTTCATTGCACCAAACCATGTTTTTATGATATTCTCTCACATTACCCTGGTTTGAGAAGGAGATTAAAATCTATGTGCAGTGAATCAACTTACAATAGCAAATAAAATAAAAAAAAACTTTTGTTATGATTCGTTGACTCATTGGTTCAAGTTTGTTTGTACACTTTTTCAAACAATCTGTGATAGAGCAATTGAAATGTGTGCACATTGTTGATCAAAAATGTCTTCAGTGCCTACTTGGTACATACCATTTGGAAATGCCAAAACACTTATGACAAGGAAGAAGGAGATGACCAGGATGAGCCCCACCCAGAGATTACTATCAGGATTTCCATCATCTCTGCAAGCAAGAGAAACAGACATTAAAGTCAGTGATTCATCACATGTATTACCAATAATCAAGTTAGTGTTTAATATAACGTATCTTGTGGTTCAAGCTGAAACTATTACTAATTATAGCGTTTGTACCATCTTTTGTTTGTAGAACAAATAATTTTTAATGCAAATAATCACTTTGTATGTGACGTTATGACGCGTTTCCCTGCATGTTATATTGTTGTAGCTAATGTCACATCACATCACATCACATCACACTGTGTTCACCTCTACACAGCCGTTAATACAGACTTACGTTTTGACAGATTAATTAACATTGAATAATAAGTTATGGAATTGTTTCTTTGTGACAGTGAATAATATTTCTCCGTGATAAATTCGTTAAACGAGTGGCTAAAAGCTAGCTAACCTCCCTGTGTAAACCTGGCTCTGTCAGAGCATCACTGTTCGCTCACCAGGCTAACGCACCGTGCTAACGTTAGCTGTGAGTCTCTTACCTTGTGAAGGCAAAATACATCAAACTGAGCACCGTGCATGTCAGTAGCGTTATCGTGTGCGGCCTGTAGAAAAACTCTATGGTGATATCCTCAACTTGCTGCTCGTTTATCATTCGGAAATGCATCCTATAATTCACATCATCCTTGCTCAGGGTATGAGATCCGCTGTATAAGGACGCCATGGATGGTCACAGCAGCAGCTCCTCACATTAGCATGAGAAAGTGATCCAGGCAGCAGCAGCGACCATGAAAACTG
This sequence comes from Labroides dimidiatus, assembly GCA_030710495.1. Taxonomy (NCBI): domain Eukaryota; kingdom Metazoa; phylum Chordata; class Actinopteri; order Labriformes; family Labridae; genus Labroides; species Labroides dimidiatus. The sequence continues at coordinate 14,637,064 of CM061148.1, forward strand.
CTACAACACGCAAGGGGAAATTGAGAGAAATGGAGTAATGGTCACATAGCGAGCTAGCAGCATGCAAAGTAAAGGTGAGGACTGAGCAGGAAGATCCACAGAGGGTTAAAACAAACAGGGGAAGACAGTTATAGAGGAATTGTTCACTTTGGATTTTGATTGGTGTTCATGATTGTAGGGAGTGTCCGGACGCGGAAGAGTTCACGTGCCCTTCTGTATCATGTGTTGCAATGATTGTTTCAGGCTGACCTCCTTGCAAGGACTACAAAGTATGTTAAATGAACCGAGACTGACTTTTAATGACTTTTAAATGTAGCCAATTAGTTAGAGACCTCATTAATCTAGTATGTAACACGTAGGCAATCCTACAGGCTACTTTGAGATAACCTGTTACAGTTGTAAAATAGCCTGAAGTGTTTTGAATGTCAAGCGACTGTTGTCCCAAGACTTCATCCTTCTCTGAAAGTTAAATTTACTTAGATTCATGTGGTGTGTGATCGACTCCCCCTTGTGGCAGCTCCTGGTTTAACTGTTACAACCACAAAACCCTCGCAGTTCCCAGCAGAGGGCATTATCAGCTCACTCACCGGGGCACAAAGTTTTTGAAAATTTCAACCACCCATTACATAAGAGTACTTACAAAGCAAATACAGATTTTGAGCGCAAATTTTGCGCTCAGTAAATTAAACACGTCGGAAACACGGGGAAAAAAAACGATTTTATTTTACCCATTGCAGGAAAATACATTTTTTTAAGGAGGTTGGAGTTAACCGTGTTAATAGTTATACACTCAAAGAGTAGTCTAACATGATTTCTCTATTGTATGTGGTGAGTCTTTTGTCCTGAGTGCATTTCACATTTAATGTAGCTTGTAGCACTGCAAAACGTTTCTGGTTTTTATTTCTATTTTTATTACTTTTTTTGTTAGTAGATTTTATTATTTGGCTTTTACCTTGCGGTTTAAAGAGAAAAAATGTCACTGAAGAACAAAATATTCGTCTTTATCAACGGAAGAAATTATCAAGAGATACACAAGGAAAAATGGACCCACATTTTAACAAATGCATACAAAAAAAGTACACAAAAGAAAGAAAGAAAAGACATAAAAATCAAACAAAAACAAAGTTATTAAGAAGTATAACAGATAGCTTGAACCTTTTACTTTCACAGTTTGATGTTTCGATCCAAAATTAGCTGTTAGTTTGACATACGTTGTGTATCGATTTATATACACTTCGATTGGCTATCATCTTATGGTGGTCTTGATATGCAGGATCAGTTTATAGAGTTGAACACGAAAGCTGCATTTTTTGTTTTTTTGGACTCTGTTAAGCCAATTAATTCAGTCTGCCTGTTTAAGCTGTATGATGGGCTGTAGAAAAAGCAACAACAATGAGTTAGCCACATTTAATCAGATTCCTTGTATATTATATGTTATTTATGCATGTTGAAAGACAAAGCCCTACCAAAGTGTTGAAATGTTGTCGGCATACAGCTTTACTCAACCAGTAGATCAAGAAGAGGGCAATGAGCTTCTCAATGACCAGCAGAGTCAGGATCAGACTGCCGATTCCTTTGATGAGCTGTTGGTATTAAAATAAAGAGTAAAATTAATGGATAATAATAATAATAAAAAACAAATCAACCAGAAGATTACCTGTTAAATATAAGGCTTTTTTTCTTTTACCTTTGAACCCTCTGAGCCTCCTAATTTCCCATCATTAAAGGCTAGTGCGCATAAGATGACCGCTACAATGGACCAGAAGAGGCTGATGATGTTCAGAGAGAATGACAGCTTCGTCTGGTAAGAGGTGCAGAAACAATTCAGGCCTTGAGACATTGTTAAAGGGCATTATTGTAAGTACCCACCCAAAGAAATAAAACAGAATAATTGAATAATAATAAAATAAGATAAAATGTTGACTTACCAACCAGGATCACAAAATTTGTCAAAATCATTACATTCAATTATTAAATGATACACGCTAAGCTGTAAATGGTTTTAATCTTCAATCTTTTGATTGCCAGTCAGCTTCTGCCTCTTGCTTCAACTGGTACACAAATAACTGGCAATGATTCAATGAAGAGAGTTTGCTTTTGTTCTAAAACCAAAGTCTCTTTAATTTTGAAAACTATACAAATTATGAAATTTTTTTAGATGATAAATAAATGATAATAATAATAATAAAAACCAACCCCTAAAATAACCAAATAACAGCCTTACCACATGGATATTTGGAGATCGTCCAGCAGCATAGGACAGCATACCAGAGATTACAAACTGAGATAATCATTACAAAAAAGAATGCACATCATTAAAAAAACGATACAGTTATTATCACTCAAAAAATATTTTTAAGAACAGAACAAAGTATGAAAGAATTCATTCACTGTCCTCCTGCAGGGAAACTGAGTGCAGGAGTTGTCACAGTAACAGGAAGTAGAAGATAAGATGCACCCTAAATGTTGACTTAAATGAACAGTTAGTGTAAAAAGATAGACTGAACAAGGGCTACGTTTTCAGTTTTGTTTCTCAATTAATAAGATCGTACCAAGATCAATATAAAACTATTGTACTTATGAGAAAAGTTCATTATTTTTTGCACATTTCTTTACCACACAGTTGAGCAGAGTGAAGATCCCAATCAACCCCTGGAGTTGTGTGGAACCACAAATCAGACTCAGAGTGACAATAAACACACCGGCTACAGTCTGAGCTGCCTAACAGAAACAGAGGAACATTGTGTTACAGTGCTGAATTTAATTCAAAAAGATTCATAATAGTCTGTAAACAGTCCAACTTACTCCAAGAGGTTTGGGTTTTCCTTTGATAGCAAACACCTTGTAGGAATCTTTGTACACGCAGTGAAACTTCTCTGGCATCAGGTGGCCCTCTTTGCTGTCCCTCAGAGTCCCAATGGGAATGGTGATGATAATTGATTCATCACATACAAATGTCTTCTTCATCTTCCCGTGGGCAAGTTCAAATAATGAATCAGATTTTGCCACAACATCACTCTGTCCTCAAGGTTGCAGGTAACAGGTATACTTACCTTTGATTTTATGCTTTTATCTTGAATCAGACCTCTCCTTGTGTCAAAAGAGTTGATGAGGAAATGACCTGGCACACCACTGGTCTGTGTGTCTTGCTCTATTTCTATCAACCCTCCCTCTCTCACACACACAGACAATTACACGCATAGACAAAAATTTAAACCCACAAACAGATTGCTGGCTGACTTTAAAACCTGATTTAAAACAGACATCACATTTAGAATTTCCTATGGGCTTAAATGTGGACAGATTTATTCTAATTTTCACAAAATGAAGACATAGTGATGTTTATAGACACCTCTGTTTGATAGAGGAAGTAAAGGTGTGAGGTGACCTCCTCTTTCAAAGAATTTACAGGGAAGTGAAAATTTTGACTGAAGACTGAGGCGTTTGTTTGAGACGGACCAAGTGAGTAAAATCAATCCTGCTCAGGCTTAACTTGGTAAGAATTTAAATTTGAATTCTTTTCTGAGTTGTATCGAAGAAACAAAGATATTTGATATATTTGCAGTTGAGGATATTAATTTGCAAGCACCATGTCTGACTTACCATACCTATGTACTCAAGAGGATCAGAGGTTTTCTGTGTAAATTTTGTGTAAGAAATGACTGACATAATAACTGTACGATTATAGCTTGAACTATTAAATCAAATATTATAATTTGATGTTTCTAGAATGTTGTTTGCAAGTTTAATACATCATATATTTGCAGTGGTAAAAAATAACCTTTGACAACAGAATGAATGTTTATCATAATTGTATGAAGCTGAATGTAAATCTGGACAATCTGAACAAAGACAAACATGTACTCACTCTTTCCTGCTAAAAACCCTCGTAATGATCATCCTTCAGTTTAAATTAAGATTATGTACCATTCATTACCGTCAAACCTGCTGCAGTAATTAGGATCTGTCATTTTGAACTCATGTTAAAACTTGTGCTTGAATTGTTCGTTTTTAAGCTCCATTAAGTTTAACAGAGCTGTATCATGTGCTGATGATGTATTAGATTGCACATATTGTTTCTCTGCCTGCTCTGTGGTTCAGGAGAACATCATGGCCTGTGCAGATGTAGACATGGACATACACGGAGATGAAGAGGAGACACACAGAGCTGGGAGGAGAGAGCTCCCGATAGTTCGACATTACCAGGCTACAGAGCTGCTGCCAGGGATCAAAGGTCCGCTGCATGATCTGATGCAGAAACAACCTGCTGTGCTCGGGGTAAGACTGACTGAGCTGTTCAGTGAGCACGAAAATCAATACAGCTAAGCAGCTAATAACAAACCATGTAAAGATCAAACTGTAAAAATATTTGGATGCTGGACTCTTAAACTTTTGATTTGGGGTGCTGGGGCAAAAAAAGTATTGGGACACTCATGACTGTGCAAGTTGTCCCACTCAGAAAGATGAAAGAGTTCTGTAAATTTCATCAGTACACTTTAACTGTGACAGAATGTGGAAAAAAAATCCAAGAAATCACATTGGATGATTTTTAAATAATTTTTATACTTGATAGGAAAAGAAACAACTGGACATGATCAAACTTTAACTCAGTGCTTTGTAATGTAACCTCTGTCGGCAATTACCCTGGTCAAACGTTCCCTGTAGTTCTTGACCAGGTTTGCACACACTGTAGCTGGAGTTTTGTCTCATTCTTCCATGCAGATCATCTCCAGATCTGTGATACTTTGGGGCTGTCGCTGGGCAACATGGACTTTCAACTTCCGCCACAGATTTTCTATTGGGTTGAGGTCTGGAGACTGACTTGGCCACTCCAGGACCTTGAAGTGCTTCTTATGTTGCCACTTTTTCATTCCCCAGGCGGTGTTTTTGGGATCATTGTCATGTAGTAAGACACGGCCACGTTTTATCTTCAATACTCTTTCTGAGGGAAGGAGGTTTTTGCGTAAAATCTCATGATACACGGCCTCATTGATCCTCTCTGCAATAGGGATCAGTCGTCCTGTCCCCTTTGCAGAAAAGCAGCCCCAAAACATGATGTTTCAAGCCCCATGCTTCACAGTGGATATGGTGTTCTTGTTCTCAGCATACTTCTTCCTCCAAACATGGCGAGTGGAGTTGTTACCAGATACTTTAGACGGGCCTATAGCTCATCCCAGCCTTGTGCAGGTTTACAATTTTGTCTCTGGTAGCTTTAAAGAGCTCTCTGGTCTATTTTAAGATTTTTAAAAATACCTTTTATATTTTTGAAATCCTGAAAAGACATGTTCCAGTAATCTGGCACACTGGTGCCTTGCTTTTATTCTCTCCTATGGCTAATAAATTAATTGACAACAGAAATATTATTGCTTATTGCTGTCATTTTAATATACCCCAAATATAAAGCAACAGGTTGCATATATGAAATAATGACTTGTGAATCAGACATGTGCTAGATCCTTTTCTGACAATACAAGATAAGGAGTCTTATCTCAGATTAAACCACAATAAGTAGAGCAACCTGTAGCATTTAGCAGTTTACGATAGCAAAAGAAAACTTCCCTTTTAACAGACAGAAACCTCATGCAGAACCAGACTTGTGTCTGACATCCACCTTCCTTTTTGTGTTAGGGTTGGAGAGAGTGATGCAGAAAGAGAGAAGTTGACACAGTTCAAAAGTTAACAAATTAAGGCTTTTCTAAAGCAATGTCTACAACACAAGAGAGCTCAGAGTCTCCCAGAAAGATCGATGGTCAATAACTTTCTGACCACTTTCTTCTCTCTGAGTAAGTGGTGCTGGATGCATGGCTGATGCCATCTAAGGCAGTAATCTCATAAGAAAAACTAAACTGAACTGTGTTCTGATGTTGTCATGTCAATCAAAGCATGTTGAGGTGAAGATCATGTGATATAGTGTGCTGAGCACCAAATTATGGGACAAATGTGCCTTATTGAGTGGATGACATAGCATGTCAAACACAGACTGATAAAATTCATAGCTGTCCTCTATCTTCATTATTTCATTACATAAACAGGAATTGTGGCCTCTGACCTGCCCTGTCTCACCATCTTTCATTTTCTGTACAGCATCATCACCCATCCAAAGCTGATTGTATCCTTTCTTATTAAAAAAATGCCCTCATATATCTTTATGTAATGCATTAACTCTGCAGTCACATGCTGGAATGACAGAAGAAGAAGATTTAAAATAGAATTTTCTTTTGCAATTGAGGACATGGGCGCACACAGTAACACCAGTGTGGTCATATTTGTTTCAGACTTTCTCCACTTGTGGCCTGTGTGATAAGCTTTCAATCCCAGGATGCATTATCTGTTTACATCTTTAGTTAAAACTGCCAAGGGTAAACAGTCTCAAAAACTCTGATGTAAGAGTAATTCAGATTTTTATATTAACATTCTGTACAATTTCCCCAACACAATCATATTAAAGCACATCACAAAAACAGTGCTTAAGCCTTAGTGTTTTTATATATGGAGTGTTTAAGTTCCTACATGCTGTATAAATTAACAGGCATGTTCGACATGTAATAAATAAAATAAACTAGATGTTATGTTTTTATGAACTAAACAACATAGAGGCTTTGATGATAAGAAAGGCATGGACACGTAACATCTCAGACTTCATGAGTTCTCTCTTTCTTACTGTTTCACTCTTTCCCTGTCAGTCTGTGCAGGTGGTGAGCGGCCTCTTCAGTATTGGATTGGGATTTCTTTTTGCTCTAACCCAGAAGATGACTGACTCCTTTTTCACGATGTTCAGAGTTTCCCACCTGACTGGATTGCTCGTAAGTCTTCTCAGACTGACTCAATTACAGAAATGATCATTATCAAGAAACAGACAATGGGGTCAAGAGACGTAATCTTAGACACATTTTAACATGTAAAGCATTTGACCTCATTACTGTTCAAAGGCCAGTTGTGCTTCAGTCTTTGAAATAGCTCTGAGCTGTGTTGTTCTCCTCTGCAGTTTGTCATCGCTGGAATCATTTCCAATCTGTTGTTCAAATATCCAGAATTACTTCCTGTGAGTATAACTCTTAATCCAAGCATACAGCATGACACTTACAACCTGATTTATTAAAAGTAAGTAACAATAAAAAAAAAAAAATCATGTTCCAGGCGTCCTTTGGGATCAACTGTGGCTGCATTATTGTAGGCGTTGTTGCAGCTTGTCTGATAAGCATTGACCTGGCAAAGTGGGAAGTAAATAATGCTGAACATCTTAAGGTAAGACTGGAAAATACACAAAGTATTTCAGAGGGTTTATTTAGCAACATAAGTTTACACAGATATTGGAAAATAGAACAACTGCTTGTTGTTTGTTTTTCGACAGATGGAGGTGCTGGAGCTGTGCGTGTTGGGACTTGAAGTTTTTCTCTCCGCAGTTCTCTGCTTCTGGTTCTTTAAGGCAAAACGCACCAAATCTCTCTGATCAAATAATTGATATGATTCAAGAAGAAATTTGAGAATTAGATGTTTCCTCTGACCGGAGAGGATCAGGGGGTCTTTGTATTAATGTTTTATGTAAATTCAGCAAATGTATTGGGTAATTTTATACTGTTTTGTATATCAAGTGTGGCTTTCCGTTCCACCTCGATCGCCTGTTTTGAAATTCAAACTCTTGCTGCACAGCCCAGGCTGTGGTCTGGGTCTGATGTTTGACTCAAACTGAGAACACCGAGCTTGTGGTCAGCAAATGTCAGCTTCTCGCATGTGAAGATAAACCACTTCTTCATCGTCCTCAACCTCAGCGTCCTTTTGTGTAACGGTAACAGCTGGTCTCTTAGTGCTGCTCAGTGAATATGACAGGCAAGGGTCTCTTTGTGGTTTTTTACACTTGTGTTTGGTTATCAGTGGAAATATCTGCAACCTCTTATCGTCTGCAGTCACACTATGAGCTTGTTTCAGAGACAGGAAGCTGCAGTTTTAGCTTAGTTTTCAGTGATAGCCCACATTGGAGGAACTAAATGTAACTGTGAAAAGAAATGGATACAAAAATGTTTTTTTCACATTTTAATCATCTGTACAAATATTTCATTACAAAGCTGGCAAAAAAATATTGCAGTACAAGAAGTCTGTATTTATCTGCCTACTACTGTTTGTTTAATAAAATACATAAACTCATCTACAATATAAACAGTTTCATAACTACAACAGTTCAGCAAAACAAATGTACAGACTGCTGACGTACCATTATAGCAGGGTAAGTGATATGTCACTTTCAAATGTACAGAAACATAATGGAATGCCATGTATTGTGCTTCGTCCATTAAAGTCTTTGTGATCAGACTCTGAACTCCTTTGTGTATATCTCGGTGTCCCACAAACAACACCCAGCAACACGATAACATCAGGCAGCATTCACACTGACGACTTCACAGCTATGAAGAGAAAGGAAACAAGAAAGAAAAATTACAACAAGTTAAATAAACAAGATAACACAATAATTTTTTTAGTCATGTTGAACCAGTCTGACGGCTTTTGGTACATTTTCCTCAACAACTAGGGCTGGCTATGTCCAGTTTCTAGTATTATTCATGTATCATTTCTTATTTTTAAATATTGATTTTCTTAGATTTTTAGGCAGTTGTTTAAGATGCTAAAAGCTAAGAGTATAAAAAAGTTACAAGGGAGCACTGAAGTTTTTTGAAATGCAAAAGCTACATTGTTGACTGAATACATCTTCTAGACCTAATTTTTTAAGACTCTTATAACTTTACCCTTAGTCTTAATGAGTTTGAAGCTTAATGTTAAAAGAGTTTATAAAGACAAATTGAAAAAGGCAGCTGGGGAGATTTTAAGGAACTTTGTGGATCAAAGATAAGCTGTTGTTAGCATTTTTGCTGCCTAAACTAAAAAAAAGGAGAAGAAAGAATTTAAAGAGCAAACCCACATTTGCTTGTTTACTTCTCATATATATATATATATATATATATATATATATATATATATATATATATATATATATATATATATATATATATATATACTGACCCTCAATTAAAGCAATGATGACCATAAAACACTACAGTTTTTGTTTGTTTTATTGCTGTTTTTATGGAACCTGCTCCTGTCCACTTAGGCAAAATAATCCTGCTGTTTGTTATCTAATGTATAACACATTTATTTTTTAACTATAGAATTAATCAGATGAATACATTTTATATACCATTTTTGCAGTTCAATACAAAAAAGTTTAATTTATCGATGTAAAATCTTTTTTAGGAGTTCAACAATTTGTCAGAAACAAACCCCCCCCTTGTTTAAAGAAACTTTACACCACTAATGCATCACAAAACAGCAAAAGAAAGCTTGAAACAGAGCATGCTTCAATAAAGACATACACAGGTCACTTGACAACGTATTTTCTGTGACACAAACAGCACCCTTATGTCAACCCGATGCAAAAAGAAAACAAGAGGAGAACATGACAAACAGCCAGAAGGATCAAAAACAAACCACCAACCAAGACAAGAGCCCTTAAAGCCATGAAAAGAACACTCTGCCATGCAGTTTGTGGAAAAGCCACCAAAGGCACATTTTGACACGTATTAGTACTCAGACTGCAGGTTCCTCGCAAGTTGTTAAACAGACGATGAAGAGAACAACACATTTGTCCTCTTGGGTGACATCAGTTACTTACTGAGCTAAAATCCCTCAGCTGTGAGTCAGACCACAGTAGAGAGGCCTACTGCTATAAGAGAGGTCTTGCTCTGGTAAAAACAGAACAGCAGAAAGTCTGTGAGTGAAACTGAGACGTTTCAGCAAGTGTCTCACAAATTCACAAAGTCTAATATCAGTATATCTCCTTATCTAAAAAATATGCTGATAAACACTTCCTGATAAACCCAGTCTGTTCATCTCTGTTCATATGTGGGAATAAACGTGTGAGACCGGGGGAGAAAACACGTCTGTATGAAGCCTTTTCCAGACGACAGCTTCCTCTCTATGAAGAGTCTGTTCCTTTCTGGATTGTGTTTTTCTAAGATTTGTAAGTCTGGTTACAAAATAAAACATGTTCCTTAGTAATGCCACAGTGAGCAAATAGGCAAAGGATGACGATAGCTCTTCACAATAATATGACGACATGCAGCTCAAGGTTTACTTAATAGAAATATTGTAAACAATGTATCTTCTTCAGAGCTTCAAAGAGTAACATTTTAACATGCTACTTCTACTTGAATATTACTAATATGAAGTACTACATGTCACTGTGTTTTTGGCACATGATTTTTTTAAAAAAAATTCTATAATTCCCTATAAAATACTGTAATAGTAATGATATAGTAGATATTGGTTGAGTTTTCATGAAGATGTTTGTCACTGAAAGAAACAAAATATACTAATCTAAAATAAAGAAAAAACAAGCACAATATGACTGGGATTGAAAAAACAGGTTAAATCTTTGTTTTAAACCTTCATATTAAAATCAAGGTATGTGTTCATTCTCAAAAACAGAACTAGAGAGAAACTGCTGTTATGCTTCATCCAACACTCTGATTTTCAAAATACATTCCTACTGAAACACTTGATTTTCAACGTACTGGAAAATGACAGTAAAGTAAAACATAATCAGACACTCACTGCTGTGATGAACTTGGTACCCTGAGGTTGGAGGTCCTCCTCTTTCTGGAATATGGAGGGAGACATGATAGATGGAGGAGGCGTGGAGGAGCACAGGAAGGAGGGAGGCTCGTTGTTGTTGAAAGAGTCCATGATGATGCTGTCGTGCCTTGGTATGGTGTGGGTGGTCAGCCCGGTTACACTGTCACTGGAATTACACTGGGAGGACGACTCTGAGCTTTCTGTAACTGTTGCACATTAAGAGACACAATGCTGATTTATAAAACATCAAACAACACAAAAATGATCCTTTTTATTGTGAAGCAAAAACTCCAAGAAGTCCAAACATTTACCAAGTTTTGTATCTTTTTACCAGCCCTCCAATTGTGAGATCTAACATTTTCAGACTTTGGCAGCTCCTAGTGGTAGCAGCAAAAAAGACATTATAACTAAACACTAATTCCCAATCTACCCCAGTAAAGATGCCATGAATGAGGCTTTTGTTCATTCATACATAGCTATAGCCTTTTTATTCTTGTTTACAAAAATTGCATTTATTTTGTGTTTGTCAGGTCATGGGTTTCACAGCAGCTACTCACTCATCGAGGGTTGGCTCCCACTGTCCTGCTCCAGCTCATCCTCCTCTATGCAGTCATAGGGCCACTGAGCGAAGGAGGGAACAATGCTCATCTGGTAAGGATGTGAGAGTGGGTGTGAGGGAGAGGAGTAAAGATGAAGATTGAGTGAGCCCAGCAGTGAGGAGGACGACTGGCTGCTGGAGGAGGAGGTGCTGCTGTTGGAGATGGTGGAGTGGGGTCTCTTGAATGAAGTGGCATGTTCGAACGAGGGAACAGCGATGGACGCTCTGGTCCTAGACTCTGTGGACAGAAACAGACACAGCGAGCTGTGAGATGATGGGTGGGACAGAAAATGACAAGAATGTATCAACATTCCTGTGGTTGTTGAAAACAATTAGCAAGGCATGGAATCTCTGTCGCTGTATATCTGGTGAAATATGAAAGAAAAAATCATGTGGGGTAGTTTTCTGCAGCACTGATTACTTTGGATCCTCATAGCTTGGATTACAAATCAGATGTTTACATCAGGCTGGAATTTGAGTCAGAGTATCTATATGTTAACAGTTTGAGTTTTAAAGAAACTGGAGATAGGATAACTCGAGAAAGATGAGGATGATTCAAGATTCAAGGAGCTTTATTGTCATACTAATACGTTTACACATGGGTAGCACAAAATTTCACCCTCAACGTCCTGTTTTTAAGCCTGATAAATATCGAAGAAAAGCAACAAATAAAAATAAGATAAAGAAGAGATTTTAAGAGCAAGTAAAAAATAAACATTTGCCTAAACAAAAATGTAAAATATAAAAATACAGAGTAAACTAAAGCAGCCAAATTAAGTACTGCTAAATACACAAGGTAGTCCAGTTATTGCACTAAAGTGATTCATAGTGCAGATCTATGTGTATGTGCTACAGAGCACAATGTGTACAAGAAGAGCTCACCTGACCCCTTCATTATATAGTCAATGGCTCTGTCACTGATAGCAGCATCACTTGGTTTGATGTCCATGAAAGGTTTACTTCCAATCCCCATGGACACCATTTCCTGCATGCGCAACTCTGAAATCCAAAAAAGAGGTATTTTTGATGACAAAACCTGCCTGAGACTGGATAAAAGGTCAGATTGTAAAGTCATTACTCATGCATAAATAACAACAAAAAACACCTCTGTTTCTGCACGCCTGCCTCCACAGAATCTTCCCGATGATGGCCGTCCACACAGCTTTGACCTCTGCAGAGCAGGCCTGCAGTATAAACGTGTCCTGTGACTTCCGTCGACGGAACCAAATCTCAAAACGTAGGCCACTGTCACCGACATTTTCAGTCATGCCAATCTCAGCAGTCTGAAGAGAAAAGTATATAAAATGAGTGATTAGACTTTTACACAAGCTGTGCATAGAGATAAAAAGTCTTCCTGAAACACTGGATTCTTACTTTGAAGGACTGTTTGTAAATGTAAGTGTCGTATTCTCCTTCAGTCTTCTTAGTTTTGCTGAAGAGGATGAGGTCCTCAAACAAGAAGACATGACGGAGGTATTTCCTGCGTCCACACCAGACTATGAACTCATCCTGGCAGCGCAGCTGACCCTGCTCTTTTAGGTTAACCTGGAGAGGAAACAGGACGGGTCACATGCGTCAGTAAGAACAATACAATCTCTGCTGAGGATCTGACCTGAGTCTACTGTACTTAGAACAAGATGATCCTACATTTAAAAATACTCCTATGAACTTCTGTATCAGCAGGCGTTTTTTCAGTAATCTAACACAGAAATTATCTATTTTTTTAAATCACTGTGACAGTGTAAATATTATAACAGCTTACATCACAGCCCCGAATGGCATCCATAGCCAGCAGATCATTGCCATGGCGAAGCTGAAACTTCACCATCTCTTCTGCAGTGCGGAGGTCGCTCAGCTCCTGCTCCTGGGACTGGCTGCACTCCTTGATCAGGTCTTTGAGCAGCAGTGCATATTTACTCATCCTCTGGATGGGCTTGAGCAGATAGGAGGCCAAGTCCATTTTGTCCCCGAGCTCCATCTGCTTATTCTGGGGAGACGATACGATCATCAGGTTATCATTCTGAAGGCGTGACTAACAAAACTAGAAACAGTTGTTCAGGTATCTTTACTTGCAAACAGTGTTGACCACTGAGAAATGCATGTTGATTTTTTTTAAATAATAACTGCCATAAAGAGTTTTAAAGGACCATAAAAGCTATTCTTTAATTATAATGTAACCAAAATATACATACAAGACTTCCTTGAGAGTTTAAAAATACACTGATCATGTATGTAAATTATAAGACAAGGGTGCTGGTCTGTCCTGGTGGAAAACTTTTGTGCCCCACATTCAGACGCTACAGTCCTCAAGCTGGCACACATCCCTGCATGTCTCTCGTTCACTCTGTGTTGCTTTATCGACTGAAGAATTAAGACATAGAGCCTAAAAATGAAATATATATAAATAAAATAAAAATGCAGAGATTTAATATTGTCTCAAATTTTAGGCTTGACAAAAAATAAAAAACAAATAAATCTTTCAGTGCCCTCTGGTGGACAAGTTGTGCCAAGTTGAAGCTTCTTATGGTGAAACCAAAAATCTCTCAAACTGTAAATAAATTTAAAAATGTGATGTGATTACACAAAGATCTGAAACTTTCATTGACTGTGGATAAAAGATTTTAAAACAACAGAAGTTTGACTTTGCCTTGAAAGTTTCTTCACCAAACTCATTTTAAAAAAAAAATTCTGTTGTATAAAAGTCTAAAATCAGTATAAGTGTTAAAAAATTAATCCTCCATCCATTTAAGTCATTTCTTTTTGTGATACCTGTAGCACATAAAACATATTTTCTCTATTAATCCATTTCAGAACTTGAGCATGAAGCGATCAGCGATGACTCTGGGTGTTAGTTTAGAAATAAAAACAGGACCTGCTGCTCCGTGAGCAAAGTGACCAGAGTTTCAGACGCACCTTAAAGAATTCGTTGCCATGGCTGCAGAGCAGAGTGTCAGACTGAGGCTTATTCTTGCTGTACAGAGCATACATTCCAAACTGATCCTCCTGCGCACAAGATCAACAAGTTAGGACACTGACTACAGTAAAAAAGTATGCAGACATTTCATTATGCTTTGCCAAACATAATGAATGATCCAGCAAAGGCCATTGCTTACATTAATTACACTGCTCAAAAAGTGACAACAAAGGTGTGCAGAAGACAATAATAGAAGAGTGAGACGGACAGTTAAACCTTAACACGCTGCTTTAGAAAGTTGTTTGGCAAGATGTCATTAACTGTCAGTCACAGTGTCTTTACAGTTATTTCCACTGATAGAGACACTGGCTCACAGTGTTTTATCATGCATGCTCAGGGCACTCACATGTCTGAGAAAACAGCTGCTGATGGACAGCGGGGAGTGGGCACATGACTCCAGGTCCTTCAGGAAGTACTGACTGTGGAAGTCCCACAGTTTCTCCACGTTTCCAAAAATGATGCTGCGCTTCCCCCGCAGGTCTTGGGGCAGGTCAAGACGCTCCATCTCTGGGAAATAGTGCTCAGTGATGTAGCTAAGGGAGCGGACGTACTCCCTCTCTGTGGAAATCATCTCATCCATGATGTGCTGCACTTTACTAGGAAATAAATAAATTGAGTCATGTGAGTATTCATGATGTTTAGTTGGTGGGAAAATTCTATATGAAGTGTTTTAAAGCCTCACCTGCTCTGCTTTTTTCCATCTCCGTCGCTCCGTCTGTTGTGGACCCTGGAGGGTGTAGACATGCTGCGGCTGCGTCCTAAACCAGGACTCGTCACATCAGGTCTTTGTAGCTTCTTCTCAACCGACACATTATTAGTCACTTCTAAACCCTTGATGTACACACCCGTGTAGCCGTGAATGTGGCTGACATCTGAGTGACTGCTGTCCTTACGAGTCAGTTCATAGCTCATGGTCTTCTTCATGATCTTCTTCATTGGCTGCTTGCGGAGGCGGGCAGCACCAGAGTAGACGGGCTCCGAGTGGCAGGAGATGGTGGAGTCGACAGTGCAGTCGCTGTCGGTGTCCTCAAACATTGACGGACTATGCCTCAGCTTGCTGTCACAGTCTGTGGGGAAAGTGAATTGCGTGGAGGAGGAGACTGAGCCAGTGGGGCTTCTGGAGAAAGGCTCAGCAGACTGAAGCCTGTTGTCCTCAAAAGTTAACAGTGGCAGTGCTCCAGGTAAAAGCACACATGCCTCAGCTTTCAACTGTTCAGGAGTTGCAATCTGCTTTTCTGGGGTGTTTAAAGAGGTCTCTGTATCAGCATCTGTAGAGTTCGGTTCTGCTGTCAAAGCCTGGGCCAAAGTGTCTTCCAGCTGCTGTTTTGTTTGCTGACATTTGTGCCACACTCTGTTCCACTGCTGAAGCTGCTGAGGACTCTCCAAAGACAGCACCATGTCATTGAGGGCGCTGAAGTTGTCCTCAGAGAATTTGGATGCCTCAGTGTAGTAATCTTGAAGGACCTCCACCACGGATGACGTCAGTGTGACACCTGTACCGTCCAGATTCAGCTGACGGAAATAATCCTGGCAGTGCTCCATCCACTGGTTTACCTACAGATCATAAAGATGGATGAAACTACTTCATTCTCATTTCATGATCCTGGAAAAAAAGCCTCTTAGGGATTTATTTCAGTTACCGTTCAAACATATCAGGGTAATAAATGAATTGTATGACTGTGAATCTATTTTTTTGTAGGTAGTTGATATTTTCTGAAGGGTTTTACTCACTGAGTCATAGAATTTATACAGATTGGAGAGGATGTCCAGCTGATTCTTCCTTCTCTCCACTCTGCCCAAGACAGAGCCCAGATGTTGCTTAAAGTCCAGGAGAGCGGAACCTGGAAGGGACTCTGGAGACTCTTTAACCAGTTGTAAGCCATATCTCTGCTGGTGCTGTCAGGAAAAAGACAAAACCGTTCAATAAAGCTCTGATTGTCTTATATAAAAACAGGAGGTGATCCACAAGACCAGTGTTCTGTATTTACCACAGACTCCTCCATAAATTGATCCAAGTCCTTTCTCATCTCCTGTATTTTGGCCACAGACAGAGTCAGAGACTCTAAAGGAGCGAGCTGCTTCTCTCCCTCCACACTGAACCACAGTTTGATCTGGAAAAGAACGATTAACTGTTTGGTAACTAAATGTCTTATTTTGACAGGACAAAGTGCAAATGATGGTGTTTGACAAGCTCACCTGTTGGGTTTTCTCCTCAAACTTGCGCAACTCCAGCAGACTCTCTAACTGTTTCTGAGACTTGTTGGAGAGGATCACAAGCTTATGGACTTCTTCATCTACTTGGTTGTACAGGGCATTCAACATGTCTACAGCATCTCTACATAAACAAAGAGAGGTTAAATAAAGTTATAAAAAGTGTATTATTATTAATCTCTGTCATGTGGTGCAGAGTCTTCCTGCAGTACCTGTAGTTTTCATTCTCACAGGCCTCCTCCTTCCTGATACGGGCGAGGACTGTCCCTCCTTCTAATCGCAGTCTGTTTAGCCGTGTGTCTTCCAGCACACACTTCATGAGATTCCTCTGTTGTTCAATCACTTCAGAAACCTCCTGAAAGAAACAAACAGTAAAAAATAACATCATCAAACATAAGCTTTATGTCACACCCAAAACCAATTCTTCAACCCTTAACTCCAGGAGAACAGTGGAGACTCATAAATAAGGAGGTCAGACTGCCTGCAGGGGGTTTGATCTAACCTTAGCGGTCTTCAAATTGCCGCTGTTGCTCAGTGTGCTGATAGACCCCCGAAGGGACGCAATGGCAGCGCTACAACTGCTGGCAAATGGTTCAATTTTCTGTAAGAGAGAGAAAGAAATGACAAGCAATCTTTTAGCACTGGAAGTGTAAAACCATCAAGTCTGTAAAATTCCCGATATTTTTCTTGTTTCATGTTTTTTGTATTCCTGTTTTATTTTGAAATGTCTAACCCTTGTCTCTGTGTTCCAGTTTTGTTCCTGTCTGCCCTGCCCCCGTCTGTCACACCTGATCCCTGATTGTCCTCCCAGCTGTGTAACATTACCCCTCATTACCTCTTGTATTTAACCTCATGTGTCGAACTGTCTCGTTGCCAGTTTGTCGTACTTCTCCGTCTTTGTCCCAGCCTTGTTTCTTAGTCTTGTCATATCCATTTTAAACCTTGCCTGTTTTTCATAGTAAGTCTTTAGCCTCACGTTTGCTGGATACCTTAGCTAGATTGGATTGATCACCTGTGTTCCAAACTCTGCTTGTCTTATTAAACCCTTTTGCCTTCTGGAACCTGAGTCTGAGTTTGCATTTGTGTTCAAATCTGGGTCAAAGTTCATGACATCTCAACTCTTAAAACCTGCAGTCCATTCTGAACTGAAACTCTTCTATGCTTCAAATGCAAATGTTTTATTCAGCCTCATCACATGCCCACCTGTCTGAAGTGTATCCAGTGATGATGGTCATAGTGGAAAGTTCCCTCCAGGTTTTTTGTGAGCTGGCTTTGATCAATGTGCTTCAGCAGGGCTTTCAGAGAGGACAGCGTCTCAGTCTACGACAAGGAAACACACAAATACACACACGTCTGTTAGGCTTCAAATCTACAGTTGCTCTTAAAATATTGCCAGTTGAAGGTACCAAACTTGCACCCCTGTAACATTTCACCTTTACTAGAAATGTAATAGAGGTGTAATGATGGGACCAAGTTGCCTCACTGCTGTGCTCACACTGGAGGTAGTAACAGAGGCGTTAAAGGGTTCAGACAGGATCGCTGTGTTCGTGAAAGATAAGCTTTGTGTGTGTATGTCTGAGTGCGAGTATATGAGGAACCTTCTGTGTTCACCTTTTGTGCTATGACAATGTTGTAACTCAATGCGAGATGATACACTGGGACCTGGATATTATGATGCTGTGAGATCAGTATGAAGAATAAAGGTGTGATGACGACACAGCTGGAATATGTTTGTTGCAAACTTGTCATATCAAAAGGGACGGAAATATCATCCACCATCAGTCTCCACTGGCCTCTCAGCTGTGTCGTCATGGTGATTTGATATGACTCATTAAATCAAAATTCAGTGTGCATGAGAAATTATTAAATCTTGATAAGCCACAGATACACTCTACAAACACACCCAGGTGAGACACACCTGGTACCGGCAAATCCAGAGTATGCCACAAAATGCAGCAGAGACAACCAAAGGCTTGTTATCTAACAAACACTGACGGACCTTTGTGTGAATGTGCTACATTAAAAATACTTTTCAAGCTCTCAACAATATGAATTCACCCTTATCTGATAGCAAGAATCTTTACTTACCTGTACATGGATGTCCCTCTCAGGTTTGGCTGCTGCCTCCTTGTCCATCAGGAGGAGAACCGAGTAAAGTGCATTTGGTACTAAAGCCTGAAAAACAACATTTACAGTCAATTAAAAAGAGGATTTTATGTACACGAACAGTTCAGCATGTGTTTAACGTGTTCAAGGTGACTTAAAATGTATGTCTTGTGGTTTACAGAATTAACATCCCTGCATCAGTATGAAACTCCTCATTATAACATGATGATGTGTCTCTTGTAAGTCAGCTGCAGCCCGCCTGCTCACAGCATGTGGTTAAAAACAGACAAGTAAGCACAGGCTTCTCCGCAGGAGCCTTGAGGCGAGCCTTTTTCACAAAAATGTCTTAGAACTGCAGTCACCACACATTGGAAGGTGTGCCTCTTTAAGAAACCAAACAGTGTCAGAGACCAAGAAGCAGAACAATAAGAAAAGTGTAAGGAATGCTGTCGTGTAAAAGCTCTTTGAAGAGACATGACATTTAAGCTCAGAGGACAACAGGGGTGTGGGCAGGGCCTGAAAACCCTTTGGGTGTGTGTTGGAGGGTAATTACATATTGTCCACTGTGGCCTCACCTGCAATTCAGATAGAGATGACAACAGAGCTGGAACCGGCTGCTGTCTTCTGCTGTCTATTACAACAGACAGACCTTGATCACGCCTGTCTTTCCTGAAATCAAAACGTAACATTATAAGTGTTTATTGACACAGACAGCTGATTGTATTTACATTAATACCTTATGTAATTAAAGCACAGCAACCAGGACACAAAATCAGTTTTGTGATATTAGTAGAACATTTTGAGTCAAACAGTGTGACAAACTTTTAGTTCAAACTGCTTTTAAATAGAAAATATGATGTTTAAAGAAAATGTTTTTTTCTGTATTGATCTGTTTGTTATAAGAACAGCTGCGGTCTTCACAGAAACGATAAATAAAAATAAACTTTAAAAAAGCCTAAATGGGACAGAAATGAAGTCCACCTCAGGCATAATGGACAGGTGTCATATTTACAAGAGTCATTCTTTACTCAGACAAATAAAAGTGTGTGTGACATACCGTAGTGTTGAGTAGTAGTAGCCCAGCAAACAGGTGAGGTCATTGACCGTGCAGCTCTCACCTGCCCACACCTGAGCTCTCGTGCACACCTGCAGGACTGCCCTCCCACTGCGATCTCTGTTTCCTGGAAGAGAGGAGAAGGCCAGCAGGAGTCAACACCTGATACATCCATGATTTACAAGAATCTTTAGGCTTTGAGCAGTCAAGTGTTAAAAAACTGACGATTCTTGTAGCTGGTTGTGCGGTGATATATTGTCATTGGATGAAGTTGATCATGAACTGAAACTCATCTTTATATGGCATTAGAAGAAAACAAATATCAATATATATTTTTCAAAATTTGAAAGAGAACTTAAATGTTTATAAGACGGCCTTCAGACAAGTTTTTAAAAGGAAAAGAGAAATTATGAGCTGTTACAGCTTTCTTCACCTGGCAGGATCACAGCACCCGACATTAGCAGTTCTTGATTGACCTCTGACACCAGTTTGGGGAGCGCTGTGCTCTCATAGGAGCAGCTCAATCCTGAGGCCAACCTGATGGCTGACCCATTGGCAGCTTCTGGACTGAGTGACTCTTCTGCACTGTGTCTGTGCCCTCTGGTCTCAACAGTGAGGCTGTCATCACGCTGTCCTGTAGAGATAAATTTAGAAAGTGATGTACTTCCAATTACTGTGCAAAAATAATAATAATAATAATAATAAAAACTTCAATAATAGAAGCTTGATTTGACCTCTGCATATTTTTGACCCAGTAGTAAAACCTCATGTTTATTAGTGGTCAAAAAGGTGTACTCTAGTAGTGAGCTCACGTTGACTCATCACAGAGACCAGGTGTGAGTGAGGCTGACTCATGCTGAACTCTGGCAGTAATACACTCTTATTTCTTCATACACATCTCTTCAGTAGTTCATACTCTGGCTGTGGGCTCTGTTACAGGAATGCTGCTCCCAGCATTCCCAAGTGGTGCCACATTTCAGACCTGATTCAACAAAGCCTGAATTTAAAAGTTAACACTGCATTACTGCACTACACACTGACTGAAAGAGTTTCATGCTGCGTAATGAGACAGAAAGAGACAGCTCTGGGTATTTGGTTGTCATTTGATATTGTGCCAACCTCTCAGTTTTGGTTGCCATGTTTGTTGCCCACTGTCTCTTAGTTTCATTGTTTTGACTTGAGAATGACATAAGCAGTTGGCTTAGTCCAAACCTGCGCCTACTGATGGACGCACTGTGACTTTGTAGAACCAGAGCATACTGGCAACATCCCTTCTATTGTTATATGTCTGAATGCTGCGATTTTAATTCAGTTTCCCTGAAAGTAAGTAACTCTACCTCCTACACTCTCTTTCCATACTTTTATCACCAACTTTACTTAAAAATCATTCACCATTATTTGTTGTAAATTTATTTCATGGCTACAAATGCCTTTGGATCCCTCATCTTTGGTGCATTGGACTCATCTTGTAGCTCATGCTAACACAAACATATGAAAACATTTAAAATAGCATATAAAAAGTGTGTCTACAACAGTGCTAGCAGAGTACTAATGTCTGCCCGCCAACATGCTGACAGTGACAATAATAGCTTTGTTTAATTTGCTAGCAAGCTATTAAAACAGAACAGAGCACACCTCAGACTGGCTGTAATGTTGTGCAGGTGTTGGATGAAAATAATTTTTGACCCAATAAAGACAAATCATCAAAGTTTGGTGGTCTATCTTCTTGGGACCATGACTATTCCTTCCATCTAGTTCTTCCTTTGGTGATTTGTGATATTTAAGTCCTGATCAAAGTTATAGGCGAACAAATGAAAACAGGATCTTTCAAAACAACAGACACACGAGCACTAAACTCACCACAAACATGAAGTCTCATTACGCTTTCAAACACTCTCACTTTTTGTGATCACCTGTTGTGTTGTCTTTTTAAAAGGTTTGAGGCCTCTCGTATTGTTCTACTCTGTTCTGCGACAGTAAACCCTCCCAGCTCAGCCTCTTTTGTCTTCAAACAGTCAATGCATTTCCTGTGCGACTGTGTAGCCGGGCTTCTGTGTGCTGCACGTTTCCTAAAAAGCTTTGTTGTCAGAGGAAGTGACAAATAAAGAGTTAAACCTCCTGAGTATTTTCCTGTGTGAAGGTATGTTTCACTGTGGTTTGAAGGTGACACTTTTAACATCATAAGAACTAATTCTGCACTAATAATTGGATATTTAAGTAACTGGCACATGGATACAATACAGATGATGCTGTATATTGCAGTTTGAGTTAGTTTAGGAGTAATTTTCACCTTAAGGATAATTTTAAATGGAGGTGTGAGTCAGTGCAAGTTAAATCTTGTGTTTCTGAACTCAATGAACCCACACAAAGACACAGGCACAGATTGAAAGGTTTTTTAAGTGGATCCCTGGTGGCTGATTGATTCACAAAGGACACTTTTGTGATCGAGGCAACCTATCTGGGATCAGTGCAGCCCCCAGTCCCAACAACACTCATTGGGTCATCTCATTGTGAGACGTTGGGGTCCCTGCGGTCGGTGGGTTGACGGGGTTTACAGGATCCTTTGTTGCCTTTGAAACGTCGTTATGGGAAACCTGCTCTGCAACAGCTGAAACTCAATCCCTTCTGAGGTAATCTCAGAAACACGACACTCATGACATTGATGTGAACGTAATACTGTACATGTGCTGAATGGTGTGTAGTAAACAAATTTACCTCAACACTGACATGACCACCACAATTTCAAAAGATCAGCACTAGCAGATGTAGCTATTGTGTTTGATTGTGCACAGATAGACGTTTAATTAACTCTGTCACTCACACAATTCATTCTCACATTCAATTGACAGATAAATCTGTTTGCTAACAACAACAACGGTCTCTGGATGGTTCTCACATGGTAACATTTACCTGGAGCTACCATGTATGAAAAGAAAACATCTGGTATGATTGTGATTCTGTTTCCAGGGTAGGGCCGTACCTGTTGCCTGAATGTGCCAAAGAATACACAGGGGCTCAGCGTCAAAGCTCTGAGAGCTGTCGTCATGTGATGAACTGTAATAACCAGTCCTGCTACAGGGTAGGATAACACACCCTAATGAGATGTATTATCTAACTATGGAGAGAAACTTGGTTTTCACACCCTCAGGTTGTCTTATTTGAAAAGTACGAACCAACACGTCATGCAGCCCGACGCGTCAACCACTGTTGAAGGAGAGCGCACTTTAAATAAGAAGTGTAGTTTCCCATCCTGGAGGGGATTCAGTCACTGCAACATTGATGTTATGTTACTCAGGAAAAGCCGATATTGTATGTGGTTGTATTATTTTATCGAGAGTAAAAGTCACAAATTCAGAAATTTAATTTCGGGAATCTGTTGAAGTAATCATTGAAAAACCTGACTAAAGAAAAGGTGTATGGAAATGGCAATGAGACTCAGGTTCAGAGGTTGTCTGGAGTTTTTCTTATTTGGTACTCAAAGGTAGTGTATCGACATCTCCAGAAAAAATGGAGTATAAACACCACACAAGTATGCTTTATACCGCTTTATACCGTTAATACTGCTGCTGTTATACATGTTTGAAAGTAAATGCATAACTACAGCTGAGAGAAAGAAATGTAACAGAGTAGAAAATTTTCCATTAAGTCTGTGGGGTAAAAGAATCAGAGACCAGATGATGCAAATATATATTTAAACATATCTCAGTGTGTTACTAAAGTAAAACAGGTTATCAGGTTATCAATGTGATACAGTGCTGCAACACGTACCTGGTTCCTCTTTGCTGCTTCTCCTCTCAGATCCAGGAAAAGCTGCCTCAATATCCAACTTCCCAAAACGAAGCGCGTAACCGTTTATCAGTTTTTTTGGGGAGATGCTAGTGGATCCCCCAGACGAGGATCGTTCTCTGTGACCTTTAACCTGTCCTGCCTTGTTAGTCCTTTCCAGTGACTTTGAACGTCTTTCAGCCCGCCTCTCTGCGCTCCTCAGCCCCCTCTGTAAGTATAGTAAAGGTGTGCTGGGTCTTGAGTCATCACCACTAAGCCAGCCCCGGCTACCCAGCCTCCGAGATAAGAGATCTCTAGAGGACATGCGGGTGTCTGGGCTGCTGCCCGGTGTCACTGTCTTTTCTCTTAGTCTAGCACTGTGCTCCGAGCTTTCCTCAAGGATGGATTCAGAGCTGGACCCGAGGCTCATGGGGTTCTGCAGGGCCTCCATGTAAGACTTCCTGAAAAGTCTCTTACTCTCAAATGTTACAGAGTCCCTCGGAAGGCGACGTCGAGGGCCTGGGTTACTAAGGTCCGTACTAAAAGAGAGCGTCTTGGACCCTGGTCCTTGCTCCCTTTCACCACTTCCCTCGTTCCCTTCCCTTACCTGCTCCTCTTCAGTGGGTCCTTCGATTTTAATTAAGGGTGGGGCACTGGCTGGTGGACTGACATTAGGGGTCACACTGCCAGCTTCCATGTGGTGTCTGTTTGGGGAGGCGGGCTCAGAGAAGATGGAGTCTCCCTGAGAGTGCAGGGACTCTCTGGAGCTGCGGTGGCTGTCCAAAGTCCCTGTTGATCCACTCGTGCTGCAGGTGCTGAGCTGGCCACGGAAGCCACTTCTGCCACATTGCATGATGGCGTCTGAGGGGCTGTTGACAAAAAGCGGATTGACCACGTTCTTCAATGGCGTCCTGAACACAACCGTACCAGTGGTTAGCAGACAGTTCTGTAGCGGCTGCAGGTTCCGGTCTCGTGTTACATTCTGCAGGAACTCAGCTGTGAAGACACTGCCATACATGCTCTCTGCGATGGGGATTTCTGTAATGGCCTGCCCACTGGCCGACAAGCATTTTATCACAAGCTTAGCAGTCTTTCGGCCTAAAGGAACTATTTGGAAGTAGAAGTCTCCTTGCTTTAGTCGCACTTTGTGCAGAGGGGCGATCTGGAGGACGACTTTCTCATGGATGCAGAGAGGCCAGCCCTCATGATAGAACAGCAATCCTCTGAACCTCACCTGAGGGAAAACAGAGAGGTCAGTCATAACTTCTCCCATAAAATATAATAATTTAGTCTTGTGAGTCATGGCTCAGCTGTGGTACAACTTGCATCATTAAAACTGACACCTGCAAAGCCGTGTTCCAACACATGTTTAACTCTAATGCAGAGGCAAGATGTTTTCATTGTACGCTGAAGATGAATCACTGTCAGTGACTGCTCAAAAACCTGTCTGATCAGGCCTGGTTTCGCAGCAACCACAACACAAATCTTCACTCTGACGTAGTAAAAAAACAAACCCTAAGAGCAAAGAAACTGATCTCAAGATGTGGCTTGTTTCATTTGTTATGTCAAGGTAGAGGCTGGGGATGTGATCGGTCTCTGAAGCCTCTCATATTGCGCACATTACAAAGACTCTCATGGAGGACCTGCTTTTCTCAGGGGCTAGCTTAGGTGAAACTATTACACTGTGGCAATCGTCACAGTGTAATCACTGCTGAGGTGAATACAGGGGGGTTAAGTTTCAGAGCTTTGAGTGTAGAGTCCATACACAAAGCACTCAAAGCTTATGGGACCAAATTTCACTTCTGGGTCTTTTGGCAGCTTTTCAAACAGACTACAGTATCCTTCTGTTTGTCTGTTCAGAGAAAGATGGCTGGCTCTGTTTCAGTCTGACGCTTCACCTTTCAACCCAACATATTTACACACTTACACATTCACACATTCTTCAATCAAAAACAAGTTGTACGATCACATCACTACCACTCCATGATTTTACTTCATTCCTCTGGTGTCCTTGCAGGCAATTTTTCCAACCTTGTATTTCATAAAGATTTATATCCAATTGCAATGCAGATTACGGCCAAGGTTTGTTCTAGATAAGTCTCAGGATTTAACTGACTGCTGCATATCAACAACAACTCACAGAGGTTTCTTGTTGGATGATCTGTAGGATCCTCTTGGTGGGAAGCAGGAAGTCAATGAAGCAGCGGAGGCCGTCTCCTCTGTACTGCCTTTCCACCACACTGAAGAGCTGCCAGAGGACGGTGCTAGCAGTGGCACTGAAGGGTCGGTACAAGGCCGACAAGGTGCTCTGGATACAGTTGTCCAAAGACTCAGCGTCCTGAGGGAACAGAGGAGCTGGTTAAGGTCTGATGCCTTGAATCAAGAAACGCGTGCTTAATATGGCATGACTGATCAAGGCGCATCAAAGCAGAGGCTCATAAAACATTAGAGCATAAAACCACTAAACAGATTTGACTTGGGACACATTGAAACAAAAAGGAATATACTAATACAAAAAATGCTTAGAAAGGCAAAGAGGTCACATTTCAGTAAAGGTGTGCTGAAATGCTCTGTTAGGCTGAGAGGGGCACAGAGGGTCCTTAAGCTAGATGCTAAGGCTTGGTCTGCCAGCCTCCTCAGAGTAACAATGCAAATATACTGTTTCAATCAACACAAAGTAAAATCCAAGTTGATTTACATTTACTAACAAATTTTAAGGCAATAAATCTGACCAATGGCAAGATATTCATTCAAAACGTTAACCATGTGATCATTTTACAGAAATATAGACGGTCACATAAGTCAAAGAGCTTCATCATCAGGGACACATGAATTAATAAAAAGGTTGGTGATATTTCTACATTGTGTTGCTAGTATGAAAAAAAAAAAGTTTAATAAATATAATGCAACTTTGACTACACAACAAGGCTTTTCCCTACTGCACGTGTATTTGAAATGGATAAAAAAGGTTGCACACTTTATCTCCTGATTATGATTCAACTTATCCAGACAGTCAGGAAGTTCAAACATGGCAGGAAATGACCACTATGATGGTCTTTCCATCAGAGAGAGGGGAAACACCTGGTGGGAGTGACATCAGAGTCAGTGGACACAAACAGCAGAACTGGAAAGTCCACACTGGGCTCCAGTTGTTGGTGGGATTGTGCTGTGACAGCCATTAATAACAACCATGTCATCACAGACTATCAACTGACCACCTCATGACCCACGCCACCACCACAGTCCCCACCAAAAACAAATTTCATGTCATACACTGATAGTTACAACTTTTCCCAGTATGATATGGGACATTGGGCATTAAAGCAGTCCTGGATAAGCGTTGACCTTGTGTTGTAGTTGTGTTCGGCAGCAGTGGTTTATTGTCCTCATGGGGAAAATCGAGTTGCAGCAGAAATCGCACAAGGCATTTCAAGCATGCAACACAGACATCACTGGGACAAGACATAACGGGGTACACCCTGGACTGGTCACCAGCCAATCACAGGGCTCACACATAGAGACAGACAACCTTTCACGCTCGTACTCACACCTGCAGACAATTGAGAATCACCAATTAACCTGATGAGCATATTTTTAGACTGTGGGAGGAAACCGGAGTACCTGGAGAGACCCCACACATGCAGGGGGAGAACATGCAAACTCCACACAGGTGAACCAGGAGACCTTTATGCCTTTATATTTTATGAGAGGACAGGACAGAAGATGGTGAGAGACTGGGGAGTGACATCCGGGAATGTAGCCACAGGTCGGACTTGAACCCAGGCCGCCCGCATATATGGAGTGCTACCTTAACAACTAGGCCATCTGCGCTCCACTCATTACCTTCTCGCTGTAAAGGCTGCAGTGCTAATTCTTGCGCCACCGTGCAGCCCATTACTTGAATATCATACATAAAGACCAACTTCAGAATCAACAGAATAAGAAAGGAAGAGGTGTCACAGACCAACTGATCCATCATATGGCTGGAACACTTAGTCATTAAGAAATTTGATGGGCTTTGGAACAAAGAACATCTTAGTTCTGTTTTTTTCTGTACAGTGGGATACAGTAACAACGTCCAGAAAGTAACAGCTCAAATGAAGATGCAAATGGGTACCTCGAGTCACCTGCAATACTATTTGCTTTTTTTTCCACAGTTCTGTCTTTGTAAATGCCCTCCACACTTGGAAATTGGATACCTGACAATTTGTTGGACATTGTTTCAAGTTTCCTCATAGCCTTTTTCTGTGCTTCTGTTGCATTTCCAAACCAGCACACAATACAAAAAGAAAGAACAGTTTCAACAAAGGCAAAGTAAAATGTTTGGAGCATTCTGCTGCTGATATTAAAAGACAACAATTTTCTTTGGAAGAACATTCTCTTCTAAGACTTTGCATTCAGTTTTTTTGTCCATATGTCCCATTTGAGTTTGTTGTCAAACACAATGCCAAGGTACTTGTGCTCTGTGATGGATTGCATAGGCTCCCCATTTACCAGAGCAGAATTTGGGGTTTGTGCTGTTTGTCAAGAAGAAGTTAAGAACTGATCCATGCTCCTCTTGCTCATCAAAACATAGGCTCTGGCTATGACACTCAGCAGTAGGAGCCAAGGCCAAACATCCCCCAGTTATCTGTCCTTTCCGAGTGGAACACAGTTGTGCACAGAGACATCTGCCTCCAATGATTATCACACAGATAGACAGAAATACCAGGGAAAGTCCAGCCTGACGACAACAGTGTGCCATACAGAGGAACGTGGGGGGTGAGGACGCAGCTCTTCACTGCTACTTAACTGTCTATGGTGCATTTGCATTACAATACATGTGTGTAAAATTGGATGCATAGAAAAATTTATTGCATAGAGAATTCATCCTGTCACACAGCCCATGTTTCACTCTTTGTTGGAGCTGTCCTGTTTATCTAAGCAGCTAAGGACCATCAATTAGAGGAGAGCAAGTACAGTTCAGCGCATTGGTACACAAGCCACGACTCTACTACAAGGCACTCATTGTGCACTCCGCCTCTCTAAGTGCTATGTGCTGTACAGTGCTTGAGCCCTGAAACAAAACGCCCACCTCCATTAGCAGCCCTCCTGCTTTTGGTGAGACAAAAATGTCTCTGGGCATTAGTCACTGTTACACCCGGGAGGAGAAGAATAACATGGTGTTTTATTGGAGGAAAGCTAACAATGGGAGGAAAGCCCTCACTACGTACTGTAGTTAGCACACAGCAGCAAGTTTCTCTTCAGGTTCCCAAAGCATTAAAAACCCAGCAGTGTTAACAGAGGGAGTGCTTTAAAGAAGAGTTCAATCAGAATATCAGTAATTTGAGCTCCAGTGTAAATCAAATGTGATTCAACGTGTTGCACAAGGGCAGCTGTCTGGGACAATATCCACAGAAGCTCACGTGTTGGTATAAGGTTTCTTCCAGGTCATAATGCTAAGCATGGTAAATATGACAAACTTTAATTCTTTTATGAACCAGCAAATTTAAAAGTGTTAAGTTAAAATACAGAGGAAGACGGAAGTTAAACAGCACATCTGGAAACCTGGACAACAGCTAACTATTAGCATTCAGCAGATCGCTACCACTGTTAGCTAAAAAGTGTTAAAATGTAAATGTAGCCATATGATAAAGTTAGACAACACTAAGGTATAAACATAGGCTGCATTAACATGGACTTGGTGAAATTATTCATCATTTTCTGGAGAAGTGTTATCAAACCAAATGACCTAGCATCAGCCTCAGCGTACATGATTGTCAGTCCAATCAGCAAATCTACGCATAGCTCTTAGCTCTACTATCGTCAAAATGGGGGAGCTATTAAAAAATACTTCCTCCACATGGACACTTAAGGAGTGGAAATTTTGTTTGTAATTATTGCAAGCTAACTAAGCAAACTGGGAACTTAGCTGATAAGTTGTTTAATGTTAACCTCATTGGTATTTTGACAGAAATTTTTCTATCAGTTATCTTCTCCTTTCTTACTTAGTTGGGGAAACAGTTAGTTAGACGTTAATGTTGGAATTCCAAAGTCAGCGTAATCTGTAAACTTTTAGTAATACTTCAAAACAACGCTTAACCCTCCCACCCTCAGTGCAACATATGGAGGGGAATGGTCACTGTGGGAATCTGGTGGGTGTGATCCAATTCTAAAGCAAGCCCTTACTGGAACAGTAGCTTCTTCACACAATGTTTACATCCAGAGAAATGGAAAATATACATTATTATATTATCCTGTAGACAATATCTAGCAGAAGGTACAACATACAATCTATAGCTCTCTATTGTTAAAGAGCTTTTGTTAAAAAAAAAAGCATCTCCTGCCGAGTGGGTGACATATCTGCATGTCTCAGCAAACCGCCTGAGTGTAGCCACCAAAGCGGAGCTCCCGCTCTGCTCTAAACCACAGAGTGTAGTGCAGTGTGTATGGTGATGTATGTCTAGCTCTCAGACCCTCGGACATGACAGAAGCAGACTGGGAAGCTCCACCCTTTCTGTTGCCAAGTCTCTATGAGCGGCTGTCCCTGTGATGGAGGGCTGAGATTGTAATTAATGGCTTCAAGCTCCAGGTGGGACGGTTTTGTTAAAGCTTTGAGTAAACCAGCTGTTCAGAGGTTACACAGAAGCAGAGTGTAGGCTCAGCAATGGGGGATTGGTCTTTCAGTGAAACAGGGAACTAACAGGAGGCTTGACTTGCTTATACTGAGAAACTTTTTATTGAGGTATAGTTGAGTTTGACTAAAGGGCTGTTTGTATGCCACTGATGTATTTTCTGTGTTTCAAGTAAAATACATAAAAAGATATTAGCCATGACCAGGATAAACTATACATGTATGAGTACATGCATCACACAACCAGGTAGAGGAACAGTGCAGAAAGAAAAGTAAAAATAAGGAAGGAAAAGGAGGGGGCAAAAAAAAAAACAAAAAAGAAAGAAAGCCAGAAACCTACAAAGACAGAGAGAGTGAGCAAGAGGTGGTCACTGACACATTTAGTGGGTCAGGGACACAAAAGGCACTGCCTACCAGGCCTCCAGTGGAGCATGAAGCCACCAGGGGAGTGTAACAGGAGAGCCCTGGAGCCCCCATACAGACAGCTCACTAACCAACCTGCTAACAGCCTCAAAAGCAGCAGCCTGACAAAGGCTACAGGTTGAACAGACCACTGCCAGGTGCCAGGATGCTGACAAAGGAGCCCAGTGAGGCCTCAGTTTGATTCAGCTTTTGATCCAAACCAATGGAAATCTTATCTCATGAGAGGAGAGAAGTGAGGAAAGACGGTGAGATGGGGTGAGAAAAAAAAGAGAACTAAAAAGTTACACCAAAACTAAACTGATTTGAACATGCACATAAATAACATCAACATCACTAACATAACATCTGTGTACCTCTGCGCGTATGAACCCTCACTGAATCTTTTCATCAGACAACAGCACAACATTAGAATCAGCTTTGCGAAAAGACAGCTAAGTAAATGCTATAATGTTATCTCAGCAGATAAACTTTAACCCTCAGAGGCCTGAACTGATTGTTGTACAAACAATGAGGTCTGCGAAGTGATGGATCAACAATATGGAACTCTGGTGGTGATAAACTGGCCCACCCACTCATCCACAGCAAAACCTTTTCATTTATACACTGCGTTTACAGTCATTCGAGCTGTGCTGCTACTACTAAGAGGAACTGTTCTGTTGATAATCAAGGTTTGGGATACTTTGTGAAGTGTAAGACTGGGCTGAACGTTTTCCTTTTAAGTAAGGTAAAAACAAACAGCCTATGTTAAGATTCCCATGCCCGTTATCAGAGACTTAATTTATGTGGTCAGGCTAAAACTAATGACCTTGTCCAACAGGATGTAAACAACACTGACAGGATAGAGTTCCTGAGCAGCCCTAAACGACCACACTGACCCTACGGGTAGATGTTGTTCACTATACAGCACACCCAAATTCACATGTTTGACCAGGTCTTTGTATAAAAGACACCCCAACTAGAGGGAACAAAGTGAATGGGGGTTCTTCAGCCAACCAGAGCAGTGATGAGCAGTGACAGGAGAGAAAAAAGAGACTAACAAAGGGTAGAGAGGGTAAATATAGCATCGGTGCATACCAAAACAAGTGGGAGGATGATAAAGGAAACTAACTTATCAGAGAGGATACAAACGTGTATTTCACTGAGCCTTGAAATGAAAAATAGCAAGCTCATCCAATAGTGTTTCAAATCTTTTCAGTGTTTTGGCAGTTATAATCTCACCAATGCTGATTGCTGCAAAACTGAAAAAATACAAAATAAACCTAATTTTTCTTTCACCATGACATCTTGAGTTTCTCACAGACATTCAACAGGCAGGAGACCTGTTGAGGAGTTATTATTCTACGACTCCTGATGGCCTCCAAAAGGAACACAGAGAAATAAAAACAAGTCTGTATCTGAGAATAATAGACACAGAAATAAAAACATTTACAATCTGGGATTTTTTTGTGTGTGACCAGAAAGGAAGGTCATGAGTTGAAGGTGAATAAAAATGAAAAAAATGTCACATGGCAGCAGTTATGTAGCGCCAGATCAGCAGAACTCCCCTACTACCTACTACCTTACCCTTTCACTAAGTCTATGCATTGACAGCTACCTGCTTTGTTTTGGCTACAGAGAAAGAAGTCAACGTATCAGCTGTCTACAAGCTGAGACAAAAACATCCATCCCGTGAATGCACACAATTACACACCCACTCACACACAAACACACACACACAGCACAACTGCTTCAGGTTCCCAGGAAGCCCAGGTTTACTCTCAACACTAAAAAAGGAAACAAACATAAAAACCCACAGACAGAAAAAGATACTTCACAAAGTCACAGCAGAGCTCTCAGCGTAACATAAATCCAGCTCCTACCTTAATGCTTAGGTAGTTGTCGCAACTCCGGGACTTTGCTCTGGAGTGCATTTTTCCCAGTGACAGCATTTATGCATCAAACAATACACAACATGTATGGGTCATAAATTCCAAGTGTTAAAATCCAGCGTATGATCCTCTTGGTGAGTCATTGCTGTGATATCAACAGGTCCCGTGTGTCCTCTGTCTCTCTGTCCCCTCTGTGTGCTGCGGTGCAGGCAGCTGGAGCAGACTAAACTCCTGTCGGAGCGTGAGAGAGCCAAAGCGCTAGCTTCCCCGTCACTTACCCTCCCAACCTCCCCCCAGCACAACCTCCCCCACCCTGCTGCTGCTGCTGTTCTGCCACTGAAGCCTCCTCCAGCTGTGATAATGCACACGGCTGCAACTTCAGGCTCCTTATTCAGAAATAAAAACAAAACTAACAGAATAAAACACTACCTGACCATCTCCTTAAGCCTCCACCCAGCAAGGGGTTGGACTCTGACAGTCCTCTCTGTTCTCCCTGACCCCTTGCACCCCTAACTCCGCCAGCAGATCCCCTCCACCCCTCCTGCTGCAAAGGTCTCTCTTTGTCCTGACAATACAAATGGACTAGGGTTTCAGCTTATTCTGCTGCTTTTCAAAGGGAAAAAGAAAGACATCAGCAAAGGATTGGTGGCTCAGGTCAATCACTACAATGCTGCTCCCTTAAACCACTGACAGCCTCCTGTTACATAAGACAAATATGCCATCTTCAAAATGCCTCTTCATAACAAGATGTCTATGACTTCAATAAACTCATTAGGTCACATTCCTTAAAGGTGACTTCTGAAAACTCACGAGACACAAAAACAGAGAAGTGGTGAGCATGTTTTTATCCCAGGAATGCTGTAAAGTGACAGTCTGTTTGCTCCTTCCCATCTCCTTCTAAACACAGGAAATCCTTGTCCAGGAAAACATGCTCCGTGAGAATGCATGCTTTGTGTGAAAATGTGAAGATCATATTAAGCCGGCCTGTGTAAACAGAGACGGCAGTGAGGATAGGTAATTGGGTTGGTTTATATATAGAGAGGCAGACATCACAATGGCCTGACAGAGAGGGAAGGACACACTGTTTCTAGCCACACGGGGGTCACACAAACACTGCCGTGGCAGCTCAGAAAAATAGATCGAAATTAACGTTTCGACATATTGTAATACATATACAGTAGATCTACATTTAGCCTTATGGATATATCTACAGTATAATTTGCTGTATAAATAAACACACACATACCTCATATGTGCACTCTTCAAATATACACTCCTCCTTCTCCAAGTCCCATAACGTCCGTGCCATGCCTGAACCTATAATTTCTGTCCCACTGAGCTGGTTTCGCTGTATGAGAGGGCAGTTTTTCTTCTTTTGAGCCTTCGCATTCCCTTGATTTCTTCTACTTGCCTTCTTTTTACTACCATCTTATCTAAACTGGCTGAAATCATGGCACATGAGCATCAAATCGGTCTCAAGTGAAGTCTCCGAAAGCCCCAGGCTGGTATATGTCCAAGAGGCAGGGTGCCCATAAAAAAAAACAGATTTTAGTCCGTCCTTACAATCTTGGCCCATGACAGGAGGCTGCAGCCCTGTCCATCACAACTGCATGGTGAGTTGAAATGACGATGACAGGAGAGAGATGATGGGAAATGTGGGGGAATGCCTTCTAAGAGAGGTCCCCTGAGGATATTGCAAAGGGGAAGTAGTAGTTTACGACTGGTATCTAAATCCCTAATCCACCAAAACTGTTTTTAAAATGTGCACTTTTAGAGGTCATTACAGTTTCAAAAGTTTGAGTACATTGCACACTGGCTATCTGTTTTGTTTTTGTGAAACCACCATGGACAGGACAACCGGTATCCCAACTGAAGCCAAAACATTTGGAACATTTTTCATAGAAATTTAGTTTGAGTTATCTATTCTGAAGTTAAAAAGATAATCTGTTGACAAACAGGGGTCTCTGCAGCATTCTTTACTGGATTCACAGAGTAAAAGTTAATCAGAAACATAAACACTGCCACAAGTCACTGAACTTTTCTTAATACCAAGCGTTCATACTCATCATCCATATATCACTAACCTGGAGGATCTTTGGAGTATCTGTAAGTTAAATGTGTACAATGAATTATTGCACACATTATTGAATTATTTTATTATGAATTTGTTGTATTTTTTGGTTCAAGTTTCTGAACAGTTAAAATGTCCAAAAATTCATGGCTTTAATCTTTTTTAAAAACTGTTTGAAACTTCAAACTAAGTTGATATTTTACAATCTGCTAACAGGTAAGTAAAATATTCAAACTTCCTTGCTGTTCTGGTTTTATAACAACACTCATTCATCAATATTTTCCTCTTGATATGTGTTGTTTAGTACAGTAGGCCTGACGTTCCTCTGTGAACACATCAGCCTGTGTTTGTATTCCTGATGATTTATGTCAGGAGTAAGACCTGCCGGGGAAAAAGTGAACAACATGTTTTCTGGAGACAGATCTCATGTCTAAATTTGCAGAGATTTACTTTACAGAGCTAATGTCTCTTCATTTAAGACAAAAATAGACCCATTGGTGGGACTCTTGCGCTCTTAACTATGATGTGTTTTGATTTAATCAAGACTGACAGCAGCGAAGTTGTGGACAGTAAACCATAAGCTCTAATTAGGTTAATATGTTTGTACAACTGCAAAAATTAAACTTTTCCTGTTGTTCTTCCATGAGGTCTAAAATAGCTCTGTTTACGCAGGATTGCGGTAAACAATATTTATGTGATCTGTGAAAACAGATAGGGCAGTCCCAAGGGCTGCACACTGTCTGATAAAGCCAACCAAGGGAACAAATTAGTCAGAAGACATGAGAGCTGCAGCTTCATCATTTCTCGTCGTCATATCTGACCTTCACTCTGCAGATAAAAATATGGGACAGATTTAAGGAGGAGGATGGACACAGAGGTTGTTTGGATTTAGATGGAAAGATTTTTGAAGAGATGATTGACACACATGAAAACACATTTTCAACCCAGCTTCACTCAAATAATGGAACAACCTACTGATGGCTTAACCAAATCTTACATTCAGGAAGGGAGTGAAAGATGTAGTCAGTTGGTAAAACTGAAAAATGTCAATTGGTGTGACATTATCTAAGTTTTGTTATGAAATATTTTAAATTTGCTTTGAGATGATGTTTCATAACAAATAACTTATTTCATCAGTATTCTTGCATAACTTCTTGGAAGATCAATTATTTAATCCATGTCATGCTTTTGTGGTTACACCATTTGACAATTTAATGGGATTGATTCTTTCATTGGCAAAAATGGCAGAAATGTCATATAAAATACTATCAAACCAAAATAAATGCAAACTACACATTTAAAAAAACATCTAACGTGCTGTTTTAACAAGTCTAAAGCATATTTTTGAGACCAACCAATTTGTCACTGTTTCAATTATATGCTGAGATTAGAGAAAGAAGAGATTATATGCTGTTGTAAATACATGGGTGGTCATTCCTGACACATAAAGACTCACACACACCAAACTGTGGAATGTGACACCTTAGTCCTACATCACTTCATACCAACCTCACAGTGCCACCCAGGCCTCCCAGTACACAGTCTCAAGAAATCTTCTAACTTAAACCCTGATCTTCCTCTTTAACTCTGGCAAGATATCTTAATATGTCTTAATACTGTTGTGGAATTCAAGGTTACAAGTTACAGCAGCAATGATTAAATTCATCCAACATCAGGAGCTTTGCTCTGCTAGTTCAGAAAAACCAAACCAACATCTTGTGTGACATTTTTTCTGCCCATACTCAATACACTTCCACGCAAACGCAAGAGCAAAAATAACAACTTCAACCGCTTAAATATCAGTATTTTCCCGTGTAATTAATAAACAAGAGTTTCTGATTTTTTTTACAAGTCTGAAATTCAAACTTTAGCAATATTTTCTTGCTCATGAGTTCATCAACCGATTGTAACTTGTCAGAAGAAGATTAATGATCTGACTTCTCTGTATGATAAGGAAACAAAAATATAGGAACACACTCTTCATCCTGGATAAAGGACAGAGGGTTTTATACTTACAGGTCAGTAAATTAGTTGGGTCCATATTGACAACGATTCATCCCTCTCCTTCTCCTTGCCTCACACAGGCACGAGAACTCACATCACATCACATCACCATCCAGAGCTCCTGCCCTCTTTGCCCCTTTGCTGACCAGTCCCAGGGGTCTGGTCCTGAACTGTTCCTCCTCCCTAAGACAGACACTGTGCTGCTGATGCACACTTCAGGCTCCAGCATTCAGATTGATTGCCTTGCTGCACAAATGCACACAGCTACACAAACATAAACACCCACATAGTACCCCAACCCCCGGCCTCCCACTGCCATGCAAGACTGCTTCCAAATCTGCACAGAGATGTTCATGCATTGCAAGAAAGAAAAAAAAAAACGCCTCTCAAATGAGACTCAGAGGTGAACTTTGTGTTTTGTTTTTTCCCAATGTCTTTATCAGAGAAACGATTCCACACGACCTCAATGGCAGAGTGGTGCAGCTGTTACACCATGAGCCTCAACCATATCCATGCTCCTTACTGCTGGGAGAGAACGCCACCTGTCATAGCTGCTGAATGTACCTCCGCCCCCCGCTGTGTGGACGTCTCACTCCAACACAAAAGCCAGTGTTTTCTCTGGGCACGCGAGCACAGGTGGCTGGAGGAGGCAAGGTCGAGTTACAGCAGCGGCTCCCACATCACAACCCCCCCAATAAGTTATCATGGAGAGAAGGAGAGGACATGCTTGGTCTGACGGAGTGTCGCTGGGACTACATTATGTTGAGTATACATGCTGTATGGTTTAAAGAGTGATCCTCCCTACATGACTATCAAATCTAATTAAACCAGATCCAATCTGTACTGTAAGGCAGAGGAGCAGGTAAGTCATGGAAAACGCTCCTAATATTCAACACACTAATGTGAGATTTTAATATCTTTGTATAGACTTGCCTGATTACCCACCCATGCATCTGTTTCAACAAGCACTGAGACACATCCTTTAGTATTTGGACCAGCTAACCGTGTCATAAAACATGCCTTTAGGCTTCACTTCATTGGTGGAATTTGTTAGAATGTATATTTTCCATTCAAGGATAATGTAAACTTTTAAAGAAGTCACAAAACTTCATGAGAAATCTGTGTTATCAGGGCTCTCTTGATTATTTAGCTGTTACTCATGCGACAGGTTATCAAAGAAAAGCTTAATTCTAAGAAGAAATGACACAAAGAAAGGACAATGTCTACAGGTCTAACACAAAAACCACAGGACACAACTTCACTTAACAACAAAATTCAAATTAATCCCAGTTAAAGCAGCTTAATCAGCTCTCACCTCCTGAAGCTCTCCTACTTTGAAGACTCCAACAACACATGCAGCAGAAGCAGACTCTCTTGGCTCCAAAGGGCTGACAGCTGTCTAACCAGAGGAGAGGACCAGCCCCCTGAATGAGTCCTGGAGGAACCTGACATGTTCCATCAAACGCACAGCTTTGTTGACTGAGGAGAATCACAATATTAAGGGCCAGCCAGGCAGAAAGTTTCCCGGCCCCCCAGGCATCCCAATTCCTCGGCAGGGCGTAACCCAGTCGTTTTATCTGCACCCATCTCCCTCCTGTGTGTACACTGTGAGGGGAGCAGAGCTGTGCAACTCCACAGTCCCTGCCGTGTCAACAAAGTCTAGACAACTGCCCTTTACCTGTGATTTCTGTCCCTAAAGGTCTCAAGCATTTACTCTTACAAACGTTTGACTGAGAGTTTGTATTTTAGCATCATTTTGTCACATTTTCTGCTATCTGAAAGGCCCTTCATGACTCCCTGATTTGCCAAGAGTAATAAAATTAAAGGATTAAAGATACATGTCACAATAAAGAGATCCACAGGATCACAGCCCAACTGATCCACTCAGACAATGCAGCATCTGTCAGGCCAAACTGCCTCCAGTTATTCTATCCACACCAGATGTCAGCCTGCATTGTTCTATGGATTACTAAAGCCACTCACCAAACACCTCCAGGTGTGCATTCCACCAAGCAGAGGAAAGGTGGGAGCCACTCCTCTGAATCAATAAAAACGCTAACTTTGGCTCCAGAGGAAGGAGAGACTGTTTGAGTTTGGTCAAGAGAAGCTGAAAACTATCAGTACGCCTTTAGAGTCGAGGGGTTTGTTCATGTGGTCCAAGATGAATGAAGGCAGGAGAGGTGGCTTATCTTTGGTCTGAACTGTACACCTGGTCCTTGCAGGGTCTTTAATCTTTAGAGGAAAGAGGAAAGATTAGAGGCTTCTCAAATACTTCCTTCATGTTGGGCTGAACTACCAAAGGTGTGTAAACATTTGCGTAAAGTAAATCACTGGGAGACACAGCTTAAGCACCAAAGGAATGAAGCTTAATGCTACATTCACTCATTCTCCCACACTTGTGACATTTACGACAGGATAACAGTTAAAGCTATAACAGATTACTAACATTTCAAGTGCATAATGTAGCCAAGGTGCCCAACAACTTGTGGTACCAGCTGCTACAATGGCAGATGAGGTTGTGTTTCTCTGTCTTGTATTACTCTTGTGTTTTTTTGAAGCTGGATTCAAACTCTCTGACCTTACATTCTCACATGAAGCACTAGGCGTTTACATATGCTGTATTAGTCGCAACTTTGTACATGTACTGCAATGATCAAGTATTGAAATAAATTGTTATATAATTGTCACACACTTTGGACTAATCCCACAAATAACTTTTAAACAAATGCAAACACACTCCTCATCTTTATAACAGAAACACTGAAGTCATTTTGAGTCACAAATGTCAGAATCAGACCAAAAACCTTCCATGATGAATTTGTAGCCGACAAAGTGCTTTCTCAGAAAGAAAAAAAAAAAAGTCCGGTACAGGACATGTTCTCATTTCCAGTAAATCTGAGGATGTAAGACACACTGATAACCATCATAGGGCTCATTATCGGCCTTACTCCATGTCTCTGCACCTGATAATTTGTACAAAAAAACAGCACCTCTTAGCAGAAAGAGGTGGGGAAAAGAGAGATTCAGAGAACTAGAAGAAGACAGAGAGAGAGAGAGAGAGAGAGAGAGAAGGAGGGAGAAAACGATAGGGAGGGCGAGGTGTTTCCTGTTTCCATTGCTCTAATTATACCTGTCTCTAGAGAATATAAGGCCTATCAGGACGAGGAATTCAGTCATTGGGGAACCCCTCCACAACAAAATAAATGAGTTTCAAACTTACAATGAGTTTTTTTTTTCACGTCTTTTACTTACTTTACTAGTTTTTGGAAGGTTTATGGAAATTTATAGTAAAGTGTAAACATAATTTAAAGTGCACTATTCATATGTGAGAAAGAAAAAAAATGTGCTTTACCATCTTAAACTTTCCTGTTTAGACTCTACTTGTAAAGGTGATCAATGTTGGAGAAAATTAAACTTTCTTACCCCAAAAGTGTTGTTAAATACCGTCAAACTGCCTTAACTCTGATGGTCCCTGAGGACCAAGCTGTACATCTTATTCCTTCAGGACAAAAAATGTACTCAGCTTTCTTCTACCAATGAAACACATCACTCGGATCAACTTCTTTGGAAAAAGTAAAAAAAAAAAAAAAAAAGAATAATACAATAAATAAAAGTTAAAAAGAAAAAAATGCTGTTCTGGTCACATACATTTGAAAGCTTTGCAAACACCTGCCCTGCTGCAGAGGTTCCAGGCAGTAAAAATGACGACAGAAGTATTCAGTCCTGTCAGTGATAGTCTTGTTTGTCTTTGAAGGTCATGAAGAGGTGTCAACATAAATTTAAGTCTTTCTTATTTGAGTAAAATTTCCCACGCAGAAGCTTTGAAGAGGAAAAAATTCAAAAGCAAATTTCCGTTGTCAAAACGCTGCTTTGGCATGCTGCTAACTGTCAGTTGCCTCCTTTTGACAATGAGAGCACTTTTTCAGATGAACTTATCTCTCACTATATCTGTCACTAAGTTCTTGTTAAAGGAATAGTTTCTTCAGATGCTATGTGGATAAACCATCCAGAAACTTTAATACTGTGGAAAATGTCTCAGAAGAGCTGCTAAAGATAATATACCATCATTTCATTTAAAGTAGAAAAAAATACAACCAGCAAGGAGTGCATGTACTTGAACACTGCCCTCCTCTAGATGGAACCAAATGACAAATAAAACTGGGCCTCGGGCCACAGCAGAATAAAACACTTTCACCAAACATTTAAGAGTCAGCAGTAGACTCACTGTCTTCTGTGTTCGACACAGCAAATTAGTGCAAACTATAAATTCAAAGGATAACAATAGATGAAGTCTCCATAAACTTCTCTCCCTCCAAAGATACTAAGAAGTGACGAATATTAATAATCTGTTTGACAGACCGGGTTTATAGTAAGCTTTTTGGACCATCTATTAGTATGCAGATGAGGAGAGGCAGGCTGAGGGAGAGGTGGGGGATTTGTAAGACAGAAAGCGATGGAGAGAGCAGCTTGAGGGAGCAAAAAAGCCATCGAGCAACCTTCATCCAGCAGCTCACATTGCCCAGCAACCTCACCGCCAGACAGAGAATGTGTACAGTTGTCTGCAGACTGCTCCTGCTTGCTCACCAATAAAGATAATGACTTAGAAATACAAGGAGACCAACAGCTAGATTCATTCCAACTTAAAACTACAATGTTCTGAATTTGCAGGATATAAACTGTTCAAAAAGTTAAAGCCCACTGATCAAAACAGGCATTTTATTGAGATATTGACAATAATGATTTCATTTGCACTTTCCTAAATTTATTTTTCTTTTTTCATTTTATGTTTCTCTGCTGTTTTTAAGACAAGAACTTACTAAATCTATATGGGAACGAATTGTTTTGTTTACAAAACATGTGAGGAAAAAATAACCTTGAAGTAAGTAAAGTGACTAAGAGTTTCTGGCTTCAAAAATTCCAGAAATGCTCAAACTAGTAGACTCCATGGCTCAGTGGATGTCAATAAATTCCAGACCTGTGCACATGTAACAACAAATTTATTTATTTATTTTTTTAAATTTGGAATAAGCAGTAGTTTTGATCCAAAATTTACTATTAAAAAGTTACTTAAAATAGAGTTTCAGAGCTTTTTGGTGCATTGTAAAAAGATATTAAAAACTGCACTGATGGCATTCACACGGACCCCTGAAAACTAACGATTAACTAACGATAACGAAGGCTTCTTTTTGGACATGACACATGCATGGCGATGCACTTGGTTAATGAGCATCAAGGTTCTTTAAACATTTTGATGAACAGACTTATGCTTTCAAATGCACAATGTCAATATTTTTTGGTTTCACTGTACAACAGGTGCATTTACATTATCTACTTTGCATGATACATCCTTAAAAATGCATAGATATGTTAGTGCATTATCAATCCTTTTCCCTGGCAACATTTACCCAAACGTTATTGATTTAAATCATGTAGAGAAATCTCTCATTAGAATGAAGACAGTCTTCTTTTGTGTCAGATCTGAGAGTTAGAATTAGTGAACCATTTTCCCTCCAGTTTCAACTCAGCTCAGTTTAGGGCTTAATCAAGTGGAAATTGGGTATAGGGGGCTGTGGGGGTGGTCAGGGTTGGGGTGCAGGGAGAATGGAGCAATTGTTCAGATAAAGGCCTCATGTTGAGTTAGCTTTGATGTGTCTCAGGGGGAATATGCTGGGATTTTACAGTAGCTTTACACCACACTGATGTTTGCTCACCGCTGCCAGTAGCTGCAGGCTGCATAGATGAAACTAAATGGGCTTCAAAGTTGAGAAATCTGTGCTTTTTTGCCATAACCTGTCCTATACTCTCTTTGGCCAATACTTCAAATGCAATCTCACATCTTGCACTGAATGTTTCTCACAATCTGCACTTCCTCACATGGACACCCAACAGTATCAACATTCAAGAGAGATTCCCCTCCGTTTGCCCCTCGCCTATACAAGCAGACAGGCTCCCACTGATCTATTATGTTGCAAAGCCTTTCTCATGCATGTCTTGAATGAAAGCCAGCGTATCGATGGTCTGAAGATAATCACGTTTTCCTGAGGCAGGCTTAGCCGCACTAAATAAGCCCACAGAAGGGGAAAAGGTGGGTCAGACAAAACTACTGTGGGAGAAAGCAGG
Organism: Labroides dimidiatus; assembly: GCA_030710495.1. NCBI lineage: Eukaryota > Metazoa > Chordata > Actinopteri > Labriformes > Labridae > Labroides > Labroides dimidiatus. The sequence goes on from CM061148.1 coordinate 14,679,494, forward strand.
GATAATATTTCCCCCCTAACAGTTTATAACACGGGTAGAAAAAGAAGTACAGAGGAATACAAAAAAAGACAGGAAAAATCTATCTAATGTGGAAGATTGTTAAGGTAGTTTGTAGGGAAAAAACTATCATTTAAGTTAGAATACATGGTGATGTGCATGTCTATTTGATACATCTACCTTACCTCAGTTCTCTCTCTCAGCAGGTGCACTTGGTACTCTTTGGAGATGCTTCAGTGTTCTGCCTCCAGAAACCATGTCCTCTCCGATTTCCCACTTGTTGCTGTATCAGTAAAGCCTCCATGTGGAGTCCGTCCTTGGCAGTTTGTTCCAAAACACGGCAACAAAATGCCAACAGTTGCTTTAAAGTTAGCGTCTTAAGTTGTTACTCGTTTTGCGGGGAAGGTGGTAGCTGCCAGTGTTTGCTGCAGGTTCTCTCCAAGGCGCACAAAGTGGATATTTGCATTGGGCTGACCCTCCCCTCGCCTTTCATAGCTGCCATTGTTAGTCCCAGTCGGGGCTCGGATTCAGTCCTTCCCTAAATCCCTGACGACCGGAGCAGAGAATGCTGCTTTCTCTGAGCTGGCAGTCTGGCAAATAACAAAAGTGCGTTGACACAAAGAAACTATCATTCCAGCATAAAGAGGAAACAGGAATCAAAAAACAAGCTAGGATAGTAGCGATTTAGCGTTCATCTTTAAAGATTTGTCACTCCTGACAACAACTTGAATGACAGGTAGCAGGTTGGCTACAAGCGTTTACATATGGTCACGTGACAGGTAGGATACGTTGTGGACTGTGACAGCTCACATTGGCTACCCGCAGTGATCAAGTAGGGGAGAACGGGGTTAGTTGTCACACTTTTTACTCTTGTGTGAATTGTTCATCATCAAAACATCTTTCAGTAGTCATTCCTACATTTAATTGAAGCTTAAGGTGTTGGCTTGAAATGTGTATCACTCTCATTTTCCAACTCATTGTAATAACGAGGTACTTCACTATCAAAGACACTGACACATTGTGTCAACCCCATCACAGGAACATGAATAGGAAACACATCGTTGGGTCAGCCTACTGTATAGCATAAACGTGACGACCGTCCCCAAAAAAAAAATGTGACGACCAACCCCAACTGGAATTTCTAGCTAGATAACTAGTTAGCTAATAATGATCTGAACTACAGCCCCCCCCCCCCCCCCCCCCCCCCCCCCCCCCACACACACACACACACACACACACACAAACACACTTTTTAAAGGTAACTTTATTCATTTATTTGTTTGTTATAAAGCTATTGTGTCACAACAGAAAGGCTACTGTAGTGTATGGAATACTTATTCTAGGGTTAGTTGTGTCACCCCCTTGTGCCCTGTAGCACATTTGATAGTTGATCACATTGGCGCAGTGATATGTGTTGCCGTATCTTTTTGTACCATAGACTGTATAATTAATGGACGTGTTCTCGACGTCACCCATCTGTTTCTGATACATGCTGTTTCTGCAGCATCCGTACACTGACTAACTTGCAAAGAAATATTTTATGAACAACGGTTTGACCTTCATCAGAAAAACATTATTTGCCTGATGTTTGATGGTGTGCAGGTGCTAATCTTTGAATAAAGCGATTGTGAAAAACCCTAGAAGGAAAATACTGAGGAGCTGAATATTTACGATTTGACATAACAAAACCACAAAGAGTCCTCTTACCCCAAGTTCAGCTTTTATTCCAGAGAAGAATAAGAAGATGAGTTATGATCCCAGTTCTGTAAGTTTCCATACCACAATTTGAGAGACAGCGCCCTCTGGTGGTGAGATATAATAAACGTGACACTCAACCCCGTTCTCTCCTACCTATTATGTCTGCACAGAGATAGAAATAGTCACTTGGTGGTAGAATTTTCTTCCCCAGATCAAATGCTATAATTAATACTATCGTTAATTTTTGTGGGCACCGTTTGGAATTGAACTGAAAAAAGGCTTTATTCTGGTTGCCTTCCAACATGAAATCCACAATTGCATGCATTACATTATTTCTCTAGGGGAGAACAGGGTTATTTGGCACAGGGGTTGTTTGTCGCATTCATTATATCCTGCCACCAGAGGGCGCTGTCTCTCGAATTGTGGTATGGATATTTTCATGTCAAATTGTAAATATTCAGCTCCTCAGTATTTATTGTCAAGGCTTTTACACTGTAAGTTTATAACATAACATTTTTTTATCAGTAAAAGTGTGAAGGGAAAGCTACAGTTTAGATTGTTATTAGATAAAACTACATAGTGCGACATCTGTCGTATATCGCCAGAAAGCAGAAGCAAAGCAACATAGAGTTTATCTTTAAGAACCTATGTTCATGCTCATTAAAATAGTTTGTCTACAACAATGTCATGCTGTTCCATGAGGTATTTCGCAAATGATGCAAAATGTATTAACCATTGATGGCTATTTGATGCCATCTAGGGGCTGACTCAAATTGTTGCAACACAGACTGGTGACAAATTTTAGGGAGGTTTTTCAGAGTAGGAGGGCAAAGAACTCATTTTAGATGATTGATAAAACTTTAACCATGTTAGTTTTCAGGGTCCTTAACATCAGTATTTTACACACTTGTCAAGCTGTTGAAACAAAATTCATGGTTTTCCCACAAATAACAAGAACTGATAAAAAAAGATCTGCAATTCTGCAATTGGTACCATAAATCAACAATAGTGTTTTCTCTTCATTCAGTTATTACAAACTAATTGACAAATAGGAAGCCATATGCTGTCTGCATCAAAGTTACAGTCAATTTAAGTCACTACCATATATTTTAGACTGTTCCCAGGGTTTCCCTCAACTTACAGAACAGCCATAGAATTTGTAAACAGTGTGAGACCTGTTGGGGAAATTGCACAGCCATATAAAGCTAAGATTTGTGCTGTAACTTACCTAGTCGTCCTTTTCATGTTTTTGGACCAGGCTTCTAGAAAAAACTTCAAAAGCACTGGTTTAAGTTGACGATGCTACAGCTATTTCTAAAGTATTATCATTGTTGTGAGGGCAATTTCAAATGTGCCTAATGCAACATCAAATCACTGGTGTTTTTTTAAGGTGGTCAAAAGACAACAGGATAATTACGCTAATCTTAAAAAAATTCTCAAATGACCTGAGACCTCAGAGTGCATTACTGCAATTTCTGTTTTTTTCTTAAAAATGAACAACAATCTATCACTAAATTTTCCTTTACTTAATCAAAAAGCACAATTAGGTTGCATTATCATGTTTTTATAGTCTGATAGTGGAAGTCCTTACAACATATGTAACCTATGGTTAGGCTTATTCTGGTAAAATGCTTAAAATAGTAACATTTATATTCAGTATTGTAAATTGTCTTTGCAAATAAAATAATAGTAAACATTTTTATTGATTGTTTATGTGCTGTTGTTGTCAGCGTATTCCTAAGAAACTCACCATGATCAAGTTTGTTATGAGCAGAAATAAAGGAAGTGTCCGTGAGGTAATATAATTGAACTATATAATGTTTATTAAAATATATAAAAGACAAAATACATATATGCATAATTATATCCATGATGACATATGCATATACAGCATAATAATTATACAGTAAAATGTGTTTACATACCTAGATTTTTTTTATACATATAGCTAGATATTTTTGCATTTAAATTGGCAGTGGTGATTTTATACTCCCCCCCGACCCCCCAACCCTTAACAGGAAACCCCTCAGTCCACTTCAGGCTTCTTAGAGTTAGAAGCCTCTGTGAAAAGCTTGAGAGCAGCAGCACCTTTACACCTGAGATCCATGTATTTTGGAAAGCTCTCACCCAGACCAACACACCTGCTGTGAGGCAATAGCTTCAAGAGACCTTATCCAACAGCACCAGGAAGGAAAGGATGTAATGTCAAAAGTTCTCTGTGCTACTTCTTTTTGGAATATGTTGTACAAATTGACATTGGTAACAATTTAGCAGTCCCGGCAGAAAATCTAAAAAAAAACTTATTTACTGTGCCACATCTTTCTCTACAACAATAACTTCAGAAAAAACATCCTCCTGTCCTCCAATATCACCACCATTACATCTCATCTCAGGATATATCTGTATAGCTTAAACGTGGGTAATAAAAGTTTCCTGGACAGAGTGTGAGCAACTCTGGTGGGATGATTTCAAGTCTTTCTGGTTGGTTGTGGTTGGTCCTGTATAGTTTTTTAGACTGCACACTGATGGATGGCAGTCATGTCTGATGGTAATGGTGGTAGTGGTGGTGGTGGTGGTGTTCATGGTGGTGGTGGTGCTCGTGACGCTGGACCACAGGAACCACAAACCCCGGGCTGTTGGGAGGACCGGACACCTGCTCTCTCTCCAGGCTGGGCAGCGCAGAGGGCACAGGTGGGTGCTGCTGTGGGTGAGACTGAGGGGACAGCTGGGTTTTGGATGGGGACAGGGCCTCCCGGGTTTTGGCTCTAAGGCGCTTGCTGTGACTGTATTGCAAAGGGTGCTGATGGTGGCCAGAGGTTTGGGCTTGGTGTGGCAAGTGGTACACATCCTGACCCCCATGTCCTGCCGCATTGCCACTGTGTAGCACGGTCTGCAGAGGCGGGTGGTAGCCATGACATTTGTTGGATTTTCCACCTCCGCTGCCACCATTATTTCCCCCGCTTCCCTTGTAGTTTCCTTTTGGAGATTTGAGGAACTGTGTACCTTTGCTCCGAGACTCTGTGGGGTTGTAGCTGTCACTGTAGATCTGTGAGCGGCGCTGATGAGCGATGTGAGTTTCTGGTTCCTGTGAGCGTGAGCGGCTCTGACTCTGGGAGCTTCGGCCATGAGGCTCCTGTGGTGGGAATGCAGGGGTGTTTCCTTGAGGACAGAGAAGAAGCACAGGCTCACAATTAAATATAAACACGATTAAAAGTATATTTCATTTTTTCCTCAAAACACACAATCTGCATTCAACCTGCCGTTGAAAACAGTATGATGCTAATTTAAATGCACAAGAGGTTAAAAATACACTTACCTTCAAATCTAGAGGTGTAGTTCTCTATACCAGCCAGGTCCAGGTAGTGATTCCTTCTCTCTGTGTTTTCATCCACACAGTAATGTTGACCCTCAGTAGCTGGGGCATCATTACTCTGCCCTTTGCTACAAAAAAGTAAAAGCCTCATGGTTAGCAGACAAATAAGAGTAACTTTTTAGCAATGAATCTGCAGCGGTAAAACATGAGACGCCTATAAGTAAAAGATACTCAGTATGCACTTACCTGGTGTAGGAGGACAGCCGCTTGTCAGCTGAACGACCTTCATCCTGGTGACAGCGCTCTAAAGAGGCAAAGTTCAAAAGATCAGACCAAAAAAAAGTTTTCACTAACATCTCTATTTCAAAAATTAAGTGCTCGGTTGCTGTTTGTAGTTTATGGATAATCTTTGGAACTTTAAATGTGTTTTCAGATAGCTGTAAGTGTTTGGCATGTCTGATAACAAGAAGTAGCACAGACTATGAAACATGTACCCTGAAAAGAAAGATTATGAAAGCATGAAAAATATACACAACTGCTCTGTAAAAAAAGGAAAGTGGGTGCTGAAGGATGACTCATTATGAATCAGATCGTGTGTTTAAGTGTATGATGAAAGAAAATTTTCAGCATCAAAACTTACAGGACTGTTAAATTATGTTTGAGGGCAGAGTGATGTTTTTCTTGTTATTTACCTGTTCCTGTGTCTCTTCTGTGACACCTTGGCTCTGGAGTAACAGTCAGTTTAACTCGCAGCGTCTTGCTTTTATTATTGCAGGAGTGATTCACAGAGGCATCCACCACATCATAGATGGTGTGCATGAGGCTGGACATGTCCTGTAGTGACACATAATAGAATAGAACAGAATATATTTCATTTATCCCTAAAAGGAAATTTAGGTATCTGGCAGTTTAGATGATTTACAGTCAGCACAGTTTTAAGTCCCACCTTTGACAAGTGAAAGACAAAGATTACAGATGACATAGCAAAAGGTACATCACGCAGGAGAACCAAGTTAAGAGAATTACAGGGTGTCCATAAAGTCTCTTTACAATTTTAAAAAATATATATATATTACAAAGACAATTGATGAGATATCTTAATCAGATTTGTTTTATGTACTCAGTAGTTATCAAAGTTTGCATTTGTGTATTTCAGGTATCCTCTTGATAAAAGAGGTTCTGTTAAATGAAGCCCTAAAAATGGCACAATGTGTGTCACCTCTTACCTCTTTCGTAACTTTGCCACTGTTGTCAAAATCATAAAGGGTAAAGATCCACTCCTGACGGTTGTCATCCTCCACAGACACGTCACACTCCAAGTCCTGTGGATACAAGAAAATACATAAACATCAGCCCACCACTATCTGAGAGACCCTACAAGAGGATGTGCTCCTGAGGCGCAGCCGAAACTTCAAGTTGCAGGGAAATAAATCAGCATATTGGACATCTAATAAATCTCTTTGTTAGAAATAAATTAATCACAGAGCTTTTCCCGACTTGGCTCAAATTTGTTGACTTTCCAAGAGGTTTTGTTGATTTTTAATACATTTAGTTTGCCTTGTTTTGGTCTGTTTTGTTCTTGTAAATAACTTTGTTCTTCTTGTAGTTCTCAAAATTTCTCAAATTATACATTAAACTATAATTCTTCAACCGCATTTAAAGTCATGCTGTTTCTGTGACACAGGGGGGCAGCAGAGCACAAGTGACAAGATCGTCACAGCTGCTGATGCGTGAACATCTTTCAGAACAGCAAATTTCTTTATGCGCTTTGAAAATGTATTGTTAAAAGGGGTTTCCAGATACTTTCACTGCTAATCACAACTTAAGTGTAAAATCTGAATGAGAAAATGGTTTAAATATATTAGTGATTCCTTTCAAGACGACTTCCCGTGCAGAAAAACAATTACACTTCAAATCCTTTACAAATGCTTCAACATTCAGAGCAGCACAGCAGGTATTAGAAATCCATTTTCTTATATGTAAACTGATCACTTCTCAGCTCCTCTCACCTTGTGTTAGGAGCAAACAGGGAAAGAGGCATGGCTCTGCCTCAGTGACCTTGTGTTTCTGCCTCTATCCAGGAAAAATGAGCACACGGCTTTTCCCAGTTTCAACTCTTTGGCAGCAATTTTGATTCCCATGTATCTGGTAACATGGTCATAATTGTAAAAACAAACATCTGGGCTGTAGACTTTGCTGCAGGCATCGAGGGGAGCTGACACTGTGTGAAGGGCAGTGTACATGAACCCCAGGGAGAGATGCAGTGCTTTATGGTTCAATAATATCACCTCAGAGCACATAACCAGGCAGGAGCAGCAGAGGGCAGATCCAAGCAGCTCTGTCAAATGTGCAAGTCTAAACATTCAAATATGTTTATCCTATTTATTAGTCCCTAAATTCAATCAGAATGAGGTCTGGAGGGGAGTTTCTTTGCACAGAGTAGATGCACACAACACGTTAGCTGCAATGTATTTACTTTCTTATTATATTTTTAAACCTTTTTTTTGCTCACCAAAACTCAAAAAGTCACAACCCTGATGGCTCTTGGCACTAAACTTAAAGGAATCTGAAGACTGCTAAAAAAATCCATGGTGTGAGGCAACACTCGTTCTTCTTCATGGATTTTCGCCTGAGCTTTTTCCAGTTCTGAAACCAAACGTCTACATCTTCAGTCACCACATAAGCTCAGACTTCCCTTAAGATCAATCAAGCATTAAGAGTTTTCAAAAGGGGATGAGAAGCATGTAAAAAATTGATCATGCAACTTCTAGCTGAGAAGCTGAGAAAGGTTGTGCAGAAAAATCAAACTTGGACGCCTTTCTGATTTACCACATTTTTGTTGCATGCTCAAGTTTTGAAAATGCAAGTAGGGCCCATTTCTTGCACTCATAGCTGAAGTTTTTGACTTACATATAACATTGCAAGGTCATGGACCCACTTACATCCAGACTGATGCGCTTCTTTCCTGGAGCTTTGGTCCTGTCCCTTAGGATCACCCGCTCTCCATCCTCTGCGTGCACATACTGCAGGTAGCTCTCACAGCCCTCAGCCTTCTCTGGAGGAAGGATCACTGTCAACACATAAAGACAACTTTAAGTTAAAACACAACACCAGATTTTGCATAAATTAGACAAAACTGTGATGTCAAACTTTGTAGTGCTAAGACATGTTTGATTAAAGTAGGTATCAAACAGAAACCTGTGAATGACCCCAAATATCTGCATTTCAAACATCTATTTAAAGACTATAATCTTGCAAAGACCTGCCAAAGCCTGTTTTGCATTTGTTATATTGCAAATTGCACAAGGAATTATCTTGAAATTTATGATGTTTACACTGATAAAATACAGATCAATATGTACAAGTTTGTAAGTATGTATGTAAGTTTGAAGTTCATATCAAACCCTATTGCTCATCACAAAATAAGGTCGGTTTCAGACAAGGCTTCACAATGAGTGAGATGACAGCTTTCTGAACTTACCCTCTAGGGGACAGTGTTGATCTGCAAGTTGTCCTTCCTTCAGCTCACCATTTGCAAACTCCTGGGACCAGGAAAGAAAAGAGGAGAAGGAGAAAGCGAGAGAGAGAGGGAGACATGGGTAGAGGAGGGGTCAGAGATGTAAGTGAATCTACAGCTCAGACCACAGACAGAGAGAAAGCAAACAGTTCCAGCTAAAGCATTTCCTACTCAGATGAGAGGGAGCGAGAGTGCTGGAGGCTCCAGGGCCGCCAAACACTTTGAACATCTGCATGCTTATTGTGTTTCACTGTCTGGGACACAGTAAGGGTGACCGCTGCCAAGCTTTTAAGACTTCTCCAAGCCCTTCAAACTGACCCCCTTGTATCCATTTAAGTGACCCATAATGCACTTCATCATTGCAGCTTTTTCTCCGGTCTGTTTATTCTCATCCTGCCTGACATGGAGGAGAGAAGAAGCTCAGAGTTTACAGAAAGTTTTGCATTTCTTTGTTCGAAAACTTCACTCCAGGAAGTTTGGTTTGTATAAAACGAGGCTTACAAGGAGCTCCAAGTAACATGTGTATTTATTTTGAACAGAGAATAATTGCCAGATGGAAACTTCCACGCACATAGGATGGGACTGATTAAAGAAACAATTCCCCTGCCATAAAACAAAAGCAGGACAAAGAGGTGGAAGGGGGGGGGGGCTTTACTGTCATATGTGAATAATCTATATCCTGCAAAATACAGATCCATGATGTATTCAAAACCATCCCACACATGTTTTAACGCACAGGCATGCTGAGGCGAAGGCAACTAGGCCTCTATGTGTGCACTCACACACGAACAGAGCCTTTCTTTAATTACAACTGCATTGTGGAAACAATGAAAATTAAGTGCAGCACAGGCCCTAAACCACAAGTATTTAAACAACAAATGATTCATCTTATTTACGTCATTCTCAGGACTCTAAGCTGCTCCACACACACTTTGAAATAAAATCCCACCAGATTGAATCAAGAAGGCTCACCGAAACGAGACAAATAAAAAACAGATAGATGCTTGAAAACAAAAGAACTCCGTGTACCTTCAACAGAGCCCGGGCTCAAGCAAGAGTCTGAACATCTGCATGCGTTTAGGTGAATGAGCCCCCTCCTCCTCTCCTTTCTTTTCCTTCCCCTTCCCCTCTTTCTTTCTTTCTTTCTTGCTTTCTTTCTTTTTGAGAGTAATGACAGCGTCAGGGCCTGTGGTTCTATTTAACAATCTCAGAGGCCGTGATTATTCCTCACTTCAGAGGATGATACCTTCAGCCTGTAATCTAGCCCTGACCTTCACCACTGTGGGAGGAGGTGGGTTGCTGGTTGAGTGTCAGGGTCAAGGCTCGGACACCCCTCAGTAAATTGGCCACAGGAGACATTGAGGAAAAACAGTAAAGGAATGGGAGTATTAGGGAGAGAAGGAGGAGAGGGGAACAGGAAGCAAGTAGGAGGAATAAAGAAGACAGAGAGGAGCAAAAGGGGGAAAAGGAGGGAAGGAAAGATAAAGAGAACAAAGATGAGAGAGGAGAGACGTAGATAAGAGGAGAAGCAGAGGAGGATGTGGTTTGTTTAAGGGGAGATATGGTCTATCTATTGCTAACTCCAGCAGGAGAGGTCGAGGTGTGTGTTTTTAACAGATACTGAAAAACTTCTGGGAAAGGTGGAGACAACTGGTACCGCTCCCTGGGCCCAAAAACAAGCAGCAGTTTTTAATCACCAAACACACACTGCAACCAGGCGAGAGCATGTGCATCCTTGAACAAAATGCCCATAGTTTCCATCTTTTGTGGTTTCTGCAGCCAAGTTGTTGTTTCCTTTCTGCACAGGATGCTTTTATCTCCCTCGCTTTGTACCGCAGTCCCTTAATGAAGGGCAGTGTGTAAGGAGGAGGAGGTTCACACACACACAGACACGCACACTATTCTGCAGCACAGAGGAACATCAAAGACACACATTGATTCTTCTCATCCTCATTCCCATGACACTTCAGAGCAAGGTATGAGCACCTGAAATGAAAGACAGCATTCGTTAAATATAACGAAACAAATCAATCAACCAACTGCCTAAAGTGTCTCTAATTAAAATTGTAGATATGAGGCGACGTCTTGCTGTGTGCACAAGGAGGGGACCAGTCAGGCTTGTGTTGAACACATGGCTTCTTAACTCCACTAGCACCACCTCCACCTCTTTGCTCATTACATCCTTTGGGGGAGCTAATGAGAGAGCAGGCTGGGTCTGACCGCAGTCTGCAGTTTAACGTCTAAGCACATGGCATCTCCATCCACATCGCCCACGGTGTCGGGCTCAAATCTGCCCACCACATGTGTAATTAAGTGTGTTCTGGCATCTCGAGGCTCTCATTCTTTTGCTATCAGATCACAAACTGCTCTGTAGGCAAATGTGTTAGCATTTTAGAGCAAAGTGGGCCTTGTTTTCCACCAGTGGAGAACACCTGAAACCTATGATATACAGAGAGAAAAAGTGTGTGATGTTAGGAAAGAGGGGAGATGGATAGAAAACCGCATGTGACACCAGATACTCATCTTAAAAAACAGTGCTTTTGAAATGAGGACTGACGGCGCTCCATGTAAACAGATTCTGTCTCTGAGACGCCTCGACATTAGAGACAGACTGAGAGGTGTGTGATGTTTGTTCCTGTTTAATGCAGCAGTTCTGCCAAGCTTCCCTAAAGCCTCAGCCTACTGCCAGACTTTTATGTGGGATAGGGTAACCAGGGGAAGCTTTCATAGCTCCCTACCAGGTGACATCAGACATCCCCCAGCAGCCTCTCTCTCTCTGCTTGCCACCCATCCTCCCACTGGAAAACACTGCACATCTTTGTTCTCACATCCCCCCGTCAAGATCACCTCCTAAATATAAGCACACATGCTTCTTTTAGTCCATTCTTTAAACCATGCGATGTGAGATTTTTTTCAGAAATATTCTCATCATAAGCAGATGTACTAATGAGGTAATTCTTTGTAGCTGCCTTCAAACATAATGATGGCTTGTTGCAGTTATTTGTCATTGTTTATTATTACAATGTCTTGTTTTCTCCTTTTTACTGGAAAAAATCCTTTGATTTTGAATCCTTCTGCACCGTATCTGTACCCTTTGTAATTGCATTTTTTGTTAAAATGGCAGCTCAAAAATAATAATAAAAAACCTTAAAACTCATATCTTTAACCAAGCAAGCAAGCAAGCAACTTTATTTATAAAACACTTTAAAACAACCACAGCTGAAAACAAAGTGCTGTATAGAGAGCTAAATAAAAACAGTAAAAAACAGATCAGAGAAAACAGACACACATAAAAGAAAACATTAAAAGCAAATAAGATCAGACAGAGGAAACTAAGTCTCTCCAAGATTAAAAGCCAAATAATAAAAATGTTTTTTTAAATGAGTTTAGAAGTGGACAGTGAAGGGGCCTCTCTAATGTGCAAGGGCAGCTCATTCCACAATCGGAGAGCACCACTAGAGAAAGCCCTGTCCCCTCTGAACTCCATCCTAGACCCCAATACCTGCAGGAGCAGCTGGGTCGCTGACCTGAGAGACCGAGAAGGTGAGAAGGTTTAAAGAAGCTCAGAGAGGTAAGGCGGGGCAAGACCATCTTTAAAAGCAGGCGAAGCTAGCATGAAAATCATTCACTTAGTTCCTCTGGCCTCAGGTGAAAAAAAAAAAAATCCAGACTTTATCAGATGGCTGGATGCGTATCCAATTACAAACATATGCTTGAAAGAAATACAAAACAGGATATTGTCTTTATCCTTCCTCATATAATCAAAAGCTTTGTTTCATTCGGAAATGCTAATTTAATATTTCTGTTACAGATAAAATTCCAGTTCAAAGATGTCTTTAAAAGCATAATAAGTGCCACAGCTTTACTTTAAAAATGTGTTTGTGTCTTCCCTATTCTTCAAAAAGTGAGTTGCCTCTGTATTGCATTTGTTACTATCTTGTCTACACCAAACAAACTATCTCAGTAATTCCTTTATTTGAGCAGAGAGTATAAAAGTAGGAACTCTTCAGGATGTAAACAAGATGCAAATTGGATTTGGGAACTGACAGTTTGGAGGCCAACACAAGAGGCCTTGACGACCGCCAGCCAAGCAGCAGTCCTGGTCCTTTTGGACACTGATCTGGTTGAGTGAGTGACTCCCCAGTGATGAAAATAAGCACTGATTAGACTGAATACAAATATAAGGGACACCAAATGGTAAACAAACTGCAAACTCTTCACCGCAGTATGAAACTAGAGAGGGAGAGGGGCTATTGAGAAATGAAAGCCCTCCATTCCACAAGAAACCATCCTGGTCTCAACTCAAAACCAGATGTGAGCGGTTGTACTAAAGAGAGGCAGAGGAAGAAAGAGAGATGGGGGTGGGGGTGCTTGGGGCTGGAAATATGGGACGCTAAAGAGAAAAGGCTGGTTGCACAACTTCTGTCTTCTCTTGCAAGACAGTAAAAGAACAATAAGTTGGTGTCTCTCTGTCTCCTTTTGGGTTTATCAGGCCTCAGCTTCCAGGCCAAGTCAGAGTAATTATGGGGCCCAGAGTCAACAGAGCAAGTATTGAGTAGCAATATAAAAACAAACAGTTCTTATATATACTGACAAAAGTTGTTTGCATGAGGATTTGTTGATGTTCTAGTATTTTTTCATCTGTACTAATGTGGAGGCAGCGGAACTTGTACAGCACTTAAGCCAAAGACAAATTCTCCATGGATCAAAGTATGCTGTATCACAAAGTTTTGTGTTGTATCAGAGCGTATCATATCGAATAGTATGGTGCCTTATCATATTGTACTGTGGTATAATGTTTTGTATTACACTGTAATGTATCTTATCTTACTGTATAGTATCATTTTTTCTGTGATTGACTGGCGACCAGTCTGGACTGGTCGCCAGTCAATCACAGAAAAAATGTACCCCACCTCTCACCCTAAGGCCCCGTTTATACGATAACGCTTCACAGCGTTTCACTTGAAAAAGCAAAAAACGCAGCGAAAGAAATCAGGGTTTACACGGAAACGCTGATGGACTGAAAACGCTGTAGTATGCATGCCAGGCCTGTAGGTGGCAATATAACTGTAGAGTGTTTTGGTAGTCCGCCGAAGAAGATGTGGGCTGATCATATATTAAATGTGTGTTATCTGAGTGCAGAAGTGGAGTAACATTTTGTTGAAAGACAGACAGCAGATCTAGCGGCACAAGCACAACCCGATAATCTGCCATTGAACTTTTGTTGGTGCCCGGTTCGCACATGACATTTAAAAATTCCCACAACAAACATAGAATATGCACATGCAAAACGGAGTGTGATGTCAGCGTTTCCACTGAAAACTCCAGCTTGCTGTTTACATGGCAACAGAGGCTGAAGCGTTTCAGAAAAATTCCACTCTGGGGGATGTTTTAAAAAGTTGCATTTTAGGTCAGCCAAAACAGTGTTTCTGTGTAAACAAGAGGCCGAAACGCAACAATACTTTTGCGTTTCATCCTAAAACTGTTGTCGTATAAATGGGGCCTGAGACAGCTGGGATAGGCCCCAGCCACCTGCGACCCTTAACAGAATAAGCGGCATAGAAGAATGATGGAAGTATCATATTGTATCATTATGCTGCTATATTATATCATATCTCATTGTACCATATCATATTGTATCCTATCCTGTCCTAACCAAGGGGCAACATCCGGATTATGGGTTTGTCCAATCAGAGCCTCAGCTCAGCTCACGAGACTGATGGGCGCCCTATAGCTGTTAGAAAGGAAGCTCAAAGTCTGCGGCATATCTAAGACAGCCTTGTCCAGTGATTGGCTTCATTTGACTGTATCAGGAACAGACGGGTGACTCATCCATATTTTATACAGTCTATAGCCCTAACGTACTGTGCTACTAGCTGTGTTTAAGCCTGCATTGAAATGATCATGATAAAGACATAAACACAAACATTTTTTTTAATGATTCAGTCTCTATGTTATGAGCACTACTATGACTGCGCCAATGACCTTTAATAAAGGTTTACTAAAAAGCTCAAAAACCACAGCCTCACCTTTTCAACCCTTTTCAGTGCAGGACAGCTAAAACCTGCCTTTGTCTGCCAATTAGGTTTTGTTTTTAATCTAAATGTCAGCATACAGTGACATGTCTCTCACTGAATGGGAATGAGATCAGAGCAGAATGCCATCCTGTCATCTGGACTGGCCCCATGTGGCAGAGATGGCCCAGATATGGCCCTTTCAGGGTAGCAGGACTCTCTCTTTGAGGTCAAACAGGAGGCAAGACCTCTCCCTTGGCAGGACATGAATCACTGGGGTGAAGCCTCTGCAGTCCTAGTGCAACAACAGCTGTGTGGAGAGATGAACATGCTTGTCTGTCTATGTAAGAGCAGGACGTAAGTCACACACTCCTCTTTAATCAGGAGTGACTATCTGCTAAACTCCACATGCCTCTTCAGTCCCGTCCTCACTTTGATTATGACCTGCTGGACGGCATAAACAAAGATTAGCATCACTGGCTGACCTGCTGCATCTGTCATCGATGCTGTAATCAGCTTGCCTTCAATAAAGTGGGCTTTGATATGAGCCTGATGTAACAGAGAGCTGTCCTCTCAGCTGTCACACGCACAGCTACTGTAGAGACTATGAAACCATGTGCTTCATTCCAGTGACGCTCTTGAATCTGGGTTAGGCAAATGTATGAAATCATAGAGGCAGTTGATCATAACACTATTTGTGTATTTTATTAGTGAGTCAAAAAAGAATTACAAAAAGTGTTGGTAATGGATCAGTGTACCACAAGACAAAGAAATAAAGTAATAAACAAAAAGTAGTTCCACACGCTGTATAACTGCACCAATAAGGGAATGCTGGTTTAATTCAGGGGTGTGAGGGCTTTATGGTGTAATAGGATAGGCACTGTGTGGACTTTTATATGACCAGTGCCATGTGTTATATGAACTCAAACATTTAATGACCTGCTGCAGCTGAAGTTAGTAAATTGGTTTCTGTTAACAGTAAAATGTGATTCCATCTTGAAAGTGTAACTCGTTATTGGATTTCATCATGTTAAACATGCCAACGTGAATGATTGCATTTGAGTTTTAATCTAATTATCTGGCAGGTAAACTCTCAGAGTTCAAGTCTATATCAGAATTTTATATGTATCATGATTATTCTTGAATATGGAATGGAATATTTTCACAAAATGCTTTTTGAGCCAGCAAACCAAAAGACAAAAAGACAGAAGGTAGGATGTTCTCATATTTGAGAAGCTTGAAAGGTTTACAAAGAAGCTAGACCGGGCATACACAGTCCAGGTTTCAAACATGCACGAGCACCCTGTCAAACAAGAGAGAAGTGCACAGGTCGACAGCATATCAAAGCCAGTGTAAGACAGGCAGTTAGACTCAAACAGGATGTTCCTCTGTTTCTTGCCTCAATGTGAAATTCTGTAAGCTCCCGCGCAGGCCCCTGGCTCTTAAGCCTGGCCAATGGGGAGCGCGCCCAGGCTGATAAAGCTGAGGGGATTTGTTCCACATTCCACAGGCCCTTTAAACAACACAGAGGATCTCAGAATGCCAGGTTGTGGGTGAGGTGGCTGCTACGCCAATCCCATTATGATCCAAAGCTTCTCCACCTCTCAGAGGGCATGTTCTCTCCACAAGTGTCCAGCTGAGTGCTATATGAAAGTAATTGTCTGCAATGATCTCATGTAGCCAGGGGTTCAGTGTAAATCTACTCTTCAAACTACTTGTCTGTCAGTTTCAGTCATCAAGGTTTTGTAAACACTTCTCTGCTTTGTCTGTATTCGCTGGCTGAAAACCATTTCAATAAAGTCACTCTCACCTTTAAGGGCTCTTTTTGTGTACTGTAGTCAGTGTCAGGTTTCCAGCTGTCTGTCTTGCATTGAGATGTCAGTTATAATTGCTCTCACCTGTAAGATAACCACCAGCACCACTGTTTTCACTGATCGTTTTGTTAAGCTGTGAGGGATTTGAGTCACAGCTTTGAAAACCAGGCCTGGTAGTTCATAGGGGTGAGGCTCTGCGGTTGAAGGCTGGTGGAGCTACAGGCGTTGCAGTGCTCCTGTGGGTGACTGAAAAATGTAAACAAACCATGTTGGGGAAAGACAGCTGCACCAATGTGGAAAAGCAGCGACATTGTCCAAGCTTTACATGTAAAGTGGTTTCTTTTGCTGACAGCTCAATGAGATAAGCTCAAGTATACCTCTTCACCTGTCATGTTCCAAACATATACTTATGATTGTGTTATAAACAGGACAACAACTAGTACTTTGATTTCTGATCAATCAGTAGCATAGCCAGTGATGGTCAGCTAACACTTTTAATATTGGCTAATCTTAGCCATCAGTATTGTTTTTTTTAGCCTTATTTAAGTGTACTATCTTGTCTTGCAGTTAGAAAACTTTTCTACTCATTAAGTAGTTATCTCGTACTATCTTAAGTGTATATTCATTTCTTTCTCTGATTTTTTTCATTGACCTCTCTGCAAGTGATGTTAAGTGGTTTGTTTTTTTAGTATAGTGTGCTAGTTTGATAACTGCACAAATTCTCAACTGCAACAAGTTTTAATAACTGGCCAGAGTTGAAAAGCAGGTAGCTAATGTTTATATTGTTAGGCTACTTTTAGCTATTGGTAGGCCTAAAGTGCAAATCAAATTTTCAATTTGGATACAATTTCATCTGTTTACATTTAGCTAACTATTTAAACTGTCAATCGATTACTTTAAGCTAGCCATTTCTGATGTTTACTGTTGGCTGAGCTAGCCCGGTAAGCTAGCAATTTAGTTGGCTAACTACTGGGATAATGCTTATATTTTGGGATGTGAAATAACTGTTCTGCATACTACCTTGCTAACTATTTTTAAAATGTACTTATGATTGCTAAAATCCTTCAATGATGAGACGTTTGCCAAATAACAACGACAGTTTGAGTTATTTGGACTTTTCACACTCTCTGAGAAAATGCCTGACCTGTGGGTACAATCCCCCCTGTTAGAGATAACTGTAACAGATTCAGACCCACTAATCCATTCTATTTTTTTTTTTTGCTATTCATTAGAATCTAAGTTGCTCATGCTGTAAAGGGGTTGTGGTCTGGTGATGAGCTGTCTGCTGTTTTCCTGAATATTTCTTCCTCCAGGATAAGAGCAGGTTCAGGGTCAAAACCAAAGCTTTACAGTCCACAAGTTGTTACAGCTCCCTGTGGGTCACTTAGGCAGAGAAGAACAGATCCATATGACTAACCCTGACGAGGGGTACTTCTACGCCCGTGACAAATCAGCCACTAATGTTGCATGAACTCTCCTCACATCCATCTGTGAGGCTAATGGGCAAACAGATGGGCTGCTGTTGTTCTGTAGTGATACAGCATTTAGTCTTCAGGAAGAATCAGACTCGCAGGTCAGACAGCAACAATACTGAGTTCAATGCAGTAGGATGCAACAAATAATCAAGCATGACAGGCAGGCATACAGACGGAGACCCTAATAACTCATCTTTTCAGACACTTGCCGAATCTTTGGTCCTGGGAGACGCCACTCGTCTCCATAATTACAGGAGTTCCTTCTTCCTAGGAAATATTTGAAGCTTTGGGCCATCCTGCCAACATTGCTGGGGTAAAAAAAAATGTCTTTGCTTTTCTGTACAATTTTTGACACACTCTTAAATCTGATGTACAAAAAAAGAGCTCCTGCATATTCAAAGTGTCTGAACCGCTTTTATCTCCAGTCTCTGTCTGTGTTGTGTAATTCTCTCTTACTCTGCAGTCCTTGCTGTCTCGTCTGTGCGGTAGGGATTGCCAGCCTCAAAGACCACAAGAATTCTTGACACTGCAAGAACAGGCTTAATTCCAAGATGTGAAGTTCCTCACAGACCTGGAACCAGACAGGGGGTCATCCCAGGGTCAACACCAAGTGTTTTCCTGAGGATTCCTAAAAATACACTCCTGCTGGGTGCAGGAAGCAAAGGAGACTTCCTGATCTTTGGATGATGTAAAGGAAGTCACTGGCTGCAATGCTTTAACATGTGACACAAGTTCCCATTGAAATTATGATCAAATGTGATGTGGAAAAAGGGAAGAAGCACATGAGCCAATTACTGATGCACCAAAATCATGCACAGCTCATTCATATTTCTATTGAATTATTCTCAAAGAAAATTACTGGTCGAGAAAATAAAAGGATATGTGTGTCTGATGAATTTCTTTTGAAAACCGAACTACAAGACAAGAATTTCAAAGTCTTATGAAGCCAACCATGAATTATAATTTTTGTGACACATTAAAGAAGCGTGCCAGATACAACATTCGAGGCCACAGGCGGCGAGTCTGCAACATCTGGGCTTCTTCCTTTTGGACTGCCATGTGTGCACTTTAGTGGCCCGACAGACTGGCTGTGTGTGTCTGAAACACTGTTCCCCAGTGTGAAATTCTGCAACGTAATTCATCCATGGCACAAGCAGAGATCAAAAGGCTACGGTGCAGAGGGCAGCACAGCAGAGCGCACACAGAGTTACTGCTTTCACAGCCATAATTACTGGAAACCAGGGCTGTGAGGCTATATATGAAGAGTACTTAAACATAAGCTCAGTTAGCTTAGCCTGGCTGCTTGTATATTCTTATCTTATCTCAGGTACACAGCTACAAGTCTGATGGAGTTTTGCTCTTTATCACAAAGCAGGTCTGGAGGCAGTCCACTTGAAAGCACTAAGTGTGACACTTAAAAGTTTGATAAAAGTTCTTCAAAGATCATTGATGCTTCAAAAGGAAGAGAGGGCTGATGTGCAATAACACCTTAAAAGCTGTGAGATAATCGGGTATTGCCAGGATGGAGACATCCTTAAAGCACTGTGGGCCAAAGTTCAGATATTTAGATTCATCGGAGTTCTTAATGTGATAGGATCTGACAGCCCGTATGAACACAAAGAAAAAGGTACGACCAGATATCTGACAGTGATTCAAGAACGAGGAGGAAAATATACCGCCTATTACTTTCAAAGAACCCCTCAAAGGTGTTTTAATCTTTCAATTTTAAATAAAGATAGGAAGCCACTTGGTTTCAAACAGGAAGCTGATGCAAAACTGCCTCAAACTGCGCTCTGTATCGTGACCTGGACGAACAAGTTAGACGGAATGAAACCACGTGAGAATATGAACTCACTTCTCAAGTTATTGATTACCTCAAAGATTTCTGATCTGTTTATGGTCCTCTACACTAGTTTCGAGTTATCTTCACCAAAGAATGAAGTCCATTTTATGTTTTATGTTTTTACTCAAAGGGTACACTTTACCTTACTTTACCTGGGATTGACAAATCATAATCAGACTGGCCTATTAACCAAGGGGTGCATTGATTGTCTTTTTACATAGCACTGAAACAAAGTCCCTCTGTTACTTTGTCTTTCTACTTTTTACAGTGGTGTGATTTTAGTGTCCTAGAGCAGTGTTTCTCAAATTGGTTCAGATTCTGGTTCTCTCTCTCATTTGATTTTCTTTTAACTGTCCCAGTCTTAAGCCACCAACACGTGTGGCTTGACCATTTTCTCTGGGGAGGAGTTCAAGGAAACTTTGGTGAGTCTTGGTGAACTTCTCTTTTTTTTAAATGTTCCATAAAACTAGGACCACTAGGAGATGCTGGGGAATCACTAGTGGTCTGCGGACCACAATTTGAGAAACACTGTCGTAGAGTATGACTGTGCTGGTCGTTAGGGTGTCTCAAAAGAAAAAAAGGTACTACAAGTAAACAAAGAGTGCAAGCTTTACACATATACACATTCACACACACAGTGCTGTTCTGTTACTTATATGTAGCCATATTCAGCCACATGCAAAACTTCTGAGAACTTCCCAAATTTTAATGGATGAATAGATAGAATTTTTCCTCTTCATCCCTGCATGAAAACAGGTGAGCTGATATGAGAATGTGGCAGTGGATAAAAAGATGAGACTTATATCATATAACTGGTGCAAACCCTGCAGATTGACACAACAGGAGGACTAAAAACATCATTTTCACAAGAATAGCAGAGATGTCTGCACATTGCATTGATATAAATGAAGGAACTACCTTTATAGGATCATGCTCTGTTGCCTTGTACACCCTTTTATCACGGGTATTACACTGTGGCTCCTATAGTGTGCTTTTATTGTCATGTCCTGCCTCAAAGAACTCATCTACCACCTCTTTCATCTAACAGGGAAGACTTCACGCTGTAAGGGATATGTGTGAACAAGAAAATTTTGAGAAATTTGCTGCTTCTCCTTCATTATGGCACTGTTTCCACCTCAGATGTTGGAGCACTAAAAAGGCGATGTAAAAGGGGATACTGAACATTCACCCTGTTGTCCTAATATGGTCACTTCTGGTTCCCAAATAAATAAACAAAATGGCGAAAGGGAAATGCTGAACTCAAGGCTTCAATACCAAAGTTCACAATGAAAATGGTGATCTAAAGCTGAATACAGTTTTCAGCTCAATTATATTGTGAGTGCATTTCAATGAAGCTATATCCTGCAAAAGCCACCCAGCAGCTTGAAAAAGAAATAAAATCCTGATTTAGAAGTGGGTGTTTTCTTTGTGAAGCACCTCCTTTGAACAGATGGTGTCTCTGAAAGACTTGTGGAGGTGGGGGGACAGGCATCTCAAGGAGAACTGCTGTTTATTTGAAGTAAGCCTTTAGGTAAACATGTTACACGGCACACAGGGCCAGGTCAGCTTTTGAAGTGGACAGACTCAGGAAAGAAATGGGTGGGGGAAGAAAAGAAGGCTGCCTTCAGAGGAAATGAGAACAGAGGCCTCTTTCAGCACTGTTTCATCCTCTCCCTCCTTCTCTGTCACATATAGAAAGAGCTGAGAAGGTGTTTGGGTTTATAAATACACGACGTGAGATCTTTAGTTCTTCTGAACACGTATGCAGAATAGCTCTGCAATCATTATTTTCCAAATATTTATAACTTCCCCTGAAAATCTAGCACCTATGACAAGAATAAACCATGTCTTTTTAATGGAGACCCACTGAAGGTTCTGATGACAGGAACAGGTTTGTGTAACAAAAGCAAGTTTGCAGCCATTCCCCATCAGAGAGGAATGTGATGTGAAGAAGAAGGAGGCCAGGCCTCTGCTGTCTGCAGAGCCCTGATCCAGGCTTTGAAGCTACGAGTGTGTTTCAACAGCTAACCACTTTCAGATGGAACTGTGGCGTTTTATGAGCTGAGTAATAGCGATACCTACACATGTGCAGGCTTGGGGTCCCAAAGAGGGGGAAAATCAGCTTAGTGCAGAGAGGAAGATGCCTAACTCCTCGGGGGTCTGGGTTTGGGTGTAGGTTTGATAAAACTCTGTCTATGGCAATGTGAGTCTGAAGTTTGGAGCTCGGACCAGGATTTTGAGTACAGTTTGTTAGTGCATGAGAACAGTTGAGGTTCTAGATAATAAATCATCTAAGGGCAATAATTCCTTGTATTTACACCTCAAAACGTGGCAGTACTCCTAAATCTGAGCAAGAGACATGCCATGTAAATTCTCCCAATTCAGCTAAAGGCTTAAATCTTAATGAAAACAGCTACTACTTAAAAGCAGAGGCTTTGTAATAGCATGACAACACAACAACGACTTACATGCCAGCAGCTATGAGTGCCATCCGCTTGGCTTCTTTCCTTTTTTTGTCAGGCATACAGGAAGCCATGCAGAGTTTGTGGTGTGTGGTGTTTCATTCTCCAGTCTCAAACGTAGCAGGGCGTCAGGTTCAGGAATGTGGAGCAAGGATGAAGTTTCAAAGAGTTAAGGGGTTACTGTGAAGGGTTTCTGTTTTTTTAAGAGCAACAAAGAGAATTTATTTTACTTAAGGGCCAAAAGGGGAAAAAAAGACGTTATCAAAACCTAACGCCACCTAAGTTTTGAAAGAAGCGCTTGTTTTCCTGTTTTTTTCTTGCCGTCTTTTTCCCACGCAAACAACAAAAGTAGACCTCTTCACTCCTAAGAGTTATGATCTAAGTCAATGCTTGCAATCATTGTGTTGTGTTGCCTGTTGCTATTTAGTTTCCCCTGTTCTTTATTGAGGAATATATGTCAGGTCAACATCTGACCTTTGTGTAGACAGTCTCAAGTTTCCACAGACTGAATTTATTGGACGACAAAACTTTACTTTAACTTTGAACAAAGGCAAAACAGTATCCCTATTAATCTTCAAATTTTAAAGCAACAAAATGCTGAAAAAAAATCATAGATCTGCAATGTTTCTTCAAACAGTGTTTTAGCTACAATCAGTCTGAGGCTTCTTCTCCCCTCTCCTAACATGCTCTATACTCTTAAGATGCAATCTGAACAATGTAATCAATTAGGGGGGCCAAGATGACAACAAGCACTAACACCACCAACAACCATAACAGAAAAAATATGATATTCCCCTGGCTCCTCTGAAGCTTGCGAAATGAAGTCCACTTGGAAAAGAGCTAAAGCTTTCTGAGGGAGGAACAGGGGTTTATGTGGAAACATACCTTACACACTAAAATGTAATAACCTTTGAGTCTCCTGGTGTTTTACTTGGCTGGGTGAAGCATAAGATCAAACACCGACAAGGATCCAGCAACCTCTGCCAAAAATGTCAGCGCTAAGCGCACTGGGCTCCAACGTCAGGTATTTTCTTCCCCTGGCAGGGAGCTAGAGCAAAGACACAGACCAGCGTTAAACCTCAGCAGGGCTGCCCCCAAAAATCCTCCGGCATCCAAACAGTGAAGGGGAAGTGCTGTCATCAGTGACTCTGCTCGTCTCGTCATGTGGTGTCAATGAAAACCAACTCTCCATTCAGGAAGTGGAGATAATTACACACAGTTTCATGATTGATGACCTGCTGCGATGGGGTCCTGTGAAGCTACGCTGATCCTTCTGAAGTTCACATACAGAAATCTCATGAATATCATGAAAAGCAGTGACAATGAGAAAGTGACTTCAAAGCAGCAATGATGGGACAGAGTTGGCTCACAGGGAAATGGCTTCATACAATATGTCGGCAGATAAAAGTTCTAATGATGAAGGAAGCTGTGTGACTGCCATTTCTCATGTCTAAACATACATGTCTGTTTCATATTACTCATACCTTTGAACTTGTTGAAGAAATAATGCTGCAACACAACAAAAACCAACATACCTTAAGTAACATTTGAGATCTGTTCGGATGCAGTTGTTTTATCACATGATAAATGTGATTAGCTTGAGTAAACCAATTAGATTTGGAGTAGGATAAGTCATGCCTTTTACACACTATGACTAAAAACAAAAAGACTGTTAGCTTAATTAACAGCTAATTCATATTTGCTTGGTAGTTAGCAGCAGCAGACAATCTCTGTTTGAAAATGCTTTGTATGCTTCATTTTTGCTTTCATTCAATGGCATTTTACCAAGAATTTGCAAAAACAGTTGACAGAAGTCATCCAACCAATAGAGTTCTCCTTTCTATTGATCTCCACAAATGCTGTTGACAAAGATACTATCATAAGTCCAACCCCTTCTTAATTTCAGTAGCACCACAAAAGGATAAGAGCCCTGCAACAAAAGTCAGCTGCTGCCTAGAAAATAAAAAAATGGCAAAAAGTAGTTAAAAGACAAAGCAACTAACTGTTTTCAATTTTTATGCTAAGCTGCTAGCCAAAGCTGAATGTTTCTTAAACAGACAGAGGAGTGGTATCAATGTACTCATGCAATCTCAATTTTAAGGTGTAAAGCTCTATGAGGGGAAATTTGAATAGAAATGTAGAAACTTGTTCATTTGAGAGGAAATATTACACCTGTGAGAAAAATAATCCAGGGTTTAAAGGTAGTTATATGATTAAACTATCACCTGTGCAGAACTTTTATTTTTAACTCCCAAATCTAAGTGTTGGAAGGGTCCCACGATGCCTGATTCCACCAAAATCCCTCCCAATAGGATATGACCAAGGGGCAACATCTTGTAGAGAAAAATGAAGCCTATGCAGATGTGTTAAAAGTTGCTGTTCATCAAGAATCCGCTGGCTGCAGAAAGACCGGAAGTCACGTACACATCAAGCCAGAAAAAAAACAACAGACTTAAAAGCAGATTTACAGCCTGGTTCAAAAAATGGCTTAGGTCTGAAAGGATAATTTTGCTATCGACACACCCTGTACGGTGAGTGATTTTTTTTCTTACTCAGCAGTTTAGAAGACATTAGGATTAAGAGTGTGTCCAATCAAAGGCCCAGCTCAGCTCATGTGACTGAAGGACGCCCTATAGCTGTTAGAATGGAAGCTCAAAGTCTGCGTCATATCCAAGATGGCCCTGTCCAATGATTGGCTTCATTTAAATGCATCAGGAACAGACGGGTGACGTTGCAGAGATTATGTCCATATTTTATGCAGTCTATGGATGTATCCTTGGTTTTTCTCTTTGTGAGTGCAGGTCACAGAGGAATATGGGCGACAGTGTGCAAACTTCTCCAAAGTACTTGAGACAGTATAAATATCTTTCGATAAAAAATGAACATTTGATCTGTCTACAGTGTTGTGATATCTTACTCCATCAGACCAGGGCCACACTTTGACTCAGTATGACTTACCAACATACAGAGAGCGATGAAGTGATGAAGGCATGTGGTTATACACCCTTTAACACTCCAGCATGAAAGAGGGGACAAAACAAGCATTTCACACAAGTGAAGAGCATCGCAGCCAACCAGGTGATGATGTTTGCACTGACAGAGAGGTGAATGTTTGCTCTGGACAAATGGCAATAAACAGCTGTTAATATGGAGGGTAAGGTGAGATCAGTAGTCAGCTTTCACCACCCCAAACAATGCAGTGGACGAAGCTTATGAGGCTCTTCATTACACCCCTTCCCCCACACCCCCCTCAAATATCTCCCCCCATGAAAAAGAACTCCCCCCCTTCCTCCTCCTCTTTCCCTGCCACTCTCTCTCTCCCTCTCTCACCCCATTTCCACCACAACCCCTCTCCTCCCTGCTCCGGGATTTTGCTGTACAAACCAGGAACAGATGTCTGCCGGGGCCGTGCTGAAAGACCCCGCTGTTCTGGATGCCAGCCACATGCTTTTCATTCAGAGATGAAGGCTCACAGCTCGCCTTCTTGTGAAGCCAATTTCAAAAAAAGAAAAAGAAGAGAGAGGTGGAAAAACATAAACTCTCCAAATGCCTTCAAGTCTCCTCAAAAGCAGTACATATATGAGCATAACTTTTTGTCTCCTCGACAAAATGTAGTGCTCCCTGGAGGTGGGAGGCCTTTTTCTGTTAATTGTTTGTGGTTAAAAGTCATAAAGGTTAAAGGTCAGGAAATGTTGCTGATGACTTCAGGGAACACACAGTTTTTGGTTTAGAACCAAAAAAGAAGGTACTTCAATTTTTAACCTGTGGCCATGCACTGAAAAAATGTAATACAGGGTCACTGACTTAAAATTAAACAGATACCAGAGATCCAAATCAAATATGGCTCACTCTAAATGAACACAACAACTGGACGATATACCTAAATGAGCAGAGGCAAATGATCCAAACATAACATCCATTCTAAGCGGGATCGCAAAATGAGGATTTTTATATAAGGGGAAAGTCTTATTCACATATTCCAAATGAATGTTAAAAAAACATTAGCCTACAATTAGTTTAGTGAGCTGCTTGGGAACTCTTAGACTAAATTCTTTTATTGAGGCCTGAGTGCTGTGTAACTCTCCCTTAGTCAAAATAGGTTTGTGTCTCGGAGCTTTTGGCAAATAAATCCCTAAATGAGTTCCTTATTTTTTTGTTCTTGTTGTTTTGATTTTTTTTTTTTATTTTACTTCAAATGCAATATTATAAATCTTTCAGAGTGAAATAATATAAGTCTTTGTTGTGGGCTTTAAAAAGTAGTCAATTTTCTTCTTCACAGGCCAAGTTTGTGGGAATCTTCGTGACAAAAGAAGGTGCTGAAAGGTTAAATTAGCCTGTCATTATTTGGGCATCCATGCAGGTGTGGTGAGTGTTTGTGTGTCTGTGTGTGTGTGTGTGTGTGTGCATGTGAGAGAGAGAGAGACAGAGGTTCAGACTGCTGATGTGTTGATGTTTCCAGAGGTGAAACACGGTGAACCTTCACACAGCTCTTCCATTATTTGGATAAGTACAGGGTTAGGAGTTCTTTCTGCATTACATATTCAATAACTACAGACGAGGCTGCATTCATGGGGCGGGGTGAGTGACTATACTTTGGACTGCTGCTTTGATCTCACCTGGAATATTTCTACATTAGACCAGCCTTAAGACTTCCCTGAACACCTGCAACCAAGTGTCAAAACGGGCTGCCAAGATGAGCCAAGTCATCCTGCTGAATCACGCTCCCTTTAGCCACACAAACCACACTTTACTGAGCCCAAAGGATTACAAGCTGAGGGAAAGCTGCCAGCTGCAATCCTGAATCACCGTTTGCAGCAATATCAATATTTAAACGTCTTTGTATCCTTTGATCTTTTGTTATTTCTTGCTAAAGCAAAGCAAAGCATTCACAAGTTGCTGAAAAGAACTGACTGCTTTATGAAGAAGATTTACTGGTTTGCACAAACTCATGTTGGGCCTATGTAAGTGCTTTCTCCCCCCTCCCCCAGGACAGGACATGACATGGTAAGGGGATAGAGGGGTGAGGGTTTGGAGGCTCCACTGATATCAGAGCTCTTTTATAACTCCCAGCTCTGGGCTTTGAAGTCGCAGCCAGACAGCTCAGGAATCTTACTCCCCTGTTTGACAATGAGGAGGGGGGATGGTCAGGGCTAAACACTGTGTTTGGCCAATCTCCTGCAAAAAATCCTAAGAAATTTAATGCTCCATGCTCATCATCATTATTATCATCATCAGCCTGGACTGAGTACTGAAAATACTGTTTTTGGTACAACAATATGCTCAAGGATGCAGTTAAAGAAAAATGAGGTCTAAAATTAATACACACACGCTTATAATTACATCTACAAATACCAGAGTGTTATCTGATTTCTAACATTGGATCACCAATGAAAAGCAGGGATAACATAACTCAGTTTAGTCTTTAATCAATTAGATTAAATAAAAAAATCATTATTTTCATTTCAGAACTGTTTAGGACCCTTAGGAGTTGGGCCCAAAAGTAGTTCCTACCAGTGTCTTGATTTAGGAACCAGTAAATGCAGTAAAATGTACTTAATGATATTATCTTTTAAGAGTGAAATATGCCATTCAGAAGGTGCCACTTTTTGGAAGCTCCATCATGTCCCAGCATGTTTTACATCACAGTCATAAATATACTGCATCAAGCATAACATTTACAGTTTCAACATCCAAGTCATTCAAAAGCACCTTACAAGCATCCAATGAGACCATATTCTTACATTTCAGCTCTTTTTGTTATTCGGTCTGAGTGAAGGAAGCAGAAAACTGAACTGTCTTTTTTACCAGTTTTCTCAGTTCTGACCTTTGGACCAAAAATAAGTTCCTGAACTCTTTTGTCTGGTGTTGGTTTAAATATACAAAGGAAATAAAACTAAAGCAAGACTTGTAAATAAGGATAAGAATTGGATCTATGCACGGACAAGGAAGATTAACAAGCAAGTTCATAAAGCAAACAGTTAAAGTAGTGATGAATCTCGGTGCTCCAAGACTGACGTACACCCAATCGTTAAATTGTGACAATTATCCACTTCAGCTTCTAATGTAACCAGCTAATGACGAGAATAAATCAAGAGTCTGACTTTGATAGAGGGCAGGGTGGGAACCGCCAACTAATAAGTGTCAGGCTTATGCCTTTGGTGGTTTCCCTTCAGGGGAGTGTGAAGTCAGATTCCTCTGAAGCCGAGGAAAGTTCTCTTTTAATTTGCCACGAGTGGGCGTTTTATGGCTCTGATATAATCTATAACTCCTTCACTATTACAGCCACCCACCACACACATCTTCAGCACCTCTGAGTGAACTTCTCACAGATTCAGTCTGAGAGTCTGAGACTCAGGGACCCCTTGAAAGTAGGAACTAATTGAAGTGATGTAATGTTATGCCACGGAGGGAGCCACACTAGAATGGGAGGCATTGAAGAAAAAGACACAGCCCTGAGTCATGATGCCAACAGCCACAAGAGCAAACTTTACATCCCTCACAGTCTGAGAAACGACTCCTTTCCATCCACTCCGAGTCTGTGGGTTCCAAGCCGCTTCTCTGTCTCTCTCACACACAAACACACATGGGCCAATGGCTGTCATAACCCATCCACTGATGCTGGCAGGGGAATAACCACAGCAGTGTTGTGCTGGAGCCAGGCATGACAGAAAATACAACAAGCTACAGCTCTGCAAAGACACCAGCATGTCCTCACACATGCCTGTGAATACAGCAAGCTTAGAGGTTCACAGCTACAGGAAGAGGGGATGTAATAGCTTCACCCAGACAACTTTTAAAGTGTTTTATGATCTCATCCCATCAGCAAACACACGTAAACACAACATGCACAGATTTCATTCCCAGTGTAACCTTCTGGGGGTTGAAATTTAGACAAAACACGGATTGAGGTCATTATTTGAATGACAAATGTGAAAAATTCAGCAGCTACAAAAAACCATCAGTATATTCCTACTTTAAATAAAAGACAAATTAAACATTGAAATTAAGACAAACTCTCTGGTACCTGCATGTTTTTCAACTTGTGATCCGTCGCGTTGTACCTCTCACATTCCTCCATCCCTCTCCGTAGAAAGGCGTTCACAACAAAACTGTCCCCTGAGACATGAAGAAAACACAGCTCAGCAGGTAGGCTATGGAATCAAAGTTCACATTAAATCACATGATCATTTATTATATGTGTTTATGGTTTGGAATGACTGGTGTTTGTACCTTCAGGGTTTTCTCTGCGCTTACACGCTTCAGATCAGCAGGGAAACAGGGATGCAAAACAAACAGTTGTTAGTTTCTTGCGACTTGCACAAAAATCAAGACAGATTAGAATTTTTATCTTCCATTAACTGCAGTCTTACCATGTTTTGACTGAAGTTTACCCATTCTTAAGTCCCTCTCTCTTCCCTGGATCAATACGGATACTCCGAAATCGGACAAGGATAACACAGTCACTGCCTCAGCATGGTCACATTGTGTTTGCTTTGCAAGAAGAGAACTCCAACTTCATCCAAAGGTAGGGAATCGAACCGCGAGTTCATTGAAGAATCAGCTGATTGTGTGCAGGAACAAGATAAATCTGTTCAAAGGAAAGACCTGAGAGGCGCTGTGAAGCAGACAGGGTGCTCTCCCAATCTGTCTCCACTCTTCCCTCCAGTTCGACTGAGGAGGGAAGCGCTTTGAACCCAACACAAACCACAGTGCGTGAAGACCGACATGATACAAGCAGTACTTCCGGTTAATAATTTAACAAAATAAAACAACCATGGGCTGTGAAACTGCGCACAATCATTGTTTTTAAAAATTACTTTCCTGATCTATTACGAACATCTTAAGCAATTACAAATGCTGTACACAGTTTGACAAACAGTTAATATGTTGGCCTTTTATAGGATCAATCTTTTTTAATATTTTATTTTAACATAGAAGCATCATGTTAACAAATGAGTAAAAAATGCAGATGACTGAGATCTTAATATTTTGTAAATCTTGAAGCAATTTAGCTGATTTAAAAGTTACCAAATTGGCTTTCCATCAGAAAAAAAAACAACATCTTTGAGTTATATACAACATTAAAAAGATGTTAGGTGCACATCAGAAATAGGCATGTCCTTGTAATTGAACAACTTTTATTTACGGTCTTGTGAGTTCTACTGCCCTCTTAGGTTAAATTTTAATTTTCTTGCTGAATAATTATTCCCTTTATTCAGAGAGTATTAATTTTATTTAGAATGAACAGTTTTAATTTGCATTTTCTTTGCAGAGATGTTTTATATGGTCTATATATATGCTATTAATTTGAAGAAATTATTAAATTCCATTTCCGGTTATAGGTTTCGTGTAGCTTAACCTTTAAAGGATAACTTTGACAGGGCTTGTCCCTGACTGTAAAATCGTGCCCTCTGTTGGTTGAGTTTTCCGTACAGCTCCATTCATGGTTTTCAAAGTCGACTTCTTTTTAGCCTAACCAGAGGAAACTTGGATTATTTTGTATTTTTGTATATCTTCTTGAATTTAAATGGTGTTTCTACTTAAGAATAAATACTATCATATGCATATTTCCAAGTATCCATGCATACAAGCATGCAAAAACAAAAATCATTAGTTAAAAAATGATTCTGCAATTGGTCTTTGTGCTAACCACACACTTAAAGACTTCCCATTAGCATTGTCATTGTTGGTGTTAGGTTATGCAATTCTAAACATAAACTTTTGTTTATAGTGGAGAACCAGTAGGAACATGCTGTACTCCAACCCAGAAGACATCAAAAGCTCTGTAGCAGTTTTGTAGTTTGTTTCCTTTGGCAGGGTGTTGGAGCAGGGTCTGGCCTGGTCTGACCACAGGACACATGCCAAGAGTTATGAATATTCATTTACCAAGGCAAACTTTTGTTCGGAATAAAAACATGACTGTGATGTTTGCATTTTGTAAACACTCCTCCCATATGCAGATTCACTTCAAACTAGAAGACGTAACTGTGATCTTAACGTATCATCAAAGCAAAGACAGCTTCTACACAGTCAGTGTCAGTCATTGCTCCAGAGTGGCTCCGTCATATAAGACATTACAATCCATGCACTAAACTTTGTCTCCTTTGTAATCCAATCAGGAGCTCTGCCTGGAGGTACATTAGACACATTTATTCTCTGTGTTAGAGCGTCCTAGTTTCTCACTAAGATTAATGTGGAGTGCAGCTATATTTCTTTTTCCTGTCAATTTGTCTGAGATTTGACTCTTCACAGACACAGGACTCTCAGATCACAGTCTGCGGCTGACAGGATGAGCCGACATTTGCATTTAGCTCATTGATGGCAGCTTTCTTTGATCCCTTCCCTGTGCCTAATTATCACCATTTCTTTATGCAGCCTGGCCCGCAGGATTCTACTTCTTTATGAGCCATTTCTCCACTCCATCATCCTCTTACTCCTTCCAATCCTCCTCAGTGGATGACATGCATGTGGGAGGCAAGATGTGTCAGAACTTTAGTTTTCTGACAGCAAACAGGACAGAGAACAGAGAAAAGAAGAGAACTGAAGTGCTGAAGTTGTCTTTTAAAGGCAATGTTCACTTGGATAAAAGTCCTGGTTTGGCATCAAAGCCTGTCATGTAGAAGAATTAAAAGAAGCCCTGGCACAGCTTAAGATTTATGGGCTCTAATTGTGTATTTGTACAGGATGTGACTCATTTAGCTGGCAATCATGTATTTTTTTTTTTTTTTTGTGTGTGTGTGTGTGTGTGTGTGTGTGTGTGTGTGTGTGTGTGTGTGTGTGTGTGTGTGTGTGTGTGTGTGTGTGTGTTTGTGTGTGTGTGTGTCTTCATATGAGTCCATATGTCACTTTAACAGATCCCATCCGTGGACACTATAACCGCTTTTAAACACAAGTATATTTTTTTTACAAGTAATGAGCAATAGTTTCCATGGTTTATGTGCAGCTCTGCTCTTCTAAACATTGCTATAAGTTTGTGTGTAAGTTCTTCCCTCCCTTTGTGAATCACCATTGGCACTTGCTCTGATATTCCACTGCTTTTAGCCATGTAGGCCTACCTGAACAACGGCAGAGGGGATCAACATCAAGACTGTTTGTTTTGTTTGGAGTTCTCTGACATTTTACTGCTTGAAATGGCGATAAAACCATGCAACAATAAGGCTTTTGACTTTCCTTCCTTCTCTGTCTTGATTGCCTTTTAACAGCTGCCTGCTTTTTGGACCCACTACAGTCAAAAAAGAAAAAAAGGCTCTCCAGACAGAGCAATTATGGTTTTATTTACCACGCTCGCTCTTACAGTTCTCCCTTTCTTTCTCTTCCTTTTTTTCCTTTCCACTTTGTGATCATTCATCAGATTAAAGAAAAGTAGAGCTTCCTCTTGCTATTCATCAGACACAAGAACTTAATCGTTTTTGTTTGTTTGTTTTTTAAAGAAAAAAAATGTGGGTGCCAGACAGTTTGGTGTGCTTGTTAAAAAGGTACCAAGGCATCAAGGATATAATCCAAAAGGACAAAAAGTTATGTTTACGTTGTGAAATTAGAGCTTTATGTGCAGGGGAAGTCCATTCTTCAAAATATGTCCTCTATATAGATTATAGAGCATACATCTTTTGCTTCAAATAAAATACAGCAAAATCCTTTGTTCAATACAGCACTCAATTATAGGTTTTTCTAAAGGTGACAGATATGGGTGAGTAGGAACCAAACGTGTGACTACAGATAATCAGTGTTTGCTTTTCTTTACACTCAGGAACAGCCGGCAGGATCCACCTTTGAAGTGGAGTGAAAAAGCTGTTGCCCAACTACAAACAAAGGGCGCATTGTCTGAACCCAGCAGCTGACATGCAAAGCAGCAGAGCATTCACAGAATGCAAAACATGTTCATACAAACAATAGAGCCACTCATCTGTTCATGTAAACTGTGCATAAAGGGTGACCCAGCAAAATTCAGGATAAAATATTTCATGATTTATTACATATTATATTTAAATGTAAATTTTCTTTACTTAGGTATAAATTAGATGTGGGTACATTATTTCATTCCACATAGAAGTTTTCATTTATGACACTTCCTTTGCGACCCAAAATGAATTCTGATTGTAAGAAGTATCTGAATCCTCATATGCAAGTTAAACTTGAAAAGGAGCCGCACATTTCAACTGGCAATCTCTGCAAGTTTCTTCTGGATGGCAGACAGGAGCATATATGTACGACCTCTCTGAAATCAATGTCAATCAAGACTCTGTGGAACTTCAGTGACTTTAACAGACAGAGGTTTGTAAACAGTTTGGATCTCAAGAAAGGCTCAGGAGGGAAAAACAAAATCTCAGGATTGAAAACCAAAAGGATCAAGAGATTGATGTGGAAGAAATGGAGAAGTGTCTAGCCAGTGTTGAAATTTTGTTGTTTATTTTATTGTTTTGTAAATTAATGATGTAATAATACATAAAATAATCCATCCTGAATTTTGCTGGGCCAACCTTCATGACTGTTACATTTCAGAACTGATTCATCTATCAACAGTTTAGTTTCCAAGTCAAATTAGTGTCAATGCTGCACAGACGATGTCAGACAGCAAAATCATAAATCACTTTTTATCCTCATGAATGCACAACTGTGCTTTATCCTAGGGAGTTATTTAGTCATAAAGCATGTTATCATGATAATTATATTCATGTTTTTATTTGTTGTTGCTGTATTTTCTGCCTTTTTTTCTGACCACGTGTCTCATAAATTGCACTATCCAAAACTACTGTTTGCATGTGAAAAAAAAAAAATTGAACCACAGCCTCTCTGCACCATCAAGTGGTGGTCTAAAGGCTTTGTTGAAATATCCAAAAATATTACTACAAACAAGAAATAAGAGTGCCGACATTGCTGAAATATAATGCACAAATGAAAGCTGAGAGAATACAGAGATTAGGAAGAACTCTTACAAATATATTTTAAAGTGGTTAAACAATTAAAAACAATGCACAAAATTACAGGTTAAGGGACAGTTTATAGTATACATTTATATCAAACATGACAGCGTGGCTCTCTGAAAAGATCATGTGAATGCAGATATCTTTGTGAGTTAGCAACTAGCATGTCTGAAAGGAAGAGTAAACTATAAAGAAAAGCACAGTAATCAAGAAATGTTAACCTTTGATGACATTTTGTGTCATCTGTTTCTAACTGTTCTGTATTAATCTCTGCAACAGAATCCACAGACTGAGCAGTAATCAATGTGTATGCAAACAAAAGGAAACAAGAGCTTTATGGTTAAGTTTGCTTTGTTGGCACACAGCAAATTTCTGTAAATAAAAAATACCCAGGTTAAAGAGAACTCCCTCGACTGAAACAATCATGAGTTTAATCTGTTAACAGGAGCCGCACCATCAAAACAACCTGAATGAAAATTTTGGTGAGCAACTCTTAAAACACTAAATGTCAATGAATTTAACAATGCTGCCAAATGAATTAATAAATCTTTATTTAAAAAAAAAAACAAACAGAAAATGCTAAGAGGTATAGGAGTGAGAGCTCAGAATAAGTCTTTTGTTGTCTGTCAGACTCCATTGACCAGGTTGACTTTTTCCTCCTTCTGTCTGTCCACAGCTCGTTCCATTGCCTCCAGAAAGTTCTCAAGAGTCACTGTAGGTGCCTGTAGGCAAACATATGACATTAAAAAAAACAGAATGAAGGTTTTTTTATTATCTCTGTAGAAGAGAGTCAAACAGCTACCTTAACGAACAGCGCATGGGCTAGAAACGGTAACTTCCTGAGCGCTCTTCCACTCAAACCTTTGCTTTTTCTAAACGGGAGAGAAAGTAGACAAACATTGGCTCCTGGTACTTTCATTTCTCAAATCAATCACATGTAATGATTGAAGCACAGAGCAATTGTATCGTGGGAGGCTGTACTCACAGAGCGATACTCCTCAGCTTCAGGCTGTGGTCAGACACTTCACTCTTTGCAAAGCCCATGGTTTCCAACTCAAACATGGTGAAGAGCTGTTGCCGGGGGCAGATGATCTGACACTGCACGCATCATGAAACACAGTCATAAAGTGTTTTTTTACACTTCTATCTACTTGAAAGTGTTGGTTTTGTACAAATGCTGCTTGTGTACATTTCCAAAATCTGTATTCAGTGCAATAAAGGGGGAAATACCCAAAGATGTTTTCTTGATTTTGGTGACGCAAATTCTTCTTACTTTGCTATTTTTAACTTTCTATGACAGGGAAAAAATTAAACTCTAAAGAGTCGAATAGTTTCCCTTTCTTGGTGTTGATCCCTAGGCTGCATGTGTTCTGAGATGGTGATTTGTGGATGGTGACTTCAGGGTTTACTCCAAGTTGTCAGTGCTACAATGGTGGTTCACTATTGGATCATTATGGTAATTTATGCTGATCACCTAATCAGCTCTGAATCAGGTTATGATCATCATGACAGACACCCCCCCCCCCCAACAAGTTTTTGAGATCATTGACAACCCCAATTCCAATGAAGTTGGGATGTTGTGTAAAACATAAATATAAACAGAATACAATGATTTTTTTAGAAAAAATCCTGTTTAACCTATATTCAACTGAATATGCTATAAAGACAAGATATTTATAGTTCAAACTGATAAACTTCATTGTGTTTTTGTTTTTTCATTTTGAATTTGATGCCTGCAATACATTCCAAAAAAATGAGACAGGGGCAAAAAAAGACTGGAAAAGTTGATGAATGCTAAAAAAAACCCAACCCCACCTGTTTGGAACATCCCACAGGTGATCAGGTTAACTAGAAACAGATGAGTTTTATGAATGGGGATAAAAGGAGCATCACTTAACGGCTCAGTCATTCATAAGCAAGGATGGAGCGAAGTTCACCACTTTGTAAACAAAGCCTGAGTAAATAGTCCAGCAGTTTAAGAACAAAGTTTCTCAAAATACAATTGCAAAGAATTTAGGGATTTCGTCATCTGCAGTCCATAATATCAACAGAAGATTCAGAGCATCTGGAGAAATCTCTACACGTAAGCAGCAAGACATAAACCACTATTGAATCCCCATGACCTTTGACCCCTCAGGGGGCACTGCATTTAAAACCAACGTCATTGTGTAAAGGATATTACAACATGGGCTCAGGAAAACTTCAGAAAACCACCTTCAGTTAACACAGTTCATCACTACATCTACAAGAGCAAGTTAAAACTCTACCATGCAAAGCCAAAGACATATATCAACAAAACCCAGAAACACCGCCGGCTTCTCTGGGCTTGAGCTCGTCTGAGATGGACTGATGCAAAGTTGAAAAATGTGCTGTGGTCTGACGACCCCATATTTCAAATTGTTTTTGGAAATCATGGTCATCATGTCCTATAGGCCAAAGAAGAATAGGGCAGTCTGGATTGATATCAGATCAAAGCTGAAAAGTCAGCATCTGTGATGGTACGAGGGGTGTGTTAGTGCCCATGGCATGGCTAACTTGACTATCTGTGAAGGCTCCATTAATCCTGAAAGGTACAAACAGGTTTTGGAGCAACATATGCCACCATCCAAGCCAGGTCTTTTTCAGGGACGTCCCTGCTTATTTCAGCAAGACAATGCCAAGACATTCTGCACATTACAACAGCATGGGTTTGTAGTAAAAGAGTGCAGGCTCTAGACTGGCCAGCCTACAGTCCAAACCTGTCTCCCACTGAAAATGTGTGGGGCTTTATGAAGCACAGAATATGTTAACGGACTGTTGAGCAACTGGAGCTGTACATCAAGCAAGAATGGGAAAGAATTCCACCTTCAAAGCTTCAACAATTTGTGTCCTCAGTTCACAAACACGTATTGAGTGTCGATACAAGGAAAGGTGATGTAACACAGTGGTAAACATGACCCTGTCCCAGCTTTTTAGGAATGTGACAAATTCAAAATGAGTGAATAATTTTTTTTAAAAAAGCAAAACAATAAATTTTATCAGTTTGAACAATAAATATATTGTCTTTGTATTGTAGTCAACAAAATATGTGTTAAAAAAGGAAGTGCAAATCATTGCATTATTTTTTTTTTTTTTAACAACATCCCAACTTCATTGGAATTAGGGCTGTAGCATGATCTTCTTTCTCAGGATTTAGTACAGCCACATTACCAAGATACCAAAGGTTTGCTGAGTAATTTGGGAGGAGAAGTTAGTTTATGCACATTCAAACATGTAGACGGGAAGCTTAAATACAAAACTTGAATCTGTTCTGTTTTCACATAATGAACCCTAATACCCTAATTTTGAATTAGGGGAATTAGAAGTCTTTTTTTAAAATGTGTCTTGTATTTTAAATGTAGTTGGATATTTCTGTCACCTTCATGAGCTCCTCCAAACAAGAGAGGTAGATGTTGTAGATCCCCTTCTCAGATGGAGGTCCAATGTACTGCTTGATGTCAGCCCTGTCCACAAATGCCAAGTCGATCTTTTCTGTCACGTTGGAGGTAGTCAGGATCACGACGTTGGAATGTCTGCAGTATGAGCCAAAAAGCCAACCGAAAACAAACTGATGAATGAGACATAATAAATGGGAGGATTTCGCTCAAAGTTTAGAGAAAGATGTAAAACAATACATCCTGTGCTATGCTTCCTGACCGTTTGATCTGATCGAGCTGAGTGAGGACAGAGTTGACCACTCGGATGGCATCTGAGGGCTCTGTTCCTGCCTGGCTTGCATTCCTAGCTGCTGTCAGACTCTCCACCTGAACGAAACAGAAGGGTTACATAAGGAACGACCTTAGTCACAGCACTTCTTGATATGGATTCAGGTACAGTAAGCTTGGGTAAATGCTTTTGAAAAGAAGCTGATATTTACCTCATCAATCAGGACAAACACCAGAGCATCTTTATCATCAATAAGTTGTTGGATCTTTTGAAACATCTTTGTGACCAGCTTACCGCTCTACAACAAAGAAGCATTAGAAGCTACTAGGATAATCCCAGCTAAATAAAGAAAGTATTCCAACTAATTTCTTCCTAGATAAAAGAAGCCAGGTGTACCTCCGAGAACCACTTTGAGAACAAGCTGTGGCTGTTTATCTCAACAAATTGCCCGTATGAATACCTGCAGGCAGAGGAGTGGATGTTGAAACGTAAAGAGCAGGTGCAGTTTCTGCTGAAGTGGTTTGACTTAGGTATTGTCTCACCTGCTGGATAGTCTGATTGACAGCTTCTGGGCAAGAGCTTTGCACAGTGATGTCTTCCCTGTGCCTGGAGGTCCTGAATGTTGGCACGCACAAAGAAAAATCAGTTATAATGTCTATATCTAAGCCAATTAAAACAACCATCTTTCACAGTTCCTCATTGGTAACGAACCATGAAGCAGCACAACACGGTTCCATGAAATCAGGTTGCTATCGACATTTTTGTCCGAGAAGTAAATGGTTGTTGTGACATAATCCAGGAGCTGAAACGAAAATGAAAAACAACAGTAAACCACAGTAATGTGAAAAAGCTGTGCGACCCATTTCTTTACTCTCTAATCTGTTATTTTGCAGTTTTTTTTTCTTTTAAACCTGAGTTTTGACCCCACTCTCATAGACCAGACTCTCCCAAATTCCATGGAATTCAGCTGCAAAAAAGAAGACAGGTCCAGTCATGCCAAGAGAAAATTCTGATAAAACACAAATGCCTCATATCCACAGAAAAGAGATGACTACATTTACTGTGCCTAATCATCAACACTTTACACCACCTTGTTTTCTTTTTCTCCTACGGTGTATTTATGTAAACTTTAAAAATGCAGATTAATCAACACCCAACTAAAAAAGGATAAAACAGGTAATGCCTAAGTTGGATTCAGAGATGATGGAATAAAGAATAATAAATGCCACCTTTTCGCAGCTGATAAAAGTTCCCTGAGACTTCATACCAATCCTGCTTCATAATCTCTTTTCTTTCCCAGACTATTTATATCACTGCTACACTAATTATTCATGTGATCACAGTTAACTACAAAACATCTAACTAAAGTCAATCTGGAAAGATCTTCAATCAAAGTTGACAGTTGAGATATTATCAGTATGATGGCTATTGATAGGTTGACAAGACCCAGAAATAGGCTATAGCTCATGTTCTCATTTTCATTTTATTACATGACACCCCCTTGTGGCCTCAACAAGAACATGCATAGAGACCAAAACAATCGATTCAGTTTTTAAGTGGTGAAAATATGGAATGCAGGCATCAAGCATAACTGCATGAATCAGGGCTGAGCACAGCAGCTCTGCTTGATTATGTACTCTGTACAGCCCCCTACATGGACAGTCAGTTTTTTCTAGTCATTGTTTCTTCTGATGCAGATAGGCTGTGATTTTGAGAGGCACCTAATTCAGCACTTTCTCAGCTACATTTATTGTTTAATACCAAAGTAAAACATTGGGTTGAGTATCACATTAAGTTATCCCTGGGCTCAGTCTGTCTAGTAGTGTGTCTTCATGGAAATAATTCCAACTAAAAAAAACAATCAAGATAGGACATAGATGACCACAGCAATGTCACCTGCTGGCAGTAACCAGTGATTGGCTGCTGAAAGCTCCTCATTGTCCTCCAAACTAAGTGTGCTGGGTCCATCCTCATTCAGAGCGTAGATGTGGACAGAGATGGAGCAGCTATTCAAGTCAAGGGGCTGAGTGATTGAAATTTTAGGAGCAGTATAAATGAACAACTTTAAGGTATTTACAGGAAAATGTGACTTAAAAATTCATGAGGAATACTTAAATGCTGAAACAGACCTGTGTAATCATCTCCTCCAGATCAACAAGGGCCACAGTTTCTACGTTTCTCTGTAAGAAGTCCTCATCGAACTCTGTCCATCTGTAGTTACCAAAAACCACGCTGTGACGATTCAGCAGGGCCAGAACATGCATCTTCACATCAGACAGCTTGGCTGTGCTAAAAAATAAAATGCAGGGAAAACAAAAAAGTTACAAATGACCAAATGACTTCCTATTAGAAGTGTTTAATTGTCCAATTCTTGATGGTGAACACTTCATCAATATGTATTTCAATATTGATATTTTTTTTAACCTTTTTATGAGATGACTTAAAAGTCATACAAAATATGCACATTATGTATGTACGGCTAACACATATTACCATAAACTATCGCATCCACTGCACTTAATGAACTTACCTGTGAGGTTTAACATGAACTTCCACATGGATGTTTAGTTTCTGGTTTGTAATCTCCATTCTGTCACCATCCATTCCGTCAAAAATTTGCTCCTTGAAATTTAAAAAGCAGAATTCTTAAGAAAAATACTTACTTAAAACACGATACTTAACGGGTGGGTTAGGCTAACCCAATACAACTCGTCAATAATAAATTATTGATTTCGGAGCGAGCTTACCATGCTGAGTCATGTAAATATCCTCTAACGGATGACGCTTCACTTTCCACTAACACTCTGGCAAAACTGAAAACATGCCTTACACCATTGATACTGTCGAACTGTTAAACTGTTTTAAGAAAGGTTAGTTTCCTGAGACATGTCCCGTGCACAAATTTAGCGCGCTGATTTTTAAACCGGATACACATCATTTGTTTTGAGGTATCACTTCCTCATGTTAGCTTCAGCGCTGCAAAGATCTGTGAAACCAGAGAAACGGTGACGATCATTGAACACATCACTTATAATCAGACTGTAGACTGAGGATTTAATACACAAAAATGGGGAAAAAACACAAGAAGCATAAACCAGAGTGGAGAACAGTTGATGGTACCTGATTGATATTTTCACTATTTTTACTACTACGCTTTTGTTCTAGGTATCTTCATGTTGCTAGCCTAGCTAAGCTACTCGAAAAATACCAACAGCACTGCTACTTTATGGTTAATTTGAGTGAAAATCTGTTGAACTCGTCAGTACGATTCATCCTTCGGCTTTTATTTTTGTTAACTTTATTTTGTTAAAATCGTGTTTTAACCTAATAGATAATCCGTATGTTTTACGGTGTACTTGTAACGAACAGTTAAATCAGAAATTAAGTTTAGCCTTATTTGATTGTTGTGTTTTCCCTGTATTATTATTATTATTATTATTATTATTATTATTATTATTATTATTATTATTATTATTATTAGCCTACCAAGTAAGTGATCACATCGCCACTTATCCTTAACCCTTGTAAGGTTATTTCTATAACTGAAACAAAATTATAGTGACAAACTTCTTTGTATATATAGCACCTTTCATACATTAAAATATGCAGCCCGAAGTGCTTTAAAAAAAGAAAACAGACGATAATAATAGAAGTATCTGAGAGGAGTCTTATATAAAGTAAAAAGTAAAATCAGTGAAATGAAAATCAATATGAT
The DNA here is from genome assembly GCA_030710495.1 of Labroides dimidiatus. Taxonomy (NCBI): domain Eukaryota; kingdom Metazoa; phylum Chordata; class Actinopteri; order Labriformes; family Labridae; genus Labroides; species Labroides dimidiatus. Next base: position 14,720,947 of record CM061148.1, read on the forward strand.
AAGATCACTCAAATACCATAAACAGAGAAGAAAATAAAACTTAATGAATGAAAATAACTTTAAGATAAAAAAATATGTTAAACAGTCATGATAAAAAGTAATAGCAATAAAAACATTAAAGAGGTAGGTCTTAAGTTTGCTTTTTAAAACTTATATTACCTTTAGCATTTCTTAGCATTTATAACTTACTTCGTGGTAGGCCTCTGAAGCTGAAAGTAACATCAGATAATACCAAGGGTATTCTCAGCACACCTAATGTCATCAAAATTCTACACTATAACCCACTCATTCTACTACTTTTTCTTTATAACTTGCTATTAATGTGATCAATTACTGTAAAATTCCCTCTATCTTTCCCTTTGTTTGTAGACTTTGAGGACAAAACTCTTGAGAAGCCCCTAAAACTTGTGCTCAAAGTTGGGGGAAGCGAGGTGACAGAGCTCTCTGGTTCAGGCCATGACTCCAGCTACTATGATGACCGATCTGACCATGAGCGAGACCGCCACAAAGAGAAAAAGAAGAAGAAAAAGAAGAAATCTGAGAAGGACAAGGACAAATATGTGGATGATGAGGAGAGAAGACGGCGGAAGGTTAGCTTGCAGAATACAAATATCGCATCACATTTGTGTGTTTAACCACTAGTAGTGGTAATTGTCTCTTACTCCTTGATCCCATGATATAGGAAGAAAAAAGGAAGAAGAGAGAGCGAGAGCAGAATGAATCAGAGGCTGCAGCTGCTACAGCAAGTGGTGCTGGAGTGCCTGTTGAACCTTTCACATTGCCTAAAAGTATAAGTATTGGATTAGAGGTGAGTGGTCTTACCCTAAGCTAACATTCGCAGATGTCTTTGTTAACAACTAACTCAACAACACGAATGCATTTTATCAGCCAGAGGAAAAGAAGAAGAAGAAAGAGAGGTTTGAGATAGAGCCAGAACTGGAGGAGTTTCATCACCCTCATGTGAAGATGGAGATAGAACAGCAAGGAGACAGACCAGTTAGAGCATGCAGGACACAACATGGTAAGAGGGCCCGTCTTGAGCTAAGCATCAGAATTATTACACCAACTCCATTATCTATTATCAATATGTAAACAACTGCACTGTCACCTTTGTCTAAAAAATGCAGAGAATGAGTCCACACCTCGTCAACAGTTGCTGGAGCACTTCTTACGTCAGTTGCAGAGGTAAGGATCTCAGAGTCAGTCACACACATCCTCTGTTACGTCATCGTCTGTCTCTAAAATGTCACAAGACTGCTGCTGAAGAGTTTTTAAGGAAAGATTCAGAGGCATAGATGGCAGGTCCAATAACACCACATACAAATCTTAGAAAAGCAAAATTTGCGTTTATTATTGATCCACTTAGTCCGGTTTAGCAAATCACAGCACCTGCAAGATTTGCTTGTATTGATTACATTAACCCTATAGCTATGATCAAAGAGGAACCGTTGAACTTGAAAAGAGTAGCCTGAACAGAGCCACAGGTTGCTGTAAAACTAAAATACTGATGACGTGTTGCTTATCTTTGCAGGAAAGACCCCCATGGATTCTTTGCATTTCCAGTAACAGATGCGATTGCTCCTGGCTACTCAATGATTATCAAGCATCCAATGGACTTCAGCACAATGAAAGACAAGATTGAAAACAATGAGTACAACACAGTTACTGAATTTAAGGTGAGTGTATCACATAGAAAGTTAGTGAATATTTGCCTTTTTTAAGTTAAAAGTAAGTGTGTGAAAACAAACATGTTTGAATGTCTTTTGTCCTCTTTTCAGGCGGACTTTAAACTGATGTGTGACAATGCTATGGTGTACAATCGGCCAGAGACTGTTTATTACAAAGCTGCCAAGAAACTGCTGCATACAGGCTTCAAGATGATGAGCAAGGTAATGAGGGTTATATGGAATTAAAAAAAAAAAGGTCTTAGTAAGATTGATCCATCCTAGTCTTTTCATTCTTATCTCGAGAGCTAGAAGCTGCTTTGCTGTTTGGCTTTATTTAAAATTGTTTTTAGAAACAACTGTTTTAATGACTTTTTTCCCCTTTTTGTAGCTCGATCATGTGTTCATCAGAAAAGTTGAACTAAAGAAATGTGTTCTGTTTTGATTTTAGAGTTGAAATAAAGTCTGAGCTGAAGAGACTGCATTATGTAACCCTAAGACAAATCATGAAAACTGTCCAAGTGTCAGTACCTATGAATAATCTTATTGAGGTTTAAGCAACCCAAAGGTTTTCATTAGAAATGTAATTGTGACTGTCAAAAATTGGAAACAACACCAAGGTCTCCAAGGGGTTTCATTCCATCTAAACACAAATTGATCATATGTAATTTTTATTCTATAGCGTCTTTGCATTTTTTTCTTTTTTTATCCATCTATTAAATGTGTAAAAATGCAGTCAAATAATGCCCTCTTCCTCTCTGTCTCATGCACAGGAGCGTCTGTTGGCCCTAAAGCGCAGCATGTCTTTCATGCAGGACATGGACTACAGCCAGCAGGTGGCCATTTTGGGCGATGAAGACCTTACAACAGATATACCTCCTCCAGAGATTATCCCAATGCCGGTGGAATCAGCTAAAAAGTCCAAGAAGCAACCAGTCAAAGATATGAAGGAAGTCATCAGGTATTCTTTATCATTTGTTATAATGTCTAGATTAAATGTAAATGTTCAGGAAATAAACATCCATTGAGTTGATCCTGGGTATTTGATGATGTGTAACATAACCTCTATTTTTTCAGTTACCTGTTTGAACCAGAAGGGAATGCTTGCAGCTTGACTGACAGTACAGCAGAAGAGCACGTTCTGGCTCTCGTAGAGCACTCTGCTGATGAAGCTCGAGATCGGATCAACAGATACATGCCCAGCTCTAAGGTGTGTCCTTAATGTTTTTGGAAATTCACTCACTTATTTTTGGATGATATAAATTTTTAAATTTATAGACAACACTGAAAAGGAATTATCAGAGCAGCTGACTTGTTCTTCACTTAATCGTGTTCTATGTGAGTGTAGTTTCCCTTTTTTCACAATGTCTTTTTCTTCTTGGTCATTGTTTAGCCTGTCAGTGTTTTTTTACAGTTTCACTATGAAATGGCTTCAAGATGAAGTTTTTTCCCCTAAAAGTGTAAGTGATGGTATTCCAGAAAAATTCCCTTGATTCACCATTCACATTTTGGTTTCTCTGTTCCTTTATTTTCAGATGGGCTATCTGCGAAAAGAGTCAGATGGTTCTCTTCTGTACACTGTTGTAAACCAGCTTGACCCTGATGCAGAAGGTTTGTTGTTACTGTGTAGCATTTTTAAACACCCTGTTCACACAGTATCTGCCCTAATTCAGTGAAAATATCTTTATAATGCAGAAGAGGAGACTCATAAGGTGGACCTAAGTTCTCTGTCGAATAAGCTCCTGCCTGGACTAACAACTTTAGGTTTCAAAGATGACAGGAGACACAAAGGTAGTCAGTGCAAAAACACTTATTTTATTCATATAAGTAAATCTAATAATCTTATCCTGCTTTTAACTATTTTAAAGTGCCAAATGTCTTCAGATAGATCTTGCTTTTTTCTGTCTTGCTCTGTACAGTTACGTTCCTCAGCAGTGCCTATAATGTTCAGAGCCTTCAGAAGAACTCAGTCTTTCCAGACCTGCTGCCTGATGAGGTGGACATGCTCTACTCAGCCTATGGAGATGACACAGGAGTACAATGTGCTCTCAGGTAGAGGGATCTTCCTGTCATTTTTTAAACAGTATTATAGTCAACAAGGGCTCCCTGTGTTCCCCACCTAATGAATTCATTTCTACCCTCAGCATCCAGGAGTTTGTCAAAGGCTGTGGAAGTGCCACCAAGCATTGGGTCGACAGGCTTCTGGACAAGATGACAGCAGATGATCACACCAAAGCTGTCAATCCAATCAGACAGGTATCCACTTATTTCTTAAGTTACTTTTGTACACACAACATGTTACTGCCATTAAGTTTTGTCTTGTTTCTGTGCGGGTTTTTATGGTGTATATTTTCTGTTTCAGAAAAGAAACATTATGCTGAAACCTGATGAAACCAAATCAAACATCTGTGACATGCAGGTAAGATATGGTTTCTTCTTAGCATGACATTATGTAGAAATTGTCTTGACTAATCCAACTCAAGCTGTGTATGTTCTGCAGATGACTGATGGTGCTGGCCTTGGAGAGAGTGGCTCAGTCCTAGACTTTATGTCCATGAAGAACTACCCCGACATGTCTCTGGATATGTCCATGCTAAACTCATTAGGTGATTATCCAGATCAATACACCCCGTGAAGTTGCATTCAAATCCTCAGTTGGTATCAGATTAAGAGAGGAAATCTAAATTGTATTATTATAAATTAAGTGTAAATTAAGAGTATTTGACAGCATTACAGACATGTAATCACCTTGACCCAATTAAAACGCTCAGATAGAGTTAAACCTCAGGTATTAACGTATTTGCCTACAATGGTCATGCCCTTGTTGTTCTTACTTCAGGTAAAACAGTGAAAAAAGAGCCGGGGAATGAGGAAAGCCAGCAGCACTTTGAAGACGCAGACAAACTCCTGCAGGAGTTCCAAGAAGCCCAGGTGGACAGAGTTGGCTCAAGACCATCGTCCAACCTGTCCTCCCTCTCTAATGCATCAGAGAGAGACCAGCACCACTTAGGTATCCACAGATAAAGTTAGAGTAAAACTTACTGCTCAATAGCTAATGTGATTTTTTATCTACTAAACATTTTTTCTATAAAATATCAACTAAATGCTACCACCACCTGTATAAAAAAAGATTTGTTGCCTTTTACAAAATAGCAGCCCTATTAGGTTATCAGTTTAAAGTGATATCCATTTTTTCTTTCCTCACAGGGAGTCCATCCCACCTGGGCGTTGGGGACCAGTCTGAAATGGTTCATGACCCTTACGAGTTCCTGCAATCTCCAGAGTCAGAGAGCGCAGCAAACAGCTGACCACACATGGCCGTTTTGTTACCCCGGTGTTAACTACGCTGGGTCTTCAGCCTTAAGTCTGTGTATACAGCAAGACCTTCTGACCTGTTTTAATGACTTCAAATGATTGTACAGAATGTTTTTAGTAAAACGGTATGCTTTTGTTGAAGTGCAACACTTGTAAAATAAATGCATGCACCTGTATTTTTAATTGAGTGTGGTTCAATTCAGTGATTCAATTGACAAGAGACACAGTTGTACTTATAATTTTCCATATCCTGGGCAGAATTTGTCAACTACCAATTTTGTACTTCTCCGACAGTTTTGAGCACTACTGATCTGTATTTTCAAATCTTCTGGATGTCTTTTTTAAATCCTTTTCTTAATTTACAAAGTTCAGCTACCTTTTCTCACAGGTTCTTGGACAGTTCTCTTGATTTCCCTGTGGCTCAGTTTCCAGAAAATCTGTGAAGCTCTACTTGAAATATGCAGAGCTCTCTTCAGAGCTTAAAAACTCACTATTTATACATGGATATGTTTTACAATCAAACAAGTCAGGTGTCGACACTTACGCTTAATAGCCACTTAAACCTGTGTGTTTATTATCATGCCAAACATTCAAGGGTATGTAAACTGTTGATGAATGCCATTTTGGTGATTTCATTTAACATGATGAGTTTAAAAAAAGTATTCATAGTTACATTATGATAAAAGGCTTCACCTGACCACTATCTCTAAATAAAAGAAATGTCTTCTGCATGATCATACTGCTAAAAAAATGGCCACTATTTCTCAACTTCTGCCAAGGTTATGTGAACTTATGAAATCTCCTACAAATCACTATTCTGTCCTTGAATAACAGGAGAAAGAAGAAGAAAAAAAATAATACTTGCCTTTTTATAATGATGATACAAAAATCACATTAACCTTTTTATACATACTGTTGTGGGGTTTTATAACCAATGACTGTCTGCTTGTAAAAAATAGTTTGTAATATTAAGAATGTGATAGAGTCAGGCTTTGGGCAAAAAGCACAGCTCTTTTCTCAGATTTCTGCCGCAGGAGAACCGTGCTAATTGTTTTAATTGAGCAACGTTTCCATTAGTGGTCTGCCTGAGGATGGTGAGACACAATAAGGAAGTGAAAATAAAGCAATATGCATGTAAAGTGCTTTCAAATTCACGGTAAAGCAACAAAAAGAAACTTGAGTAAACAAAGCAGAAGTCTCATGGATAGCTCCTGTTGTCTTCACACAAACTATTTTTGAGGAGTTAATATCCAGAATGTACCTAAAGCGTGTTAAACTATTGAGTTTAATGGCTGGCTACGGGTGGCACGGGCCAGATTGAAAGGGCCACTAGAAGAGAGCTCAAGTACGCATGCGCAGTAGATCAGTTTCCATAGTGCTTTTGCAACCTGCTGAGTGAGTTGACCGTTGATTGTTCAACTTCTGACTAACGTCTTTCACCGACGCAAACCTCAAGACGTTATAGCGTTTTATCTTTGTATTTACTTTACTTTTTTCACGTCAACTCGTTGCCTTAGAAATATGTTCTTAAAATTTTGTGAATTTTACAGCACCAAGCTGGGAGGCTGAATGATAATTGAATATCAAGCAGGGGGAATCTCCGTCTGGATCTAAAGAGGAGCAGATTTAACTTCAACGTCGCTTTCTTTGATCGTGCAGCAGTAAGTAACTTCATATTCTGGTGTTTTAAAGGCTTTGCTGGCACGACTTTATGTTTTAAGGGATAAAATCATTTAAAGGAAGTAGAGGAAACAAAACAAATAGGTCTTATTTCTTTAAAAGATCTGCAGTGATAAACAAAACGCATTGATCTTACTGTTTGATGGAGCCTATTTATCGCTGATAGTTTCAACGTTTGTAGTTTATTCCAAGAACCGTTGGCAAAGTGCTTTATGGTGTCAGACATGAGGCAAAACATGTGATTACATGGCCTTTTACAAAGAAAGGGATGCCTCACTTTCTTAATCTGTCTACCCTGGATCAGCTGTTTTCTGAGAAATATGTGACAATATCCTCCTTGTTATGTATGCAATTATGTCTCATGAGAATAACTAAAGCAGTCACTTTTAAAGGGAATTTTTTTCAACTTATTTGTTTACTTGAATTTTATTCATACCATTTGTGATGGATTCTGTTCAATGGTAGTTTCAAATATGAAAGTTCTGTTAAAATTTATTTCTAAGACGTGACATTTTTAAACTTTGTTTTTAAACAAATGAGACGAATAAGGCTGTTGTCCTATTTTTCAGCTTCCTGCATACACCAAGCATAAACAGCTCCAGCCTTAGTGTAGGATTGTAATGGCAGAATAGTCTCTATCACTGTTTAACTTATTTCCCTATCTCATTTCCCCACCAAATGCGTCCACACTCTAGCTAGACTTGCACTTGCTGTAATGTGTAACGTGTTGACTCTATCTTTTCTTCTCTTGTGCTGTTCAGATGAACTGCTTCAGTAAAAAGCTGAGGCGCACAGCCCCAATGCGTGGCAGTAGCAGAAATGAGCTGGTCCCCTCAAAGCCTCCACAGGTGAATGGATGGACATGTCCGCCTCAGGCCCTCCAAGTGGTTGGCTGGTTGGTTTACGGCTACTTCGCCATAGTCGGCTTTGGTATCTACATCCCTCTGCTGCCACTGCCGTGGAACCATGTGCTCTATGCCGTATCCTTTACGCACAGCTGAAACCTCCCTGTCACTGCCGCTGAATGATCTATGTGCAGCAATGAGTCTTTTAGATTTGAATATGGAGCCAACGTAGTCTCTGGCACACTTTTGTTTGTGCTGCTGAATGAGACAGGAGGTTTGTTGTGAGAGCTGCATGTGTGGGTCCAGTCAAACCAGACATGACTCTGTCTTTGTTTCTGTTTCTGTGCTCTCTATAAAGCCATAGACATAATCAGTGAGGTTTTTGTCTTTTGTTGAACACTGCATGATGTCAGCACAGATTCATATGAAGACTGAAGCTTTACTCTGGCTTTTAGGATGTGGTCCTGTGTTCCTGTGTGGTGGTAATAAAAATAAAATTGATGCCTTATTATTTTTTTTGTCATTGCTGTTATCCTTGACTCTTGTTGTGTACAGCTAACGGGGACAATCTTCATTGTACACTTCCTCACACATATAGCTACCCTGACCATAGACCCTGCAGATGCCAGTGTGAGAGCCAAACAGAGCTATCCCAGCCCAATGCCACTTTTTGATCGAGCAAAGCAGCCACACGTCATCCAGGATCAGTACTGCTATTTATGTGATGTCAAAGTGTATGTACCTAAAGCAGTCACGTCCATTGTTATCATTCTGCAATAATGAAACATTACGTGTACTGACAACATGAACAATCTTTTGGCAGGGGCCCCAAAGTAAAACACTGTGGCGTTTGCAACAAATGTGTGGAAAACTTTGACCACCACTGTAGATGGCTGAACACTTGTGTGGGTGGCAGGAACTACTGGTGAGACAAACATTTGGATGAACTAATGAACTTTGTGTTATAGTGAAACAAAAATAATGTATGAACTAATTTTTGTTTTTGTGCTGCCTTCAGGTGCTTCTTTATGGCTCTGTTTTCTGCCACACTAGGGGTCCTTCTGCTTGGTTATGTCATTTTATTCATATTTATTCAGCATTACCTGGACCCAAACAGCCTAAGGACTGCTCCACAGTTTGACAGTGAGTCCCATTTCCCCCCCTTTTTATTTTATTAGGGGCTCGGGCTCGTGGCTTTGCCACGAGCCCCTATTGTTCTTCCGTTCGCATCTTTTTTCTTCAACTACTTCATCTTCCGGACAAAACTTTGGACCGCTTCTCCTCCCAGAGCTTTGAGAAAACCCCAACAAATTATATATCAAAACGTGCGGCTCGGTCCAGAATGGTGTGCTATGACTTTTCTAAGAATTTCGGCAATTTTTGGCCGAAAAAACCCCGAAAAACCGACGAAACAGTCCCATTAAGAATGAATGGGAAGGCTCCCCGTGAACACCAAAAAAACACACTTTTTCACACGGCTCCTGCCTCGCCATACTTTCAGCTAGAGACGTCATTCTTGCTTCAAAACGTTGACACATCTTTCCACGGCTTAAGTTTCAAGGGGCATTCTGCTGTCTTTAATAGTTTTCGAGAAAACAAAGGTAAAGCAATACAAACTTTTGGGTTTTTTCACTAAAACTCAGCTCTCACAGTGCGTGACATCATCAGTTAGAGTGGTAGCAGCAGCTCATGACACACAAGGAATTTCCCAAACAAATGTCTCGTGGGACCACAAATTTCACTCCACGGTCATAAAAATTACATCAAAACGTAGGTATTTCCGTTGCGCTTCTGTCAAAGTAGCCTTTGAAGTTAAAGGATGGAGCTCTTAGTCAGGAAAGGGCCAACTGTCAGCCAAACCTGACCACCTCTCTGTATTTACTTGCATTATGAATCTCTCGGGTTTTTCAGAAAAGGGCCACTCATTTTCAACTCGGCCGTGAGGGCAAATTCTTGACCCTACAAATATAAACTGCACATTGACGGATTCCTCCGCCCATCTGGATTTTCACGGTGCGCTCGTTTTTCTGATAGCTATAACGGTTTGGCCACAGCGAGCATTTGTTCGGACACATGCCTCATCCCAAAAAATGGCAGAGAACAGCTGTCACAAAGAGGTGTCCCTTGATCTCCACAGCTGCTCTCGGTTAAATCGTCATGGAAACCACGCAGCTCTACATGAAAGATGACTCATAAGGACAAAACTTTGGACCGCTTCTCCTCCCAGAGCTTTAAGAAAACCCCAACAAATTATATATCAAAACGTGCAGCTCGGTCCAGAATGGCGTGCTATGACTTTTCTAAGAATTTCAGTGTTTTTTGGCCGAAAAAACCCCCAGAAAAACCGACGAAAAAGTCCTATAGACAATGAATAGGGAGGCTACCCGAGAACACCAAATAAACACACTATTTCCCACTGCTCCTGCCTCGCCATACTTTCAGCTAGAGACATCATTCTTGCTTCAAAATCTTGACACATCTGTCCACAGCTTAAATTTCTAGGGGCATTCTGCTATCTTCAACAGTTTTTGAGAAAACAAAGCTAAAGCAACACAAAGTTTTGAGTTTTTTCACTAAAACTCAGCTCTCAGAGTGCGTGACATCATCAGTCAGTCACAGCAGGACTGACGGAAGAGGGAAACCATGCAGCTCTTCATGAATGATGACTCATAAGGACATTCTGGGGCATTCTGGGAGATCCTGGTTATATTATCAAAACAAGTACACACACACACACACACACACACACACACACACACGGAGAGAGTGAGGATTCCTTTTGAATGAAATAACTCATTTCAAGCAATGTATTATCAATGAAAGCTTAAACACAGAGGTTTTCTTGTCCTTGAAGGGGCATGTAAAGCGTACAAACGTGTATGTGTGACTGTATTGATGATGTTTAAAGTACCTCATTTCACACAAAACACCCTCACATTCTAGCGCGTAATGCTCATGTCTTTGTGTGTGTGTTAGAGTGTGTGTGTGTGTGTGTGTGCGTGTGTGTAGGTGTGTGTATGTATGTGTGTGTGTGTAGGTGTGTGTCTGTTTTTTGTTGAACAAAGTTTTATCATTGAAAGCCATTCACAGGGGGATTCTTGTCTCTGAAAAGGAAAGCGAAGAGCGCCTATGTGTACGTGTGTGTTTATGATTGTGATTAAGGGACCTCAGTTTACACAAGACACCCACCACATTTAAGCACGTGTAGCGTGCATGACTCTTTGTGTTTGTGTGTGTATTTTTGTTAATCAATGTTACACCATTCAAATCATCTCACAGAGGGGTTCTTCATTTTGAAATGGCGCGCGGAGCGTGCCTATGTGTTTGGTGTGTGCATTTATGATCGTGATTGAGGGACCTCAGTTCAGACAAAACCCCCACCACATCTAAGCATGCATATATCTGTTTGTGTGTTTCCAGAGTGTAAAAATTATATGTAACAGTGGGCACATAGTGCGCATTTGTGTGAATGAGTTAAATATGACCTCAGTTAAACTACAAACCACATGTATGGATGTGTAACCACACATCAATCTCACCAAACACACCTATAACCCATGAGTAGCTTTAATTGTCCCACCACAGTTAGGGAGAGGACACATTAGAAAGTATATCAAGAAGAGTCAGCCGGCATGCGGCCCGAGCCCCTCTCACGATTTCCGTGGAAATTGTCTAGTTTCTTCTTTAATCCTCCTTTGCTGCTTTACTGACAGTCTTTAATTTTTCTCTTTATAGATACATTGGGGAATGGCACCTGGCTTATGTTTTTACCCTTAGCACCCACAAAAACGAGTTCAGCAGGTCTTCTTATTTTAGCCTTCATAACAATAATGTTAAGCTTCACCTGCCTGTTCCTCTTCACCCAGCTGCTGGTCTTCCACTTCTACCTCCGTGAGTCAGAAGAATCAATGTGACTGAGCTCTCTTCTTGTCATATATAATCTCTCATCTTTATTTTCCACTTGGCTCTAAAGTTTATAGAGGCATAAGCACTTACGATTACGTGAAGCTGCAACGGCAAAAAAAAGAAAGAAACTGAGGCAGGAAAATTGCATGATGCAAAAAACAGCGATAAAACATTACAGGTAAGAGCTGTGCTTCCCTTTTTTCATCTGTACACCGTAAACTGTGTAAAACATTGTTTTTCTTTTAAAGAACCAAGCAAGCTCAATTGACTGTGAGCCAGCATTATCAGCTGGTTAATAAATATTTGCAATGACTCTGCTTTGATCCAGCTGGAAAACTTAAGGAGAAATCACAGCACCTGCAAGATTTGCTTGTATTGATTACATTAACCCTATAGCTATGATTAAAGAGGAACCGTTGAACTTGAAAAGAGTAGCCTGAACAGAGCCACAGGTTGCTGTAAAAATAAAATACTGATGACGTGTTGCTTATCTTTCCAGGAAAGACCCCCATGGATTCTTTGCATTTCCAGTAACAGATGCGATTGCTCCTGGCTACTCAATGATTATCAAGCATCCAATGGACTTCAGCACAATGAAAGACAAGATTGAAAACAATGAGTACAACACAGTTACTGAATTTAAGGTCAGTGTATCACATAGAAAGTTAGTGAATATTTGCTTTTTTTAAGTTAAAAGTAAGTGTGTGAAAACAAACATGTTTGAATGTCTTATGTCCTTTTTTCAGGCGGACTTTAAACTGATGTGTGACAATGCTATGGTGTACAATCGGCCAGAGACTGTTTATTACAAAGCTGCCAAGAAACTGCTGCATACAGGCTTCAAGATGATGAGCAAGGTAATGAGGTTATATGGAATTTTTAAAACAAAAAATTAATATTAAGATTGATCCATCCTAGTCTTTTCATTCTTATCTCAAGAGCTAGAAGCTGCTTTGCTGTTTGGCTTTATTTAAAATTGTTTTTAGAAACAACTGTTTTAATGACTTATTTCCCCTTTTTGTAGCTAGATCATGTGTTTATCAGAAAAGTTGAACTAAAGAAATGTGTTCTGTTTTGATTTTAGAGTTGAAATAAAGTCTGAGCTGAAAAGACTGCATGATGTAACCCTAAGACAAATCATGAAAACTGTCCAAGTGTCAGTACTTATGAATAATCTTATTGAGGTTGAAGCAACCCAAAGGTTTTTAATTAGAAATGTAATTGTGACTGTCAAAAATTGGAAACAACACAAAGGTCTCCAAGGGGCTTTATTCCATCTAAACACAAATTGATCACATGTAATTTTGCTTTTTTTCTTTTTTTTATCCATCTATTAAATGTGTAAAAATGCAGTCAAATAATGCCCTCTTCCTCTCTGTCTCATACACAGGAGCGTCTGTTGGCCCTAAAGCGCAGCATGTCTTTCATGCAGGACATGGACTACAGCCAGCAGGTGGCCATTTTGGGCGATGAAGACCTTACAACAGATATACCTCCTCCAGAGATTATCCCAATGCCGGTGGAATCAGCTAAAAAGTCCAAGAAGCAACCAGTCAAAGATATGAAGGAAGTCATCAGGTATTCTTTATCATTTGTTATAACATCTAGATTAAATGTAAATGTTCAGGAAATAAACATCCATTGGGTTGATCCTGGGTATTTGATGATGTGTGACATAGCCCCAGTTAATCTGCTCTGTTATTTCAGTTACCTGTTTGAACCAGAAGGGAATGCTTGCAGCTTGACTGACAGTACAGCAGAAGAGCACGTTCTGGCTCTCGTAGAGCACTCTGCTGATGAAGCTCGAGATCGGATCAACAGATACATGCCCAGCTCTAAGGTGTGTCCTTAATGTTTTTGGAAATACACTCACTTATTTTTGGATGCTATAGATTTTTAAATTTAACAAAGACAACACTAAAAAGGAATTATCAGAGCAGCTGACTTGTTATTCACTTAATCGTGTTCTATGTGAGTGTAGTTTCCCTTTTTTCACAGTGCCTTTTTCTTCTTGGTCATTGTTTAGCCTGTCAGTGTTTTTTTTACTCAAGATGTGCACGTTATTTCTAAATCAGTTTCACTATGAAATGGCCTCAAGATAAAGTTTTTCCCTGAGAATTGTAAGTGATGGTATTCCAGAAAAATTCCCTTGATTTCCCATTCACATTTTGGTTTCTCTGTCCTTCATTTTCAGATGGGCTATCTGCGAAAAGAGTCAGATGGTTCTCTTCTGTACACTGTTGTAAACCAGCTTGACCCTGATGCAGAAGGTTTGTTGTTACTGTGTAGCATTTTTAAACACCCTGTTCACACAGTATCTGCCCTAATTCAGTGAAAATATCTTTATAATGCAGAAGAGGAGACTCATAAGGTGTACCTAAGTTCTCTGTCGAATAAGCTCCTGCCTGGACTAACAACTTTAGGTTTCAAAGATGACAGGAGACACAAAGGTAGTCAGTGCAAAAACACTCATTTTATTCATATAAGTAACTCTAATAATCTTATCCTGCTTTTAACTATTTTAAAGTGCCAAATGTCTTCAGATAGATCTTGCTTTTTTCTGTCTTGCTCTGTACAGTTACGTTCCTCAGCAGTGCCTATAATGTTCAGAGCCTTCAGAAGAACTCAGTCTTTCCAGACCTGCTGCCTGATGAGGTGGACATGCTCTACTCAGCCTATGGAGATGACACAGGAGTACAATGTGCTCTCAGGTAGAGGGATCTTCCTGTCATATTTTAAACAGTATTATAGTCAACAAGGGCTCCCTATGTTCCCCACCTAATGAATTCATTTCCACCCTCAGCATCCAGGAGTTTGTCAAAGGCTGTGGAAGTGCCACCAAGCATTGGGTCGACAGGCTTCTGGACAAGATGACAGCAGATGATCACACCAAAGCTGTCAATCCAATCAGACAGGTATCCACTTATTTCTTAAGTTACTTTTGTACACACAACATGTTACTGCCATTAAGTTTTGTCTTGTTTCTGTGCGGGTTTTTATGGTGTATATTTTCTGTTTCAGAAAAGAAACATTATGCTGAAACCTGATGAAACCAAATCAAACATCTGTGACATGCAGGTAAGATATGGTTTCTTCTTAGCATGACATTATGTAGAAATTGTCTTGACTAATCCAACTCAAGCTGTGTATGTTCTGCAGATGACTGATGGTGCTGGCCTTGGAGAGAGTGGCTCAGTCCTGGACTTTATGTCCATGAAGAACTACCCCGACATGTCTCTGGATATGTCCATGCTAAACTCATTAGGTGATTATCCAGATCAATACACCCCGTGAAGTTGCATTCAAATCCTCAGTTGGTATCAGATTAAGAGAGGAAATCTAAATTGTATTATTATAAATTAAGTGTAAATTAAGAGTATTTGACAGCATTACAGACACGTAATCACCTTGACCCAATTAAAACGCTCAGATAGAGTTAAACCTCAGGTATTAACGTATTTGCCTACAGTGGTCATGCCCTTGTTGTTCTTACTTCAGGTAAAACAGTGAAAAAAGAGCCGGGGAATGAGGAAAGCCAGCAGCACTTTGAAGACGCAGACAAACTCCTGCAGGAGTTCCAAGAAGCCCAGGTGGACAGAGTTGGCTCAAGACCATCGTCCAACCTGTCCTCCCTCTCTAATGCATCAGAGAGAGACCAGCACCACTTAGGTATCCACAGATAAAGTTAGAGTAAAACTTACTGCTCAATAGCTAATGTGATTTTTTATCTACTAAACATTTTTTCTATAAAATATCAACTAAATGCTACCACCACCTGTATAAAAAAAGATTTGTTGCCTTTTACAAAATAGCAGCCCTATTAGGTTATCAGTTTAAAGTGATATCCATTTTTTCTTTCCTCACAGGGAGTCCATCCCACCTGGGCGTTGGGGACCAGTCTGAAATGGTTCATGACCCTTACGAGTTCCTGCAATCTCCAGAGTCAGAGAGCGCAGCAAACAGCTAACCACACATGGCCGTTTTGTTACCCCGGTGTTAACTACGCTGGGTCTTCAGCCTTAAGTCTGTGTATACAGCAAGACCTTCTGACCTGTTTTAATGACTTCAAATGATTGTACAGAATGTTTTTAGTAAAACGGTATGCTTTTGTTGAAGTGCAACACTTGTAAAATAAATGCATGCACCTGTATTTTTAATTGAGTGTGGTTCAATTCAGTGATTCAATTGACAAGAGACACAGTTGTACTTATAATTTTCCATATCCTGGGCAGAATTTGTCAACTACCAATTTTGTACTTCTCCGACAGTTTTGAGCACTACTGATCTGTATTTTCAAATCTTCTGGATGTCTTTTTTAAATCCTTTTCTTAATTTACAAAGTTCAGCTACCTTTTCTCACAGGTTCTTGGACAGTTCTCTTGATTTCCCTGTGGCTCAGTTTCCAGAAAATCTGTGAAGCTCTACTTGAAATATGCAGAGCTCTCTTCAGAGCTTAAAAACTCACTATTTATACATGGATATGTTTTACAATCAAACAAGTCAGGTGTCGACACTTACGCTTAATAGCCACTTAAACCTGTGTGTTTATTATCATGCCAAACATTCAAGGGTATGTAAACTGTTGATGAATGCCATTTTGGTGATTTCATTTAACATGATGAGTTTAAAAAAAGTATTCATAGTTACATTATGATAAAAGGCTTCACCTGACCACTATCTCTAAATAAAAGAAATGTCTTCTGCATGATCATACTGCTAAAAAAATGGCCACTATTTCTCAACTTCTGCCAAGGTTATGTGAACTTATGAAATCTCCTACAAATCACTATTCTGTCCTTGAATAACAGGAGAAAGAAGAAGAAAAAAAATAATACTTGCCTTTTTATAATGATGATACAAAAATCACATTAACCTTTTTATACATACTGTTGTGGGGTTTTATAACCAATGACTGTCTGCTTGTAAAAAATAGTTTGTAATATTAAGAATGTGATAGAGTCAGGCTTTGGGCAAAAAGCACAGCTCTTTTCTCAGATTTCTGCCGCAGGAGAACCGTGCTAATTGTTTTAATTGAGCAACGTTTCCATTAGTGGTCTGCCTGAGGATGGTGAGACACAATAAGGAAGTGAAAATAAAGCAATATGCATGTAAAGTGCTTTCAAATTCACGGTAAAGCAACAAAAAGAAACTTGAGTAAACAAAGCAGAAGTCTCATGGATAGCTCCTGTTGTCTTCACACAAACTATTTTTGAGGAGTTAATATCCAGAATGTACCTAAAGCGTGTTAAACTATTGAGTTTGATGGCTGGCTACGGGTGGCACGGGCCAGATTGAAAGGGCCACTTGAAGAGAGCTCAAGTACGCATGCGCAGTAGATCAGTTTCCATAGTGCTTTTGCAACCTGCTGAGTGAGTTGACCGTTGATTGTTCAACTTCTGACTAACGTCTTTCACCGACGCAAACCTCAAGACGTTATAGCGTTTTATCTTTGTATTTACTTTACTTTTTTCACGTCAACTCGTTGCCTTAGAAATATGTTCTTAAAATTTTGTGAATTTTACAGCACCAAGCTGGGAGGCTGAATGATAATTGAATATCAAGCAGGGGGAATCTCCGTCTGGATCTAAAGAGGAGCAGATTTAAATTCAACGTCGCTTTCTTTGATCGTGCAGCAGTAAGTTACTTCATATCTGGTGTTTTAAAGGCTTTGCTGGCACGACTTTATGTTTTAAGGGATAAAATCATTTAAAGGAAGTAGAGGAAACAAAACAAATAGGTCATATTTCTTTAAAAGATCTGCAGTGATAAACAAAACGCATTGATCTTACTGTTTGATGGAGCCTATTTATCGCTGATAGTTTCAACGTTTGTAGTTTATTCCAAGAACCGTTGGCAAAGTGCTTTATGGTGTCAGACATGAGGCAAAACATGTGATTACATGGCCTTTTACAAAGAAAGGGATGCCTCACTTTCTTAATCTGTCTACCCTGGATCAGCTGTTTTCTGAGAAATATGTGACAATATCCTCCTTGTTAGGGGCTCGGGCTTCGCATGAGCCACTCTCCCCATAGCAAAGCTATGGGGAGAGTGGCTCGTGGCGAAGCCACGAGCCACTATTGTTCTTCCGTTCGTTTCTTTTTTCTTCATCATCATTTTCTTCATCTTCCGGACAAAATTTTGGACCGCTTCTCCTCCCAGAGCTTTGAGAAAACCCCAACAAATTATATATCAAAACGTGCGGCTCGGTCCAGAATGGTGTGCTATGACTTTTCTAAGAATTTCGGCAATTTTTGGCCGAAAAAACCCCGAAAAACCGACGAAACAGTCCCATTAAGAATGAATGGGAATGCTCCCCGAGAACACCAAAAAAACACACTTTTTCACAAGGCTCCTGCCTCGCCATACTTTCAGCTAGAGACGTCATTCTTGCTTCAAAACGTTGACACATCTGTCCACAGCTTAAGTTTCAAGGGGCATTCTGCTGTCTTTAATAGTTTTTAAGAAAACAAAGGTAAAGCAACACAAAGTTTTGAGTTTTTTCACTAAAACTCAGCTCTCACAGTGCGTGACATCATCATTTAGAGTGGGAGCTGCAGCTCATGACACACAAGGAATTTCCCAAACAAATGTCTCGTGGGACCACAAATTTCACTCCACGGTCATAAAAATTACATCAAAACGTAGGTATTTCCGTTGCGCTTCTGTCAAAGCAGCCTTTGAAGTCAAAGGATGGAGCTCTTAGTCAGGAAAGGGCCAACTGTCAGCCAAACCTGACCACCTCTCTGTACTTACTTGCTTTATGAATCTCTCGGGTTTTTCAGAAAAGGGTCACTCATTTTCAACTCGGCCGTGAGGGCAAATTCTTGACCCTACAAATATAAACTGCACATTGACGGATTCCTCCGCCCGTCTGGATTTTCACGGTGCGCTCGTTTTTCTGATAGCTATAACGGTTTGGCCACAGCGAGCATTTGTTCGGACACATGCCTCATCCCAAAAAACAGCAGAGAACAGCTGTCACAAAGAGGTGTCCCTTGATCTCCACAGCTGCTCTCAGTTAAATCGTCATGGAAACCACGCAGCTCTACATGAAAGATGACTCATAAGGACAAAACTTTGGACCGCTTCTCCTCCCAGAGCTTTAAGAAAACCCCAACAAATTATATATCAAAATGTGCGGCTCGGTCCAGAATGGTGTGCTATGACTTTTCTAAGAATTTCGGTGTTTTTTGGCCGAAAAAAACCCCTGAAAAACCGACGAAAAAGTCCTATAGACAATGAATAGGGAGGCTTCCCGAGAACACCAAAAAAACACACTATTTCCCACTGCTCCTGCCTCGCCATACTTTCAGCTAGAGACGTCATTCTTGCTTCAAAACGTTGACACATCTGTCCACAGCTTAAGTTGCTAGGGGCATTCTGCGATCTTCAACAGTTTTTGAGAAAACAAAGGTAAAGCAACACAAAGTTTTGAGTTTTTTCACTAAAACTCAGCTCTCAGAGTGCGTGACATCATCAGTCAGTCACAGCAGGACTGACGGAAGAGGGAAACCATGCAGCTCTTCATGAATGATGACTCATAAGGACATTCTGGGGCATTCTGGGAGATCCTGGCTATATTATCAA
Source organism: Labroides dimidiatus (assembly GCA_030710495.1). Lineage (NCBI taxonomy): Eukaryota > Metazoa > Chordata > Actinopteri > Labriformes > Labridae > Labroides > Labroides dimidiatus. Next base: position 14,739,944 of record CM061148.1, read on the forward strand.
AACAAGTACACACACACACACACGGAGAGAGTGAGGATTCCTTTTGAATGAAATAACTCATTTCAAGCAATGTATTATCAATGAAAGCTTAAACACAGAGGTTTTCTTGTCCTTGAAGGGGCATGTAAAGAGCACAAACGTGTATGTGTGTGTGACTGTATTGATGATGTTTAAAGTACCTCATTTCACACAAAACACCCTCACATTCTAGCGCGTAATGCTCATGTCTTTGTGTGTGTGTTAGAGTGTGTGTGTGTGTGTATGTGTATGTGTGTGTATGTATGTGTGTGTGTGTGTGTGTGTGTGTGTGTGTGTGTGTGTGTGTGTGTAGGTGTGTGTGTGTAGGTGTGTGTCAGTTTTTCGTTGAACAAAGTTTTATCATTGAAGGCCATTCACAGGGGGATTCTTGTCTCTGAAAAGGAAAGCGAAGAGTGCCTATGTGTACGTGTGTGTGTTTATGATTGTGATTAAGGGACCTCAGTTTACGCAAGACACCCACCACATTTAAGCACGTGTAGCGTTCATGACTCTTTGTGTTTGTGTGTGTATTTTTGTTAATCAATGTTACTCCATTCAAATCATCTCACAGAGGGGTTCTTCATTTTGAAATGGCGCGCGGAGCGCGCCTATGTGTTTGGTGTGTGCATTTATGATCGTGATTGAGGGACCTCAGTTCAGACAAAACCCCCACCACATCTAAGCATGCATATATCTGTTTGTGTGTTTCCAGAGTGTAAAAATTATAAGTAACAGTGGGCACATAGTGCGCATTTGTGTGAATGAGTTAAATATGACCTCAGTTAAACTACAAACCACATGTATGGATGTGTAACCACACATCAATCTCACCAAACACACCTATAACCCATGAGTAGCTTTAATTGTCCCACAACAGTTAGGGAGAGGACACATTACAAAGTATATCAGGAAGTATATTTAGTATGCCAGCCGGCATGCGTCCCGAGCCCCTCTCACGATTTCCGTGGAAATTGTCTAGTTATGTATGCAATTATGTCTCATGAGAATAACTAAAGCAGTCACTTTTAAAGGGAATTTTTTTCAACTTATTTGTTTACTTGAATTTTATTCATACCATTTGTGATGGATTCTGTTCAATGGTAGTTTCAAATATGAAAGTTCTGTTAAAATTTATTTCTAAGACGTGACATTTTTAAACTTTGTTTTTAAACAAATGAGACGAATAAGGCTGTTGTCCTATTTTTCAGCTTCCTGCATACACCAAGCATAAACAGCTCCAGCCTTAGTGTAGGATTGTAATGGCAGAATAGTCTCTATCACTGTTTAACTTATTTCCCTATCTCATTTCCCCACCAAATGCGTCCACACTCTAGCTAGACTTGCACTTGCTGTAATGTGTAACGTGTTGACTCTATCTTTTCTTCTCTTGTGCTGTTCAGATGAACTGCTTCAGTAAAAAGCTGAGGCGCACAGCCCCAATGCGTGGCAGTAGCAGAAATGAGCTGGTCCCCTCAAAGCCTCCACAGGTGAATGGATGGACATGTCCGCCTCAGGCCCTCCAAGTGGTTGGCTGGTTGGTTTACGGCTACTTCGCCATAGTCGGCTTTGGTATCTACATCCCTCTGCTGCCACTGCCGTGGAACCATGTGCTCTATGCCGTATCCTTTACGCACAGCTGAAACCTCCCTGTCACTGCCGCTGAATGATCTATGTGCAGCAATGAGTCTTTTAGATTTGAATATGGAGCCAACGTAGTCTCTGGCACACTTTTGTTTGTGCTGCTGAATGAGACAGGAGGTTTGTTGTGAGAGCTGCATGTGTGGGTCCAGTCAAACCAGACATGACTCTGTCTTTGTTTCTGTTTCTGTGCTCTCTATAAAGCCATAGACATAATCAGTGAGGTTTTTGTCTTTTGTTGAACACTGCATGATGTCAGCACAGATTCATATGAAGACTGAAGCTTTACTCTGGCTTTTAGGATGTGGTCCTGTGTTCCTGTGTGGTGGTAATAAAAATAAAATTGATGCCTTATTATTTTTTTTGTCATTGCTGTTATCCTTGACTCTTGTTGTGTACAGCTAACGGGGACAATCTTCATTGTACACTTCCTCACACATATAGCTACCCTGACCATAGACCCTGCAGATGCCAGTGTGAGAGCCAAACAGAGCTATCCCAGCCCAATGCCACTTTTTGATCGAGCAAAGCAGCCACACGTCATCCAGGATCAGTACTGCTATTTATGTGATGTCAAAGTGTATGTACCTAAAGCAGTCACGTCCATTGTTATCATTCTGCAATAATGAAACATTACGTGTACTGACAACATGAACAATCTTTTAGCAGGGGCCCCAAAGTAAAACACTGTGGCGTTTGCAACAAATGTGTGGAAAACTTTGACCACCACTGTGGATGGCTGAACACTTGTGTGGGTGGCAGGAACTACTGGTGAGACAAACATTTGGATGAACTAATGAACTTTGTGTTATAGTGAAACAAAAATAATGTATGAACTAATTTTTGTTTTTGTGCTGCCTTCAGGTGCTTCTTTATGGCTCTGTTTTCTGCCGCACTAGGGGCCCTTCTGCTTGGTTGTGTCATTTTATTCATATTTATTCAGCATTACCTGGACCCAAACAGCCTAAGGACTGCTCCACAGTTTGACAGTGAGTCCCATTTCCCCCCCTTTTTATTTTATTAGGGGCTCGGGCTTTGCCACGAGCCCCTATTGTTCTTCCGTTCGCATCTTTTTTCTTCAACTACTTCATCTTCCGGACAAAACTTTGGACCGCTTCTCCTCCCAGAGCTTTGAGAAAACCCCAACAAATTATATATCAAAACGTGCGGCTCGGTCCAGAATGGTGTGCTATGACTTTTCTAAGAATTTCGGCAATTTTTGGCCGAAAAAACCCCGAAAAACCAACGAAACAGTCCCATTAAGAATGAATGGGAAGGCTCCCCGTGAACACCAAAAAAACACACTTTTTCACACGGCTCCTGCCTCGCCATACTTTCAGCTAGAGACGTCATTCTTGCTTCAAAACGTTGACACATCTTTCCACGGCTCAAGTTTCAAGGGGCATTCTGCTGTCTTTAATAGTTTTCGAGAAAACAAAGGTAAAGCAACACAAACTTTTGGGTTTTTTCACTAAAACTCAGCTCTCACAGTGCGTGACATCATCAGTTAGAGTGGGAGCAGCAGCTCATGACACACAAGGAATTTCCCAAACAAATGTCTCGTGGGACCACAAATTTCACTCCACGGTCGTAAAAATTACATCAAAATGTAGGTATTTCCGTTGCGCTTCTGTCAAAGCAGCCTTTGAAGTCAAAGGATGGAGCTCTTAGTCAGGAAAGGGCCAACTGTCAGCCAAACCTGACCACCTCTCTGTATTTACTTGCATTATGAATCTCTCGGGTTTTTCAGAAAAGGGCCACTCATTTTCAACTCGGCCGTGAGGGCAAATTCTTGACCCTACAAATATAAACTGCACATTGACGGATTCCTCCGCCCGTCTGGATTTTCACGGTGCGCTCGTTTTTCTGATAGCTATAACGGTTTGGCCACAGCGAGCATTTGTTCGGACACATGCCTCATCCCAAAAAACGACGGAGAACAGCTGTCACAAAGAGGTGTCCCTTGATCTCCACAGCTGCTCTCAGTTAAATCGTCATGGAAACCATGCAGCTCTACATGAAAGACTAGACAATTTCCACGGAAATCGTGAGAGGGGCTCGGGACGCATGCCGGCTGGTATACATACTCTTCTTGATATACTTTCTAATGTGTCCGCGCGCCATTTCAAATAAAGATCCCCTCTGTGAGTTGATTTTAATGGTGAAACATTGATTAACAGAAATACACACACACACACACACACACACACACACACACACACACACACGCACACACACACACACACACGCACACACACACACACACACACACACACACACACACACACACACACACACACACACACACACACACAAAGAGTCATGCACACTTCACATGCTTAAATGTGGGGGGTGTTTTGTGTGAACTGAGGTCCCTTGTACACAATCATAAACGCACACACACTTACACATAGGCGCACGTTGCTTTTCTTTTCAAAGACAACAAGCCCTCTGTGAGTGGCCTTCAATGATAAAACTTTGTTTAACGAAAAACAAATACACCTACACACACACACACATACACACACACACACACACACTCACCCAAACACACACACACACACACACACACACAAACACACACACACACACACAGACATGAGCATTACGCGCTTAAATGTGAGGGTGTTTTGTGTGAACTGAGGTACTTTAAACATCATCAATACAGTCACACACACATACACGTTTGCGTGCTTTACATGCCCCTTCAAGGACAAGAAAACCTCTGTGTTTAAGCTTTCATTGATAATATATTGTTTGATATGAGTTATTTCATTCAAAAGGAATCCTCACTCTCTCCGTGTGTGTGTGTACTTGTTTTGATAATATAGCCAGGATCTCCCAGAATGCCCCAGAATGTCCTTATGAGTCATCATTCATGAAGAGCTGCATGGTTTCCATCTTCCGTCAGTCCTGCTGTGACTGACTGATGATGTCACGCACTCTGAGAGCTGAGTTTTAGTGAAAAAACTCAAAACTTTGTGTTGCTTTACCGTTGTTTTCTCAAAAACTGTTGAAGATAGCAGAATGCCCTAAGAAATTTAAGCTGTGGACAGATGTGTCAACATTTTGAAGCAAGAATGATGTCTCTAGCTGAAAGTATGGCGAGGCAGGAGCAGTGGGAAATAGTGTGTTTTTTGGTGTTCTCGGGAAGCCTCCCTATTCATTGTCTATAGGACTTTTTCGTCGGTTTTTCAGGGGTTTTTTTCGGCCAAAAAACACCGAAATTCTTAGAAAAGTCATAGCACGCCATTCTGGACCGAGCCGCACGTTTTGATATATAATTTGTTGGGGTTTTCTTAAAGCTCTGGGAGGAGAAGCGGTCCAAAGTTTTGTCCTTATGAGTCATCTTTCATGTAGAGCTGCGTGGTTTCCATGACGATTTAACTGAGAGCAGCTGTGGAGATCAAGGGACACCTCTTTGTGACAGCTGTTCTCTGCTGTTTTTTGGGATGAGGCATGTGTCCGAACAAATGCTCGCTGTGGCCAAACCGTTATAGCTATCAGAAAAACGAGCGCACCGTGAAAATCCAGACGGGCGGAGGAATCCGTCAATGTGCAGTTTATATTTGTAGGGTCAAGAATTTGCCCTCACGGCCGAGTTGAAAATGAGTGACCCTTTTCTGAAAAACCCGAGAGATTCATAATGAAAGTAAGTACAGAGAGGTGGTCAGGTTTGGCTGACAGTTGGCCCTTTCCTGACTAAGAGCTCCATCCTTTGAGTTCAAAGGCTGCTTTGACAGAAGCGCAACGGAAATACCTACGTTTTGATGTAATTTTTATGACCGTGGAGTGAAATTTGTGGCCCCACGAGACATTTGTTTGGGAAATTGCTTGTGTGTCATGAGCTGCTGCTCCCACTCTGACTTGTGATGTCACGCACTCAGAGAGCTGAGTTTTAGTGAAAAAACTCAAAACTTTGTGTTGCTTTACCTTTGTTTTCTCGAAAACTATTAAAGACAGCAGAATGCCCCTTGAAACTTAAGCCGTGGACAGATGTGTCAACGTTTTGAAGCAAGAATGACGTCTCTAGCTGAAAGTATGGCGAGGCAGGAGCCTTGTGAAAAAGTGTGTTTTTTTGGTGTTCTCGGGGAGCCTTCCCATTCATTCTTAATGGGACTGTTTCGTCGGTTTTTCTGTTTTTTTTCGGCCAAAAATTGCCGAAATTCTTAGAAAAGTCATAGCACACCATTCTGGACCGAGCCGCACGTTTTGATATATAATTTGTTGGGGTTTTCTCAAAGCTCTGGGAGGAGAAGCGGTCCAAAGTTTTGTCCGGAAGATGAAGTAGTTGAAGAAAAAAAAGAAAGAAACGAACGGAAGAACAATAGGGGCTCGTGGCTTCGCCACGAGCCCCTCTCCCCCATAGCAAAGCTATGGGGGAGAGGGGCTCATGCGAAGCCCGAGCCCCTAATGACTCATAAGGACAAAACTTTGGACCGCTTCTCCTTCCAGAGCTTTAAGAAAACCCCAACAAATTATATATCAAAACGTGCGGCTCGGTCCAGAATGGCGTGCTATGACTTTTCTAAGAATTTCAGTGTTTTTTGGCCGAAAAAACCCCCAGAAAAACCGACGAAAAAGTCCTATAGACAATGAATAGGGAGGCTACCCGAGAACACCAAATAAACACACTATTTCCCACTGCTCCTGCCTCGCCATACTTTCAGCTAGAGACATCATTCTTGCTTCAAAATCTTGACACATCTGTCCACAGCTTAAATTTCTAGGGGCATTCTGCTATCTTCAACAGTTTTTGAGAAAACAAAGCTAAAGCAACACAAAGTTTTGAGTTTTTTCACTAAAACTCAGCTCTCAGAGTGCGTGACATCATCAGTCAGTCACAGCAGGACTGACGGAAGAGGGAAACCATGCAGCTCTTCATGAATGATGACTCATAAGGACATTCTGGGGCATTCTGGGAGATCCTGGTTATATTATCAAAACAAGTACACACACACACACACACACACACACACACACACACACACACACACACGGAGAGAGTGAGGATTCCTTTTGAATGAAATAACTCATTTCAAGCAATGTATTATCAATGAAATCTTAAACACAGAGGTTTTCTTGTCCTTGAAGGGGCATGTAAAGCGCACAAACGTGTATGTGTGACTGTATTGATGATGTTTAAAGTACCTCATTTCACACAAAACACCCTCACATTCTAGCGCGTAATGCTCATGTCTTTGTGTGTGTGTTAGAGTGTGTGTGTGTGTGTGTGTGTGCGTGTGTGTATGTGTGTGTATGTGTGTGTGTGTGTGTGTGTGTGTGTGTGTAGGTGTGTGTCTGTTTTTCGTTGAACAAAGTTTTATCATTGAAAGCCATTCACAGGGGGATTCTTGTCTCTGAAAAGGAAAGCGAAGAGCGCCTATGTGTACGTGTGTGTTTATGATTGTGATTAAGGGACCTCAGTTTACACAAGACACCCACCACATTTAAGCACGTGTAGCGTGCATGACTCTTTGTGTTTGTGTGTGTATTTTTGTTAATCAATGTTACACCATTCAAATCATCTCACAGAGGGGTTCTTCATTTTGAAATGGCGCGCGGAGCGTGCCTATGTGTTTGGTGTGTGCATTTATGATCGTGATTGAGGGACCTCAGTTCAGACAAAACCCCCACCACATCTAAGCATGCATATATCTGTTTGTGTGTTTCCAGAGTGTAAAAATTATATGTAACAGTGGGCACATAGTGCGCATTTGTGTGAATGAGTTAAATATGACCTCAGTTAAACTACAAACCACATGTATGGATGTGTAACCACACATCAATCTCACCAAACACACCTATAACCCATGAGTAGCTTTAATTGTCCCACCACAGTTAGGGAGAGGACACATTAGAAAGTATATCAAGAAGAGTCAGCCGGCATGCGGCCCGAGCCCCTCTCACGATTTCCGTGGAAATTGTCTAGTTTCTTCTTTAATCCTCCTTTGCTGCTTTACTGACAGTCCTTAATTTTTCTCTTTATAGATACATTGGGGAATGGCACCTGGCTTATGTTTTTACCCTTAGCACCCACAAAAACGAGTTCAGCAGGTCTTCTTATTTTAGCCTTCATAACAATAATGTTAAGCTTCACCTGCCTGTTCCTCTTCACCCAGCTGCTGGTCTTCCACTTCTACCTCCGTGAGTCAGAAGAATCAATGTGACTGAGCTCTCTTCTTGTCATATATAATCTCTCATCTTTATTTTCCACTTGGCTCTAAAGTTTATAGAGGCATAAGCACTTACGATTACGTGAAGCTGCAACGGCAAAAAAAAGCAAGAAACCAAGAAACTGAGGCAGGAAAATTGCATGATGCAAAAAACAGCGATAAAACATTACAGGTAAGAGCTGTGCTTCCCTTTTTTCATCTGTACACCGTAAACTGTGTAAAACATTGTTTTTCTTTTAAAGAACCAAGCAAGCTCAATTGACTGTGAGCCAGCATTATCACAGACTTCAAGGTAACTCAATTCCTCTGTAGAGATTTACAGAAGCTACGTTTGTAGTGGTTATTAATCCCTTTGTTATTCTGCAGCTCCTGCAAATTTGAAGATAGAGGCCAACTTGCAAGTCGTCTTTCAGAGTCCATATGCACAGAAGTAAGCATTTTTGTTTGTTTGTCCTTTTGAACAATGTAAAAACATCAGCTGGTTAATAAATATTTGCAATGACTCTGCTTTGATCCAGCTGGAAAACTTAAGGAAATCAACTGGCATGGAGAACAGTTTTCATTATGGGACAGAAAGTCAAACGGAGAAAACAAGTATGTACGTGTTTGTCGGAACTCTTCTCTCTTGTCATTTTTCTGTTTTGTTTTTTTTTCCCCAGTCACCTCCAGTTTTAAAGAAAGAGTCAAAAATACTAGAATATTTCAGAAATTAAAATGCTAAAACAAAATCAAAAAGTACAGCCCAGAAACAGTTAAACTGAATTTTGAAATATGCAAGTGTAAGGAGGAATCTGTCTTTCCTGTTTTTAAAAGGAGAAATGTCTACGAATGACACGAGAGGCTGGAAGCCTGATGTTGAAGAGGAGGGTGAGAGCGTCACTGTGAAGTCTCTGGACGACGTTCCCATCGTTCAGAATCCTCTGGGCAGCTCAGTGATGACTCCAGATGATGCATAACTCTACCTGTGGGGTGATGCATCACTATAATCTGCTTTGTGGACCTTTTCATAGTGAAATTTATTCTGTCATGAAGTGACCCACACATTCATGATGTATTATTTTAAAGGGATGGATGGAAAAGTTTTGTGCATGTCACACCAAGGACATTTTATGCAGTCTGGATAACTGTGAAGCCGTCATTGGGTTTTATACCTTTTAATCTATACTACATGTTTTTATTAGAGAGGTTAATTTATTTAAAGTATTGTTTTATTTTATTTATTTATTTATTACTGATGTGTCCAAAGAGACAAGAATTCAGACGTACTTCATTTCAGGTTAGCTTTTGATTTACTGTCCTGAGATACATGGCTAAACACATAGATTGATGTTAGCTTCTTTCCAAAGAGCACATTTTTATCCAGTGTTGTGTGATGGAAATGTGTTAATTTCTTGTCCTTTAACCTAATGAGCAAAGCCAGGACCTTGCAAGGATAAATCCCTCGTCCTGATAGAAGTGTAGAAGATACAGCTTCTTTTCTTTCTGTTTAATGAAATGTTGATTTTTACAAAGCTGAAAGTGTTCAGCAACTGTTTTAGCTGAATTTTAAAGTTAAGAATAGTAATGCAAGATTTTTATGCCACGTCTGATTGAATTATTTGACTGTCAGACTCAGCCCTCACTAAGCACCTCTTTTTTATTTTTATTGAACCGTTATTTAACCAGGAGAAAACCTCACTGAGATTAAAAATATCTTTTTCAAGAGTGTCCTGGCAAAGACAATAGCGGTAAACAGTAGGGAACAGTTTCAGATGTACATTAAAACAGTCATACAACATAATACAAGATAGTCCATAAAATTCACAAGAACTTAAGCAGAAGCTATTTACCAGACACAGCCAGAATTATAAGGTTAATCAAAGCATTTGCCTTCAAGCCTTTCAGCTTTCTCTTAACCAACAGCAAACTCTGACCTTTACCTAACCCTGAATTTAGGTGATTAAAAAGAGATAGCTTGGTTTTTTTAAGTGGCAGGTCACAGGTAAAGGCTGTTTACTTACAGATGTATGGAAACAGAAGTCTGTAAGTAAAGTATTATCCATAAATACCTAACATGTGAATTGTGTTCTGATAAATTATTTTATTAAACCTTCTTTTATTTCAACAGATTTTTTTTGTGTGTACAAAGTTTATGCTTATGTGAAAACGTTTCGCCACATGAAAAATCCAAACTTAACATCTTCATGAGTGTATTTAAAGTTTGAATTCTAAGTTTGCATTGCACCTGCCTGCTGAAATTTGAAGGAGCACACAAGAACTGATTCATTAGTGTTAGCTTTCCCTACAGCTGGAATTTAGGCTGGACCAAAAACAAATCATTTAAGAGTTCGGTTGGTCAACAATAAAGTACATGAATGTGATAGGAAAACCTGCTCAATATGCCACTGAAAATGTCCTTTGGGACAATAAGTAACATGACTAGGATGCTGTGGTAGCACTGGACAGTAACCTGGTTTGTACTTTTTGGCACAGCAGAACCTTCTGTAGTGCTTCTCAAAATACTAATGAGGCCATATGTGGAATAAATATGTTCTTTTCTTCTTCTGTTTCATGACATCTTGTGATTAAACCCTTCATTTGTGTCAGTCTTGTCAGATTCATGGTCAGGTGATTGCTTCCAGTGATACCAGGATGATTTTAAACTGATTTCTTTGGTAATAATACAAACTCTGTAGATCCTACAAGGGACTGTTACAGCTAATGACTGATCTGTGCTCTGGTACTGTGGTATTAATTTGTAGGCAGTTGCCCATTTCACCATGAGAGGGCACCTAAGGGTAAGTATTCAGGTGTTTCTGCAGCTAAAAGGAAAGAAAATTTCCATCATTGCAATCGTTTGATTTTTTCCCCCAATTTTTCTTTTATTTCATGGAATTTTTTAACCCCTTTATAAAATAATGCATTACAGAGGACACTTTTATGGACTGTTCACAGCAATGAAGAGTTTCCTGCAAATAATCCTAATGCTGCTTGTCACACATGAAGAAGCTTTTGGAGAGGTTCCTTATCTGTCCTTGTCATTTTTGAAATATGTGTGTGCGTGCGATTAAATGACTTTACAGTTGCTTGAATGGTACCACGAGTTTAGAAAGCATAAAGAGACTTTTTGAGACCCAGGGAACACTTTACAATTTGCCCCTTTAATGTAAAGCTAGAGCTTGATCTCATAACATTCAACTAAACTGTTTCATATAGGCAATGCTTTTTAACCACCAGGTGGCGCGGTTAAGACAGTTTGAGATGGGTTATTATGTCATCCAGTGATTACACTCAAGTCCAGGCTGCTTTCATCATGATTAGCTATCCTTATTTTCAACTCTTTCTTTTGCTCACAGGCATGCCTGAATGTATCACTTGTCTTTGAATGGTAAGTCTGAGAGCTCAGAACTACTATATCATGTGAACCATCAGCAAAGATAGTTGTTACATAACGGGCCACTCATGTCCAGCTAGAAATCCACACTACTGATTGTGTAATACTGTCCAGCAGTGGACATCAGACTGGATTTAAAAAATAGACATTGTGATAACAGATTATCATAGTTTATTCAGCTTTATTTAAAGCCTTTCATTAGGCTAGACGTCCCAGTTGTAAACTCCTTTGGTCCAACCAGAATATTAAGGCTCCTAGTGTTGGAGAGGCTTAAGGTTCACTTATGAGGGACACATATGATTCAGTGACCACTTGTTTCTGATTTGCTTCCCTGATTGACTTCAAATAGGCGGGGTTGTTTGTCAATAAAACAACAATCCCCTTTACAAAACCAGCCCCATCTTTTGTTTACATCTTCCATCTCCGCCTCCCTGCGCACCAAAATAAGATGCTCCGAGCTCAGTACTTGTTTATCAGCGCTCTACTGAGCACTGAAGCACCATCACAGCCCACAACAACGAGGACAGAGGAAAACAGGCTCGCGCACACGGCGGCAGCCAATCAGCGGGCTGGTTTCTCTTCAGCATCTCAGAGGGACTGAACCATCAAGAGCAGACAGTCCAGAGCTCAAGCAGCAGGGAGGAAAGATAGTTCAGGAGACCGCGACGCGCAATTATGATATTGTGATCTTGACTGGGAGGCGGCGGATTTCATAAACAGGTGATTAAATTTAGTTCAGCATGGATACGTTTATTAGTGGAGCAGTATGTAGATTGTTTTCTGTTGTGCATGTTTTGTTTTTTTTATCTCATAGTATCGAACGAAGAATTCGATGACAGCCCACACAATTTCAGCTGGTTCCCAGGAGTGTGTTTATAATTTTTTTTAATGACATCGCATGCTTATTAGTAAACACTAAATGCAAATTAGCTTGTATGTAAAGCCAAAAATACGTGCTGCGGCGTGTAAACCTCATACTCAAGAAATACATGTCAGTGTTTTTACTTGAAATGCCATTTTCTGCACTGGCATCATCCTACGTATAAGGGTCTGTCTGACAATAACAAACAGATCACGTGGACTCTGTGTAAATCTGGCATTTGCGGGTTTATGTAACACGTTTCGCTCAGACACATTGGCAGCTGCAGCCACTTCCACTAACACATACAAACGGCATTTTTTTTTTAATCTTCTGTTTGTGTTTTAAACACGGGCTCTATGAGAGCCACAGTGACGCGTGCTCTCCAGCACGCGTCATTATTGGTTAGAGAGAATGATTGACAATTCTTCAGGCCTGTGGCTGCAGCCTTCATGCTAAACAGTTGGGTTACATGTAGGTAGTTACATAATTTTGCATGCAAAAAAAAAAAAAAAAAAAAAAGATTTATACCATTTTTATTGGCTTGCTTCTCTTTGGATTAAGCTCTTAATGATTACTAATATGAAGTAGTAGGATAAACTTGAGATAAATGTCATGTTTTTGCACTGCTAGTGCACAAAATGATAATCAGAGTGAGATTTAAATCCAGTAGAAAAGGTGCATAATTTGGCTGTTGACAGAAAAGCCGTCTCTCTATTTCCTCATATGGAGTAGTTTCAAGGCTGCATTTGCTCACCATAGGTTGAATTATGTATGCATGAAGAGAAGACACTCACTGAGTCTGTCCCAGATTTTTACTATAGTAGGTTTCATTGCATTTGTCCAAGAGCCTTCGGGTTCTGTCACAAACAGTTAACCTCAGAGTGTAAATTACCCTATTTCGTTTGTGATGACTCACATTCAGGTCAGGTTGACAAAATAAAGCAATGCTTACAGGCAAAGTGAAGTGTTGTATTTGGACAGCATTGTCTGAAAAGTGCACAACAGATGGGGGTTATTTATTTACATTGTTTTTATTATCAAAGAGGGTTACATGTAGTGCACAATATATTTGGTTTGAATTTTTCTGCGGTTGTAGCTACTGGAAGAGAGACAGACACATTAGACATTTGGCATTTCAAAGCAGTACAGTGGAAGTGACCATGAATCAAGAGAGACATTATACAACATGGTTTGACTTGTTGAATCTCAAACTGGACTCAGTTCAGAGCTAATGTGCTGCTGGCTGCACAGGTCTTTCTTCATCTGAGCCATGTCAGGGATACTTGTGCTCTATCATGTATTCCTCACAAATGTGGAGTTGCATAAGGACCCCTGGGCTTCCTCCATTCTGCCTTATACCTCTATTTGGCCTGCTGCTACTGCTGCCAACAATAACCACTGCAACTTGTTTCAGACCTCAAGCTTTTCTTTTGCACAATGCTTGTCAAGATCTTTGATTCAGGGAGCATTTAAAGGGTTTCGGGAGGTGTGGAGGACTGACGAAGACAGCATGGTGGTGATCTCAGACAGTACTGCAGCATGCTGATGTCATACATGTGGGTCAAATTGAAATACTTAAGAGGTTTGATGAAATGATGTCAGGTGGTGGAATCTGGAAGTAGTGTTTAGACTGTGTTATAGGAAATATCTGTGGTGTTTATTTTATTATCAATAAATCCAGTTAATTACCCAAAACTTTAAGTTAAATGTTAATTTCTAAAAGTATGTCAACTATCACCTGCTGGTTTCAGCTTCAAGCTTTTTTTTCAGGGACAGTTTTGGACACTTGGATAATTTTTGCCTATTCCTGTTGTCAAACAGCTTCTTCTTCTTCTTCTTCTTCTTCTTCTTCTTCTTCTTCTTCTTCTTCTTCTTCTTCTTCTTCTTCTTCTTCTTCTTCTTTTACAGAGTTGTTACAAGTTTTTCCAATTTTATTAAGTACTAAATCAGGCAAGGGTTTTTTCCCTTAAACCTGGTGATGAGTGGACATACAGCACCAACATAAGACCTTCTAGGAACGTACCACATTGGTCATATTCATCGTATGGCAGAATAGATGTCAACCAGTGCAACATTGTGATTATAAGAGCTGCAACTAGACTGTTTAATATTAATTCTTTATTTTTGAAATTATTTATTGAGAAGATATTTTGTTATTTATGAAAAAATACAAAGGAATAAAACATCTGTGTGATATTTAAGCGTTAAAAGTTGAATTTGAGATCATTAGTGAAGAAAGGGATGGTTCAAAACTATTGTCTATTTGTCTGTGTATATGCACATGCACTTCTCGCCAATCCTGCACAAGTCAGTGCCTCAGTTTAACCACCTCTGTCAGAAAAGTCAGGACATGCCTGTTGCTATTCCCTTGAAACACCTTGGGGCGAGATCATAAGATTTCCTTTGAAACATTAAAATACCACATATCTTGATTCATAGATCATTCCAGATGTTTTTGGAAAACAGAGAGCTGGTGGACATGCTGTATTGTGGATGGAGGTCAGTCCTGTGTTAGAGGGGGATGGGGGGGTTGTTAGTGTGTTAATGATGGTTTTGACTGACTGACACCTTCACGTTCCTGAGCAGCAGCCTGGAAACAACACTGATCCAGAAAGAAAGCAGATGGGATCTCTGTGTACCACTGCGATGGCATGAATGAGGAGAGGAGGCTGCTGTTAAGCACTCCCCACTCTCTCTCTCTCACACTCTCTTCCACACACACACTCATCATTAGTTATACCATCCAGCAAATGAAAAGTAAACCATAAAATTCATTGTTTTTGCTGCTCCAGACCGTGTGTCGTCGTCTGCTGGCTGATCTCCGTTCTTGAGAATGAATAGAATGTTCCAGCGTATTGTTGCTATGAATAGATGCAGTTCAAAATGGGTCAATTTATGGCTAAAGCACTCATCTGTGCAGTGTTACGCCAGAAGGCGAGTGTATGTAAGCATGCTGTCATCCAGTCACAGATTTGTCTCTGGAGATCTGCCCTTAACCAAATGGCTTCTCCTTTTTTATGTGGTAAAGTGGGGCAGAAAAAAGGCATAAGACAAAACTTATCCAACATGATGGGTGAATTTGTCTAGTTTTTAACCTACTGCGTTAATGTTAATAATTAGATAGCTGCTTGATCAATATGTAATGCTAATAGCATGTTGTAAATAAAAATTTAATGACAATTTAATAATTAGAAATGAGACATTTCATTTAACAAATGGTGACAGAAAATTATTTAGCTGTAGTTTGGCTAAAATCTGTCTATTGTACTGACCCAGATTGGCTAAGATGACAGCCCTTTATTTCCTTTTCTGTGTATATGTTCTTCTTCAGGCCCCTAAATTCAGTGCAGTGTTAATGGCCACTGTCTCTCTCATGTATTGAACATGATGTGGTTTGAATAGCCTTGTTCTACCGGGGATTCAGCCCCTTCAAACTACTGACTGTAAATTGGAGGAGTAGAGTGAAAGATTCCTTTGTTTCACTCAGATTGGCCCCTGTCATTGAAACACAAAGGAACACACACAGTGATTTGCTGATCTATTTGAAAGGATGTACAACCCAGAAACAGTTCAGCTAATGATGGAGCCTCACTCAGAGCTTTAGAGGAGGATAGTGCATGAAACAGAGATCATCTGAACCAAAGATAAATAACCTTTGTTTTTGTTCATTTACATTACCAACAGCACCAACAGCTTTCAGTCATTCTAGCGGGTATTCTCAGGTGTCTCAATAATCTTAAAAAATAATAAATACATATTAATAGTGTTAGTAAGGAAATAAATAGATACAGCAATATAAACCAATTGAGCAAATAGAAAATAAAAACTATCAGCATATGTGGCAAAGTGCAGCTGCTGTTTGTCAATTGTGGTTAAGTGGTTATGTGCCAGTTAACGTGGCATGGCTTGCGTCCAACTTTATTACCATTTTCTAGATCAGAATACTACCAAACTGTGCCAAAAGTACTGTAGCATCTTTCATCTGGGCTGGTTTACATCAAAGAGAGTATTATGAAAGTAAGGGAGTAGCAATTAATTTCAGCTACTGGCCCTGCTAGTGGTGGATGACTGCACTACAATTTTAAATAATCTATGATTGGCAGTTCAAGGAATACATCAATAGAGATGTTAATAATTTGTTTAACCATCCACTTTTGTGTGTGGTAATTATTTTGTTACTAATCTTTGTTCTCAAAAATCTATTCCCTGGAAAAATGCCTGTTTGTTACCAGTTTCTTCAATCTGTGTGATCTTGAATCAAATGTTTCGTAAGTTTCTGAAAGGATGTGAATTGATAATATCATCCTGTGCCCTTAGAAAATTTGGTGGAAGCTTTCACTACTTTCTGACATTTTAAAATTTAAGATTTAGTTTAAAAAGAAAAGAAAAGAAAAATCCCACAAAGTAACATGATGTATCACAGGTCAACCTTTCCTAAATGGGGCTGTGCAATGATCTTCTAATTTGATTCATCCTGTCTCATCTATTTGGATTACATTTGTTTCCTGAAGGCAAAATAAAACCTGAGTAACATTGCAATGATATGAAAGTGTACTTTGAGCTTTTCATTTGAACTCTCTTTAAATTCAGTCTATTTTCAAAACACTTGCTTTCTTTTCTGTGTAAAATTGCTGGATGTGCAAATTATCGTTTCAGTTTGAAATATCATCAGCTGATGAACAACTGTTAAACCAAATGAGCTACCGAGGCAAATTATTTTAGTATGCAATAAATAAATATTCATCATTCAGAATTTAAATTTGGACCTTTTCAAATAGATTTTCTTTGTCATAAAATTTTTGTTCAAAAAATATTGAAGAATTGTGACAGCAACTTAACTGATTTGTGGTAACACTTGATCAGATTGGATTCTATTTTATAAGATTAGATCACCTACAGTAGTATAATAAATTACAACAAAAAAGGTACCTAATTATCTTTCTTGGGGGGAAATTTCCCACAGTGACATTTAAACAACAGTCAACATACAGTGTCACACAGAAAAATCCACATGTTAAAAAAAATGAGCATGTACAATAAAAGTACTGCCAATGTTTTCCATTTAGATTGGTTACCTGCATCTTTTACCTTACTTTCTCTACTTCTGTATACAAGAATATTCTACCATAGTACTTTTATCTATGATATTTTTCTAGAGTAAAGTCTGAGGCGTGAACAACCTCAGTCACTCTATCTGGATTGACTTGGCCGGAGCCCTCGATGACATATGACTGCAAACTCTCCTCCATCAATAGTGTTACTCTGCGATGTCACCATGCGTGTATGTGTGAAGAAATGGGCATGGGTTGGATAGAGGAGCCACTCGTGTTGGACAATAGGTTCCCAGTGTGTGCTGTACTGAATGGCATTATTCACAGACATTAATAATCTCTTCTTTTTTCCCCCCTCAAGACTCCCAAATATAATGGCTTTATGCTACGTCAACCTTGGGACTGTTGTACCAATTTGAGGGTCAACTGTACTTAGCGAGGTGACAGTTGTGATTGTTGGCCACACGGTGGTGGAAACGAAACTTGACGCTTCACATTGTGTCATTGGGGGTGAGTGAACGCTCTTCATTCGTAACTTGAGGGTCTGGCGAGAAGCATTGCTAGCTTGAACAGACAGCATCGTTCTGTGGTTTGCATCTTGCTTTTGTCTGTAAAAAACTGTATAAGTTAGACTTTCAGTAGATTCTTTAAGAGAGTTTGTTGGAGCATTTTTTACTTTGCCCACACCGACCTTTAAGGATGCTGCGCTAAGCATGGGAACAGCTGAAAGGTGAGCAGAGCACCATAACTTGCTGTAGAATAGAGCAGGATTACATAATCATAGCAGATACAGCTTCAAAGCGGGCTTTTTCTTTTTGTTACATGGTGTTAATTTGAATTTTCTCCATCTGAATAAATGAATGATGACTAACATTACTCTAGAAATAGTTCCAAGATAAGGCTCAGCGGAGAAGGTGAAATGCTGCTGCTGTGTTTGTAGAGCTGTTGTGAGGATGATGATGTGCTTAGAGAGGAATCCCTGAACTCAGACTGAATGAAATCATCGTCTTAAGAAGGAGGTGTAATAGAATGAACGCATCCTTAAAGGATCTGTCACAACAAACACTATCAAGCAGAGGTTGGCCTGTAAGGATTTTAATGATGAAGAGGAAACTGTTTCTTTTGATGTTGTGGATACTGGAGCTTTTCCTTGAAATGAGGTTTTATTTGCACGTGTCAGACGGGATCAGACATGATGTCATTGGTTGTTGTGAATGATAAAGAAGTGATAAGAAGGAGTGTAACTCTATATTTTTATGGCAGTGTTTGTGTTAATTTCTGTGATTTATCTCCTTTTCCTTGTTCTTTCACCATACACCGTATGTGCAGACACATTCACTCACAGTGTTCACCCCAATTCTCATTTTGTCCACAGCACAAAGAGAAAACTGAAGTCAGCTAACACAAGCACTGCACAGAAGGAACCAAACTCCTGCACAAGCATGGCAGACCAAAAGTAAGTTTCCACATATCAACACTTGAGGCTCCACTTCACATTTTCTGCGTTAGGTCAAATATCCATCCGCTCTCTTGGTTCCTGATTTGTGTGCCTTTGAATTCCACTGAGATCTATTTATATCTTTCACCTCTGCGCCAGAACACGAAACACATCTGCCCATTCACAGGCAGTGTGAGCACAGACACAGACACGCACCTCACTCTGGACAGTTTGAGCTTGCCTGTAAGTCAAAAAGAACTTTACAAAATGGGACAGATCTGCAGGCTGTGTCCTGACCTGCAGGCATGACACACTGTTTACTTTCTGTGGAAGATTTTGTCCATTGCAAGTCTTGCAGAACAGGACTGGATTAGGTGGATTTTCTACCAAAGATCTTGTTTCTTTTTCAAGGTTAAAGGGTGTGTTTAGTGCCTCTTAAACACATTGAACTTTGGAAGTTTTGGAGGAAATTATTCTATTTGGTTATTAAATCTATCAGTGCAATCATGAGTTCATTTCAAATTCCTCTTGTTATTTTTGAATACATATTCTTCTGGTTTTTGGTTTCAAAGAATAATATATACATAACTGAATACTTCTTTAAACATAATGCAGATAATCAGTTTATGGTGCATTTTCCCTCTTAGAGACAACAATGAGGATTTTAAAGTTCAGACGGCCAAACATCCCAACATGGGCTCAGTTTCAATGCGGCCACACAGTGAACAATCCAGAGACCGGACATCCAAAAGGCTCTCAACTGAGTCCAATGGGACCAGTGAAGGAGGTGTGGGTTCGTCCACGCCGGTGGAGTTGACCGCTTTGGAAGAGTCATTCCGTCGCTTTGCCATCCACGGTGACACTCGCGCTACAGGCAAGGAGATGCACGGCAAGAACTGGTCCAAGCTCTGCAAGGACTGTGGCGTGATCGACGGCAAGAACATCACCCTCACTGACGTGGACATCGTCTTCAGCAAAGTCAAGTAAGAAAGAGTTCTTTAAATGGATTAGTCTTTGTAATGTTTTAAGATTTCTGAAAGTTTGATAAAGTTGCCTTTAATCAATCTGGAAACATCTGAATCAGAATAGATCTTATTACAGACATGCCTCCACTGGACTGTGCTCTTTTATGACAGCAGCAGAGATGACAACAGGCTTAGTCATCCAGATCAGCATGCCCGAAAGGTCACCTAAGTGCTGCAGACATGGAAGCATTGTGGTTGTAAGAACACAGAGGATAATAAGACTGTCTCTGAACTGAAGGACTGAACCACAATGAATGATCCTATCTTGTTTCACTAGCCCTCAGACAGTTAGATCGATGGTGTTTTTTTCAGCAGACAGTTAGCTTAAACAGGCACCAACATTATTGTACATTAGCTGACTGAAAGGGCATCAGGAACTGACTTGAAATAATGAAGCTGTCAGCTATTTCTACATGTTGGATTAGTGTCTACATGGATAATATAAAGACAGCATTCTGCTTACAGTCTGTCGTGAATGGATCCATTGTTTGTGGGCTGTATTTTGGAAGTTGTATATGAAATTGGCTCAGCCGGAGCCATCCATCAGAAACAGCTGCCAGAGCTGAAGGCCAAAATGGCTCATCCTGTACCTCCCTAGGCGAGTCTGATTCATCCTTCAGTGCTCGATTTAAGTGGAGTCTAATAATAAGCTGGGCCTTTATTATAATTTCACCAAAGGAGCAAAACTCTTCATCTGTACAGCTGTGCTTATGTTTAACCAGTGAGCTAAGAGTCAAACAGTTTGGGCTGGAGGAAAGATGAGTGTGGAGGCCTTCCCCGCATCATCGAGTGTAATAATTTCAGTGAAGCACAATACAGAAATTCTACACAGTGGCATCCTAAAAAGCTTACTTTATAGTTATGATCATATGCATGGTTGTTATGGAAGTTTTAATTCAAACACAGAGCAGCTCTGAGTCTTTATTTTCTTCTGGTAGAATGTTTTGAATAAAGATTGTTCTGCTACACAGCACCAGAATAGAGGAGTATGGCTTGAAGCCATTTTTTCATCCAGCCTTTGTACAGGGAAAGCCCTAAAAATGTCTGCTTGGAAATCTCATATTGATTTAGTGGATTCTCCATCTCCTGCTGGTGCGTAATCATAGTTAAATCCAAGTCACTTTATGTACACACGTTTACAGTGGGGAATCTAAAACAGTGTTTAGTGTTATTTTTCTGGTTGAGACTTTTTGTTCCCGTCTCTGTAACACAGATGTTTAGAGAAGATTAAATATTGAAAAAGGCAATCCAGTGCTACTGAAGTCATGACTACTACCAAAATGCTGTTAAAACTGCTTTGTATGTTTCCAGATTGTCCCAAAGAAAGACATGTGGAAGTAATTTTAGTATATAATCATAAATTCTAATAAGACAAACTTATCAAATATGTTTGAAGAAAGAAAAAGAAATCTTTGGCTGGATTTGGTTGTCCAAACATTGATGAGGTCATGAGATGTTATGTATTTAGACACTGGTTTTAGTAATTAACTTAAAAAAATCTTCTTGCTTTTGAAGAGCAAAGTAGTAGCCTTGTTTTTTGAATTTGGAGTCACCCACATCACCACCTCACTGTTGGCATGGTGATGGGTGTTCATGTTTACTGCTGGGAACATTTTCCTTGGCAGATGCAGAGGGAACTTAAAGCTGACTGTGGGACTTAAATCTGTTTGCACACTGCTCCTTTGCAGAAAAAATATCAAACAAATTTGTGTTTTCATATCAAAGAGTTGAGGGTAGGAAAACATGTTTCCTGTCATGCAAGCTTTTCATGGTGAATTTGTGTAATGCTGTTCACATACTGTCCTTGGATGTGTGTTTGAGTTGTGAGTTTACTGGTTTTGCAGTCTGTGGCCTGCTGGTTCTGATCAGGGTCTAAGATAGTCCAGCATGCATATGAACCAGCCTTTCTAATGAGTTGATAGACTGTCTAAGCAGAGCGTGTTTCAGATTTAGTTGCAGACTGGGGGAGGGGCTCGTTTTTATGTGGTTTTCTGACTGGAGGCATGGGAGGGCTGCTATGTCAGAGATGCAGAAATGCACTGTCTCTTTAATCAGTGTCAGAGCTCTTTGCATGCACGTGAAAATTAAACGTCCTAATGAGCACTGGCTGATTGCAGTATGGCTGAATGAATCCTTGTTCATGTGGGTATGGAGGTCTGCTGAAGCACACTGAGTCTGTGCTGTGTGTCTGCTCGGAGCCAGAACACTACAGTATAAAGTATGGATGAGGCAGAAATCTGGTGTGAGCTAATTAATCACAAGCATGATTATGGTGGCTTCATTTTCTGGGCTTTGGTTGTGCTTCCTCATCGCTGAGCACAGTTGTAGGCGGGAGCTGTTTTACATGAAAAAAAAAAAATTCAGCCAACAACCTCATCGTGTCCATATGGATGATGTTCTGCAGATGGTGGAACTAATGTAGAGAAACAGAGGATCAGGTGCCACAGTAGTCCAAACTGCAAAGTTCGACCTGCCCCCTGATCCTTTTAAAACCAGAGATTAGCACCTCAAGCTATTTGATGGCGCAATTTTGAAATTTTAAAAGCTCCTCTAACAGAGATCTACGGGGAAATCCCAGCTGTCTTCTGTAGGGAGAAAAAGCATCTTGAAGTCCAGCGTTCTCCTGACAATAGACAGCATGGAACAGGCGCACAGAAATAAAGCTCCCGAATGTTCATCACTGAAGGATCGCCCAAACAAAAAAGGGTCATTGGATAAGTTGAATTAATAATAACCAAAAACACCCCTGTTTACTGTAGCTTGTTGCTATGACAGCAAGTTGCCCAGGGAGACTGCAGGCTTGATATGCTGTTGTTTTGGTGAATTATCACCACAGCAGTGGCTGTTTATGTTTGCGTTACTATGCACTTTAAACCTGGAAGTTAAGCCGGCACGTGGCCAGTTAAACAACTGGAGAGAGATTGATAAGGATAGTAGTACTTCAAGGGGTACAACTATTTGACATTACATGTGAGAAAACAGTTTGCCCTGACTGAAATTAAATAAAAAGATGTATGTCCTGACTACTGGAGTTGAACTATATTACTGAAAACATGCAGGATGATATGAGAGGCTGTCTCCAGGTGTTTGTATGTTTGTGGGCTTGCTAAAGTACTGAGTCATACTGAGGGACAAAATCCAAACAGTGAAAGTTTCCTCATTGTGTATCTTCTTGGAATCCCATCCCCATGCCATGTCTCACATCTGCCATTTTGGAGTCATCCCACATGGCTCTGCGTACTGTCCACTCTCTTTTTCAGCTTTGAAATTGTACTGAGAACCCATAGAAAGAAGCTGCTGATAAAGCCAGTCTAATGCCAGCGACAGAGATTAGCAGACGCATGTATTGATTCCATACTGTATGAGTGCCACTGAATAAAGTGTCATCCAACATGAAAGCCTGTTTTTCTTCTACATTTTAGAAAGAAATCCAGTCGCAACATCACATTCGAGGAGTTCAAGGCTGCCCTTGGAGAGCTTGCCAGGAAGAAATACAAAGAAAAGACAGGCGAGGAGGCAGAGGCGGAGGTCTTCAAGCTGATTGAAGGGAAGACGCCTATTATTGCTGGAGTCACGGTAAGACTCAAAGTCTGAATATAAGTTACTGACTTCATTTACCAAATTCAGCAGCTTTTTTCGTCTGATGTGATGCATAGAGAGGGAAGCTAAACTGCTGGTTTAATGATACTGTCGTGTTTCAGCCTAAGTTTTATGAACTAGAGGCTATCTGACAAACATTATTAATTCTACAGTAATGACGGACTAAAGGAAAGAATCTCAAAGGACCTTTTGCCATATTTCAAGTTAAACAACATGATTGATAACCTTGTAAATCAACTCTGGACAACAGCTAAAATGAACGTTCAGTCCATAGTTTACGTTTTGTTAACACAATTATTTTGGCCTTTCCTGATATATCGGGTGAAACCACAAACTGTATAAAGTCAACGTGATAGCATCCATCTCTTTCTGAAGAATAGTTTTGAAGCCTATCAATGGCAGTCACCATTGTTACAATGCTATTTCAAACTAGCTTTGATAGAGCAAGCAAGAGGCAAAGAGGACGCAGCATAGAAGCAGGCCTTTAGCCTTCTTGCTAACAGCTGCAGCACATCTGCCTGTCAGTCAAGTCTGCTGTCCCTTATGCAAAACTCATATTCTTTATATTCTCTGTGCCACTGAAGGAATGAACTATTCAGACCAAAACTGTCTTTTTACCAGGCTGTAAACATGTTTATTTTTGCTGTGAAGCAGGTCTTTATTGAACGGATGTGCAAGTAGTTTTTTGGTGCTCTGTAGTGGCAAAGAAATAATTCCTTTTTTTATTTGTTTTATTTCCTTTCAGAGAGCCGTTGCTTCCCCGACTGTGAGCCGTCTCACAGACACCACCAAGTTTACAGGGTCACACAAAGAGCGTTTTGACCCCACAACAGGGCGCGGGAAGGGTAAGGCCGGAAGAGAAGACATAGTTGACACCTCAGGATACGTCTCGGGATACAAACATCGAGGGTCTTATGAAAAAAAAGTGAATAAACCCACAGTGGGCAAACCCATGTGAGGGCAAAGGATGAGGAATAAACATTTGATCAACTAGGATAATTTTCTATTTAAAAAAGTCATCAAAGAAAGCACAACAGAATACGTTTCATATATTTTCCCACCCATCTATTTTGTGTTTGTGAGTGTGTGTGTGTCTGTCTGAAAGAGAGTTTTTTGTGTTCCTCTCTGTGAAGTGTGAGAACTGGAAAACTGTTTACATCTATTTTTACAAGTCTTCACCAGCTGGTACATTCCTGTTTGATTGCAAGTTACTGCCAAACACTGAGGAGAACAAAAAAGAGAAACTGCTATGAATAATGAAGCTTTGTTGTTATGATAGGGCCTTATAATATTTAATAAGCACAGAAACAACATGCCGAGAAAAACAAAAGTGGGGCGACAGTTTGATGAATTAACAACATTGCACTTTTATATGGAAATCCTTCTGTTCCCTAACTTAGCTGAAAAGATGCATTTTTAATTTGTTTTGTAGAGTTTAAAGGATAATTTGCAAAAATTGCCACACATTTGTGAGACATAACTGTTTTTTTAACAACTTAATGTTAATTCCTTCTGCACTGTCTGCTGTTTGTCTGCTATCTCAACCTGTCAGATCTTACCAGAATCTACTCTTAATTTTTATTATTCTACAAGATCTGTCATTTGAACTATTTGCCTTCAGCAGTCCAAGAAAAATACAAAGTGTTATCCCAACTTTTTCCCCCCAAAAATGCACTGTTAAGACTGAACATGTTTAACCTTTGCCATTTCCTCTTACTCCTGTGAACGTTAAACATAAAAAACAGAAGCCCTTCTGTGTTAATCTTTTCAATAGATCTACCTGTAACACGCTAAACAAAAAAAAGCAACAGGAATTCCTCATTTTCTCTCAGGCTGTTGTTATTCCTTTCAAGTCGACCTACATAAAAACTACTTTGAATTTGACTTTGGTTAATACAGCTGAAAAAAGGAAGCTCTAACCACAGCAGATGAGCTCATTTGTACAAGATTGTATTTTTAACATTTGATTTATATTTCCTCATTAGATTTCTATACAGTAGTTCTAATATATTAGTGGTAAGATGGTGTATATTCTTAAAAAAGTTGTAGCCACATGGCTTAATTTATGACACTGACTTTTTTTTTCTGTATTGCTGTACTTTGTGCATGTTATGTATATTGCATTTGATTCAGAAGCGTTTAGATGACAGTAGGAGTTCGTCATATCTTATCTGAACTGCTGTGCCTGCTGTGAGGACAGACTACTGGACAGACTTAAATATTGTCTTGCTAAAAAAAATATCAACTGTGGGATCATGATTAAAACTTGTACTGCTTGAAATCAATATGTATGGACCTGTACATGTACAAAGTCAGCTTCACTCCAATGCTAATTTACTTGTCTGTTGATAAAGACTTGGAGTATTTGTGATATGTCATCCATGGCACAAAATCAGCTGATACAATGTGGGTTTGTACTGTTGCATCATAACATACAGTGCAAGGAAAAGGGAACATTTACAAGCAAGTAAAATACTTTTGTAGAATATTTTTCCAGCATAGTGACAGTGTTTGTTCAACACTAGTCACACACTACCTGTAGCCTCAGCTGATGAAGAATCGTGCATCAATGAACTGTTTTGGTTTTTGTCTGCTGCAGTAGCTCAAGTAAGATCTGTTTTCTGTGCTTAATGCCAAATACTGTGCACCTTTAATGTGGAGGAACAATATCTTTTTCTTTTTTTTTCTTTTTCTCAAATAACTCTTAACGTAATATTGTGCCCCAGTGCATGCAGTGTGTTTTGTTCTTGTTCTTAAGGCCTCTTAATATGTGCTCATGATTTGTAGTGCATTATTGAAAATAAAAAAACACACATCTGTGCTGACTATGGTTAAAGGGTGTTAGTCATATTCTACATTCTCATGTCTTTTGTAGAATTGGTGAAGTAGCACCAACCAGTGACCTGTAACAGCCACATAAAAATAAAAGCTACATGCAGTATAAGTGGAAGCGTACACGCTCTAACGTGCTTTGCTGGGTCTCTGCATTAGTGTTTGTAAGGGGAAAGTGTGTAAGCGTGCAGCTTTCCAGCCCTAAGGCTGAGGTATAAATAAAGTCACTGTGCAGCTGGAGTCTACATGCATTCATTCCACTACAGCATACAAAGCAGATGGAGACACAAGTGACCTAAAAAGATGGAGGAAATCGCAAAGAGACACAACTGTATCCAGTATACACATGAGAACCTTCCTGCTAACCCTTTGACACTCGCACACATTCTTGATTGATTTTTTTCACCGGTGAATGTTTATACCAAGCCAAGCCTATGTGTTATTTTGCAGGTTGATGCACTTATACTCTAGACACACAAGGGCTGAGCACTTAATATGCACAAAAAAATGAACAACAGATACATAAATTAAAAATGAATTAAGAACAGTCAGTGGCTGCTGGGCATCATGAAGTGATTGCAGAGCTCATATGACCCTCGGCAATGTTTAGCTTTGATATTTCCATCCCGGTGTGCATCTCTTCATTCACATGCTCCTTCAAAGTTCCTCGCTTCCCTTCAGTTCTGCTTCCAAACATTCATTGGCAGCCACCAGGGATCTGCAGCCAGACACAAACCACAAACAACCAGTCAGTTACAGACACTCCTTGGGTTTGATCATGGTTGTTTTGGGTGTGTAGATACTGCAGTGACACAGCTAAGATAGCTGTACCTTCTTACCTGTGGCTTTCTTGCAGTGCAGTTGACAGTTCTTTGGATTTCTCTGTTTCCTGCACTTTCTCCCTCAACCCCTGAATCTCCTTCCTCAGCTCATCTACTTCTGTCTGAGCCTCTAAAGATGAGCAAGCACAGAGAGTCAGAGTATGAGGAAAACAGCAAAATAATCACTAATATAGCCTTTACACCCATGTTTAATCTGAGTCATCGGCGAACTCTTCATCATTGACTTGAGGTATTGCCGCTCCAGCTTGATGAGCTGTTTCTGCAGTGCTACATTTTCCTCCAGTACAATCCTCAACTGCTCATTTAGTTTCCCCTGTGTGTCAGAGTAAAGACAGTAAATAAATGTGATACTCAAAGCTACCGAAAGCTCAAAATAATTTTTAAAACTAAATCCACTCACAACTGCACCACGAGCTTCCTCCAGCTGAGCAGAGAGGTTACAGACTTCAGTTTTGTGCTCTTCCTCTCTTGCAGCCCTTTGAAAGCTCAGCACATCAACTTCCTGTCTTAAGGTCCCGACCTCTGCCTCCTTACTGGAAATATCACTTTCCATCATGGAGAGGATCTGGACTGCTTGAGCTAGAGCCAAAAATAGAAACGATGAGAAGATATTTGTTATCACAGGCTCTTGGAATCAGATACCACATTCCCCAAACCAAACTCACACAGGAAGTTGTTGTTATGATGCAGAGACCTCTCTCCTGTCCAGTGTTTGTCCACAAGATTGAGGAGCATCTCCAGGGGTTTCCGGTAACTTCCCTAGAAATTGAAATTAAAGATTGTTTGTAAGGGAAAAGACACAACCTCAAATACGTCATTTACAAATATTAAAGAAAAATAAATAATAATTCAGTCTGTGAATATAAAGACAACTTCTCACCCTCTTTTTCTTCTCCCTGTGTTGGGGCAGCCTGGACCCCCCTTCTGTTCTGTTAAAGCTGGAATAAGTCAGCCTTGGGGGGTGTAAGATGGGGTTGGAGGGATCAGAAAGATTCAAACCGGGCTGACGTGGGCTGGGAGGCCGGATATTAATGAATGAAGAACTACGAGGGCGACTTTGATCTGGAAAATGCCAAAAACAAACAAAAGAATTCATTAACTTTCTGAGACAATCAAATAAGGTATTTGTGGATGAGTGTTTACTCTGTAAAACGACAATTCTAGGCACAGACATTCGGCTCTTACCAGGATTAGGGGTAAAATGTCCCCGGGCAACATGTCTGGATTGTTTGGTGTTTTCCTTTTGCTTTTGTTTTCCAGGCACTTCTTTGTGTTTCTCTATAAATGGGCCAAATGACACCTTTGGTCTTTCAGTCACGTTTAATGAGGTCAGGCTTTTGTGATGAGGTTGTTCCTTTGCACACAAGACTTTGGACTCCGTTTCATCTGGTCAATAACAAATTAAATCATAAAACAATGATATTTAACGACCTTTGAAGGACGCATGTTGATGATAATTAAAAATACTTAACAGAGAAAAATGTCCTTCTCTCACCACCTAGTGGTGGTTCTACATTTTGTCACCAACAGAAAGTCCTCTTAATAAAAAACCCTTTATCTCTATCTGATCCTGCAATAACTTACCATACTTTCCGTGGGGATACCTGAGGATGGATTTAGCTGTATCCTTTAGAAAAACAAGGGCACAGTATAAGCATACTGGATCATTTCAATTACTGACTGATTATATTATTTGACCAAGAATAAAGTAAATATTACCTGTACTGGAGTAGAACTCCTCTGTTCTGTAAAATCCCGAGATTCTTTCTCTTTGTGATCATAAACAAACACTGCACATGAATATAAAACTGAAATTATGCTTTGTTTTAGATGCGTTGATTATTTTTTTTACTACTGATAACTCACCATATGGTTCTTTGTGAAGTGATGCAGAGAGGGACTGAGCTTTATTTTGACCTCCTTGATACCGCTCAGCAAAATTCAAAACAGTATCGTCTGTATCAGTCACTAGAGAGAGTCTCTTAGTTAGCCGGTCAACCAAAGCCAGTCTCCTATTTCCACACCTGCACAATACAAGCAAGGAAGCAATGAAACAGCTCAGTTTATAGCAGATTCTTTTGTAAAAAGGAATCGTGATGTGCATTTCCAAACATTAGTGGGCAGTGAGGTAGATATAATGGATCAAACAAGTT
This sequence comes from Labroides dimidiatus, assembly GCA_030710495.1. Lineage (NCBI taxonomy): Eukaryota > Metazoa > Chordata > Actinopteri > Labriformes > Labridae > Labroides > Labroides dimidiatus. The sequence goes on from CM061148.1 coordinate 14,768,952, forward strand.
CCTCACATGTCCAAAAATTCTCTGTTTTCAGAATAAAACTAAGGCCAGAAAACATTAAAATAATTGAGACCACTGGTTTATCAAGTCGAGCTGTTCTCATTAAGTGAAACCTCTAATAATCAATGATAGTACCTTTGCTCAGCAGCCTGATTCAAAGCAGAGCCCTTCTGCTGAGGTAGAAAATCGGAGGAGAACTGCGTAACAGCAGCTTTTCGCTCTGTGTCTCTGACAGAACAGCTATCTGGAGAAAGAGACTTTGTTCTATGATAGACTTACAGACCTGAGACAGACTGGCTGAATTATGCACCATGGCTATATCTTACCTAGTTTGCGCAGATTGGGCATGGCATGTACCAGATAGGGTCGGTACTTTGGATAATATTTGGTCAGAGGGTTCAGCCGTAGGTCCAGCTCTTTCAAAGCAGGCAGCTTGAACAACACTTTTACCTCTTCAAGGGAAGGAATACAGTTATAGTAGAGGACCAGTCTCTCCAGCACTTTCAAATGTTGAACCCCCTGTAGAGAAAAAAATTAACCGGATTAGTTTGAGTGTATTCTGAGATGTATAGTATTTCTAAAGGGAATGGCTCATGAATTTAAATGGTTAGAGTCAGGGTTTATCATTTGGTTTGTGAAATAGTCTCTGCAGCACTTTGTTTCCTTATCTCGTATTTTCTCTTTTACTTGTGAGACATTCTAAGAAGTTCCCTAATGTCCCTAATTTTAATGAAAGGATCAGATTATCTATCAATGTTCAAATAGGGAGTTGTAAAAAGCCACTAAAACACTGAGATCTCACAATCGGACTGTGAAAAATGGGATAATTTCAGCGAATTCATAGAAACAGGGGTAACCAGTAAGTTCATGGGTTATCTTGTGAGCTTCAGCTTACCTCAACTGAGACCAGCGCATTGCACGAGAGGTCCAGAGACTTCAGACGAACAAAGTTATTTAATGAGTTTCCCAGATGTCTGATCTTCTCCTGATTAGTTCCCGGTAGACTCAGTGATCGGACATCAGCTGTGAAAACGTTTTAAATATGTGTAAAGATCTATGGTAAAGACACTGCACTGAATTATTGTTTCTGCTGCTGAATTCAGCTAGTAACAGTAATAGATGCTGAGCTAATCATAGCTTAGCTTTAGCATTACAGGTAACAAACGCAACGACTGCATCTTCGGTATTAGTTTCTAATTGTTGCTTCACAACTTTCCGTATCATCTTATGTTAATATTACCGAGGCATGGATGTTTTAGTTGTAATCTGTCCCTTATCCATTGCTCTGTTGCTGTTGTCAAACACTCCGCGGCCATACTTTTCAAACTTTAGCTACCTTCAGGTACGCTCGGAGAAGCTTGATATATCCTACGGCGCTTGAACTGTGCATCGACGCTCCGAGTTTTACGCAAATAATTGTAAGTTGAATTTTTGTTGGCATTAACCATTAACACCAAACAAAACACAAGGACTCCCATTCATTTAAAGTATTGAAGAATTGCAAAATGAACGCATTCTGTCAGTGGTAAATCTTATGTGTTATTTGTTGTACAGTGGTAGATTTTTCGAGTAATATTGAAAGCATCTCTTTGGGTCATGCGTACTGCCCATATCCGGACTTGTCACGTGTCAAAACAAACGTGCTAGTGTTCTTGCTAAAAGTTTGGTCATCTATGTGAGGCGAGTCACTGACTTCATATATAGAATTGGACAGTTTTCGGGAACACACCGATAGTTTTTGTTTAATAGTTTATTGTAAAAGCGTCGAGCAATTGTTGGTGTCGGCGTTAGCATCGGTTGTGTTGTGAACACCGTGGATGTTGTTAGAAGCGTCACTCGTCATGATCAATGGCGTCCTGTGAGTGGATATCATCGTGTTTTGACATCATTCTATCTGCCACTGCACTGCACTCATCTTACAAACTCTTCAAGGTAGGTTCAACTTACCGTATTGATGGTTAAATAGGGGATTATACAAAAGTGTACCTACTAAAACTGAAATGGTATAAATCGGAAACATGACCGAAAAACGTTTTATTAACTTAAAAAATATGATATTAATTAACACGTAATTTTGTGTTCTCTGCATCTTTTCACGCTTTTCTTCTACTCCGATTTTTGTTTACTGAAGTTTTGGTTCACCGAAAACGGCAATTTCGGTGTGTTTTTTAGGCTCTGAAGCATGTGGGGTTTTTTTTAGATTTGTTTCTTTTCTACTTACAAATTAGCGAATCCCTGACAAAAAAATAATAATTATGAATGTAACTGATTAATCTATCATCATATCTATCCTGTATCTTTTTATGAGGTTACTTTTAGGCTTGGTTTTGATTTGAATATTTGATTATATTTATTTCTTGTTTTATTTATTATATTTATTCTACGTGATTTTTTTTTTATCATCCCAAAGTTTAGGTTTTTTATCAGTCAGAAGGCCTGATAATGAATGAACACAGATTTTTTTTTTTTATTTAAATTTCCCACTTTATAACATTTTACTGCCTCTGCATCCCTATCTTCCTGTAGCATCATCGGGCCCCATCAGTAGGGCTCCTTCTGCTTGGACTCTCTTCCACTCTTTGCATCTTGCATCCCTTCAGCTCATACCTCACCTCAGTCCAAAGAGAAGCAGAGTGGGCCAGTGAAGTCCTAGCGTCAGTGCTGGTTTCATTTGACTTCCTGTGGCTCAGTGAAGACCACAACACGGCACACATTCTCCTGTGGGGCTCCTGTGCACTGCTGGGACTCTGTGACTGGCTCTCAGCTGATGCTCTCACAGTGATGACACGCTGTCTGGGTCTGTCTTCCCTGTCCTGCTGTCTGACTGTGTGTCTGTTAGCCAGTAATGCTTTAGGGGCCCTGGGAGGTGTAGCCCTCAGCCTCCCATTGCTGGTGGCTCCACCGGGTGGAACGACCACTTTTTCTCCACTCATTTCTCCAGCTGCTACAGAAGGGCCAATAACATGGGTTTTAAAAGGTTCAATGTCAGTTGGCTGCTGGGCCTCCACGCAGGCCCTCCACACATTTCTGTTGGATGTCACTGAATGATATAATAAGGACACAAGAGACTGGAGAGATCTCTATATTGGTCAGATTTTTGTTTTCATTAACTGACTGACAAGGTAAAAAAAAAAACATGTCTAATTTAAAGCATTTTTAAGGTTTTGATGAGGATTAAGAGGGTCTGAGTAAGCTTTACAACAAACGACGAACATGGTAAACCTTGTTCATAATGCAAAAAAACTACAAGATAACCTTTAACACTACATAGGAAAACTTCTGATGATAAACACATTTAATTTATTTTATGTTTTCAAAAGTGAAGGGTTTGATGGATAATTGATAGATTAGCCAATTATCTGAAAGTTAAGGACATACCATTTTTTAAGTCGGATTTTAATATTTGAAATAAATACAAATAAGAGTTGGTCTGACTAAATGAACACTAAAATGAAATAATATTGGAATGTGGGTAACTACATGCACTTTTAAGAAGAATCGTTTATTGCGCATTTAAGCTATAAAAATACAAAAACCTTACATAGACACTACAACATCAACCCCATTCAAATGACTTGGTAATTACAGTACATACATGAATAGCAGTACAGCATATCAATACCAGTAGGAGGGAAACTTAGTTACAAACTTAAACAAACATGCTTTAGCACATCAAGGATGTAACACAGTTATGTGTTTTTCCCAGACTTAACCTTGACTTAACTCACATTTATAAGAAACCACAGATTTAGACAAAACTCATCTCTTATTTAACTCATTTGCACGAAAAACATGGTCATGATATACAACAGGAGGTTCTTGGTAGTTTTTGTGTTGCTCTGATGTAGCTAACATGTTGACTTTTAAGTTTTTTTTGGGATCATTTTGAAAGTGTTGAGCAGACAGCACTCACTCTCAGGTCATTGAAAGTCTCTTTGCATCTCTCTGCTCACATTTAAGTGTTGCAGAATCTGAAAACCATGCAGCTGCCTCAAATGTGGGCTCTGTTTGCTCTGCAGCCTCAGCAGTATCACACTTTAAATATCTGCAGTGATCTAAGCTCTTGGCCCCGCTCTTACCTCACCGTGCCCATTTCAAACCTAACAATGCACTTTTTGAAATGACTACCTTGGTTTATAGTGCCTCGAGGAAAAGCATAAATGACCTCACCTATTTAAATCACTGTCACTTCAATTAGTTCTGTTTGGTTTAGTTTGCTTATAGTGTTTTCCTCCAAAGATATTTTAATTCCTGGTGGACTCTGCATTTTCTCTCTCAGGATTTCAGGGTGTTCAGTAGCTACAGCAGCAGTTTTGCTGCAGTGTTCAACCATACGCTGCAGTGTGTAACTATGTATTGGACAGTGCCTTTCTAAGAGCTCAGGACACTCAAGTTAGAAAGCATGTTTTCAACGCATTTAATTATTTTGTGCATATGAGTGTGATTTTTGTGCTGCATATACTTTAAAAAAAAAAATTATCATCAGTTCATGGGTTTATTAGGCAAAGTTGAATGTTACAAAGTATGTTATGTATGTTGTATTTTCTATAACACCCTTTTTTGCAGACAAAAATGTTCATTAAAAATGAAACTTGAATAAATGATGTATTACATTTTTTAAACAGCATAATCTCATGTTATTCCACCATTATGTTGCTTTTAGTCCTTGCACCAATGAAGATATCCTAAATGATGAAAGTTATGTATTTTAATAATATCAAAAAACAAGTGACAACCTGGAGTCTGGCGTGTCATCCGTCTTTATCTGCTGAAATCTTAACTCCTCTCTCCAGCTCAATCTGTCTACATTCTGCATCTGTCACTCCACCACTGCAGCAAATCAGGTGACTGCACTGAGCATGCTCGCCTGCAGCTGCAGCCTGTGGATGAGGCAAAGTGGAAAGGAGGTGGAGAAGGAGGAGAAAGGGGAGGAGAGAAAGAGAAGGGCAGATAGAGAGGGAGTCACATAGGCACCAGGATGCTGGTGCAGATCTGAGAACAAGGGCAGCATGAGGATATCTGTCATTTTCACACACATAGATGGAGCGTGACAAAGGAGTAGAGATGGCAGGAGGGTTGGATTGTTATCACAAAGAAGCAGGGCTCATGTGAAAAGGTAAGGAAGAGTTTTTTTTTAAAGTCAAGACTAATATTTCTGCTACAATGTTCATTTTTGTGTGTTAAAATAACGTCAGTGTATGAAACAGAAATGTGTCTGCATCTCTGCTGCTGTGTTTGGTCACTGAGCTCAGCTTTCATTCCCAGCAACTCTTGGACGGTGTGGAGATGTACGCCTTCTACTCCCTTTTAGTCTACATCTTCTACACTGTCTTTAAGAAGGAGGAGGAGGAGGCCTTGGAGGGGGCGTATGGAGCTTCCTCAGACGTATGTCTAGCCACATCATGTCCAGCCTTAGGGCTGCTCTGTTGGCAAAACCATTTTTTGCAGGGGGATATGCATGAGTCACCCACAGTCTCAAACCTAATGTATAGAAGCTTTAGTCTCTGTCAAGGATGCAGTGATGTTAGTTTTCTTCGTTTTGTGTACATGTCTGTACGTTGAAAGTATTGGTATTTTGCCTGTTTATTATCTGACCCTAGTAATATTGCTTTGCTCAGGAGCCAGGACCTGTTCCCATGGAAACAGGGAGCAGGAGAAGAGATAGCCACACCCCCAAAAAGGGAAAAAAGCCTTCTGCTGTGCATGGTGAATCAAGTGAGTGTTCAAATATTTTTACAGAAGTCCATAGTCCTGCAGAGAAGCTCTCACTGGATTAATTAAAAAAAAAACAAAACAAACAAAAAAAACACAACAATGTACGTATATTTCATCTAAATTTATCAATCAGTGCATGCCTTCATTCCCTCAGATTTGATTTGATTTGTTGTGATCCAGGCAGTAGCAGTGACAGTGATGAACTGTCTCTGAGTGATGAAGATGAAGGGGACAGCCCCGACCTCCCAGCATGCACTCCTCTGGCTGCCTTTTTGTCCTTCAAGCAGGAGGCTGAGAAGAGGAGAGCCTCTCAGGTTCAGCTGGAGACAACTGGAAAAGTAACAAAAACTGTCAGCTCACCTGATGCATTTCTTGTTCCTTAAATAGAAGCATTTGCAGTGTTACTAAACTTTTTCTGCGTGTGCCTCTGTGCTGACCAGCTATCCGAGTCTCCCCTGGTGGCAGTGATGTCCCACTTGCTGACTTTTCTGGAGCAGTACTCCCACTTTCAGCAGCTGCAGCAGCAGGCCGACCAGTACCGCGTCCAGCTGAAGAGGCATCGTGTCCAACACAGGCGCCAGATGAAAGCATTGCGCGCGTCCTACCGCCAGCGCCTCAGGGACAAGAACAGTATCATCAGCAGCCTGGAGGACGCCGTCAGCCAACAGCAGACCCCCAGTCCACTGAGCGAAGGTAAGGGAGAACGGGAAAGGAGAGGAAGGGGTGAGGGGTGCAATTAAGGTGCAGCGTGATGGGCTGTAAAGATGATGAAAAACAGGGATCAGCAGAGGTCATGTGTCTCTTTTAATAACGCATAGATGGATCATCTGGTGTGAAAGCAGCAGAAAGGCTGCAGGGGACCCTAGATATGATGGGATCATCTAATGGATGATGATGAATTAAGGAGGTAATCAATAAAGACAGCTGGTTTCACACACTTGTCATAACAGTTACATTCTCAGAATTTCCTTTCATTGATGCAATTTTTTTTCTGCTCTGCTCCCTCTCCGAGTTGTTAAAACCCAGTGTTTCACTACTTCTGGAAAAAAGTCCTTAAAACTTCCATGAAGTCATTAATTCTTCAGATTGTGCCTTACAGAGTTCATTCTCCTCTTGCTGGCTCACAGGAGATTAGTTTGTGTTTTTTTTTTACAGCTGGGCCACACATCAGAGGAGCAGACTGATTAGATTTCTGTGGATGTTGGTCAGAGCTTTAGACGTCAATATCTAATGTGCTTCAGATGTGACCAGATGGCTCCCTGACCTCAGAGCAGACTTACCAGTTGCACATCACTCCTCTGCGCATTTGTACAGCGTGTTATCACGAGCATGACACCATGAAGCTGAGGACAGATGAGACTCGTGTCCTTAAGCACACTTTCACAGCATCTGAGAAAAATGATCGAATATATGGAAGCCAGGCCTGTTATGGTATCAATCTCAGAGTGCAGGAATGCTCAAGCAGAGAACCTCATGTGCACTGATCCTCATTAGTCACAGACATGAGATACACGATTACAAGGTGAGTGTGTGTGGCACTCGGATAGTGACTCTGTGGCTGTTCTCCATGAATAAAACATCCTGGGAGTGCTGTTTTATTCCCCACAAATGCACTTACAAGACCCGGCACATGCAATGCTCCACGTGTACTGGGCTAAGAATAGCTTGGAGTCCTCGTCCTTGTGTTAGACGGCTGTTTGACCTGTTTGTTTACTGTGAGGCAACGTGCAGGTTTAAATGGAGGAGTGATGCTGCTCCTTCTTGGATGTGCAGAGTCTGTGTTGTGATCTTTTAAGCATTTGCTGTGAATGGATTCATGTTGCTCCATTGCTCCGATGCTCTCCCCTTTATGTTTCTATCATTTTTAATTTAAAAAAATCTGTTTTCTTAAAGCTGCTGCTTTAAATTTGACAGAGCTCACTCTGTCTCAGCAGACCAGAACTTAGACTTTTCACATTTCTTGCAAGCACGTATCCCTCAACCTCCATCATGCACAGCTGTCACATCTCCTCCATGTTTTATTTCTTCATTTTTTGCTCCTGCTGTTATCACCTCCGTCTCTGTCATTGTGACAATGCAAGCTTGACACAGCCCTTTGATAAAACCAGCCCTAGGCCCTGCAATGAAAATTAGAGGTGACAGATTTTGATTAGTCTTTGATGAGCAATAAAAAGATTAAAAAACATGCTGTTGGGCATCCTGCTCAGGCTCATAATAAACATTGGAAGAGTTATATAAAGCTAAATCTTAACCCTGCACTCGATGCAGCCTGCATGTGACAGTCTGTAGAGATCCCGTAGGCCTGTAAAGTTTCCCCAGAGAATTTAAAAAGGAAACATGGAAATGAAAGTGTTAACTCCAGCGTTATGCACCGTGACTACACGATGAGTAAAAGAACTCTAAGTGCATACTTAATGTTCATTAATATTGCACACACACACACACACACACACACACACACACACACACACACACACACACACACACACACACACAAGCAATCAAGCGTACTACAGAGATTAGTCACAACTAAAAAGATGACGATATAGAAAACAGGTCAGAAAAGGTTCATAGGTTAGTTAATGGTGCGATTTCTGAGTGATGTAACATGAAAAGAAGTCCAGAGATGATAGAATATGATCAAGTGTACTACTCCAGCCTGCTGTTAGTACTACTGACCATGATGATGCTGATGATGCTGATAAAGAGGATTGTGTTTTTGTTTTTGTTTTTGTTTTTTTGCTCCCCAGGGGAGTCCAGCAGTGATGCGGCGGCTGGAGTTCATACACTGGTGGAATCTCTGTACGGGCTGCAGGGTGAGAGGAGTAAGCTGAGGGGAGAACTGCGTCTGCTGCACTCACAGCTGGAGCAGCAGAACAAAGACAGACACTCACGCATTCAGGCCTTTCAACAGCAGGTATAGTGCTGAATATGAAATTAGAAATTAGATCTATATCCTTAATAAAAAAAAGGTCCACTTTAAAGCATTAATAAATCAAAAAACCATTATGCTTTTAAATGAGAATGTCTATCATAAGTTCTTGCAAAAGTCCCTTTTCAGGTAATGTTTAAATAATATTGTCTTGATTTATTAGCATGTACTGTCCTTACATATCTCTTGAACACAGGGCGCTTCTCAGGTCCTGTATCACTGTGAATAAATGTAAATGTTGTAAATTTTTTATGTGACTCTGTGTAATCAACTCTATAGAGCCTGTGAGGCCGGATCGCTCATGCAAAGCGTGAGAGCATGTATCTCATGAGATCTCCTGGTTTAAACAATCTGATATGGAAATAAAACAATGCTATAACTTTGCATTTGGCTACAAAAACAGGAAAAATAAGAGCTTTAATAAGACTGTTTTTGTACATCAAGTCTGTTTTTTTAAACTCCTAATTGTTCTAACTTTTGCACAGATCGATGAGCTCAAGACTTGCATTGAGGAGCGAGAAGAGGAGCTGACGAGACTGAGAACAGCCACAGTAAGCAATGTGAACAATTGTTTCGATCATTTGTCGAGTGTTTGTCACATTTCCTGTCATCTGTAAATTTTCTCAATATCTTCTAACACCCACCAAATGAATCTCTTTGTCAGTTAAATGCCAAATGACTCATCATGCTTTATATAAGTTGAATTATTAATCCACATGAAAGAAAACTTAGCTATGAGAAACTATTTCTTCTTTTCTGATGGTGGTGCAGCTCTCATTTTTATATTGAACCTCATATTCTGTGTTTTCCTCAGGGGGCCACAGACTCAGAGAAGCGAGTACTGTGTCTGTCAGCAGAGAACGAGAGTCTGAAGCAGAACCTGAGCGTGACTCAGGGCCTCCTTCAGCAGTTGTCAGCCATCCCTTCCCAGTCCAGCAGCATGCTCATGAAGGTGAGATGCACCAGCATGACTAAGAGCTCACAGATTTACCGTTTAGTCATCCGTTAGCAGCTGCAAACCCAAAAACTTGTGATCTACCTGCTTTCTAATGTGCTCTGTTAGGAGAACGAGAACCTCCGCTGCAGAGTGCAGCAGCTGGAAATGTCTCTACAACAGCGTGCCGAGCAGCTGTCACAGCTGGAGCGGCAGAGCGAACAGAGTGAGTGGAGGAGAGGAGAGGAGCTGAGGAAACGAGAGGACAGAGTGAGGGAGCTGCAGCTTGAATTGGACAGAGAGAGAAGCAAGGAGCCTTTGGTGAAGGTAAAGAAATCCTCCTTATTTTTCTGTTGTTTTTCAAGCTGAGGGCTTAAATGCATATTTTTCCCTTTCAGTATGTCACCAAGACTGTGGAAGTTGAATCACCTGCAACATTAAAACATCTCAATAAGGCCAGGCAGAAGAATGAACTGCTGTCCGAAAAGCTGTCCAATCAGAATGAGCGCTGCAAACAGCTAGAGGAACAAATAAGGAAGTCAGATGAGCACAGCTGTAATTTACAGCACAAGGTAACAAATAAAATGCTTTCTTATTTGAAGCAAGGAGTGATCTGAACTAAGATGACACATTTGTACTTGCCCAAATTGGCAATTTGATATGACTTAAACTCATATTAAAAAACAACAAGATGGACATAGATTGTGTCCAAAATGTTAATTTGAGCCTCTGATAACAATGCTTAGTTGTAAAATTTACGGTACTTCTATACATACTGTAAAGTTTCACTGTTGGTTGCTGCAGGTGTTCTTCTAATGCAGTAAAAAGATGAACTGAGAAAGCGCAGAAAACCAGACTCTGTTTTAAAAACAGATGATTTTTTTGTGAATTAACAAACTGGATCGATTTCCTTGATGGATAAACTCATTTCAGAGATGACAGACGAATAAATTACTGATAAACCTTTTTTTTTTTACAGATTGCAGCGTATGAGACAGAGATCAGTAAACTGAGAGAGGAGCTGCTGAGAGAGATCGGCCACTTGGAGGAAAGGAAGGAGGAAGCTGTGAAAGCTGCTGCCAGCTGCTCAGCCGAGCACTTTCAGGATCTGCAGGAGCAGTTCTTTAGTGAGTAATGCCAAATCATCAATTTGGGATTTTTTTTTTCGCAAATAAATAAGTTAAAGCGGTGGTCTGCAATATAACATATGGTGCACCAGACAGCAATTTGTTAGCATAGCTTAGCAAGAAGGCTAGAAACAGAGGGGAAACCAGTTGCATTGCTCTGCCTAAGGTAACAAAAATGCTACCAGTGCTGTTAAGTATTAAATCATACAAACTAAGTAAGGGATAATGTATAGTGAGCTGCTTGTTATGCAAATTAGAATGGCAACTGTGTGAGCAAGTGTATAAAGATGTGCCAGAGACTTCCAGATCTTTTCATTACTTTTTGAGCTCAGCTAAACCAGAGACAAAGGGCTCTACCAGTCTGTGTGTCCCCCAAATGAGTAAAACTTTCCCTGTATACACAACCACTGAGACAACCCTGTTTTCTTGTTTGATTCCAACCATTTTTTACTTGACTTCAGGCTTACAAAAGCGTCTGACTGCACTTCCTCCAACTTTACGCTCCATGAAGACAGACTACACCAGCCTGAGGAGCCAGATCCGTAACTTCTCTGATTTTTATGGATCAGCTATCAATGAAGCAAAGAAACAGGTACATCAAGACCACCTTGTGATAAATGATTAATTCTGACAAAATCAACAAGCTTAAGGGAGAGGGTTGTTTTTGTCAGATTTCAGCAGTTATCAGTGAGATGTCTGAAGCCAACAAAGATCTTCTGGAGAAATACAGAAAGGAGGTTGCTCTACGGAGGAAGTACCATGAGCAGCTGGTGGAGCTTAAAGGTATGAAGAGGACAGAAAACCAAATAATTTCCAAAAAAACAGGACCCAACCTTTTACCTTGACCTCTTGTTTCTTAGGAAACATCCGTGTGCTGTGTCGTGTGAAGCCTGTTCTGAAGGAGGACCAGCGTGAGGAAGGACAGTCCGTGGTGGTGACGACGGACCCCAACAATGAGTCATCGCTCAATGTGCTGAACAAAGGAAAGGATCGAATCTTTGAGCTGGACAAGGTGTTCCACCCTCAGGCCACGCAGGAGGAGGTATGAGCGTGTTTTTCATACACAGAAAACAGAATCAAAGCAAAGCTTAAACTCTTTGTTTGTCTTCACAAGGTCTTTCAGGAGATTGAACCTCTGGTGACATCTTGCATTGATGGATACCATGTCTGCATATTTGCCTATGGACAAACTGGCTCTGGAAAAACATACACAATGGAGGTATTCATTTGGTTAACTGAATCTTTGCAGTAATGGAGTGATGATAGACATGTCAGCTACAGGCTAAATGTCTTTTTTGTTGTTGTATTTAGGGCAGTGTGGAGAACCCAGGCATCAACCAGCGAGCCCTGAAACAACTCTTCAACGTGATTGAGGAGAGAAAGGACATGTGGTCTTACAGCGTTGCTGTCAGCTCTGTGGAGATCTATAATGAGGTGCTAAGGTACAGCTAGCTGCACTTTTTTTTTAACTTTATTCAGCATTTAAAGTCTTCAGATTTAAGTTATTGATTGTATCATAAACTGGGGTGTCGTAGGGACCTGCTGAGTAAGGATGGAGAGAAACTGGACATAAAGATCAATCCAGACGGAACAGGGCAGCTGCATGTGCCTGGGCTCAGGGTCATTGAGGTTAAAAGCTTCCAGCACATCAAGAAGGTAATACAGGGAGTTTTAAATCATCCATGCAGATGGAATAGGGGTTACCAGTCATTTATAATATTTCTCTTTCGTTAATACAGATTTTAGCTCAAGCTAGAAGGAACAGGATCACCTTTGGTACTCAGATGAACCAGCATAGCTCCCGCTCGCATGCTCTGCTCTGTATCACCGTTCAAGGCACGGACCTCGCCACAGGGTCCAAAACCACAGGTTAGTGACTCATTCATCTTTGTGAGGAGAGCGAAATAAGCTTTGTATGAGTTCCGACTATAAATGTGACAAGTATCCTGCAAGTTAAGGTAATGAGAAAGAATGATCCCCTCATTAGGATGGATAATCTGGAATTACGGATATATCCAAACAACTTGTAGCCCTGTTTGGTGTTTTTTTCTCACAGCTTTTAATTTAAATCTTGTTTTTATGAAACTTTGATGTTGATAGAGCTTCTTAACTAAATTCACACAGGTTTATTATCTCACTTTTATAATGAATAAGTTCTTCTGACCTCAGGCAAGTTGAACTTGGTTGACCTGGCTGGCTCTGAGCGGGTCTGGAAGTCTGGTGCAGAGGGGGAGAGACTGAAGGAGGCCCAGAATATCAACCGTTCCCTGCTGGCTCTAGGGGATGTCATTCAGGCACTGAGAGCTCGACAGACTCACATCCCCTTCAGGAACTCACGTCTTACATACTTGCTGCAAGACTCCCTAGGCAAAGGCAGCAAGACTGTCATGGTGGTGCAGGTGATACAGATTGTTAGCCAAACATGTGAGATGTTTTCGCCTTTTCTTGTCTGTTGTTATAAGACGTGTTTGGGTTTTTTTCCCCTCAAAGGTGTCTGCTCTGGAAAGTAACGTGGGAGAGACTCTGTGCTCACTGAAGTTTGCCCAGAGGGTGTGCAAGGTGGAGCTGGGCCCTGCAGCCAGGAAGATCGAATCCGGTGGAGGACAGTGTGACTGAATCGGCTTTTCCCTGTTCCCAGTGATCACCAGGAAACTATGAATGCACTGCTCAGATTTTCACTCAAACCTCCAACCAGCTGTAATGCTACAGTATCGAAAAGAACAACAGAAATCCTGCTCAAGGGCTAAATCTGTGGAGGATGCGTGCCAACCTTTAATTTACATTAGGTATTGAGTAAATTGGCCTCCTCCTTGCCATTTTCTGCTTCTGACATCCCTTTATTGTAAGATAATCTGCATGCAGGGGTAAATATCCTTCCATGCTGAGTGCCAAAACAACCTCTGAATCCAGCTAAATTAAGGATGATCTCACTTCCTTTTATAAAATACCAAAATCCGGGAGTCTTCTTTATGTCTCTTGAGGCTTTCTCTTGCAGTATTTATAAGCTTTTGTTCAGACGGGTTCAACAAGCTTCCAGACTCACAGTAACAACACTGACTTTTTGCAGTATTATACCATCTCGCTTTAATGTCTGTAGTTTGTGAGCTTCATCACTAGTGTTGTATATTTTTGAAGGGTGTAATACATGGGAGAACAAGAACAAACCGTTAAGATTTCAATGACACTTGAGTCACAAATTAATGTACTTTTTTTGTGAATTTAAGAAGAGTTGCGACCAGATTTTTTCTGTTTCTCTTCAAAATCTTGTTCACTGGAAGGCTTTTGAGTGGATAAGTTGGCCTTTTTGTAAGCAGTGCAGTGGTAACATACTGATAATGTAATATCTTATCGAGGGAACAGTTTGGGCCTATGTAGACTGAACATGCACTTTATTGTGAAAAGAAGATTGGGTTGAGGACAGGTGTTTAGGTGCTTGCAGTAGATTTCACTTGTGAATGTCATAGCAAAATAAGCTCATTATTATCTGTTCATTGTCCCTCTATTTATCACCTCATGGATCACGATGAGCTCTTGATTCAAGTGTAGCAAGGCATTAATGTTGCTGTAACTGATACAGAGGTGAAAAAGGGGGATTAGACTGTGGATTTACTGGTAATTTTCAGAATAAATGTGACGTATTTAACAAGGATCTTTGCTTTTACTGGATTTACTTTGAAAAAGATCATTTTGATGTCACAAATGCCCATCGCTCTTTGCTCACTCCCTCTCATTTTTTGTTCCCTCGCATCAAAAGATATAATGACTAAATTTAAACTCTTAAACTGTTAAAATACTCTTGTTATTCTTTGTGAAAATATATTCAACAGCTTTGAAATACGTTCTCCAAAATTAATCAGGGTTTCTCTGAAGCACTTTTCCGCAAAACGTACCACATCACAGTATATGCTGATATCATGACGTAATGGGATTTATATATCAACAGCAATGAATCCTTATTACCCACCCCTACTTTGGAACAAAAGGTGAAAATCATGACAAGAAAATTCTGTTTTATGAAAAAGAAGAAGTATTTTACTTGAAAATATAAAATTTTACAGCAAAACATTGGTGGTAACATAATCAGTGGAGCACATGAACAGAGTATAGTACACATGTTCTGTAATAATACATGGGCACAAAATGAATATGAAACTGACAGAAATCTTCATTCCCTGTTGTCAGGAAAGTAGCCGTCTGAGCTCGATACAGGTGTGATGGTTCAGTCCTTATAAACGGAGGCCATCCTTCTGGGGTGTCATTTTTTTGTGTTATTATTATTTGTCGCATGCTGAAATCAGTCTGAGTCTCCGTCCTCCACGCCTACTGCTCCCACAACACCAGCCAGCTCCTCCTCACTTCCTCGTAAACGGTCCCCTAGACAGAAAGGAAGCAACAGTCACTGTCAATCTGACTCACTCATTTCATTATGTGATAACATTTAGGAGTGGATGCTGCGTGTTGACCCTGACTCTTATTAAGGTGTTAGACAATAGGCACCCTTTAAATTGAATCAGTTGTCCAGCTGTCAGAGAAAATGCAGTGTTTTTAGCCCTGTCTTGGTTCAATACTGAAGCTTTAAGTGGAAATTCATCCATTAAGTATTTTTTTCCAGTAATTAAGAGTCATACTAAGTTGTTTTCTCAATATTGCAACTTCCTGTTCTTGTTATCTTGGCATAATGCGGCTTGTTATGCAATTATAACAAATCAGTTTATCTCAAGCTAACAGCATCTTTTCTTGTGATAATGGGTCATTTCTGGCAATCTAGAAAATAAAGCAATAGGCTGATCACTGTCATAGGCCAGACCATGCCATCCACACACCACTGAGAAAAGTAAAGCCTATGTCTATGGTTGTTTTGTACTTTCTGCAACCTTTGGGATACCAAGACAACAGAAACTAACATGTGGGTAAAATAACTAACATGTCCTCTTAAGGCTTCCATATAGTATATTCAAATGCCAGGTATTAAACATATTTAAATAGTTTAAACAATTCCAAACTGTGAAAATGAGAGCATGAGGAGTTAATGTCAGCCACTACACTCAGGGGAAACCTGTACGGTAAAATGTGTTTTGTGTTCTCCTTGAAAGCTCAGAGCTATTTTTAGCATGTGATTCACACATCAGTGCAGGAATCACACCTACGCTGGATGTTATCAGATGGCGTCAAGTCTCAAGTGAGTCTGGAGACCACAAAGCAATTAGCCTAATAATTCACACCAAGCTCAGAGTTGCTTGTCTCTGAAGTGTTATGAACATTCAGTGATAAAACATGAAATACTAACGGATGAGCTCAGCGATGGCTCTCTGTGTCCTCCTCTCCAGCTTCTCCAATTTCTTTGCCACATCACGCTTCAGATCCCTGGATTCAGATAAAGCAACAAAGTCACATAGATAGGATTTCATGCATCAAATAGTAAAAACAGTATTTAAAGAAAAAAAACTTACCAGTCTGGTTTTCTAGGTGCAAGATTTGCTAAATCCTATGAGGGAAAAAAAACACAGCAGAATGAGACAGCTTCCATAAAAACTTTACTTTATCAATCAAATTTAACAGAATGGACTACTCACCACTTCTTCAATGATAGGCTCTGGATTAGCTGCCTCTAACTGATCTCTTACTTTGTCCTCAACTGCAAACAAAGAAGGATGGCTGTCATTAGTCATACTTCTGGGGGCAACATTATCAAAGTATGATACCAAGGTCACTTAAAAACGAGGCACTATCAAATTCAGACCTGATGCAGGTTTGGCTTTGGGAACCTGCCTCTCCTTAAGCTCATCATCCTCTGGGGTGTAATTCCTCAACTTGAGCTCTCTGAGGAGAGAAAATGAAGAACCATGAGACCAATTTACTTATAAGTTTGATGAGGGGGGGAAACAAACTAGTCAAACAATTGTGCACTTAAATTCAGCTCCCTCTTTTCCCCACTTTGCTCACTTCTGTGACTATCCAGGAGAGGGCAGTGAAGACAAAGATATTTTCCCAGCCACTGAGCCACATAAAAGACCATCTGCAAACCCTACACAGCTGCAGATCTCATGTCCAAAGGGATTCTGGTATAATGTCCTTCTTTATTCCTCGCAAACACGTCTGATTAACATGTTCCACCTGTGCCTGGGCACAGACTTGCAGCAAACAGCTGAGGAATACTTTCCTTGATGTTAAATTATGCTCTCTTTCATCACAACTGTGCACAGAGGAATTCTTTGCAAGCCTCAGATGACAACTCTACAGATGACACACAGAGTCCAGAGTCAGAGGTAAACTAATGTCCGATCGGGCAAGGACCAAGACAGTTATCAGCTGTTGTGAGCTTAACATGCATTTGCGTTGAAGCTCAAGAGGGTACACTGCTGATACATTCATCACACCCCTGCTGCCAACAGACAGACCCATGCCTTGTATGGGTATGGTAGGAATGCTGGTCATGTTCTGTCTACTGCCTGAGGTCCACTCCTCGTTCATACATCTCCTGAATCTTGAAAATGTTGCTCTATCAAACTCATCCTTCAGAATACTTCTTACACCACTTTTACTGTCCCGAAAAAGTCTATATCAAAGTCAATGCCTTTTTGTCACCATCGCTAGTTGGCACCAGCAGAAATAGTCAGCCAAAGGAATAGTTATTTTTTAATTGTTGTTGTTGTTGTTGTTGTTGTTGTTGTTGTTGTTGTTGTTGTTGTTGTTGTTGTTGTTGTTGTTGTTGTTGTTGTTGTTGTTGTTGTTGTTGTTGTAGACCTTACATGCCCTGTATAAGTCATGTCAGGCTGCAACACAGCCACCCACCTCTAGCCACGGCTGTAGCTTGGTTGAAGGTTATTGTCATTATGCTGTACATGTGTGACATATCGGTTTAAACCTTGAACACTGAATACAGATGGAAAAAGATACAGTTGTATGTAGGCTGTATACTGGCATGTAACCTACTTGACCAGAACAACTCATAACCAACACAAGTTCCTAAAAGGCTGGTAGCTATGCTAGCTCACCTGACGCTCATGGGACGCCCACATGGGAAAACCAATCTGAGAACATGGTTTACCCAAAAACTTTGGTCCAGTGTTAAACTGTATTAATTAACTGTGCTCAATTTTGAAATTTTCTTCTTTTTTTGTGCATTTCCTTACCAGTGGGTTAGTCTTGATTGAAATTTATGCATAAATGACCACAAAATTAATCGCTACAGAACATGCTTGATCTCAGCTGAGCATGCTACTGCAGTCGTAATCACTCAAACGACCGAATGAGTTCCCTTTAAATGTCTTTTTTGTCCATTTTTATATACATTTCCAGGAACAACAATACCCTCTGAGTTCAATTCTGAAACATTACATCAATAACCAAAATGTTCATCATGCCAACTTTAACCCTATCAGCTGACTGATGCTCAGTCTCACACTAATGCACAGTCTCAGCAGTTATCTTATTGTGCTGCCTCATGCAATATAGTGACAGCAAGTGGCCATGATGTAAGGGTGTGAAGGCCTTGTAAACACCAAAGGACAACCATTAAAAAAAATCTATTCTTGTCTTTGAGTTGTTTATCTTTTGTCCAGAAACTGGTATTTTTATCTCACAAATTATGTGCTGTTCAAATAAGAATGGTTTTAGGATGAAACACATTAGTCCTGGTGCATTTTGGCCTCTTTTTAACACGGAAATGGCTTTTCAGCTGACCTAAAACGCAACTTTTTTGAAACACCCTCCAGAGTGGAATTTTTCTGATACGCTGCTGCAGCCTCCGATGCCGTGTAAACAGCAAGTTGGAGTTTTCAGTCGGAATGCTGATGTCAACCCCTTTTGTGTTTGCATGCTCCACTTTCGTTGTGGGAACTTTTAATTTCCATGCACGAACTGGACGACAACAGTTCAATAGTGGACAATTGTGTTGTGCTTGTGCTGCTGAATCTGCTGACTGCCTTTCAACAAAATGTGCATCTGTTGCTCCACTTCTGCACTCAGATAAGACACATTCAATCAGATGATTATCAAACCTCTTCTTTGGTGGCAGAAAACCTCTTCTTTTCTGTCGTTCATGACAGAAAAGTTGAGGAGTCACCAAAACATTAATACACAACAAGTGAAGACTGCAGATATGATGAATCCCATGATGTCCACTGTTGCTGAATCCTATTTAAAGATCTTTTGTCTTCAAACCATATCTAACAGGAAGTGCTGAACAAAATGCCAGCAGTTACCGGGAAGAAGGGGAAATGCCATGATTTTCATGAAAGCACAAATTGGAAAAACAGACATATTAAAAAATGACCTTCCTAGGTCCAACTACAAACAGAAGAGGGCAAACAGCCTGTTCAAATTCATTTCTGCCTTCAAAGTCTGGCATCAGTCTAGTTTCTTTACTGTCTTTACGTTTTGATAATTATAATAATAAAAAAACTTTATTTACACAGCACTTTCAAAACAACGTTACAAAGAGCTTTACATTATAAAGTGTTAAAAAAGAATCTAAAGAGAGTAAAAGAGAAATGTGAGGAGAAGCGGAAGTAAATACAACAGTATATAAAAGGCTAAAAACCACCATGTAAAAGAAAGGAAAACATCGGAAGAGTTAAAACAAACAAGAGGTTAAAACCTATTAGATAACAAAAGAGAGAGGATTTGATATCCTGCCTATGATACCGTCAAAAAAATGAAGGTAGGATAAAATTAAAACAGCATTTCAATGATTAAAATGCACTCAGCTAAAATTTCCCATATTCTTCCAAACAAGGTGTGAGGACACATCTCCACTTTGAGCAAACTGCTGCATCAAAAAGTGAGTGATAAATTCACAGCACAGGCCAAAGTGTGTTCAAGATGTTTAGAGTGACTGTGAGAGGAGGACCAGCTAATGCTACCCGCCATTTTTCAGCAGAACATAAACATCACCATGCTTCCATCCCAACACAAAAACTTAGAAAAGTACTTTAAACCTTTTTTTTTCTTTCAAGTAGCGTGAATGTGTAAAGTAAAATTTTTGGACGGTTAAAAAGTGAAACCCTAGATGGTTGGTCATATTCAAAAGTAAAAAAAAAGCCATTCCAGTTTGATGGGTAGTGGTTTCAGCACTCAAATGATCTGCCAAGAAGTAACAGGAAAAGCAGCATGTTATGTTTGGTGCTATTTATTTTGGACTGGCACTGAGGAATCTATGATAACACAGTGAACTGGAAAAAGTTCTGTCCAAGTTTCAGTGTTTCCATGTTTTAATCTTGAGAATCGTTTAAAAGCATAGTTACAATTGGAAAGTGAAGATGACGTTGTGTTCTCTCATGCTCTGTTTTGGCAATTCGATCACTCATGAAATTTTAATACCACTCACAAGACACACAACACTCACACTCTGCTACAAATGTGACTGACTTAAAACAAAGACCAAAAGAAATCTGAAAACATACAACACTGAACTTGACCTTTATCTTTACAGACAAATGTCTAAATTATGCCTCTAAACTCTGCAGCTATTTCATGCTCATGAGAGAGATCTGTCCTGTTTAACGGGAGGAAAACCAGCGGCACTCCCTCAGCGCTGTCAGTTCAAAGTCATTAAATATAAACAATGGAAAAAGGTCTTGTAGGACAGGAAAGATGGCTGCTCCTTCCTTCTAACACACAAAGTTGGTTGAGCTGCAGGATATTTGAGCAGCTATTAACACAGGGCTGTGATCCAGCCCAGAGTAAACACTGTGTCACAACCTGAACTGAGACATGCAGGGTGTTACAAGAAGATGGTGTTCAGATAAAAGGGCAGGTAAACTCTCTGATATCGTGATGATGTGCTTCCAGATCAGTTTCAGTTGTGTTTGTGTAGTTAAAAAGTCTCAGCTAACGGTGAAGTAACGGTGAGCAACTACTGAAGAAATTACAAGTATCAGCTCTTTATGTGTGTTCTGTGGTGGAACTACCTGTGTTTCTCAGAAGTTGTATCCTCAAGCGCGGCCTTTTTCTTTTCTGGCTCCTCACCCTCCTCTCGACCCTGTTAATATGTAATGAAATAAGTTAAATTCACCAAACTGTATTCTTGTAAAATTAAAAACCATCTCCAATCAGGAGTTAACACTGTAGTCTGCTGTGATGACAGGCTGGATCTTCAAATAAACAGTCACTGACACATTTGCATAAACAAAAGGTTCGACTGTTTTATTTAGGCTGCATATTGAGCTTTATTATTTCAAACATTGACAAACTAGTTGAAAAAAATGGATGATCAATTCATAAATGGTTCCAGGATTTGCTGTACCAAAAAATGTGATTCCCTGCCAAAAGCCAAGCATTTCAAGCTTTAGCCTACACCTAAATATCCACATTTCAGCAACAGAATAAAATAATTATGAAACAAGTTTGCACAAATTCCAAAAAAGATCATATTGACCCCAAGAGAAAAGTGGCAACAATGGATATTCAACCCTTCCCATCTCGCATTTTCCTGAAGAGGTTTCCTGTCCACCTGCTAGAACAATTCAAGGGGACTGACTCACTCTTGAAGTACGCTACCAAAGGAAAACAACTAAGGACTTCAGGAATGTCAACAGTCGTTTATCAAAAAATGTTAGCAAAGCCAGTCTGTCTGTGTATAACACCAGCTCAGTAAAACACAGTGTGGTGTTAGTGCCAAACAGTGGCCTGCACACTGAAAGCACATTTCAAATCAGGCATGAGGAGAATGACTGTGTAAGCTGGTCATTGTTTAACACAGAGAGAGGATCTACTGAGGAACAGCTGAAACTGTGCTGAAAAACCTGCTCTCCCTTCAGTACAGTGTAAGAACCAAGACTAAAAAGGGTGTGATTTATTGGTTGACCAGTATTGTTTTTTCAAGGGCGGATGTCCATAACTATAGAGGAGGTCGGCCACTGGAGGTTCCACACTAGCATTGTTTTTTAAGATTTTTGAATCAAACCAATTTAATGACAAGATTTATTATTCAATACTACAATGCAACACGTTGCAAAGCTGTATTATACTGTAGATTATGACTGAATGTACATTTAACACCAACAAGTCATGTGATATGCAGTCTTATCATTTAGGGGGTGCTAACGTTGCTCAACAGCAGAAACACAGATGAGGCAGCAGGTTGAGTCTGCTGATATTATTTGCATTGTTTATCTAAATAATGAGCTGATGCCAATTACGTCAGTATTTTAAACTGTATGTGTTTTATTTGTGTGGAGAGTATTACAAGGCACAAAGATTTAGTCTTTGGCTTCTTCCTTCTTGAACTCAAATATTCAATGATTTTGGATTTATTCTTACTTTAACTCCTCTTTCAAAGCAATAAAAGTTTGCTTTGATACCATTCCCATATAGGACAAAAGGTGGGATTTAGTGTGACAGGTTCCCAGATGTGTGGTACAGGAGGGTCTATACCTCCATCCTTTAATTTACCTTCAAGCTTTCATTAATTTTAATATGACATCTATTTCTGAGGGAACACTGAGCTTGTGATTTACTTTGGTAAATATCTAGAACAGGTTTTGACAAAAAAAATAATTATAATTAAATTTCTTGCCTTCTGAAAAAAGTTGATCAAATTTAGATTAAGTCCTTTCTGCCTCTGAAGTATTTTAGACAGTTAAAAGATTAAAATACAACCCCTGATGGTTACTTATGTGCAACAACCAACAAATCACAGAACAGATTTCATATTCTTCTGAAATACCTTGATTAATTGTAATCCCTCAAAATCCAAGATTTTATAAATATTTTAACAAATTCCATAAGTCCACAAAATGAAAATAATTTTTGTTTCATTATATTCTTGCACTTTTATAAGGAGGGCTGCCCTACATATGTGGGGAAAATTGTACTTTCATCATTAAATGCTAAGAAAGAGCCAAATTTTTCGAAATAATTCCATTCACTCTGCAATGGAGACCAAAAATGAGCCCTGATCCTTTACGCGAAAATCGAGAACCTTAAAAATGAAAGCTGACTTCAAACCAAATGTTTTCAAGAGTGACATACAGTCAATGTTTTGGCTCTGACTATACCAAACATTCTTCGAAGATAGATTAGTCTGATCACTGGGTGTAATACATCAGTTATTATACACATCAGAGAACTGTTGCTGATGGCAGCTTCATGTACATAAAAATATACTGAAAACACAATATGTTAAATACAATCTGTAACGTGACTTGGTTGTTGCAAAGCTAGACCTCGACGTGAATTAGCATTTGCAATAGGCTGCACAGGTGAGACAGATAACCTGCAATTCTGAAAGTTCAGCAGGAAAATAAATCTTAATCTTGACTTGGTCCTGTCTCACATGAAAAAATACACACAATAGCAAGAAAAATGAGAAGCCAAGAACCGCTATTACGATCGACTGGTTTTCTTACCCCAACAACATGCTAACGTTAGCGAGAAGCTAAGCCAGCTAATGCTACTTCAAGCACAGACTGCGCCTCTTCTATTGATTATGTTTCATTAATTTGAACCAAATATCACCAGATATGGCACTCACATGAAGCTGTTTATCTCTTAGCGCTTTTAGTCTCTCTTTTCTCTTCAGGGCCTGTTCCTGTAGTGACCCAACATGTTTCTCCATGTTTACATACGCACGCCGTTCAATTCTCTCTGGCATCCATTGACAGTCCTGAATGAGGATGGAAAAATCGACCACGGAACACATCGATCATGCGCTTGCGTCTCGATCAGGTGATATTGTGTATTTACAATTATGTGAAACAGTTATAGAGATTTGATAATTTTGAAGTATGATTATTATAAAACTAATCCCTATTTTGGTTTATACTTTTTTTTCAAATTCTGAGCAAAGAAGTTTAGATTGGATTGGATACAGCTAGACTTATATTATCAGGGGAATAATACCTGAATTTATTTTACCTGGAGGCTGTTTTTCTTACCGACTATTTTATTTGTTTAGCCTGTTCAAACCTACATACCTATAAATTAGATGAAGTACAGTCTGGCACACTGCCCGCCTCTTGATAGTACTACTGTCAAGTCCTGATTAGAAATGTAGGCCATCACCATGGAAATACAGCTGCCTCAAGCTTCCCTGTGTTCATAATGACATATTTTAATGTTTGGTTACACAAACCACGTTTTTTTGAAGATACTTACAAGGTCAAAGATCATAACTCTCCAGAAAAACAAATAAGTAAATAGATGTAATACCCATTTCTTACCCTTGTAATTAGTCTGTCAAGAGATTTTAGATGACATGCATAACCTTCCAGGAAAATAGGAAAAGTTCACAAAATGCAAATGTCCCAAATGCAAACAAAGATTGGTCTTTTGAGCTCACATGCTGCTAACATGTTATTTAAAAACTATAACATATTATTGGCTGAAATTGTGAATGAGTGTGAGGCGCATTCTCATATAAATGTTGTATCTGTTTCTAATTTGGGTAAATTTACACTATTATAGTGTTACATCAGACACCAATCCCATCTGCAATCCTTAAACAGTTCATACAACTTATCTGTGAGGAAGAATGGGATCCATTGTCTATAATTATAATTGGATGGTTTTCTTATTATCGATTTTATTTTCATGGCTTAGTTTTGATTGACCTCTCTTTCTCATATTAGTGTCATTGTTTTAAGGATGTCTAATGCAAACATCAGGAGTCCTACCTTCATTAAAAATATATTTATCATAGCCTCTAGAAGCTGTACACCCTTGAGAGATAATATTAAGAGAAATGCCAGTTACATGAATAGGGTGGTTGAAGACCACATGGAGCAGCTTGTTCCACCTAAAGGAGTGACGATGCCTGGATTGCAGGGCAGGATCCCGACCCACTTTTCCCTATCAGCAATAATTGGGGTCCAGTGGCTTCTCAGTCTGTTCTTACATTGGTCCCAAGTAACTCTTGTTGCCTATAATAGAAAACAAACAAACAAACAAAACATATTACCTCCTCGTTTGTAGTAAGGAGTGAAATGTGCCAAGCTTTTTTCGATAAATTGATTTGATACGGCATACATGATTAGATTGTTACAGGCATTGCTTTCGCTGTTGAGAATTTAATACAGCTGTTGTGGGTTTTGACCAATATAAGAATCCAGTGGGTAATAATGATCATAAAGGTCTAACCTATGTGGGCAAAGCTGTTGGGTTATCTCTTTCTAATCCTATACCTGAATGTCTGAGAAGTACTTTTATAATACAAAAATCACCAGATTCTTTTAGCAGCCAGACAAATCAGTTGTTGATGATCATTGCAGTGGGAAGGTAAAAAGAAGGGCCATTCCAGCATTATGCAGTAAGTAACTTTGTCCCTCAGCAGTAGATCAGATATTAAAATGCCATGATAGAAATATCCTGTCTTGTCAATGTCGGTCTTGTTCGTCTTCAAAGGTCACAGAGAAGTTTCAGAATTAACTCTAGTTTGTTGTATAACCGAATCAAAACTCCTATTAGAGTTTTCCGAATAGATTCTGAGTAAAATACTGCATCTCTATTTTTTGGAACGGACTCCATAAATTTCACAATCTTTATATTATGAGACCCATACAGCAGAACATATTCAGTGATTTATTCATGGGTTAATCTGGTTTAAGATGAGCTGTCCTTTAGTTTGTGCTGCATCTCTGTTTGTGTGTGTGTGTGTGTGTGTGTGTGTGTGTGTGTGTGTGTGTGTGTGTGTGTGTGTGTGTGTGTGTGTGTGTCTTTAAGAATATCAGTCTACCTGGGAGCATGATCTACAATCAACTCCTGACTGTTTATTGCCTTGTTAGCACAGTAAGACACCAGTTGATATTCCTTTGTGCACACAGGGCTGTACACCTCCACCTTGTGACCGTAAACAGCGCAGTCACTTCTTTCTTTCTGAGCGGATGGCATGTGTCGCTTCCGTGGGAACTCTCTCCAATAGGAATCATACAGCTTCAAGCTCGCTGTAAACGCGGACATGGGTGTTTCTCCTGACATGCATATCCACGAATTTCTGTTCTTCGTTCTACTACTCCGACAGTGATCGCACCAGAATGTTTGGCTTTTCCAAGCCTCTCTGATAACTTGCGTGTGGCGACAGATAGCACTTTTTGTGTGGGTTATTTGCAGGAATGGTTCACTGGAGCGTGCCGCGTCCTGCTGCCTTGAAGAAACAACTTCAAACAGCACTGGCTTTCACGTTAACCAGTTTATATTAAAAAAGAGAGAACATGAGCAACCACAAGGGTGGCGGGATGGCATCGAAGGAGAGGCTGTACGAGCTGTGGATGTTATATTACACAAAGGTGAGTGCAAGTGCGGAAGAGCTGACGGTGACACCTGTTGTTGCAGCAGCAGGTTCGCTGTTTTAAGTTTTATAATATGAGTCGATAACCTCACTTGAAGGTCTGTGTGGTCTGATCGGCGGTTTGTGTCGTATTTGGGAAACGTTAACTTGGAGAAAGCAGTTATTTTTGTCTGCTTGTGCACGAGCTGTTTATTTACCTTACAGCAGAGGCTATCATGCGCGTGCTAGAGGAGGATATCACGTCCTTTTACGTGAATGTGTCTCTCAGTAGTTTCAGTTGTTGAATGTCGTTAATAACGGCTGTTTTTAATGGGTATCAGTCCACTTATTGAAGTGTACTATACCTGCAATACAGGTGCTGCTTAAGCTACTTCCTGTTCCTGTTCCTTCCTGCCTCTAGTCCTCACCTCACATGCCGAATTTAAACCATAATAGAGTTTATATTTAACTATTCGAGTCTGTTTATTAAAGGACGTTTGATTTTCTCACTGATAATCTGAAACACTAGTCGAAAAAATATGAGTGTTGAATAAGAAGACATGTCTGCATTTCACTTTGCCCAAACCCCATAAGCATATGTTAGTCTGATTTGAAAATAGTTTTTGTTGGGTATTTTAGCCTCAAATATTGTCCCCTCTCCTTTCTTCCACCCAGTGGGTGTGACTGTAGCTCAGGCATTTTCAAATACATAAAGGTGCTATATCCTGGTAATAAATGTTTACAGCACAGAATATTAATAATAAGTTATTGCACAATCAGTCCTTTTTGAAAGGTCTCTTCATGATGGATAGAAAAAGATGGCTGTGAATAAGTTAAGTATTACTATTTAATGTCTATGCAATCTGCCTCCATGCCTGAGGACAGAGAAAAACAAGATGTGACTCTTTCCAAGTTTGCATGCACTGTGGAGCATGAAGAAGCCTTCCAAAGGCTAAAATGAGCTTGTTAGATCAGGATAAGGTTACTTGGACATATTTTAGTACAATCTGTATTGATTTTTGATTTAATATGGGACCAAGCGTAATCCTTTTTGGGGACATTTACCCAAAGCTTTGAATACAGAAAAAAGTGAATGTTAAAGCACCTCAATGAATGCCTCTGGGCATCTGGAACATAAGTGAATAACAGATGTAAAAAAATGTTTTTCTATTCACTATCCATGCAGTCATTGTGGAACATGAATTGAGTTTCTTATTGATCATGTTACAGTTTCTCTGAGCTGTTGGTGAACATCACAGATGGATTTGACCCTCCTGGCTATGCCACAGTTCTGAGGAAAAAACTAAAAAAGTTGTATCCACGACACAAAGGAGCCACTGGTGTGTGTATGACTGGTGTGTGTATGTTCTGCTTGAGGCTGACTGACAGCTGTCACGCATCCCCACGTGTAAAACTGCTTCATATTTAATCTGCCCCCTGGCTCTCTTTCTGTTTCCTCCTTCCCTCCTTTGCTTCACAATCTAAAGGCACTAACTTTACATCTCTACACAGTTGACAGACTTGAACAGAGATGATCAAGTTTTCTTGAAAGGAGAATTTGTCTGTGTGCAAATGACTTGCCCAAAGTCGTGTTGAAGGATTGCAAAAGAAAGGGACTGAAATAAGCCTTGTATTAAACGTCACCACCTTATGTGACTCAGAGGAGCACAATAGGCGGCAGAAAGGCAGCAGAACCACTTCAGAGAGCAATAACCTGCCTCTCCTGTACACACCAACATGCCACTGTGCGCACTGTTTTTGTTGTCTGCCTGTTAATCAAGTTGACATAGACAATAACCTTTTTTTTTCTCCAAAATGCTTGAATCCTATCTCTGATAACAGGTTTTCTGATCCGTAACAGGCCAAGTTTTTGTACTAAAAGAGTCATACAGGAGCAAAGACCTGAGCTTTGTTTAATAGGCTTTGTGTTTGTCCTGTAAACAAGCTTCTACTTACTTGTGGCAGTGGCCTGACTCCTTCTGTTTGACTCATGCACCCAGGCAGCTGTCTTTTCAGCACATCTGACTGGAAGTGTAAATATTTCGGTATGGAGTGTCTCAGCTGATCACAGTGTATCAGCAGTTATTTTTAAAAATGTGTCAGAATTTTCAAAATATTTTTTTGCCTCTGTACAAGAAAGAAAGTGTCAGTGGAAAAGTAGATGTACATGGATATTTATAGTACTCTATAATGAACTCCTGAGGATTCCTAACTATTAAATCCAACATGTTTTCACTAAGATATCTTAGCCATCGTTCTTGCAGTAAGAAAGCAAAACTTGCTCAGGCTTGTCGGTGATAAAGGAGCTCAGCTTCCTTCGATTGTGCAAGAAATCACACGCCCCGTGCAAGATTTTGAGATCAGCTGAGGGTTCAGGACTGTTGTGTGATGTTGAAGAGCCATTGTCATAAAGAATGAGGCATTTACTGTACAAATGATCAAACAAACAGGCAGGTATGGAAAAAACAATAGACAATTTTCCATTTTCTATTACAGACCAGAGTGCATTATTTGCTGTGATTAAGACAACTGCATATGTGTTATAACTCAATGGATGTGCATTTTATCACATTTACATATAAGCAGCTTTTTTTTTTTCAAAAAGATGAACATGAAATGTTTATTAACTTAATAGTACATCCAAGTTTAACTATTCTAGTACAGGTTACACAAAGTGTTGCTCAGTGCAGAGTAAAATTCAACATAACATGCCCACCTCAGTTAAAAAAAAAATCTATCTCTGCTCCTGTATCTCGCATCTTAGAAATTTTGTCATACCATCAGAAACAGCTTAAGTCTGACAGATATGAACACACAGAAGAGTCTGATGCAATCACTGAAAGAGTAACATGTCCTCTCTAATCTTGTCTTGTCATCTTTAGGCTTGTGTTTGTTCCACTACTAAAGTCACAGTGCACAGATACAATTGGACTCTGCTTTGGCGACAGTTTCATTCATTTTCCTTGGTTTGATGACACGCACAGCTACAGGTTTTCTGAGTGTTCACATAGTGGATAAATGTAGCAAGTACTGGTTATTTGCAGATTTTTTTGTTATGAACATGGACCAATTTGATGGCAAGTATTACAGTTAATCTTGAGAGCTAAACTCCTGCATTATGTATCAAATTGCTAAATATCCATTTGTACTTTAATCACAGTGATGCAGCACCGCAGTAAATAAATTGTTTAATAAATTTTTAATTCTGAAGTGAAGTGAATTTAAATTTGAAGAGTGGTTTATTAATTTACTTTTCATTGTGTTCTTGACTAATGAGTTCAGCAGTTAGTTAGGGAAAAAATGAAGTGCCTAATATGGCTAATTCATTTAATAGTCTGGTCATAGTTTTTTTTTTTAATTTCTGAAAAAGCATCATGCATCATTTGAAGTCATTTTTCAGCCAACTTCAGAGACTCATTTATTTGATGGTGAATGGATATTTTTTCGTAGTTAAATGGACAAAGCAAGAAGTTTTAAGATATTAACTTTTGCAGCTTTTCACAATTTTTGCAGGCATGATTTACCCCAGCGATACAGTTAGAAAGCTTCAGTCTGCAAGGAGAATATGTGGACAACAAAGCATCAAGTACACTGTGGTAACAAACTTATGCAAATCCTTTAGCAGTGGTGGACAGTAACAGAGTTAAGTTACTTAAGTACATCTTTTATTGTGGATCATCACTTTACTCGAGTACTATGTTTGGGTGCTTGCTCTGAGGTTAGCAGGTGAATTTTCTTTACTGTAAAAACACAGTGACTGTGTTTGTGTAGGGCTGTGTTTGGAATTGCTGTGCCTGTATGTTGTGCATCTCCGAAGCTGAATGTTGGTCAAATAGCAAGCAACTGATCAAACAGATTAGGCAGCTTGTTCAGTGGTGTTATTAATGAGTACGTCAGAGAATGTTTAAGATTTTTGAAAGCTAAATTTTAGTGTTCGCTCGTTTCACCACACATAAACTTCATCACAGCCTGCAAATGTCCATCATCAAACCTGGGATGTGTAGCTTCAAATTTGTTTTATTCCAGATAAACATTTTAAATAGTTGTCTGTGCTTGCAGCAATTTAGCTACTGTTCTCATTCTGTCACTAGTTGCTCCTGTTTATTGTTCCTGTTATCTTGGAGCTGCAAATCCGGACATCTTTGACATGTGACTTTAAAAAAATTTAAACAGAGTTCTCTAAATAAACATGATGTAGCATGATGTATACACCCATGTGTTCTTGACTACACTCATGCAGTATGAAAATAAAACAATGTAGTAACAATAAGTACTCCAGTACGGATATGAGTCAGCAGCTTTCACTCCTACTGGAGTCAGTTCTGCTGCCCAGAACCATTTGACTTAGATGTGTACTTTGTCTGTCACTGTCTTAAAGACTCCACATTCCGGGGTGAAAAGAAATGTAATCTTTCCTTGTTGTGTTGCAGCATGTGTGCAGTGATCTGTCAGGCTGGCAGGGAAATAAACTGTGATTATCCTGTGATCATTAGCTAGAGAGGCTGTTGGAGTGACTAATTAAAGCCCGAAGAGGAAGAAATGGACCACAGTGACAACCTTACTTCCAGCCACCCACACAGCTGTGAAACCACCTCTTCTGCTTGCCCTGAAGACAGATCAAGTCACATTAAGCGCCTTTGTCCTCATGCCATCAATCATTGTTATGCGTCTCAATTACTGATTAAGCTATGAATCACATGATTTATAATCTGCACTGAGAGATGAAACAACAACAACAACTACAACAACATCCCTGCAGCTCACTGCGACTCTCCTATGAGCCCTGTGATTGAATTCCCTGGTGCCCCTCCATCTCCCCTGTTTACCAACAGAAGGGCCAACCAGGAAAAATCAAAGTGCTCTTTGCTTTCACTTGTGCAGGAAGCCAGAGCAAAGCAGAATGCCAAGCAGCAGAGAGCGGCACAGCTGCCTGGCCATGTGCAAAAAGGACAGAGATAAATGACATGGTTTATACAGATCAGTATTACATGGTTGGCTTGTGACATCTGTCTAATCCAGCGTCATCTAGCGCCTTAGATTTTTCCTTTAAAAAAAATCCTTGAGCGGTGCGAAAGGAAAGAGGCTAAGCAAAGAATGTGTGTGACAGATGACTGATAGCTTTGTAAATGATAATTTTAGGATGTGTCAATATTAGGCTTCACCAGGTGTCTGAACTCATTTCTGCTAATACACCCAATGTTTCACCTGGTTTTACTTCCCATTCGACGACAGAATTCACTTCCTCTTTGTTTTGTTATTATACACTGATAACTCAAACCCCTGCAGTTTTAAGAATCCCAGACACACCTATGCAAGTTTTCTTAACAAGGACCAGAAACACTGCACTTCCTGTCTCTCAAAACAAATAGGCGTGTAGTTGTTTCATTCAGTCATTCTTGGTTTAAACACTGTAGTCCCACAGTTGTAAATTCAAAACTGTCACTTAATTAACCTTTATTACCACTTTCCCTTGCACATTGTGATCTCTTACTGTTGTTTTGTTACCAGTGTTAGGGTGGTTCCAGTGATTCAGCCATTGTGAATTTTATTGGACAGTTGAGCAAAGTTATTTTTGTGTCCTCATCTCTGGTACTCAAGTCACAGATATCTGATTGTCTAAGAAGTGGGACGTTCTTGGCCCTCTGTTTTAATACACTCAGGTATCCAGGTTCAGATTTTATGCAGCACATTACTTCTGTTTTTTTTTTTTAATGAAAGAAATCTTGTCAAATTTTGTTCACAAAACTTCTAGTGACAGGTTAAAGGGTTAGATTTATTAAGTATGCACTTTAAAAGAATGATAATCACATTTTTTTCTCCCACATTATGTTTCTGTTGCTTCCACTTACTCAGAGGGAGGTTTTCATAGAGGCCTCCTTCATTTATGCTCACAACCAAAAGAGGAAAGGGTTTGACGAGGAGGCCCAGTATGGAGGAAATAAGCCTCGGTTAAAGTGACATGTCATTTCCTTGTAGTTTGTTTGGTGTTGGAAGACAAGAGAAGAACGAGTCAGAGGCTGATTTGCAGCTACTGAGCTGCTGGCTGAGGTACAACACTGAAGGAGCATCCAAGACTGGGTTCAAAGGAACCTGGTACCCGCTCAGCTGCATACAATGAGACATGGACTGGCTAACAAGTCATTGCCAGTTGGTAATGTACATTTAACATTAATACGGTATTAAATAACTTTTTTTTCAAGATAACTGCTAGAAATTTCCATTTCTCTGAGTGGGTCTGTTACAATTAGCTTCACATTAGACATACTATGAACTGGAGCATGACGTTCCTGTATGCATGCTGATGATCTGTGCTTGTACTGTTTGTCACTCTACAGCTTTTCAAGTAGTTCTCATCAGCTGTAGTACAATGTTTGTTCATTTACGTGTGCATGAAGAGGAAGTACCTGGTTGATTCTTGTACCATGTGCTGTTTATGCTGCCTGATGTTATTTGCGTACAGTGAGTCAGACACTGTGGAACATCTCATGTTGTCCCTCAAACTGTCTGCTTTATCAAAGCAGTGAGTCAAAAATCACAAATGAAACATTTTTGCATGGCTAGAAAATAACAATGCACCAGTTCTGTCATCAGATGAAAGAACAGGGAGCATTTTAAGTGTTTTGTATTGGATAGTGCAACTTGTTTCAATCATCAGGGGCCATAAACAGTCTTTAGGCTTTTTTAGAAAGAAAACCGAAGATGAAAATATCAGTCAGAAGACCCAAGAGACAATATGTTTTTGATCTGTGTTATGAATCCTTGTTATTCAGTCTATGTGGAATAGAGAGAATAACATGAGAGGGAAAGAGTGGCAGGATATGTTACACTGCAAAACTGATTACTTCTATGATAATGACTGTTGTACGTAAACATCCTTGTCCAATTGAGCGTGACTTAAATGATTATAAAGTACACGTAAGAGTGTCTTTTGCTTTATGGTTAAAAGTTTTCCTGTATGCTGTGTAATAAGTTTGAACATCTGACTGAAGTAAGCATTATAGAAAGAAAGATGTGGATTTTAACCATCATTTTTGAAAAAGGAAAGAATTGGCTCATGTGTTCCTCTCTGTGTTCCATCTCTTTGCAACATCCTGTTACAAAAACAGGTCATATGGTTTAGTCATGGCTGTGTGTTTTTAAGCCCCTGTTTGAAAGTTGAAAACTTTATTCTGAACATTTTTTAAACACAAAACCAGAACTAATCACAATATTAAGTCCACTGGTACACATGTTTTGTAAGTATGACCTCACATGTTGTTTCCTCCTTCTTGCAGAAAGATGTGGGTTATCTGCAGCAGTGGCTGGAGGCGTTTGTGACGTCCTTTGAGAAGCTCATTGATGTGCAGTCGCTGGAACCTCGGAGGTTAGTAGCAACAGTTATTTATATGTGTAAAGCTAGCCAGAGGCTCCCACCAGGCAGTGTTCCTCAAAGCAGGATGACCTTCAACCTCCTGTAGAGATACCATTTTGGCATGTTTATGTTATGTGTAAACGCAGCCACTATTATAATGTCTTTTTGCCCTTTTGCTCTTGCCTCCCCTTTCCTCCCCTCTCCTCCCACATCTCTCCTCTGCCTCTCACTCCACCCAGGCATGAGGAGTGCAACTCTGAGGTGCCCTTGCTCCCAAGGGAGGTCTTGCTGTTTCTCAGCACCCAGCTATGGCACAGTGCGGTGCATCTGACCACCGGCACAGAGCACAACAGCAGCACCCCTCATCCCCTGCTCCTCATCAAGTTCTTCATCATTGTGTGCAGGTGAGGAAAGAAAGAAAAGCACACAGCGGCACTATTGTACATGCTAACTCGGGTATGAATGTTGACTATGACAATAAAAAGGCAAATAAGTAGTGTTAGATGTGATAATAGCATCTGGAGTTCCGGAAGGTAGCCCTCGTAAAAGGATTTACAATATCCAGGCAGTTATCAGTAACTTATAACATTTCTAGTATTATCATCTTAATTTTATGCAAGATGGCCCCATTTGTTAAGCTTCCTAGAGATATTACTGAACAACGTTTTTTGTCCTCCACATATAGGAACATGGAGAACCTCGACCCAGACAAAACCCCTGGTTTTGTTTTCGAAACCATCAAGCTTTTAAATTTCTGTTTGGATCAGGTAAGGCCAGCTTAAGTTCAATCAGGACACAGATCACAGTGATTTATGTTTGGGTTTGGCTCCACGATATGACCAGTTAATCATACACACATGGATTATATAGTTCTATGCAGGATTATGATTTGCTCCAGCCAGACAGTGAATCTATACAGAATGGACTCTGTTTACTGTATATGTAATCCTCATGCAGAGGTAGAAGAATATGTTTACAGTGAGAAGTGAAGTGGTTGTATATTTAAAATATATCTGTGTCATATTAACATAAGGTGAATATGAACTGATGATGTATTCTAGATGAGTGTTTGTTAAAACTTTTGTTTGTTCATAGCTAAAAAAGGGACAGGGGGATCAGTCATCATTGCAGCTGGTTGTGCAATACGGACTTGTGCTGTGTGAGAGTCTGTTTGACCCTTATCAGACATGGAGGAGACGTCTGGCAGGGTGAGTGTGTGCTGCTTAACCTTGCAGATTGCTTGTGTGAATGTGTGGGAGGTTAAGTTTAGCCACAAAGACTGACAGAACATCTCACGCGTTTAACATGTTGCCCAACCTTTGGGCTTTTTGTGTTGAAGGGAGGAGGTGAGCTTACTGGAGAGGAACAAGTATAAGTTCTCCCCGCTGACCCTGCCCGAGGAGCTGCCTGCTCTCTTCCATGGTGAGACACTCCCTTCATCCCACTGATCTCTGTCAGACCTCACATACCACAAGAATCAAACCGTTCCCTCTGCTGCCCAAACACAGCTTAGACTGGTCATGTTTGACTTGAAAATTGTTGACCTTTATTTTTCTCCAAACAATCTTTTATTCAGTTCTGTTTTGCTTCTGGGTTTGTGAGTCTGAATTTGAGGTTTTATTAATTTAACTTTTCAAGGTAACATCGCCTGAGTCCCGGTGTTTCAAATACCAGCAGCCTTTTTGATTGGTCATTATAATCTGTTAACAATCGGAGTAATCTCAGTTTAGGCAAGATTCAGAATGCCCCAATTTTAAAGGATTATTCTTTCATGCAAGCTTTATTTGTTAAGAGCTGATTGGGAAATACCTGGCTAATAAGCATGCATCAGCCTTTTGCACCGACATTATAAGCAACAAAGGTAGAATCTTTTGATGAGCCATTTGAATATCTATTTTACACTTTGAAAATTTCTCTCTATCTTTCTTTTTTATTTAAAATGGCAGTGTGTTTGTTGTTAATCCCAGCATTTATTATTAAAAGGAAAAAAGGCTTTACTGAAGAAGATCTACCATTTTTGAGCATGTTATTTTGCTAGCTGTGATTCAGTCTTTTCATATTTTTGCAAACTAATAGCTTTTAAATATAACATTATCTCTTGGCCTGATTACTCACCCACAGAAAGTCTCCAGGAAAGCGAACAGATCCCAGAGCTCCTCACACTCCGATTGGTTCACCTCCAGGGTGCTGTCATTAGTGGGGCAAAGGTCATTCACTTTATTTGTCTTCTCCATCAGTGATAATTTCACATTCTGTAAAATACAAACAGACAACAATTGCTGATTAAATTGACAACAGGTCGAACTGTTTTGTTTTCATTTTCCAGAAAAATGGCCTTCTCTCCATCACCCCCAACTCTGTCGAAGATTTGTTCTCCGTCCTGCGGGCATGGTGCTGCCGAACCTCCACCGAACCAAAAGATACCAGGCTCCCACGGCTGACCCTGCAGTGTTTGACTGCAATGATCCACCTCCTGCACTCCAGCAGTCCTGCGGAGCGACAAGTGGAGATCAGAAAGATACTGGAGAGTTTTTTCCAGCTCCTCAACTGGAACCGTCCACCGAGCAATGAGGAGGAGGACAGACAGAACTGGGAGGAAAGCTTGATATCCCTGCAGAGCCAGATGTTAAGTAGGAGCATTTCCATTATGTATCTGAATATCTTGATTTCCTTTTATATCTTGTTATCAGGACAAATAATAGATGATCTCAGTGTCATAGCAATCAAATCATAACTCAACATCTCTGTTCATTTCAGCTGCTGTTCCTGAGATCCTGCAGTGCTCTGACAGACCAGTGCTGCAGGCCATCTTCCTCAACAACAACTGCTTCGAACACATCCTGAGGCTCGTTCAAAACAGCAAGGTCAGACCTATGTCCATCAAAAATATGTCTGCTGTGTCCTTCAGTCAACATTGTCTGTCACTTTATCATCTTTTATTCTTTATAGTTTTGAGGCCACTTCTGCTCCCTGTCCTCACCTGAACGTCACAACAGTTTTCTGTCCTCTTTCAATTAACTACATTTTAAATACCAACAGATATAAACACTCACATGACACATGCTGCAGCTTCAAAGGGCAGGCCAACCCAGTCTCCATTCACTACATTTACAAAGCAGCCATTTATCTCTGAGGTCATGCTAGGAGTAAATGTTAAGCTGCACCCGTCAGACCTGAAAACTGTTATCATTTCATCTCTTTCTGAATACATAATAAGTGTAGAGACAATTTACAGAAAGAATCTCAAGGGAAATTTAGCAATTCTGTAAGCTAAAAAAAAAAAAATAAACTAGCAAACTAGTAAGTACTGTTAGCCAACAGTTAGCGTTAGCGTTGTTGCTTAAATCACGTAGCTAACTGTGGAATTATTTTGTATGTGGCTAAATGCTAATGCTATCTAGCTTTGGAATTTTGCAGTTCATTGTCATTGAAGTTTAAAGATGATGAAATGATAATCATTTTAAAAAATTTTATTTAGGACAAATCCTGTAACAAAGCCTGGCGCTATAACAGCATTTGAACTTTCCACCTTAAGCATGAATTTTGAGGAAAGTAGCTGTTAATATGGCAGCTGTGTTAATACAGTCAACAACCACCTCAGTCAGATGACTTTTTATTGTCTAACTGTCCGTCTTTTTGTGTTGTGTGTGCCTGCATGTGTACGCCCCTGCAGCTCTTTCAGAGCAAAAGGTGTAGGCCGGAGCATGAGGTTGTGAGTGACCTCACTACGTGTTTACTCACAGAGGTCGAAGTGGACCAGGTACTTCCCCCAGCTTGGTGTATGAAATTGGTCTGTCAGCAGGAAACTCAGCCTTCTAAACCAGTTAGCTTCTCTGAGCTGTTTGAAACAGGAAGCCCTAGACAGGAAGTCTGGCAGGTTTGTAAATAAAGTGGGTTGCAAAAGTAGGCTATATAGTTATAGATTATATTTCTTCAGACTCCTTTTTTGTCTTGGGTCAGGTTACTCACATCCTGTTTGATAGAATATACTGTAACATTTTGGTTGTTTTTAGGAGCAGATAACATGATAGATAGATATTGGGGTAATTTATATCACTCATAATTGTAGGCTGAGTTCCCTGTTGACAACACTGAGCAAAAAGAATTTGTCTTCTTTCACAGTGCATGAAACCTTGTTTTTAATTTGCATGATCCTGGATTTTTGTCTTTTTTGCCGTGTGACTGGTTGTGCTCGTTCAAAAAAACCTGGCTTGAGACCTGGCTCGACCTTGGGTTTGATATGGCCTAATTTCCTGCATTAGTTGGGGGTTTCCTCATTCTTGTTTTTTGGTGGAAGGCTTTGGTTTTTGCATGCTGGGACCTATCAGTAATAAACAAAGGAGGGATTGTTTAGTGATTGGTACAGCAGTTACTACTTACTTTAACCGGCTCTGCCTCAATAATTATGGTTTGCAAAATGTGCGGTGTGCTTTCTTCTGTCAGGCTCTTGGTGTCAACTTGTAATCACGCACAGCTTTAGTTGTGTTATGCCATAACAAGCTGTACTGATTGTCTTGTTTTAGGTTTTGGAGAAGGGACCAGACAGTATTACAGTCCATGCCTTAGGTGTCCTCACAGCTATAATGAGTAACTCACCCTCAGCTAAGGTAAGCTATAATGTGATCTTTAATGGTCATATACTGTACCTTGCATACAGTTCCTGCCTGATAAGACAAACTGTTTTCCAGTCATTCAAATAATCCTATTGGATTTCCTTCAGATGCATGGAAGTGTGCCAACTAGAGATCCCTCTGGAGCAGGTTTCTCATACCTATTTCTGTCTCTTTCCTCCCCAGGAGGTTTTCAAGGAGAGGATTGGTTACCCCCAGCTGTTTGATGTGCTGAAGAGTCAAGGTCAACCCACGAAAAGGCTGCTGCAGGAGCTGATGAACATGGTGAAACACATATTTCCTCATTATCGCCACTGAGTGCACAGACTGTAGAAGCCAATTTCCTCCCAGTAATGATCCTCTTCCTCTTTTAATTGTGTTGCTTGTTAACTTGAAGTTATGGACCATGCCTTTGTCTTATCTCTGCCTTCACTATGTTTATCTCCAGGCAGTGGAGGGTGAGCATGCCCACGCCCACCATCTCGGCATTAGTAATGACCAACCTCTGCTGCTGCTCCTGCAATGGCTGCCTGATCTATCAGGTCAGAGGGACCTGCAGCTGCTGGTGGCCCAGTGGCTGGCTGCCGTCTGTGGTGGCTCTTTATCCTGTCGCACGGTGTCTGTAGAGGCAGGCATGGTAGGGGCTCTGCTGCAGGTGCTCTCACAGCCCCAGAGTCTGGACAGGCAGTGCGCAGATGTCCTGCTTGGTCTCCTGCAGGACCTGGGCTCTTTGTGTCTGAGGCCAGAGGAACTGAAGAGCCTGCTTAGACTGCTTAGGGTGGATCAGGACAATGGTGCAGTGGTTGGCAAGGTGCACCCATACTGTGCTCCCATAATCCGAGTGCTCTCCGCCATGGCTGCCAGAGAAGGCCAGGACAGTGCCTTGCAGTACTTTGACCTTACGCCTCCAATGGCTGGCATTATGGTACCTACAGTCCAGCGCTGGCCTGGCAGTGGGTTTGCCTTTCACGCCTGGCTCTGCCTCAACAAAGAGTTCATCTCAGAGTTCTCAAACAACTGGAGACCTTCGGCAAACCCCAGTAATGGGGCTCAGCCTGACATGGGAAAAGGACCACGCAGAAAGCAGCTCTACAGGTAAAGAATAATCTGGATTAAAAGCTTTGATAAACATGGCTGCTTTTTTCATATTATCACTGAATACGTTCTCTTTTTTCAAGCTTAATCACTGCAAGTGGAACTGGTCTGGAAGCCTTTTTCACCATGGAGGGTGTGCTTGTTGTTGCTGTTTGCACTAAAAAAGACTACATGGCTGTGGCCTTGCCCGAGCATGCACTGGCTGACTCATGTTGGGTGAGTTAGACACATGTAGTGCAAGAATTTTGGCTAACATTTGTCCAAGTAAGAATAGATGGAATTAGAGGGAAATCACACATGCATTTTTTTAGTTGTATTGACGGGGCTTGAGATGCTGGAGAGTAATTTTTGTAAGAAGTTGAAGGTACTTCCTGAAAAAAAGTCAGTTTAAGGACTCATTGTAAATTATCAGAAAGGCTTTTTCTTCTCTGGCTTGTCTCTGCTATAAAGGATTGAACTGTGAACACTCAACTTTAGGCAGTAAAGTTTTGTCTTTGTGATAATCCTAACCACAGCATTCAGTGGCAATAGTCCACATACCAGGTCGCCGTCCATTTGGTCAGAACCTTGTAACCATCTACATCGATGGCGAGCAGCGCAAAACTGCTCAGCTCCGCTTTCCATCTTTCAGTGAGGTAAGTGAAACTAGAATCTAACAGTCCTTGACTGTTAGGGATGTTACATTATAACGGGGTAGTTCCTCTCTTTCATTTGAACTTCCTCTGTTTCTCTCCTTCCCAAAGCCTTTTACTTCCTGCTGCATTGGCTCTGCAGGCCACCGGACCACTACCACCACCACCTCCCCCAACCTGCCCTCATCCTCCTTCAATGCACCATCACCTGAGTTTTCATTCCCAGCCCATACCCCCTCCCTCATTCGTTCCCAGTCCTTCCCAGCGTCCTTTGCAGGAGGCCGCTGGGGGGCTCTGGGGGACTCTCCAGTGCACACTATCCCAGCAGGGCTTCAGGACACAGAATGGGGGACGCCCACGTCTTTGGACGGGCTTCTTGGTACTGCCTTCATCTGCCATGAGGCCCTACAACAGACACAGATCAGAGCTCTGCATGCTGCAGGTGGGTCATGCTGTGGTGCAATGCAAATACTGTTTAGCACAATACAAGCTATGTGCACTGAAATTTAGTGGAAAAGGAAAGCCTTTGAAAGAATACACTGAGGCTCTGTTTGCAAATTTTCTGACCTACATTGGTTTTTACTCTTCATCACAGGCCCCAATCACGTGTCCTTATTCAAAGCAGATGGAGAGTTATCTGATCTTAACAGCAGACTTTTGCTTTACTACACTCCACAGGTGACCTAATGAAACTCAAGAGAAACTCTCATAATCATGTTGTACTGCTTTTGTTTTTCAGTCATTCTCAGTAACACCGAATTATGTTATATGCATGTTTTCTTCAGGCCTTCAAGAGCCAGATTTGTCTGGACTTATCGCCTAATCACCAATATGATGGCAGGCTTACAGGACACAGGGTTGTCAACTGGGACATCAAGGTTAGATATCACACTCCATGAGTGACTAAAGTTAAAATAACGTGTCTCCATTCTGTATATAATGACCGATTCGAATCTCTAGTTCTCTATTTGTGTTGTTCCTTTCAATAATTTAACTTCCTAATTTTAATTTATGATCAAATAGTTCTTACATGAAAACATTGTGGATGACGATTTTGTTTTCTCTGTAGGATGTTGTAAATGTGGTGGGAGGTATTGGGGTTTTGCTGCCCCTACTGGTGCAGGTATGTGAAGCCGAGCAGGCCTACAATGGTGGCCAGGAGATCTCAGACCTGCTGGGACCAGAGCTCACTTCCCCCAGAGGCCGTGCTTCCATGCTGCTGCCACTGAACAAGTCTGCAGGTCAGGTCATGTTCAGATCCGATATTCCCATTTATCGTTTTGCATGCACTGAGAGTGTGTCTGTGCTAGAGTCTGTCTGCATTTTGAATCTTCTATTGAAAGTTGATGAGTTTTCATGTGAAGCACAGGTTGGAAGCAGAAATAGTTCTACATTTTAAACCTCCATGCAAATCTATTTTCTCTTGTTTCTTCTTGGCTCCTTTTTCTGCTGTAAAAATGCCAAGTTCTTAATATGCCTTTTTTGTTTTATTTTGGAGTAAAGACTTGTGATCCTCAGTGATTCAAAGCCTACACATGATGCATCACACAAGAAAAACCAGGAAGTGGAAATCAGTCATCCAACATTCAGATAATATAATAAACAATACAAAACAGAGCAAGGACTACTAAATGGTAATAGGTTAAATGTCAGAAGCAGTACAGGCGCACTAAGTCATGTTGTTTGCTGAATAGCTGTCCTTGTGCTCTGAAGTCAGCATGAATTCAAACATAGTATTGATAAATAGATCAAACTGTAAGTGCAAAAACACCTTGCCAAATGAGTAACGATTCATCAAAAGACGTGAGAATGTCAGCAAAGTGCTGAATCATGTAAATAAAAAACAACAACACTATGAGTCATACAGGAAATGTCAAAAGTTGTTTTGCCCTGTTTTCTTTCTCTCAGAGGGCAGACTAGAGAGAAACAGCATCGCCGCCTTCCTGTTGATGGTGAAAAACATGATTCATCATCACCCTGTCAATCAGGAGAGCCTGCTGCACTGCCACGGGCCGAGCATTATAGGAGCTATGCTCAGCAAAGTGAGTAACCCGCACGTCAGTTTGCTGGAAGAACTTATTAGCATCTGAAAATGGCTGGTTGACCTTTTTTTTCTTGTATTAATGCAGCGTAATTGCTGTGTAATGAATGGGTATGGCTTTTAGAAA
The DNA here is from genome assembly GCA_030710495.1 of Labroides dimidiatus. NCBI lineage: Eukaryota > Metazoa > Chordata > Actinopteri > Labriformes > Labridae > Labroides > Labroides dimidiatus. Next base: position 14,810,718 of record CM061148.1, read on the forward strand.
GAGCAGTGGATCTTTCAGAATGACAGGATCACATGATTGTGTGGGGAGAATTTATGCAGAGTTGGCCAGATTGTGTGGTTTCTGCAGCTGAGAGCAACAAATATAAGCAATAAAATTGCAAGCTTAAAAATATTGTTTTGAAATGAATTTCAACAGACTATGTTGAAGCTGTAGATACAGATTTTGATTTAGATAAACGCAAGTCTAAAGAATCTCACCGCAGTGTGTTGCTGATAAACTGATGGCAAAATTGAATCAGCAAACAAGCCATCTCGCTTTTTGGCGGTGATTTTGTGCTTATTAGGGTTCTTAAACATGAGCAAGTATTGAGATATGAATCCTTTCCTATCTCAGCCAATCTGAGATCATTTACCACAGTACCCACAAGCTTTTTTTTTGCTTGACAGGATATGTTGAAATATGTCAAATTAAGGTGGAGCATCCTGAAAGGAAGCGATGTCTTAATCACATGGGGTTGCCAGGTCTGACAGTGGCTGAAACTGAAACAAGCATAAAGTATAAACTGGACCCAGATACTCCATCAGCCAATCCTTAACACTTTAAGTGAGATCATTTTGAGTTAAGAGAAGCATGCTTTAACACGAACACTAAACCCGCCTGTCTCTTTGCTCCTGTGCTGCAGGTTCCTGGCAGCATGATGGACATGAATGTTTTAATGGCATGTCAGCTGCTTCTGGAGCAGGTATTCAATGAGGGGAACAGTTTGCTTCTACAGCAGCTCTATCAGCACCTGCTCTTCGATTTCCGCATCTGGACTAAAAGCCATTTTGCTGTGTGTCTGGGTAAGGCAGAGGCTGCTGTTGTATTGTTGTATTGTTAAGTAATGCACTTCAACCTTTTAATGTGTGCCCACAAATATTTGAGTCTCTTTTTTAAGTATGAGCAGTGTATAAGTACTGTGGGGCAGAGACGAGACAGAAAACATTTATGCTTTCAGCTCAGGCTGCGACAGAGATCAGAACTGAACCTTTGCCTGAAGCTGCACTTCTATACTTCTTTTTTTTATAAATATAAATGTGGCTCTTCCTCAACAGAAGTTTTCATATTGATCTGACATTTCTAAATGTCAAAATAAAGGGCGATGACAAAAGTCTTCTGTTTCTTCCAAAGCTCATGTGCAGTACCTGTCGTCTGTGATAAACAAGGGAAAGCAGCGCATGAAGAGGAAGTATGGGGTCCAATATATTCTGGATACTATTCGCTCATACTACAGGTGAACCCCTGACATGCACAGTGTTTTTAAACATGTCTGCCTGAAGCATAATGCACACACCTATAAAGAAATTTGATTGATAATGCAGTTGAGAAGTTTGAAAGTAAAGAAAAAACTGAATAAACATTTTTATTTTTATTTTTTTTAAGTTAACTTATAATCGGTATTTCAGAGGACCAGTAGCTTACTTTTTTATGCTGTTATCTTTGATCATAGTGTGGAGAAAGATGGCAGCACTCTCTCTGACGAAAAGCAGACAATTCAGACCTCTCTGTTCACCTTGCTGAAAGACCTTCTCAAGTCGCCGACACCAGAGGAGCTCCATAGCGTCCTGGCCTATGTTCTGACCGCTCGAGAGGAGCAGCAGGTCTGCTTTATCAGGCTCTTTCATTTATTATCATCAGAGTTTACTCCCTAAAATCATCCATAATTCATTTTTATTGTCATGTTTTGGAATTTCTGCCCTTTCAGACTCTGGTTTTAACTGCCTACATTTTAACCTTCTAAATCTGTTTCTTTATGATTTATCATCCTCCTTCGTCTTTATTCCATCCTCTCTCGTGTAGGTGGTGAGGGCCTTGGATGTGCTGTATGATCTGTTGAGGAGCAGCCCTCCTCGTGAGCAGGTGCAGACTGTGCTTCTTGAATGGGGCGTGGAGCAGCTGTACTGCTTGCTGCTCACTCAGAGTTTTGGCGATGAGGCCAGAGAGAGAGTTTTCAGGGTGAGAACAAACCTCTCTGGGTATTATCTGTGATTTTTTTCTTTTAAGAAGAAACTACCATGTGACATTATCGAACTGAAAAAAAATACAATTTCTCTTTTATGTTGCAGGTTTTGTATAAAATTCTCAAAAGTGAGCGAGTGTCTGAGCGCAACAAACACCGCATTAAACTGAAGGACTTTGGATATCTTGGTCTTGTGTTTTTCCTTGAAAACTTTCCGGTGACCATGACCACAGTGCGATGTCTGTACGAGCAGGTCCTCGCTACAGGTAAGGCTCATACAACCCTGTGTCTGCACCTGGGCTCTATGTAGCTCTTTGAAAAGATAAAAAGCATTTTTTAATGCTGAAGCAGCATCATAAATCTTCCCTTTTTGCATTAAATATGTTTTAAATCACAAACTATCTTCAACTTCGCCAACAAAAAGCTGTCTGAAGTCTGATTTTGAGTAAAAAAAAGTCCAGTAAATATTATAACATATTTTAGGGCTGTTGGCCTGACTTATTCTTAAATTACTCTGTAATCTAGCAAATTATTGGTGAAAAACAGACAGCCCTGATATATTACGCCTCCAAATTATAATGTCTGTTAATTCTAAGTGGGCTAAATGTTCAAAATCAACCAACAAGTGAATACAAGTTTTGCAGAAAAGTAAGTTTCTGCCACTGAATAGATGTCTAATAAATCGATTTGAACATTTATTTTGAATAAGGTTTTCCTTCCTGGAAACTTCTCCTGCTTTAAAAATCACATCTAGAGCTTACATGAAATAATAATTAAAAAGTTTAAAGAAAATCTATAAACTGGGCATGTTACATAATTCAAGTCCTTAACTGATTGTTGCAAATAGTGCAAATACTGCAACATTAACCTCAATAAAATATAAAATTAAGTGAATCAAAAAGTATTTTTCTGGTTTAAAGTAATAAGTTTCAGACTTAAATCTCTGAAGCTGATGATAAAAGGTTTTCTTGGATTTGACACTAAAATACATTTGCTGCTGCTTTACAGATCCCAGTCCAAACTTCAGAGACTTGCTGGCTGTGGTCTCTCTGTCGCATCAAGCTGAGCTCTCCGTCCGTTTGGATGTCTGTCGTAAGGTCGGTCTGCTCACTTGATATGTATTGAATGTGATGCGTCTTTCTCAGTTATGAAAACATGTCCCTTCTTCTGCTTCTTCCTTCTCAGCTCTTTCATCTGATCTACTCCAATGAGGATTATGTGAAGCAGCTTGCTAAACAGCCTGGCTGGCAGGATGTTCTCACCAAGCTTTACGTTAAAGAGTCGTATGAGTACTGCCCTGCCAGCATCACAGACTCAGGTAACCACAGCTCCTTTGAACCAAACTACCGGCCACCGCTGCATCGGGAGCAGTCTCTAGTCATAGACGATGCAAACACCAACATCTTCCTCAGCTACCGCACCTCACAGGACATTGAGGATGAGGAAGAGGATGAGGCTGGTCGCCGGGACATGTCTGAGGGGTTCTCTGATTTATCCCAGTCCCCTCCAAGTGGAGGTGGGAGCACACTTAAAAACTACTCTGACTCGCTCAATTTTAAGTCATTTGATTCTGTAGAACAAGGGAGCCACTCATCTTCAATCTCCAATGTGGTTGATATCACTTCATCTCGTCCTGACGAGGATGGGAGAGACTATCAGCCCCTCTCCCCCTTTGGCACATCACCCTTTGATTTGGAGCTAAGCGGAATGGGGGAGACTGGTGCACACACACCTGCTGGTAGCTTGACAAATACACCGTCTCCTCTGGAGCAATTCAAATCTTTTCCACCTCTAAGACCCAGGAAGAGCTCCAGTTTGTCCAATGTGCTGGATGATACCAGCTACGGGACAGACCCGCCTACAGGAGATACAATCTCCAACACATCAAACCCACAGGTACTCGTCTTCCTGCACAGATTCCAGTGATTAGTTAAGACTGACCTTGGTTTGGCGTCTTGTTTTTGTAAGGGTTTGTTGCTGATTGTAGTTTACATTTTAGCAGACCCCTGAGGAAGAGCTGTGCAACCTGCTGACCAATATCATCTTCTCTGTGCTGTGGAGCCGCAGCGGGCTGGAGGGGACAGAGGATGTTGTCTGGAGAGAGAGAGGACAGGTTTTTTCTGTTCTCACCAAACTGGGCTCCTCCTCCCAACTGGTCCGACCTCCTGATGAAATAAAACGCAGGTCAGAGAGGAAGATTTAATAATGAAGTTAAACTGTTGCACAAATGAAAACTCTGTGAAATCATACCTTTAACTGTGTTGTCTTGTATCTCAGTATCAAGATATGATATTTCATCCTGGAGTGATCAATGAATATTATGTTTTCTCCCATCAGTCTGTTGGAGATGATGCTTGAGTCGTCTTTGTCAGATTTGAGGGAAGCTCAAGGAGCATCTCTGCCTTTCTGTCCCAGTCTGGTTCGGCTCCTCAGGCTGCTGCAGGACTTTCTTTTTGCTGAGGGCACAAACAACCACACACTATGGAGTGAAAAGGTGATACAGTCCACTTAAAGTAGTGCTTTCAGTTTCTGTTGTGGAATTTTGTTATTCTATCATGATTAACATGATTAACTACTACATTAACTACATTTTCTGTGACTTTTTCAATGTGTTATGCTTTATAACTGTGTTTTATTTCAACAGTTACAGCCCATATAATCATTAAAAGAGCACATCTAAGATGTTTTTACTTCCATATTATGATAGAAAAAGAAAAATCATTACAGTATTTTCTAGAGCTCAACCAGTATGGGATTTTTTTTGATGCTAATACAGATACTGGGGACTAAAAAAAAACAATACCCGATATATCAGCCAATATGTGAAATAAGAACATTGATTTACACAGATACTGTACATGAACACAAATTCTTGTAATACCCAGAATATGATCCAAGACAAAGAAGCAGAACACTACTCAATTAAAATAAGGAACTTTAATTAATAAAACTGTCAAGATTGTCAATTAACAGTTGCATAATTATTTGTCTCACAAAGAAACAAATGATGATTCTCTGGATCCACAAACCCACCGGGAATCCAAAAATCTCTTATCTTTAAATGACTGGCGACGAAGCATCAGAGTCTCGGTGCAACAAAAAAGTTAATACATCAGTTACATATTGACCTCTTTTGATTAATCGGTGATATGCTATTATCGGCTGATTATAGTTCATCACTGATACACAATCGGGCTCTGCTAATTTCACAGAAAATACTAGTGATACCATCAAGCTTACAAAGCTAAGACTAAGATTATATGATATTCTCAGTTAGCCTCACTGTTTATTGACTCTATTTGCACTGCTTTGTCTGTGTTGAGATTCAGTGTAATAGTAAAAAGAATTAAATACTTGGCTAAAGTTGTTTTTTGATTCTAACAACAGTTTAACATTTTGAAATTATCTGGTTTTAGAATGTTGGAATAAAAATGTGTTAAAAAAAATAAGCTACAGCTAGCAACTGTATAGCTTAGTAAAATGATTAAGCTTAGGGTTGGAGAAAGCTAGCCCAATTTACTGGATGTTATTCAGATAAAGGTAAGTTTGAGACTTGTCCTTGTGAAGTTTCTGTTTTTGTATGAATTAAATGAATAAGATTTAACATTAAAAATTAGGTTGCTAGCTCACATGATTTATAAGCTTTGTGCACACTAAGTGTTTTCCCTAAACACTGTAACCCTTGGAAATAAAGAAGTCAAAAACATCCAACAAGTCTTTTAACTTGGTCAGGTCAGGTGTGAGTAATTTTATAGCCCAGTTATTAGCTTATGTTAGCATGCTAGCTGCAGCTGAATGGCTACAGTACAGACTGCAGGAGAACACGACATACCAGTTTGAAGCAGGCTGCACAGTTGCTTTCTATAAATACTCAACACCAGTGGGATTTCAGCAACTGCTTCAGAAAAGGCTTACTGCTCAGGGCAACAGTCCTTATTTAATTTATCTTCTTTTATCTCTGGTATAGAAGAAAATGAAGTTATGTCTTTGTAGATATAATGACTACTTGAATGTTGGAACACATTTTACAGATACATATGCTATTAGCTGAGAAAGTCAATAAGTGTTACATTAATAGTAAGGAGTTAATATCACTCTGTGCAGCTGGGTGTGGTTGTTTTCAGCTGGTGTGTAGTGCAGGGGGAAATGCTCTTTTTTGACAGCAGGTTGGAGAGTCTAAATCACCTTTTTAACTGTGGGTTTAGCTGTATTTAATGTACCGTTTGGCTGTAGGTTGTTTTTGATGCTCCAAGGTGTGGAAACAGGTCTAGCCTTTCTCTTGAGCCTTTTGTTAACAGTTGCTGTTATGTTGCAGATCTTCGAGGGGGTGGTGAACCTGCTGGACAGGTTACAGGCTTGGCATAGCACCCCTGGCAGCCCCGGGAACACGGAACTGAAAGAAATGGCACAGATTGGTCTCCGTATCATCACTGCATACATCCATCAGCAGCACTCACCGGTCAGCAACCAGAAATATTAAATATTTATCTCTGTACTTGTCTTTCAAACCCAACACCTATATAAATGACCTTTAAAAAAAAAAATACAAATTTAGAGGGTATTTATTTAACATGATAAGCACCCTCAGATAAAGCCAGTTTAAAAATACCAATCCTTCTATGGCTTTCTTCTCGCACACATTGCAGTCATTCCTCTGAGGGAGTGTTTCTGTATGAAAGGGCAGCTCCTCTCTGAATTATGACTGATTCTAAAGCCGCTGCTGCTGTGGGATTGCGGGATAAAGAAAGTGGTTATAAATGAGCTGACCATGAGAGCTTGCCATCTCATACCACTGCTTCAGTCTCAGGTGGTGCAGCTCCCCCTTAAGCTGTTTGTATTTTGAATGTCAATTTGAAATAAATTAGAATTAATTGCAGCCTGAAATAATCACTATGAGCTTGGAAAAGGAAAGATGATACATAAGTAGAATGATTAATTTCAGTGGTAGAATAAAGCAGATTCACCCAGTATTCATACATCTGTGAGGTACTTTTTCTAGATTTATGCTGTTATGTTCTTCTACTGCAACTCATTCTAGAAGGAGGTATCATTTGATGATAAGAATCTGGGTATAAATAGAGTGACCACACACGCTGTTTTATTATGGATTAAGTCATCCAGCGTACTGAAAATGGTCTCTCTCAATCTGGAACTTTTTAAAGACTTATGTGGTCAATCTTTAACTGACATTCCCTTTCATGAAGGCTGTAGATCAGGTCCATGCAAAACTCTTTGAAGGGCGAGGTCTAAAACGATGCGGTGTGCTATGGTGCTGGATATCGTCATGCCTTTTGTCAGAACCACGAAGCTACAAGTCTAAGAGTTCTTCTATGTGACCTTTTAAACTGCCTGTTAAATGTTTCAATAAGATAGGCATAATTTTCTTTGACAAAGCATCCTCATGAAAGAGTTGAATGGCGTACTAATTAAATGATTACCCTCTAACAATCCAAAAGATGACAAAGAAACTAGGATCAACTCTCTACTGCTGCACTGACAGAGCAAGAGAATATACCTGTTTTAAGGATTAACCCCCCCCCCCCCCCCCCCCCCCACACACACACACATTTAAATGTATTGTTTCATAAATGATTTATTTAACTACTATAATAAGGTTGATAGATAAAATAGAATTGATCCCTTGAACGCCCATTAAATACATCCTAAGTAGATTTTTAGAGGAAAGGAAAAACTTCATTATGTACATCTACAAGTTTGTCATATCTGTTCAAGAACAGCATGTTTAGGCTGTTGGAAAGAAGCTTAGCAAGTGTTTTGCCTCTTTCCCCTCTTCAGGTGTGTGAAATGGCCTACTTGAAGCTCCACAGTCTTCTACAGACAGTGCTGTGTCTCAGCTGGGAGGAGGTGTGCTTCCTGCTCGGGCAGCTTGGCTCCCCCTTGTGGCCAGGAGATGTAAATGATGGCAACAATTGTGAGAAAGCAGAGACTTTCTCCCAGCTTGTCCCCATCGTGCGCACGCTGCTGGACCAGCATGCTGACCCTGGTGCCCTCCAGAACTTACTGCCAAACCTCCCCGTCACTAATGGCAGCACCACCTTTGCGCAGGACCTGAAGGCTTACTGTCACACACAGGAGTGGCAGGAGTTTTTCCAACAGCAGGTCAGTGTTTGGCTGACATTGTGCCTTTAAAAAAAGATGGAATTTATCTTATGTTTATTAAATCAAGGGTATCTCTTCTGTAGTATTTGGTTAGACGAAACATATGAGATGAACCATCTTCTCTCGCTTCTTACAACTGCTGAAGCTTAAATCTTTGTGGGCAGCAGAGAAAAAGGTTAAAAATTCAACTCCCCATAGAGTTTTTTTTAGCAGACCTTCTGCATGTTTTAAGAAGACTTCAGTTTATCCTCAAACCTGACGCTGACATATTTTATGAACAGACACCAGACATGCAAAACAGTCACTAAGAGCTGGATTTATCATGGCTGTGTGTGTGACAGTGCATGCCCATAAATCTGTTTTGTTAAGATTACTTCTGTACACAGATCCTGCGATACATTAGCCAGTATGGTATAAATCTGGCTGCCATGACAGTTAAGTCTGGGTATGCACACAGTATGTTTTAAAGGAATGTTTAAAAATGTTCTTTAGGTTTTTGTGTGTATCAAACAACCCTAACAGCTAAAGTATGGAATAGTCAGGCAAAAAGAACAGAAGCAGATGGGTTAAAATTATAAAGGGTTATACAGATATCTGCTGCAAAGACTAAATAAATGAAAAAAGATCTGCTTTCTGCATCTCACGTGAAAAATTTCTTTTGGAATGTGTTTCTCTTGCACAGATCTTTGTTAGAAAGAAAAAGTGTCATCAAGTCAGTGGAAAAAGTGGGAACTGAGTGTTTTTCTGATCTGCTTCTAAAATGTTTCCAGGTTCAGCCAACCATGGAGCTTTATGAGCTGGACACATTTGGAAGGAGCCATGACATCATGTCCAATTTCTGGAACTCCTGCTTCGATGACCTGATGAGCACAGCTTTCAAACGGGACAAAGACAGATCAGACAGCAAGACCAAGTTCCAGGTTATAAAATATTCAGGCGTCAGGCTACACACACTGTGATGAGTTAAACCAAGTGTGTTTATGTGTCACATCACTCATCTGATGACTGTCTGCTTGTGTGGATGTAGGAGGTGATCGTAGACCCCTGCCTGAAGCGAGTGAGAAGTGAGAACAACAGACACTTCAGCTGGCAAAAGCAGATCTCCAGCCAGCAGGGGGTGGTGTGGCAGCACTGGAAAGCACTCCGCAGGCTCCTGACCAGTGAGAGAGGAGCATGGGCCAACAAGTATGACTACATCCAGCTTAAATCTGAAATTTTAACCATATCTCCCGTTGAATTTGTATGTAACTAATAGTTGGAATCTAAAAAATACATTTAAACAAAAAACAACAGTTTCCCTAAGCCTTTCATCGTTCTGCTAATCCTTGCTGCTGAGTGGATTTTAATTTTTACGTCGCTGTTTTTCAGAGTTCAACCAGAGGTGAAACTGAAACTGTCAAACGCAGAGACCTATTCAAAGATGCGTCTCAAACTTGTGCCCAACTACAACTATGATCCTCACAGTGATGCCAGTGCTCAAAGGGATAATATGGGTATGTCAAAGAGTATAAACAAATTATCATTTTGCTCTTATGGCATGAAAAAAAAGAAGCAATGCAATGAAGATTTTGTTTTGATTGTTTGTCAGGAGCTGACAGCCCCCGTAGCTCTGAGCCCCTCCCACTGGCTGTTGCAAAAGAAGCAAAAGTGAGCGACATGGAGGATGATCAGCTCGGAGACGAAGATGTTGTCTTTTTGGATGACACGTGAGTCCCAAGTTTTTCATTGCAACACAAAAAAGACCTAGAAAAATGCAACAAAACGTGAATGAAGCACGGACATTTTGATTTGCTAAATTTCAGTGAACAGGTATTAAAATTATTGCAATATTATCATCAGTTTTCTCTGCTTGTCAACTTAAGGACTAAATTTTTCTTATGCCTTCAGGGTGGAGGGAGAAGATGAGAGCCAGAAAGAAAAACTGGTTCTGTCTGAAGACTGTGAACTCATCACTATCGTGGCAGTTGTGCAGGGTCGCCTGGAGGTCACCACACATCATCTTTACTTTTATGACGGCAGCAGTGAGAAAGAAGAGACGGAGGAGGGTAAGAAAATATGCAATCATAAAAATACCCCATTCTAACTGCTATTCAAAGGATTCTTTCACAAAGGAAATCTATCTGTGTCTTTAGGAATCGGTTTTGATTTCAAGAGGCCTCTGTCTCAGCTCAGGGAAGTCCATTTGAGACGCTACAACCTGCGACGGTCTGCGCTGGAACTGTTCTTCATCGACCAGGCTCATTACTTCATCAACTTCAAAAAGAAGGTGTTGCTAAGTTTGAATAAAACTTCTACCACTGCTTTGTGTTTTGAAAAAAACAAAACTTAAATTCTTTATTTTTTGCTCTTTTAGGTACGAAACAAAGTGTACTCAAGGATCCTCGGGCTGCGGCCTCCAAACCTCTTCTACTTCGGCTCTCGCTCTCCACAAGAGCTACTGAAAGCATCTGGACTGACACAGGTTTTTATTTAGTTCCCTTTATGAAAACAAATTAATATGTGTGCAGTGTCTTTGTTTTTAAAGATGTGTTTGTTGTTTGTGTCTTAAACAGAAATGGGTATGCAGAGAAATCTCCAATTTCGAATATTTGATGCAGCTGAACACGATTGCTGGACGCACTTACAATGATCTGTCACAGTATCCTGTGGTGAGTACTCTACTAAAACAGTGTGTGCTGTTTATACCTATGATACTTTTATGACAAAAGGTTATTTGCTTTGAGCCTTATGAGGTATCAGGAATAGACTGTATAAAATCATGGACAGTACAGCTACCATAAGTGAAGCCAAAACTTTTACAGCAGAGAGGGAGTGATATTGGTACTGTGTGTAAAATGTAAATAAACAGAATACAAGGATTTGTAAACCCTGTTTAACCTATATTCTAATAAATACTCTACAAAGAAAAGGTGTTAATTGTTCAAAGTGGTATATTCACTCATTTTAAATTTGATGCCTGCAACACGTTCCAAAAAAAGCTTGAACAGGGGCAACAATAGACTGGGAAAATTGAGGAATGCTCAAAAAACACCTGTTTGGAACATTCCGCAGGTGAACAGGTTAACTGGAAACAAGGCGAGGGTCATGAATGGACATAAAAGGAGCATCCCCAAAAGGCTCAGTTGTTCACAAGCAAGGATGGGCGAGGTTCACCATTTTGTGAACAACTGCGTTAGCAAATAGTCCAACAGTTTAAGAACAATGTCAAAAGATTCGGAGATCTGGAGAAATCTCTGCACGTAAGCAGCAAGGCAGGAAACCAACACTGAACGCCTGTGACCTTTGACCCCTAAGGCAGCACTGCATTAAAAACCAACATCATTGTGTGAAGGATATCACCACATCGGCTCAGGAACACTGCAGAAAACCGTTTTCAGTTTACACAGTTCATCACTACATTTACAAGTGCAAGTTAAAACTCTACCATGCAAAGCCAACAATCACTTCATCTTAGATCCAGCCCGTGGCAGTGGTTACAGAAAATAAAAATGACCATGTAGAAATAGTTCATCTTGATGCTGTTGGTCATTTTTGCCTTTTTAGGGCATACATAAAAGCCTAACCAGTTAAACACCCCTCATAGCAGATTTTTACTGTTTTTATGGTCCTCCTCAGTTCCCTTGGGTCTTATGTGACTACACCTCTCCTGTTCTGGATCTGGAGGACCCATCTGTTTTCAGAGACCTGTCCAAACCCATAGGCGTGGTCAACCCTCGACATGCACAGAACGTCAGGGAAAAGTATGGTGGTTTCTTTTTCTAAAAACATGATTTTTGGTGTTTCAGAACTCATAAATTTATCTGCCTATTGGATAAGAGACAGTCTAGTGTTTTAACTAGAACACTTCTCCTCTTTGTTACCAGATATGACAGCTTCGAGGACCCAACAGGCACCATCGATAAATTCCACTATGGCACACACTACTCAAATGCAGCAGGAGTCATGCACTACATGATCCGCATGGAGCCCTTCACAACCCTGCATATCCAGCTGCAGAGCGGCAGGTGTGAACACTGAATAACGCTGGATATTTGATCAGTTTCCTGTTTTTTTTGTGGTTTCTTATTGGAACTTTGTGCGGTTGTTTAGGTTCGACTGTGCAGACAGACAGTTTCACTCTGTGGCAGCTGCCTGGCAGGCGCGCATGGAGAGCCCGGCTGATGTCAAAGAACTCATACCAGAGTTTTTTTACTACCCAGAGTTCCTGCAGAACATGAATGGTGGGGGGCAACTGTTTTTGACTGTATTAAATGAAAATGTTATTATTGTAGCGCTGCTGAAGTACAAATTTGATGTAATCAGAAAATCTCATGCGATACGGCTGCTACTGTTGTAGGCTTCGACTTGGGGCATTTGCAGATGTCTCAGGAGCCAGTTGCAGATGTTCTTCTGCCTCCCTGGGCAACATCAAGAGAAGACTTCATCAAGAAACACAGGAAGGCTTTGGTAAAGCTACAAAAATATACATTATATCCTGCAAACGAGTGTGTTAAGTATTGAGACAGCTCTATAAGATAAAAAAAAAAAATCATTTTAAATTCTAGGAATGTGAGCATGTGTCCAGTCACCTCCATGAGTGGATCGACCTGATTTTTGGATACAAGCAGAGAGGAGAGGAGGCAGTGAATGCGCTCAATGTTTTCTACTACTGCACATACGAGGGTAAGGCATTGTGAATTCTGGTTCACCTCATATGGATGCAACCAGCTCATCTTAATGTGTTCTCTTCTGCTTCTTACGCCCCTCTTCAACGCCTGCCTCACTCAATAACCAGTCGTGTTTGGTTTCCTGCAGGTGCAGTTGATCTGGATGCGATAGTCAATGAGACAGAGCGTAAGGCCCTGGAGGGAATCATCAGCAACTTTGGACAGACTCCCTGTCAGCTTCTCAAAGTACAACCCCTGAATCAAATCTCAGTCTAACTTTTTTTTTTAAACCAAACAAACATTGATGGCATACATTTTCTACTAATTTAATTCAGATTATCAAAAATTCTGATTTTTATTGTGTGCCACCAGGAACCTCATCCTCCTCGTATGTCAGCGGCGAATGCATCAAGGCGGCTGGTCCGCCTTGACACTGTGCCCCCAAATATCTTTGAGCAGCTCTCAAAACTTCGCCCATTCATGGAGGTGGGTTAAAAATAACCTTTAATCCTTGTTGTGATTTCATTCTTCCTTGTTCCTCTTTATGCTTTACATCTCTGTATGTGTCCTGTGTCTCAGGTTGTGAGTGATGGCCTCCCTCTGACCCAGGCAGTAGTACCAAAGAACCAAAACCGCTCCTTCATTATCCAGGGCTCAGACATACTGGTATGATTCCTCACATGCAAATCACATCACTGTCATGACAGTGATCATGCTTCCTTCTCAACAGTTGACATATTATGGAACTTTTTCTCTCTCCAGGTAACTGTGAGCTCAAATGGGTTGATCGGGACACATAGCTGGCTGCCGTATGACAAAAACATCGCCAACTATTTCACCTTCACAAAGGACCCCACGATAACAAACCCTAAGTGAGTGCCTTCACAAAATACAAACATGTTTGATAACTTTTGGTACAGTTAAGTAAAACTGTCCTGAAAGCTGGATGGAAGCAAAAGAACTGTCGTACTATTGTGAAGCTTCAAAGTCTGTTTAATTAACTGTTTTTGGTTTTAATGGATTTTTTTTCTAAAGTGACTGTGATGTGGATCATGGATCCCAGAGACACAAAATAAATCAGGATCTGTTTGAATGCTGGGTTTCATGGAAGCTGTAATTTGCAGATGTCATGACACTTTGATGTTCAGATTATAAATCTTGCATTGGAGCCAGAACTTCTTCCTTCTTCTTTCAAACTTTCCTTTCATCTCCTCAACAGGACGCAGCGTTTCTTGAGAGGACCTTTCGCTCAGGGGTTGGAGATCAGCGCACAGGTGCTGGTGGTCTCCAATGATGGACGGCTGCTGTTCAGTGGAGGACACTGGGACTGCAGCCTGCGTGTCACCCAGTTGGGGAAGGGCAAGTTGGTGGGCAGGATCTGCAGACACATTGGTGAGTTCTTACTATCACAAGTCATTTATAGTTGTAATATTCTATGAGTCACTGAAAATATTTGTCTATTTCTGTGTTACATAAAGATGTTGTTACCTGCTTGGCTCTGGATCTCTGCGGCATCTACCTCATCTCTGGTTCGAGGGACACATCCTGTATCGTGTGGCAGGTTCTACAGCAGGTAAATGTTTAGATCACCTCATCTTCTACTAGATTTAACAAAATGCTTATCCACATGAACATGATTTCATGGAACACCCATTGATTCTTTTTTTTTTTTTTAACCCTTAGGGAGGCTTCTCCAGCGGCCTGTCTCCTCGGCCAGTACAGGTTCTCTGTGGACATGACCAAGAGGTCACCTGTGTGGCCATCAGCACTGAACTAGACATGGCTGTCTCAGGGTCAAAGGTTAGCTGCAAAGTGTTTCTCAAATATCTTTGGGTTTTTTCAAACACTTCTAACCTGAGAATTTTGAAATGATGAACAAATTCAGTGTACACAGGCCTAAAAACAGAAGACAAAAATTAAAAGAATACAGAACAGTGTGAACAGTCAGTGAATTATATACGCTATACTCTCTGATAGTCTGTATATATTATGTAATAAAGACACAAGGGACTTGTGAAAGAATACTTTAGTATTTATTTCTGAAAAATCTATATCCTAAAAAGTAAACAAGTAAAAATCATGGTAACTGTCTGATCTGGTTTTTTGAGTTTTGAGGCCACCTAAAAATTTTACATTAGAACCAACCAAGAAGTTTTTGTTGAGATAACTTAAAATTTTGGGTTCTACATACCAAGAACTCTGAAAATAAGCATAATACCAACTTACTTTTTGTACAGAAACATTTTTCTATGTCTCTTTCACCCACCCTATTCTATTCTATTCTATTCTATTCTATTCTATTCTATTCTATTCTATTCTATTCTATTCTAGATAACTACTTTGAAGAATTTTGCAACAGGAAATAACATTTTTTGTTTACTTCACCAGAAAAACATAAAGAATTATAAAAAAGTACACTGCTTTTTGGGTGCCAGTTTGTCTTTATTCTTGGAGCGAGACACCCCATGTATAGAGGCAGTGGTCTTGTTGTACTAGTCTTGAGAGTGATTCCCATTCCCAGCAACTTGTTTCCTGTCCCATCAGATAAAGGTTAAATTCACAAAAATTAAGCTAAAAAAAAACCCTCAACAATTCATGTCTCTTTACACAAGGGGCATCAAAATTTGTGCAAACTGAAAATTCTTTACAGGAGCTTTAACTTATTTTATCAACTGATAAATTAAGCTGCCCTCTGTCTTAACTTTCAATCCAAAGCCCAAGTAAAAAACACGTTTCTCATTTTTTTGTCAGACAGCTTTTCTGTTTTATCCCCTTTACTGCACGTGTTCTGGAGGTTTGTTGGTGGGAGAATGTGTGTGAACCTAAATATATATAGTAAGTACCACTTGGGCGTTCTCCGTGCAAACTGTGATGTGGTTCGTTGGTAAAGACTTTGTGATCGTTACCAGCTACAGGAAACAACCACAGAACATACAGATTTTATCGGCAGAAGACACAGATGTTTCCATCTTATAGCGAGTGGCTGTTCCTGGTTGAGAAAACCTATGTCAAAAAATTAACCAAAGGCAAGCCTCAGTCTTGGATGTCTTTGATTTGGCCATTTTTCATGTCCTCTTGAATGTTATTAAAATCAGAAAAGAGACATAAAACATAAAAATTCATGATGACTAGCTGTAGCTTGAGGAGCTTTGGATTGATCCATTTTAGCTGCCAAAACACATGCAAGGTTGCAAAATCAGCAATAAAACAGTGAGCTGGGAGTCCATATGGCTTTGGTTTATAAGCCCTGGTATGCATATTGGAACAGACACAGAAAGACAGAACACTTTGCTTCAAAAATAAAAGTCTAGGAGCAGCATTTTAACTGACTCTCACTGGCTGTCTTCTGTTTGTCAGGATGGGACGGTGATCGTGCACACTGTCCGACGAGGCCAGTTCCTGAGAACGCTGCGACCTCCTGGTGATAGCTGTGTGCCTGCACAGATCTCTGAGCTTCAGGTGGGGATGGAGGGGCACATTGTGGTGCAGACCTCGCCGGAGGAACACACCCACAGACAGGTACTTTCAATACAAAAAAAAAAAAAAGACAACAAGAAAAAAAAGAAGCTTCAAAAAATTAACAGCATGTTAAAACCCCAAATTCTGCTTCTTTCCTACAGGGAAAGTACTCCATTCATGTTTACTCAGTAAATGGCTGTTTGCTGTCCTCCTCCACCTTGGAGGAGCAGGTGACTGCTCTGCACTTGGTGTCTGAGTACATCATCCTGGGGACCATGGAGGGCAGCCTCCACATTCGAGATTTAGACAGGTAGAGAACGTATAAACAAAGCTGCATCATGAAAATAGAACTCCTTTAAGATCTTAGTTCTCTTATAGCAACTTTTCCTTGTTTACAGCCTGGAGGCTCCAGTACCACCACTGGCCTTGAAGGTTCCCGTGAGATGTGTGTCCGTCACCAAAGAGTTTAGCCACATCCTGGTTGGACTGGAGGACGGGAAGTTAATTGTGGTTGGGGCAGGGAAGCCAGAGGAGGTGAGAACCAAGAGAAAGGGTTCATAAGATGCATGAGTGTGGGTTTGTTGCCTGTTTGTATGTGTGGGGAGAAGGGGGTGGGGTTAATCATATGCTAAGTACTTGTTGCAAACCTGCGAACCAGGTTTTTCAAATGATAATTGAGCAACTTAAGTCAAACATCTCTCTTTTCTTTTAAGCCCTCAAGTGAAGATTAAGATGTTGTCTCTCTTGTTCTCAGGTTCGAACAGGACATATCTCACGCCGCCTCTTCAGCACACGACGCATCTCTCAGGTGTCCGCAGGTGAAACAGAATACAGTCCCCCTGAGAATGCTGGGAAATAAGATTAGCAATGGTGGAAGGACTTTGAGGACTCTGATACCTGCATCACCAAGACGCTCATCAGACTATATGTGGCCTTCCTTCCTTCCTTCCTTGACATGCTGGGAAACAAACTGTCCGTCTCAGCCCCTGACCTCTCTAAGAGAGAAACTATACACTGAGCACTTTCTTTATCCTTTAATGATTTGATATTTTATTGTGTATTTCAAATATAGTTGTGTATTGTTTTTAATCAGCATCATTCCAAAGAGTGGCCTTGTTTTGTGGAGGGATGAGAAGCTCAGTTTCAGGCTGTGAGCTGAAACTCTGAGTCATATTTCAGGGACTTGTGAGACACTCAAAAAAATGAACTCTGTGTGCAGTTGACTGCTGCTTCCTTGCTGGAGGAACAGCTGTGCTCCCTGCACTGTTGAATGTCCCAAAGTCATTGATTGGCGATGGCACCGTCTTAAAACTCCTGGACACTTGAAAACTGTTGTAAATGTTGCTCTTGATTTCTATACTGCAATACTGTTGAATACCACAAGAGGGTTGACTTTGTAAAGAAAGACATGGGGGGGGTAAGCTGATCACTAGTGAACCAATACTGTTGAACTGATTTGCTGATCCTTTCACCAGAAGTGCACCACAATCTCTAGCTCTGCCATCTTTTCGGCTCTGACAAATATAAAACTGTTACAAGTGATGTAATGACTGCTTTGATATTGAAGAATGTGAAATATTCCCTTTGAACTGTAAAAAGAGCTTGAATTTGATGAAAGTCATGAGCAGAGCCTTCAGATGCCTTACACACAGCAGAGAAAAAGCCTTTACAAATGTGCCTGCACTCTGTTTGTCTCACGGCTGTATCCCTGTTTCATTTGATCTGAAAAGTGCCTTCTTCAGCTTGTGTCTTGAGCCATGTACAAACACTGAAATCCAATCATATATTTCTACTTAAGATCATAGTGTGTCCCATTAAATCAATTTTAAACGCACTGCTCGACACACGGCTCAGAAGTAGAGAGGATGTTGTGAACAAACTCAGTAAAACTGTTGGCCGGATGCACGAATGCTTTTTTGTTCTGGTGTTTTTTCTGTTTGTACTTCTTGTTGAGTGTTTTACTGTACTCTGTGATGAGCTGAAAACATCTGATGACTGTGAGACACGTGAGCTGAGGCTCTGTGAGTGAGTTTTAGAGGGAATTCACTTCCTGTCTGTTTCTTTTACTGTGGTTAGAACAAAGCAGTTGTTATGCAGCGTCATCACGGGAGAGAAAGAGACAAAGGGACGTATTCAGGTGAATGAAATAGCTATAACACCCTGTACACATATAAATTTCTGTCTTTGTTAATAATACTTGAAATAACTTTTAGTACAATGGCATATATACTGTATATATATAAAGTATTGCTGAAATGTAACATCACTTCCATTCTCGAAACACATTCTTTCTACAACCCAGATTCCAGAAAAGTTGGGAAACTGTAAAATTATGATCAAAAACAATTTAAAATGCTTTACAAATAATTTAAACGCTGTATTGTTTGAATTATAAAGTGCGAAGAACACCTGAAGGAATGTCTCCCAACTTGTGCAGTCAGTTTACATCAGGTTAGGAACATGACTGAGTATAACAAAGGATATTACAGACAGAGTGACTCTCTCAGAAGTTAATATCAGAAGAGGTTCACCACTCTTTGAGAGACTGTGCGAGTAAACACCTCATGATATCAGTATCCTCAGTTCATCAACAGTACATAACGTCATCTTACTACAAAGGGAAAGTGTCCCAACTCATTTTTTAAAATTGTGAATTATATAACTGGAAAAGAAATGCTTTCTTTAAAAAGTTTTGTAAAAAGTGCCTTAATATGAAAAAGGACCCTTGATTTTAATCAAAGGAGCTCAAAACAGACACCTTATATTAAAAAAGTAGGTTTCTTTAACATCTTGATTTTGGTTTTAAGATCTTAGGATTTGCTTACTGCGTGAGAAAAATGCCTGAAATGAAAACCAGCACTGTTTCAAATTAGTGCTTGATCTTTTTTTTTTCAAATGACAAAATAGAAAATGTTTTAAATACCACTAGATACAGCCTCATTCCTCATAACTTAAAGCTACTCTGAGGCATTCTTAAGTGAAAGTCTTGAAGTCATTGTGATGGCCTTTTCTGATCTTAAAATGGAAACAAGACAGACAGAAACAAGACTGACAATGTATGTCAGCATAAATGATCTACACTTGTAAAGGAAAAGCTCAGCCAACAGACATGAGGTATCACTTTGTCAACAGGGGGCACTGAAATGGACACAAAAAAGAAAGATCCTCACAAGAGCTTTAAACACAACTTTGAATATTGTGATTATATCTGAAGCTGATGTCAGGATCATCCCTGCACTTGAAATGTCCAAACATGGCCAAAAGCATTGGTCGCATGGTTAAACCTCAGAGGGTCCTCCTCTGTGTGAACCAAAGTCCCGAGGATGATCCTTCATTACAGAAAAATGAGCTCTGATACTTGTGTGTGAACCACAGCAGGAAGGAAACTGATCCGCTGCCGTAATGCAGATCTTCCAGCTCCTCTACTGTAATCCCAGCCTCGCATGCGTCTGTGATGTTAACCCTATTGGAGTTGAAAAGGTCACAGTGAGCGACGGCATGTTTAACATGAAGAGGAGACTTTGATCTCCTGGTGGGCCCAACATCCTGTCGGCCTCCCCATAAACACCTCTGGGGGAACAATTCAGAGGGGTGAGGTGGGTGATAAAACCGACCTGCAGACCTCTGGTCAAACAGAAACCACAGGACAGTGAATAAAGGAAGTGGAGAAAGAGGGTTGCAGTCGCTCTGATGTGGCTTCTCGGACAATGGTGGGAGGGGTCGACACCTCGCTCTCGTTTATTGGCAGTCTCTCCTTCTGACCTCTCAGGACCTGAGGGCAGGCTGAGGGGATGGCCGCCATGAAATGCTGCAATTTTAGTGTTGTTCAAGTTGTTCCTGCCAAGAACCACAACAACCCTCAAACAGGCCTCTGTCAACGACCTCAGGCCTCCCACACTTCACTCCCTCTTTCCCCCCTCTGGTCTCTGGTCCTTTCTCTGGCCTGCATGGAAAACTCACGTGTTGTGGGTTTTTTTTTTTTTTTTTTTTTTTTTTTTAACTGTCTAATCATTCTCACCCATGTTTATCTCAAAGGAGAACAGGCCTCAGATAGAGCCTTTTGCCAGCAGCAAAATGATGAAGATAAGGACGATGAAAAGAAGTAACAAGGACTCCATCTGGTTGCAACTAGATTTGCATTTATTGTAACATTTAATCAATGCTTGCTTGTTTCTTTCTTGAAAAAAAAAAGCCCCTTCAACGAAAATTTAACCTCTTATATGATTATTGTGGTGTGTAGTGATTGGCAAGATTTATACAGCCTAGACTTGAGTATCAACATGAATACAAACTGATGGATTTGATTGAAGAAAAATTATATTAAAAGTATTAATGTCAGATTAGTCTACATTTGAACGTGTTAAAATAAGGCACTGCAATGCCCAGCAGTGCTTGAAAGTACTTCAGATAAAGATATCTGCTTGTTTATATCTGTGTGTTTTAGCAAATAGTTTATAAATGATGAGAATGCCGATGCACATATAATTTATTAATATTTAGATCTCACCAAAAATGTGAAGAAACATTTTATTTATCTTTTTGTAAATGATAAAGTTACAAACAGAGCCAAAAAAATGAAATTGGGAAAAAACACACCTGCACAATTTATCTAATCCAGTGTCTCAAATGTAATCTTTGCATGAACAAAAAAAAATCCCATCCTGCTTTCTTTTCATTGTCAAATGTGTCACCCATTAAGAAACTTTGTAATAAAAATGTAAAACTTAAACTGTTAGAACCATTCTTGTAACCCACAGCAGCTGATTCAGATACACAGAATATAACAGGCTGAAAATTCCCCACAGGAGCTTTAATGCCAGACTTAAAAAGAGGATTCCTTGTGCCTGAAATACAGCTTGCAGTTTTATCAGAGCAGGATCGTCTTCTGTCTCCTCTCATCCCTCTGCAGGCTTTGAAGTGTAAGTAGCATTGTGTCTGAGATATCTCTCCATTTGTTTTCCTCTGAAGTCTGCAGGCCCCCTGCCATGCATTCACTACATTTACAAGGTGTGTCATTAAGTCTGTATTGGTTTTCTAATCTTTTGAATTGCTGAGATCAAACATGTTCTCCTTCCTCAGAGCTCCTTGTTTGATTCACGTGCTTTCTTTTCTCTCTGATAGCTGTTGATCACAGCTACATGGAAGAAGCTCTGGTGGGCTGTGAAATGGAACTACGTCACACAGCTCAAATCTGTGTAGTCTTATCACATAATTCATATATTTGTGTTACGCCGCACACCATTTAGATAAGTTCTCAAACAAGACACATTAAAGTCCCAGAAACCCATACACAAGTAAATCTTTAACAGAAACAACACAGATATAAATACAAGCAAGTGGCAGCTGTGAAATATAAAACTGATTAAACCAATATTTTAATGCCATGAGTTAAACCTGAAATGAATAGGCATGTGATAACTTCTTTATATTTTAAATCCCAAGCTGTAAATAATGTATAAACCAAAACAAAACTAAGAAATATATTTTGTGGAATTAAAAGTACAGTGTTGAGTTTAAATAAAATAATTTGAGTAAGTGAAGTACCTTATCAGTGTATGGAGGATAGAATACTTAAATAAAATGTAATTTCTTGACACTACCAGAGACAAATATTCCCAGTGTTCAGTATCTAATGAAGAACATCGAGATCTGAAAAGTTATCTCAAGTTGTTAAATGTTAAACCACCTTACCAATAATAAGTCGCATTAGGTAGCATAATCTAGCACAAATAAATGTATATGGTTTGTATAACATAAAAATGAGAAACATATTGAGGAGACAGTGGTAATGGGTCCATGCAGTGCGTCGCATGGGATGCAGCCAATCACAGAGCCTCTCTTAAAGCTGAGGAGATGGGAGGAGAAAAGGCCCATGAGAGCTCGCGAGCTCTTTTCCTGCCTCATCTGTTGCAAATCTGCGGGAGAGGTTGCAGCTCTGTTCCCATCCTGCAGGCTGAAACAGAAGAAACTTTGTGTCAACTTACACGGTAACAGCAGGGAATGCGTTCAGAGACGGAAATGCGGCTACCGAGCTGTAACTGGGACAACCTGTGGAGTACGCAGCCTGCTTTTTGAAGCCACTTTCTCGTGCGTGAAAGCATCTCATTGTTACTGGACTGCGCTGATCTGAGCTGACGCGTCTGAACTAGCACGTTTGAGGAGAAGTTGATCCTTCAGCGGCACATCTGGACGCTTTGCACGCGACAGAAAAACTCTTAAAGAGAATTTGAGAGGCACCAGTCCGTGGGCTTGAAGTCGAGACTGAAGACATGAGACTTTTTGGCATCTGCGCGCTTCTGCTGTTAAAAGTAAGCAATCGGTTGATCACAATTTCACCAACAGTTTTACTTCTCAGAAGTCCTCTTTATTTTATCTCTGTTTCATTCTCATATCATGTCATTGCTCTTGTTAACTTCACCCACTAGTTTAAGTGTTGCCACATTGTTCCCGGAGGAAATCTGAATTACACCACGGCCATATTTCATTAAAGCTGTGTCACATGGTTTCTATTGAATATGAGTTGTCATTCCGTGGCTGGCAAATAACAATGGAAAGAGTGAGCGGGAGGCATCTGATTAAGTGTCATCCGGTCTTTCTCTATAAGTCTCCAAACTAAACAACAGTAAAAATACACTCAGTCTTATTCAGAGTCTTCCTTATGCTGCTGAGGACTTCACAAAACACCGTAAACATGAAAGTGTGTATCAGACACAAACCAAAACACAACAGAGCAGACAAATTGCAAAGGTGTAACACCTACATTGAAATTAATGATGGATCTTATGGGACAATTATGGTCTCAGGGATGTTTAATAGTGTACTATTAAGCTGGGATAAGTCTGAAAAGAAGGCCCCTGACTTCTTAGATGAAGACAATAATTTGACACTCATCCACCTCCAGAAAGCCCATGGGGTTTGTAGTCCTGTCCATACATGCCCACCAGACTCACAGCACTTCTGTAAGATCAAAGTGTTGAGATAAACCTAAGATCTTAAAAGATGTGTATCTTTTCCGTATAATTGGGGTGTTACTATCAAAAGGATATCAGAGATGCTGTTTCTGATTAGCTTAACAACACTAAGTCTTTACGTTTGTTTATGTATCGAGCTTAAAAGTTATTCTTTGAGCTCGTAAATGATTCTCTTGTGACCCACTGGAAGATTTAGAGCACAAGAGGATAGTGTCTTAAGGCATGTGT